>JARHVA010000074.1:8077500-8799124 GCA_037957365.1 Torreya grandis
GGAAATTGATTTTGAATATCTACATCACCTAGTGACATCATCTATGGGGTGGCATCCATCAAGCCATAAGTGCATAAAATATCAGGATTATGGGTCACCCATGCCTAGTTAATGCCTCGCATGCCTCTTTAATGCTTATTTATCTTAAGGATATTTATGAGTTTAATTTTAAATATTAGGATTATCCATGGCCACACATCTCAATATTAAGATGGACGGTCATGGTTGATCCTAGCCAATCTCAAAAACCTATAAATAGAGAGGCTATGGACATGAATTTTAAGCTTAAACATTTCAAAGTTATAATGTTAAATTGTTTCCACAATCCTTTGAAATAGACCATTTATTTTGTTTGCAAGCTTCATTGATAGGCTATTTTAGTGAGTTGGAATCATGAGCCTAGGTTTTATGGACTATTCTTGAGACATTGGAGGAGTTTTCCACCTTTGTTGACAAAGACAAGGATGCTTGATCAAGGGAGAACATCCTTTTGAGTCACATGGGTATGGTAAATCCATTTGGGAAGGTAATATAATGTTTGGCTTTTTTCATTTATTTCTTGCTATCCTTTTTAATTCCCATAGGAATAGATAGGCTTAGTTAGTTAGTTCTTTATGCATTTTTCATGATTTATGGACTAATATTTGACTAACTTGCTTTGTAATATTCTCTACATCTTGGTATGCCTGGTGGGACAAGATGTATCCCACACATGAAGAAGATCATTTTACAGCATTAAAATCTTCATTTGGATCATTAAAACTCTTGAAAATTGATTTTCTAACTTTGTTTTTTTATTTTTTGTTTTCCATGGGTTTACATAGTAACCGACATCGATTAGTAAAACCAACATCAGTTGGATAGTTGTTATCAGTCACATTGGTATAACCGATGTTGGTTAGATAACCATCATTAGTTAACATCGTTGATTATATAACCGATGCCGATCACTATATTTTTTCTTAAAACATAGACTTGAGAGTTATTTTTTTTAAAGTTCATTATTTTAAACCTAAAAGTGCTTCAAGGCTAAAGGACATGCTAACATTTTTTTTGCAGGACCAAGCTTGACATTTTCTAAAAGCATGTTTAGATCACGTTTTGTATGCATAAAATGAATTAGGAACATTATTTGGGTGTGTAAGATAATATTTAGGTGCTTCGATGAGTTTTTAGCATTAGTTTTAAAAGTTACAACTAAGATCAAGGGGTTAAATGAACACCACCTAATTTTCCATTTGAGCTTAAAAATGAACTCACCTTTCCAATTTTTTGTATTTACTTAGTTGTTTAAGTTAAATCTTTGTTTGGAAAAAAGATGGGTGCCACATGTATTCTCTTCCATTTTTCCCCTTTAGGGAACCCTTGGAATAAAAAATGCCATTCCTATTACAAGTAGCCTAGTCCAAGGCTTAGAAAGAAAGTCATCTAAAGCACTACCCAAAAACTCATCAAAGTTTGGGTGATCTTAAAAAAGACCTTAAAGTCTTTCTACTTTCATGCTTTCTTTATTTTTATGTAAACTTGGCTTGCAAGGGAGACTTCATCACCTCCCATGATTTCTTTAGGGAAGTTTTAATCTGGGGTTTCATCTCCCGGCATTAACTTCATTTAGCTCCCAATTGGAGTTGCACATGGGATGTATCTGCATTTGGACATCACACTAGACTGAGAAAATAGAAAAATGTAGTGGTTGTAAAAAGGACTAGACTTTTTTACAACTATCCAATACTATGATCACCCAATTTCCATGCTTGTCTTTTGCATCATTTGATGTGAAAGTCATTGTTCAAGTGATTCCCCTAGAATGATAAAAAACTTGCTAGTTTAGTGTACCCCACTTTGCCATACCTTGTCAGTTTAGACTTAAGACATTTATTTTTTGTCATTAGCTTACTTGGTCTTGATTTGTGTCTAAAACTACTTACTAACTCAATGAACTTAACCAAAACACATTGTCCTCAATTTTTTTGAGCAAGGGAGGCATTACATTATCCAATTGGAAAATTAATCTTTTCCTTGTTCAAATTGTTATCAAAAACTTTGTGTCATGTCATCCACTTGGGCACAATCATGCTGCCCAATTGAGTCAGATCTTTCACCCAATTTATTTAAATCCTTCATTTATAATCCACATTCAAAATTGAACCTTTCTAAGTTTTAAGGGTTGGTGTGTCAAAGTAGGTTTGCCATTTTCATATGAAGCTTGTTCTAACTTAGGTTTGATTTTCCATTTAGATTAAAGGTCATTTATTAAGACTCAAAATCACATTATCATCTTGGTGGACTCAAGTCATATTGTGTATTACTCATGCTTTGAGTCCTATAGCATATTTTATCCTACTAGAATCATGTGGCGATGTTATGCTACCTATTTGGTCGTAGCTTTATACTTAATGATTTGCACATGTTTTTACATTTTGAGTTGCTTAGTCCATTTTGTCTTCTTCATAATCTAGAGAGCTTTCCTCTAAAATTATATGGTCAACTTATCAAAGTTGAAACTAGCTTTTACAGTATGGGTGTATCACAAAGATCTAGGCTTTGGTGTACTAGTTTTTACCTTGGGTCTTTGAGTTACCTTACCCTCTTCTAATCTATATGATTTCAACTTTACCAAAGGTTGAGTAAACTCGTGAACCAAATCTTCTAACTTGTGTGTGGTTTCAAATTACCCTCCCTTATAGTCTCATTGGTACCTTGGTTATTTGTTTAAAAGAGAGCCAAAGCATACTTTGTTTGGTTGCTAAGCATTGGTCCAAAATTAGTCAATCACACAGAAAAACTCTTTTAGACATGAATCAAAGGTTAACTCATAGTGGGGCCTCTTATGGCCTTAGTTATGAAGATGAACAATTTTATGATGGTCAAGATAACCCCATTATTTTTTATGATATCCCTACAATAGTCAAATCTAAAGATGATTACAATGAATATCAAGCCCAAGAAGATCAAGATGAAGCCCTTCTTAAATTGATAAAATCAGGTGCTAGACTAACTTTTGAATTTCCTACAAAATAATTGCATACCTTACTTAGATAAAAATGATGGTAAGAGCAAGCTTTTGCATGAATAGACATACCTTCTTCCTCTAACAAAGGAAAATAAATACAAATAGAGTCAAAACCCATGAATCTAGATCTTATAGCTAAGATCAAGATAATAAGCCAATGATATGCAGATCAACTTATCACAGACTTAATTGACTCCCTAGTTGCCACTTAAATTCACAATGGTGCTTCAAAAAAACAAGGAAATGTGGTTGAAAGTATGAAACAAATATTAAATGAGGACATTACCATAGTGGATTAAGGTAATCTAAATGAACAGTTAAAATCACACGAGACCTTACAAAGTGTTCTATTTGACATGAAACATACATTCTTCAATCATCAAGAACCTCTTGTTAATTTACAAACTCAAAAACCCAAACATTTAGTTCGAATTGAGGAAATCCCTCAAGACAATTTGGCTAGTTATTTTCAACCAACACAAAAATTGGTAAATAAACATAGAAATTTCCAAAGTCAAAAAAGTATGAAACAAGCAAATTTAGGGAATGTTTTACAATCCAAGAATTAATGGCCTATATTCTCAACTCAAGGAATAAATCAAAACCAAGTCATAGATCAAAAGGTATACACTCCTTATAGATCCACACAAAACTAGGGGCACATTCCACCCTAATAGCAAAAAAACTAGGGGCACATTCCACCCCAAAAATAACAAAACTAGGGGCACATTCCACCCTAACAACAACAAAACCAAGGGCACATTCCACCCCAACAATAATGAAACTAGGGGTAGACTCCACCCTAACAACATCTTATTTAATCCACAAATGCACCAAACATGCAAGAATGGAATTCTATAAAGGAAATTGTTCAAATATTGGAGACGAATAATAGAGTCCAAAAGTACAAATTTGATGAGATATGCCCATATCCATTTGATTTATCTATTCTCCAAAACCCCTTTCCACCTCATTTTGAGGCACCCAAATTTGACAAGTACAAAGGAAAAGGAGATCCACACAAACACATATAGGCATTCTTCATCTTATGTCAAGAGGTTGCTTATAGTAGTGAGTACTTACTACGACTATTTTTGTGAAGTTTAGCAAAACAAGCTCTTGATTGGCTACTTAAACTACCCAAAGGATCGATTAAGGATTGGAACAACTTATCAAAAAAGTTCATTAACCATTTCTCATATAACATAGAACATGAATTAGCTGTTATTGACTTATGCAAATCCAAGCAGCATGATGGTGAAAGTTTCACCACATATCTACAAAGATGGAGAGCATTAACAGGCCGTATTCAACATAATTTGCCAAACAAATAGTTGGCTGATATCTTTACATAGAATTTACACCCTAAAGTTGTGCATAATATATGATTAGCTTGTGCTAACTCATTTGAATAAATTATTGACAAAGGAGTGCAGATTGAGAAGGCTCTTATTGTTAAGGGCCTTGTTAAGATTTTTGCACAAGGTCAAGCATCTAATCAGACTAAATCACTAGTTCAAATAGTTATGCAGGATAAGCCTAAAGGCTTTAGAAAAAATAAGAACATGGTTGGAAATGGGGTGACTGAAATAAGACATGTACAAATGGTACAAGCTATGCCTCCTCTAAATGTACCATTAACTCCCCCAAATCCACTACCTATTTTGCAGAGACAACCTCCACAAAGGATATTTCATAACAATTTTAGAGTCTTTAGTAATCTAGGAGAATTGGTTGAAAAAATTTTACAAAATCTCATTATAGCTAATTTAATTATATGATTGGTACTAAGGACATTTACTCAAGATCAACCAAAACTAGATTGGTACAAAGATAATGAATGGTGTAATTTTCATCATGTTGTTGGTCACGGTGCATATCGTTACATTTAATTATGATATATTATTGATGACTTTATTGAAAGTGGTGAACTAGAAATTAAGTTAGCCCCTAATCAAGACATAAATTAGGATATGGGAATCTACAAAGGTCCATTTCCTTGACATGATCCACCATCACTAAAAAATAATAAAAATGGTCACAATCAAGGATAGAGGTAGAATCAGAACCAACAACAAGGTCAGAATCATAATGAGCATAATTGAGATCATAATGCCCATACTAATAATGTGGCTTATAACAACATGTCTTCAAACTATAATAATAATAATGTGGGATGCATTTCTACAACCCACATTACCACTATTACTATAAAACTACATGGCCAATATCGTGTTCCTCACAACATGGGACCCATCATTATAGGGTTAGCACGCTCTCCCCCTAGTAATGCCATGTTAGGTTCACATCATAATGTTGCTGCTCTATTTACATGAGTTACTAATCTTGAATAATAACACCTTTATTATAATTATAAAGGCTCCTCATTGACCCAAAATTGTAGAAATACAATTAGTCACTCATGAATCACCATCTAAGGCCCTTTGTCTTCCTCTTCTAATTATAATAACTCCTTGCCACCTCTAGGTGGTGCAGTCACAACTAGGCACCCGTGAGTTACCATCCAGGGCCCTTCACCCACTTCTTCCATAAAACCCAATGAGAACATTATGTCAACAGTTCCAAAGGTAAATGATATCCCAACAAATACTAAAATAGTTCAATCCACAATTCAAAGGCATTATAGTCTAACGGATTAATTAAATAAAACCCTTACACAAATTTTCATATTAGAACTCTTGTAGACATCTAATGTCCATAGAACCATCTTCAACAAACTTTTGTAAAAGTCTATTGTGCCTAATGATACAAACCTTGATTAGTTCCAAAACCTAGTTGGACACTTTTCTTCATTTCGGCAAATCACATTTGATAAAAAAGACATGTCCACCCTCTACCCAAACCACAATAACCCACTATACATTGGGATAATCAGTTTGGATCACAATATCAAGTGGGTTATTATAGATAATAGTTCAGGGCTGAACATCATATCTCTTAAATTGGTATGATGATTAGGCTACATGGATAAAGACATTCAGCTAGAAACTATTACAATCAAGGCTTACGATAACACCAAGAGGGAGTCATTTGGTATAATTTGGTTGCCAGTCATGGTTGGGTCTATTTCTCATCACACATTATTCCATATTATGGATATTGAGTTTCCTTATAACATATTTCTTATTCATCCTTGGATCCATGAAGTACAAGCAGTTCTATCTACTCTTCACCAATGCCTTAAGTTTCCCCATGATGGGATCAAGGTTATTATTCCTGCTAATCAGTAGCCATATCAATACTGCAAACATCTTAAAGCAAAGTTTCATAATTATAACTATTGACCAGTTTCTAAATTCATTACAAAGAAGAACAAATCCATCATTTTTCATCCATCTCCATCTAATTATATAGACCCTGGTGATCTAGCCTCTCCTTTAGCTGATCCATTTCCTATAGCTCTAGCCAAATAGGTTATTATTAAAGACATAGGCATATCCATGTACCATCTGAAGGATGTCCTCCATATTGAAAAATTACCAAAATCCCCTAAAACATTTGGTAAGCCTAAAACTTCCTAGACTCCTAACAAACTTGATTGGATTTGGCAACCAAAGAAGAAACAACCAAAACATCATGTAGTTTTTGTACATGTAATTAAACCAAAGAAAGATTGAGAGGCTTTTACTAAGGGAGATTAGTTGTATTTTGAAGGCCTTTCTGATTGTTTTTAGAATCCAAAGTATCCTATCCCTAATAGGATAATGGATCATCTTAACTATACAAGGAAAGGCCTTGGCCCATAGGTGCAAGGAATTTTAGAGCCCTTATCAACTAGATTTATCAATTGGAATCATGGTCTCAAATTTAAACCACCAGAGGATGACCTCATGACATTTGATAGTGAATCTTATGAAGTGATTAGTAATGAGACTTCTAGCAGTGACACAATGTCCCATTATAGCCTTTTTGATGAGCTTGTTGACTCAGATTTATTTGATTTAAATGTCATATTGACCATAATGCCTATTGGAACTCCCCTTCCTAAAGTAGGAAATTATATCTTTACCATTGGTGCTTCCCATCCTAAAGCAAACCCTCACTATAACCTATGCCTTTGCCATCATGAAATCATAGATTGGGATCAACAAAATTTGGTCATATGCCTCGATGAATTCCAAAATGAAGAATCAATTGAATAATACATGGGCTTATGAGATGCATTCTCTATTAGTGATCATAAGCAGGGTTTTGATTTTTCATTAGATCCTTCTACCTACTTTGAAGACCAGGCAAACTTTTTTGGTCATATTAAAGAAAAAATATCAAGATATTTGGGTGAAAACCTCTTTGAGGCACTTGTCGATCAAGGAAAAAGTAAAGAAAAAGACAAGCCTTTGAGTGAAAACCTATTTCAGGCACTGTCATGTCCCCTTTTCAGTTGACATGTTCTGAGTACATGGTTAGCCTATTATGCGACCCTCGTAGGTTGATAGGATGGTTAGAGGGTCTCGATGGAGATTGGTGTGGCTTTGTTTAGCAGAATTTTTCCAGTTGGCTTTCGTTTGGGCTCGATTGGACATGTATTGAGGGAGATATTAATATTTGATTGATTTAATAAATATTAATTATTTGGTCTAATTTTAATTTAGAAACCCTAATTCTAATTTAAGAAAACCCTAATTAGGGCAAGCATATATTTTGAGGGTATAAGGGTTTCTCATGGAGGCCATTATTGATTAGGCATTGATTATTGATTTTGATATTGAAAGAATTCTTCTGTGAATACTGAGCCAAGGGTTCCAAGATTCCATCTGCATTGGAGAACGTCCACTCTTTAGTGTGTGCAACTCAGAGGCTATGAAATATCAGCTGATCTATTGCCAAATTGAGAGATAGCTTCATACAAAAGTTATCATAGAGGTATACAGATTTGAGAGGTAACTTCATCCAGAAGTTGTCACAAAGCTTTCCAAGTATTTATTTTATTAAGTTATTGATCCAATAAGTTATACAGATATAGATCTTTTGTATTAGAATCATATATCTTGGGATCAGGTTGTTTAGCTATCAGGGTGTGTTATCTTATATTTGGCAGCCATATAAAGTCTGTATAGATCTATGAAAAATCCATAAGCATCAGCAGATTCGCTCAGACACTGACCTCGACAGACAGAGATCCCCAGTGACCGACATCAACCGACTGAAGACCGACGTCGGCAGAGAAGGACCGACAGAGACCGACGTCGACAATATATCGATCGACACTGGTGACTGTGTGTTTGACACAGCAGGCCAAGACAAAATTTCTAGATTCAAGCTCAATTTCTAGATTTGCAAAAGCCCAGGGTTTTAAGACAGAATATTTCATATTATTTTATTTGTATGACAGAGATTCAATTGTGTAATCATCTAGAAGAATAAGTGATAAGATCTGTGATTTGTTATTGAGAGACTATATTATTGTTTATCTTCTAAATTTATTCTGCAAAATTGTATCTTTGTTCAGAGCTTTTGTGTTTCTATATTCCCTATTTGAAGGGGATATTACAGGCACTCCCAGATGGGAAAGTTTGTTCATCCCCTCAGGACATAAGACGTCCATCTAGCCCAAGTTCCATAGCTAGTACAAGCATCTCTTTAGAACAAGATCAAATATTTGAGCATCTTACTCTTGAGTTTCCAAAGGTTTTTACCAATTGGCCTTTACTTGAGAAGGTATAGTATGATTCTTCCTATTATCTGGATCTTTGGGATGAACAACAAGAATATATAATAGAGGAAAATGATCACGACCATATATTACCTAGAATTCTAGAAGATGGATCCACACTCCTTATGGAGAGCACAACAGAAGTGAATTTAGGAACCCATGAGGATCCCAAAATTGTTTATCTTAGAGTTTCCCTTACTGAAGCAAAACATGAACATATTATATCCATTATTAAGGATTATATAGACATCTTTGCATGGGTATACTTTGGCATGCCAGGTTTGGATTTAGATTTAGTTGTGCATCATCTTGTTGTTGACCTTGGTGCTAAACTAATCAAGAAAAAATTAAGAAAGATGCATCCATGCATCGCCCTTTTGGTTAAGGCTAAGTTGTAAAAGTTGTTAGAAGCCAATTTTATCAAACCACTAGACTAATCTAAATGGGTTTCTAACATAGTACTAGTGATTAAAAAGACCCCAAGCATATGTATTTGTACTAATTTTTGTGATATCAACAAAGCATGCCCCAAAGATGATTTTACTCTGCCCAACATTGACATGATCATTGACTCAACTACTGGGTACGAGATGTTATCCTTCATGGATGGATTTTTTATTTATAATCAAATCAAGATAGCCCATGAAGATCAACATAATACCACGTTCACCACTTTGTGGGGGACATTCTATTACCAAGTCATGCCATTTGGTTTAAATAATGTTGGAGCCACATATCAGCGTGCAATGACTATCATTTTCTATGACATGATGCATGACATTGTTAAGGACTATGCTGATGATATACTAGCAAAATCAAGAAAAACGAGTTGGACATCTTGACATTCTACGAAGAATATTTGAGAGGCTTCATGCATATAAAGTCTAGTTGAATCCTAAGAAATGTGTCTTTAGAGTCACATCAAGAAAATTTCTAGGGTTCATTGTATCACAATGCAGGATCAAATTCAACCCTATAAAGGTCAATGCCATTATGGAAATGCCTCCACCAAACAATCTTAAATAGTTGCAAGGTCTACAAAGAAATATCCAATCTATATGCAAGTTCATTTCTCAATTGGTAGATAAGTGTCACCCATTTACCCATCTCTTAAAGAAAGGGGTAACATTTTAGTGGGATGAAGATTTATAGATAGCATGTACAAAGCTTAAAACATACTTAGCCAATCCACTAGTCTTACGACCTCCAACATAAGGAAAGCCACTGCTTCTTTATATATCAACCACATAACATGCATTGGGGGCACTTTTGGCTCAGCATGATGATCATGATAAGGAACACACTATTTATTATTTAAGCCACACATTGGTAGCCTATAAACATAATTATATGCCTATTGAGAAGGCATGTTTAGCTATGGTATTCACCACTCATAAATTGTGACATTATATGCTAAATAACAAAACTATTGTTATTGCTAAGGTAGATCCTCTCAAGTTCATCTTATCTAAAGTAGCTCTTCAAGGATGCATGGCTAAATGGATTATGCTCCTCAGTGAGTTTGATATTGAGTACTAGAATCAAAAGGCAATCAAAGGATAAGTTTTTGTTGACCAACTTAAAGAATCCCCTATTACGACCACTCAACCTCTCAACTTTGACCTTCTAGAGATTCTATCATGATGATCAAGCAAGTGTCACAAGAAACTAAATAATGGATGCTCTATTTTGATGGATCCATCACATCCTAAGGGTCTATAGCTGGCATATTGTTGATCACACCATAAGGGTATCTAATCCCTAAAGTATTCCATATACAATTTCATTGTATAAATAATATGGCTAAATATGAGGCAATAGTTGTAGGGTTTCATCTTGCTATACGGTGGGATATTCAAAGCTTAAAGGTTTATGGAGATTCATAGCTAATCATAAATTAGACAACTAACTAGTATCAAACAAGGGATGATAATCTTGTTCCTTACAAGCAAATTATCAATAAACTCAAAACACATTTTAAAACTCTACAATTTGAGAAAGTTCTGAGTCAATAATAGATCTACTAATGCCATGGTAAAAATTAGTTCCATGATTCAAATACATGATATTTCTAAAGAATATCAGTTCTTGATTGAAAATATTCTTTAGTCGACACATATTCTATCAGATTTAGAGAGGATATGTACCATTGTTGATCCTAACCCTCACCTAAGCTACCATGGTACCAAGATTTTTATAACTATTTCCATAGTCATGTACTTCCCGCCAACCTTTCCAACAACCAATAAAAATTATTTCTTCATCTGTTAACATGTTATATCTTCTTTGGAAACACACTTTATCATAAAGGCTATGATGTAATGCTTATTCATTGTTTATCTTTGGAAGAATCCAAGCTGGCACTAAAGGAGGTTCATGAAGGAATGTGTGGGCCCCATACCAATGATGTAGTTATAGCAAAGAAACTCTTCAAAGTAGGCTATTATTGGCCCAAAATGGAGATAGATGCTTGTAATTATGTAAAGAAGTGTGTTCCTTGTCAGTAGCATGGCAACTTGATACATGGACCTTCCTTACCTTTGCAGTCAATTACAACACCATGGCCATTCTCAACATGGGGTCTTGATCTCATTAGAAAAATTAACCCAACATCTTTAGATGGCCATATGCACATTTTTATTACAACTGAGTACTTTACCAAGTGAATTGAGGCTACTCCTCTCACTTATGTTACTAAGAAATAAATAATTAAATTCATTCATTACCATATAATCTATCAATATGAAATCCTAACCCATATTATAACTGATAATGGTGGGTCATTTGTGAACCAAGATGTGAAATATCTTTGTGAAAAATTAAAGATCAAGTACAATAAATCCACTCCATATAACTCGTAAGGAAACATACAAGCTAAGGTATCAAATAAAACTATTCTAGCCATCTTAAAGAAGATTGTCAATGATTTTGGCCGTAATTGGCACTTACAACTCTTTCTTGCCCTTTGGGCTTATAGAACCAATCATCACACCCCAATTAGAGCTACTCCATAGTCTCTTGTTTTTGGCACTAAAGCTATCATCTCAATCGATATTGAGATCCCATCATTAAGAATATCATTGGAACACATTGAAGATAATGAAGACTATAGAGCCTCACGACTACATGAACTAAAGTTTCTTGATGGTAAGCATTTGGATGCCCTAAAAAACTTGTAGGCTTATTAGAATAGATTATGGAGAAGCTAAAACAAATGAATTCTCCCTCAATAATTTGAGATTAGTGACTTAGTTTTGAAAGAGAACCTGAAGAATTTGAATGTTAAACCCAAAAAGAAAGGCAAGTTTTAGCCTAATTGGTTAGATCCATATATTATCATAGCAAACTATGGATCAGGAGCATATCTATTGGCTAAACCTAATGGTGAAGAACTTTTAGAGCCCATGAACATCATACACCTTAAGAGGTTATATACATGAACACCTTTGAACCATTGTCTACAATACCCCTAACTTGGGGGCAACTTGTGTTGTAATTTTATCCCACCCTTTTATCTTACCTTGAACACATTTTATACTACCCTGGTCCACTTTTTATATTTCTCAACGGTAAAGGCTTTGAATCCTTGGCACTCTAAACATATTCTTCCATTATGGAGTGCTCTCTTTGAGAAGCATATTCTTTGTTATGTCCAAGGCATGTTATAAGCTTGAACACTTTTTATCCCTTGACCAATTATGATCTTGATTATGTCTCCTAAACATTGTGAACATCCTCAGTATCAATTCTACCAAATAGTTTAGCCAGGATAGTCTTGTGCAATTTTAAACAAGTGAACAAAAACATCTTCTCAATTCCAAACCATTGCTACACCATTATAGATAGATGAATGTAGATACTTATTTTTTAATTTAGGTTGCAAATTATTCTATATCACATTTGCTACTATTTATTATTTTATTAAGATCCTCTCTCTCACTGATTTGTGAGCATGGGCCATTGTAGTCAGCTTAGCTATCTTATTGGAACCTCTACTCTCAGGTCATGCATCTCCTCGACTAGATGGTCCCACCTTGTGCATATTTTATCCCAAAAATACTAAAAACATTAGAAATACTTTGAAAATACCAAAAGCATTAAAACATGATCCATAAAAGAGCAAAAACATTGTCTCATGATTTTATATATTTGTACATTCATGTTTTACCATATTACACTCTTGCCATTTTGCAAGCACAAAAACACTAGTTCATTTCATCTTATCCCATGCACTTTCCATTTTATAAGGTCATTCTTTCTCATCTCATCAAATTCTTATTTTCCAGACCATTCTTGTTTGTTTTTCATATCTTCCATTTCTTATATAACATTAATCAAGCTGGTTTGATCATCATTTTGCTGCTATCCCATTTCCTAGAAGAACTAGATTTGGCCAAAAGTTCATGTTAGAATATCCATCTATAAAACTATGTAGGTAGCATCCACTTGTCTTATACATCTAGAGTCAGCTCAGCCAACCCCTTCCTTTTCTTCTCTTTCCCCATTTCTTTTGTCATTTTTCCTCTTTAATTAGGGAATAATTTTCATGTCATTGTTCTTTGTTATGATGTGGTGGAATGTAACGCCTCTATCGCACATGCATGAGCATTTGTCTTTAAACCGCACTAACTTGATTTTTGTTTGTGTGTGTTTATTTGAGTTCTTTTGGTGCTTTGTTGTATTTTCTTGGAGTTTTGTTGTGATTTTGCACCTCTCTTTTTATTTCTTCTCCTTTTCTCCTTTTATTACTTCTTGTCTCATCTTAGTCTTATGTTTTCTTGATTATTTTTGCTTCTCTTTTGTGTTTCAGAACATCTTGATGATTCACATGGCTCTTGATTTTTTATATCTTGATCCTATGTTATTACATTGTTATTGAACCATTTTGTTTATTTTATTATTTTTGGTGTCTTTTTTTTTGTTTAATTTTTCTTTTCCCTTTTGTGTTCAAGAATACCTTGATGGTCCACATGGTTCTTGATTATTCATATCTTGGTCTCATGTCATTAATACATTCTTAATTTTTATTTTTAAACATTTTTTTCCTAATTAAGTATTTATTGATCATATCTTGATTTCAAGATAGGTTCATTTATGTTTATCTTTTTCTTTGTATTTGCTTTTTTGTTTAAATGTAAATCATTGTAACTCTAGTTTTGGTCATTGTTTTACCATTATCCTTAGTTATAAGTATTCACATTTGAACCGGCTCAGTGCAATTGGAATATTATGTTATTATAATTGATTCATACTTATGATGCCTAATTTATTTTTCTATAACAGGTACTTTGTGCTTAGGTCTCAAAGTCTTAATGTCAACATCAACTCCAATGAATTATTCTCAAGAAAACTTTGCAAAACCTAGGTTCATAATGTATGTGGAATTAGACTTCTAGGTAGCATATATTTTAGGCTTCTTTGTTTATGCTTAGATGTGCATCTCTTTGCATACATTATAAGTCCAATCAAAATCTTGGTCTATTTTTCATCATTCTTCATTTCATTCTCTCCCAAACTTGGGTGAACTACATTAACCTGAAGTTCATGTTGGAACATGAGTCCATGGAACTATGTAGGCAATGCTCAATTTCTATTGAGGCTAGCTCAGCTATATCCATTCTTCTTTTCATCTCTTTCATCACTTTGTGCATTCTCATATGCTTGGTTTTATATGGCTTTCTAAGCCATTACACCATCGCATGTACGTTTGCACCCACTCACTTTAACCTATATTTTTGATTATATACTTGAGCTATTTTGCTTGCCAATTGCCCATGTTGGGGCACAACATCTAAACAACGTCCAAATCAAATAAGATCTATAGGGAAAAATCATTATTTGTTCTTTATCAATGATCAAGATTCACCCTACTGGGGAAAAACTATTTTATCATGATCAAATCTACTCTACTGGATACTTCTTATTATATTCTCTTTGGAGACCCCATTCTAGTGGTGCTTCCCTTCCTGAAGTATAACATTCTCTCTTTTCATTTAATTCCAAGATCTCCACATTAAATCCCATGATGGCAATATTTTAGTGTGTAACTTGTCTCAGGATTGATTAATGTCGTAAGCATGTAGCTTGTACTCTCAAATTGGGTATGTTTAAAGTGTGTCCCTTACATTTATAGATTGTATCTTTCATATTCCCCATATCTTTGGGGCCTATTATACCTCTTATTATATTTTGATCATTGATGGTAATCACATGTCCAAGCATTAGTTCATTTGGATGTGATCTATTCCGTGGGTTAATCTCTCACTTTCTCTCTCTTTTCAAGAGTCCATCCTTTTCTTCCATCATAGTATGTCTTCTTGAGGGGGCATCATGGTTCTATTCCAATTTCTTCTTAAAAAATATTTTTTTTGAAAACACATTGCTTCACCTAAATGTCTCGCTACACCTTCTTAAACAAAGGCAAAATGTAGACATCTAATTCCTAACACCATTTATATTGAAATTGTCAATCTTACTCGAATTGCACTTAAATGTACATTTTAGGTCAAATTCCATAAAACACCCTAAATGGTTCAAAATTGTCACTTATAAGTGCTAGTTTAGGTCAAAGCATCCCTAAATAGGGCAATGCATTTTATGGGCTAGCTAACTTTGATAAGATCATTTCAAGTCAAAATGATAATTTTGCCATTTAGTGCTTTGGATCACTCTTTTCTTATAATTCATTGGTACACATCATGTACCTTTGTTATTTTGTGTTGGAAACATCCTAAATGGAAATATAGCTCTAATGCATCTAACATCACCTTCCATTTCCTCTCCAATCAAATATATGATCCAATAATATGACTTTCTAACTATTTTTATTAATTATGCATCAATTTCCAAAGAATTGCACTAAACTTGATTAAACTTACTTAAGCTAATTAATCCAATTTAAGATATTAATTAAGAATTCCATAGATCTTTTTGAATATCTTATTATTGGAAATTGATTTTGAATATCTGCATCACCTAATGACATCATCTATGGGGTGGCATATATCAAGCCATAAGTACATAAATTATCAAGATTATGGGTCACCCATGCCTAATTAATGCCTCCCATGCCTCTTTAATGCTTATTTATATTGAGGATATTTATGAGTTTAATTTCAAATATTAAGATTATCTGTGGCCACATATCTCAATCTTGAGATGGACGGTCATGGTTGATCCTAACCAATCTCAAAAATATATAAATAGAGAGGCCATGGACATGAATTTTAAGCTTGAATATTGCAAAGTTATAATGTTAAATTATTTCCATGATCCTTTGCAATAGACCATTTATTTTATTTACAAGCTTCATTTATAGGCTAGTTTAGCGATTTGGAATCATGAGCCTAGGTTTTATGGTGTGTTCTCGAGACATTAGAGGAGTTTACCACCTTTTTTGATAAAGACAAGGATGCTTGATCAAGGGAGAAAATGATTTTGAACCACATGGGTATGGTAAATCCATTTGGGAAGGTAATACGATGTTTGCTTTCTTTCATTTGTTTCTTGTTATCCTTTGTAATTCCCATAGGAATAGATAGGCTTTGTTAGTTAGTTCTTTATGCATTTTTCATGATTTATGGACTAATGTTTGATTAACTTGCTTTGTAATCCTCTCTACACCTAGGAGAGTCCACTACAAGCTACAAACACTTACCTAGGAATACCAATACATTCTAGGCATTTTTTATCAATATATTCAACATTGGGTACTTATTAGGGTTCTAAGAGGGTTTAAACATGTTTCCACTCTTAAATATCATTCATAAATCATAACCCTTCAATATAAAAACTAATGCCTAGAATTTTGAGCTAGGACCCTTCCCCATATATCATGAACTACTTAGGTTCTCATGTAAAGGTTTTATGAGCTAATGATCACAATAAAATCCTTCTTGAGTTGAGAACCCTTCATTATTAACACTCGAGAGACCTCCAAACAATTTTTCATGCCTTTTCCTTCAAACTAGAACCTCAAAATTCATGCATATGCCTAAAACAACTTGACTCACCTTTTTCAATGTTCACCTACTCACACTTGCCTTGTGATGCAGAGCATATAAAAATAAAACATCTTGAATTTTGTTTCTTAATATAGCTCCTTTTGAAAATGGTTTTTGAATTCATTCTTCATGTAGTGGTTTGTGAATTTCACTTTGTTTCATAACATTTCAAACTCTCAACTTTTTCCCTTTCTCAACTTTGTCAAATATCACATTCCTTGTAATGGTTCATTAGACCAAGGATTCATTCAAGTTACAAAATCTCATTTAGAATTGTTAGATAGATTTTAATATTATCATTTTTAGGTTTTATATGGTCACAATGACCTCTCATTCACATACCAACTCTCTTCCAAACTCAACTCACACCATTTCCTTACTCTGCCTATTTTGTCTCAGTCCTTCTAGCCCTCTTTATGGAATTCTATTGATGTGTACAGTTTGTAACTCATCAAATTTGTCAACTAACTCTTGATCTAGATACCCTTTTCCAAAAACTATCTCCTCAACAAGTCTTAGTTCTTAACTCAACTTTTGGACTAATTTTGAGTCTCTCTTAATGCCTCTGTTTAGGCCTTTTTAGGTCTTTCAGGTCTTATTTAGACTCAGGATAAGAATACCATACTATATCGTATGGGTTCAACATACAAACATCAAAATTAGTTAACCAATATTGAAATTCACCTACTCATCAAATTTCATTGGAATTGGCCATTGGAAATTTTGTAAAATCAAGTTTTTGTGATAAAACCCTAGACAGGGTTTTGCGAGACTGTAACCAATTTGACAGCAAAAAAATGTGTATAAATTTTTTTATATGAGGTATCAAAGCTTATAAATTTATTTTATAGTTATGTATGGACTCTGTGCTTCTTTTCCAATCAATTATTCCTTCAACTAATCCTCTGACACAAGTTACCACCTCAATATATGTTTAACTATGCAAGAAAATATACCATCTACAGGTCTGTGACAAGGGTTTTGAATTATTATTAGGTTTCCTATCTACACCAAGGTTCAAAAAACTTATAAATTGATCATATTTATTTACCACATCATTTATTTGACATAAAAACTCATTACTTTGTTCATATCCATTCAAGAATCCATCTGCACAATCCACTATTATAACATGCAACAACAGGAAAACAAGGTTTAGTGTTACATCAATATAAATATCTTATATTATTATAAATGTCTATTGGATATTATATTATCCAAATATTACAAGGATATTCCATAATTTTTGGTTTCCATATTCCATATTACTTTGTGCACAACATCAAATCACACAATCCATTGTAAAACATTTATCACAGAACAAAGAACTAAAAGTTTGTTTGTAATTATATCTAAACACCAATTGATTTCATTGTGATTTATCCCACTCATAACCTTATAGACACATTCGATTCAAGAATAATTTATATCATTCAATTATATACCTTTAACCAGTAAACTCAAGAGACATAGTTTGCACTCAAAGCAAGAATCTCATGTAACAGAGTCTGTGATTGATTACCACTAAATAGTGGTTCTCTCTCTATCTATGCTTCTAAAAATTTTGATATTAAAATCATATATGTGCATAATTATATTTACCATGCTTTAACACAAATTTTAATCTCATTTATTCACTTATCAAATGCATATGCTATCAACAATAGTAGTATTGACCTCTAAAGGTCTGCATTTTCATTCATTCAAATAATAGGGGTTCAAATCATCCCCTTCATCTACATATAAAACTTGTTTAATTACATTCTCTATTCCTCCCATTTAAATTTAATAATCTTTAACCTTCTAAAATTGACTCTCTATACTCCTACTAATGTGTATAAATAAATCTTGGAGCTATTCCCACGTAGAAGCTATATGAAAATTACATACCTTTTGTCATGTTTTAAAAATATAAACACCACATGACCATGCCCCATATACTAAAGCACCTATTAAGGGATTTTACATCATATTATGCCTCTTAGACACATTTTGAACATGTTTTACACCTTGGTCAACCTCATATAATGCATGAACATCCCTTTGCAAGGTTAAGAAGATTCAAATTTTCAAATAGTGCATTTTGGAGAGAAACTCCATAATTCTAATTTTATACAACTTATGCAAACCTATATCACTCCTAAAACCACATTAGGAACTAATTCACCTATGATACATCTAAAATATGAACTTAAGACCAAAATGAATCAACTTGGGGTCATCATAGGATGCCCCTGCATCATACTACCAAGCTGAGGAATATTTTCCACATGTATGGAATGATGCACTTGGTATATGTTGTTGCCTACATGCATTGAAATCCACTTGAATTTGTCTACCTCCACTTGCCTCTCATATAAGTATGCATGATCTTAGTCCCCACATCTAGGCCTCCTTAACTTCACCTTCATACCTACACATGAAATAATAATGTTAAACAAAACATATCTGCTGCCTTTTCCTCCTTGCCATGCAAGTGTACTCCTATATTTCTCTTCTTCAATCTGATCCACCTTCTTATTCACTCCATTATCTACCACTACAATAAATATGCAATCCTCTACCTTCACTAGTACTCCTTGTGATACCCATTATATCCCATGCACTACTTGTGCTTATCTTTTGCTTACCTCATACTCATATACATGCTTGGTTTATTGTTGTATCTCTTCAACATCTTGACTAATCTCTAACTCTTTCACATCCATGGGCTGCATATTCATCTTCACTATCTCTTCTTATTTATTATCTTCATAGGCTTGTTGCATAAGGCTCATCTCACTAATAATTTCTTCGTGTTTGTCTTCTACATGCTCCTTACCTGTACCTTCATGATAGAACAAGTTATTAGAATCAATGTTTGAAGTCTTCATGACTTATTCATGGGTTACCTCATTCTTCAAAAATTCATCCTCCATCTTCTTTACTCGTTTGGTGTCATATCCAAACTATCTCCTTTCCATCTCAACTACAATGTCAAATTCTATCATGTTGTCCTCTCTTTCATGGACTTGGTTGCCATGTTTGCATTCTTGTGTTATCTCACTCTTCATTATATTTTATTAATTTGTTACCTTGACCAATCCTAAACCTTACATAAATTGATTCTAACACTAAATCATCATCATGAGTATTTCATCTCTTCTTCCCTCTTCACCTTTCAAGGGTAATAGTACATATACCTCTCCATCTTGCTTAACAGGTTATGTATTTGTCTTCCCATCATGTATGGCATGTCTAGAATACTTCCATGGCCTCCTTAAAAACACATGACACATGTATATAGGCATAATATCACATAATACACTATCTCTATATCCACCTATTTGAAACTGAACCAAACACTATTCACTTACTAGTATATGGTGTCCTCTCTGAACCCATGCAATTGTGTATGGCTCTAGATGTGGCATATTTTTTAACCTCAACTTCTAAAACATGTCCAATGAAATAATATTGTTAGTACTACCACCATCAATAACCAAATTGCATACCTTATCATGGGCCTTACATCTGCTTCTGAACAAGCTCCTTCTTTGGATTGCTTCCATGTTTTGTTTCTACTACATTAAGACTGTCCTCATGAGTAATGACTCATTCTTATCATGTTCTCTCTCATCATACATCTCTCTCACTCTCTACTATTTCATACTATTATTCATACCTCTTGGACACTCTGCTGCCCTGTGTCCATCTTTATGGCAACTCCAACATTACCCCTAAAATCTCTATCTTGGTCCTTGTCTCATTGGACCTTCATCTCTCCTCATTCTATCACCTATCAATGGCCTGATCTCTCTTTCATGGTGTTTTCCCATGCCATCTTGACCTATTTCATACACTTGTGGTCTTTCTTGAACCACCTCTTCTTTTCCTTTCTCTTCCATTCTTGCTTGCAAAGGTTCACCTTATTGCCTATCATTTCTTTTTTCTTTTTGTTCTCTCCTCTTGAGAGTATCCTCTATAGCCTCCATTCTCATCATCAATTAAAGAATTAGTTGGCTCACCTAGTCTATCAAAATCTTGACCAAATCATCATCCCTAATATCTCTCTCCATGGTGCACTATCTTTGATCACTTATCCTGCAATGTACTTTAAGACACATTGTCAATCCTTTCAACATTTCATAAAATCTATCCCTAAGCTCTGATACCAAAATGATTCAGAGCATATATAAAGAAAACTTCTTGACCTTTGTTTCTTAATATAGGTCCATTTGATAATGGTTTTTAAATTCAGTCTTCATGCAATGGTTTATGCATTTCACTTTATTTCTTAACCTTTCAAACTCTCAACTTCTTCCCTTACTCAACTCTATCAACTATCACATTCCTTGTAATGGTTCATTAGACCAAGGCTTCATTCACATTACCAAATATCATTTAGATTTATTAGATGCATTCTAATATTATCTTTTTTAGGTTCTATAGGTCATATTGACCTCTCATTCACATACCAACTCTCTTCCAAACTCAACTCACACCATTTATTTACTCTGCCTATTTTGTCTTAGTCCTTCTAACCTTCTTTATAGACTTTTATTGATGTGTACAGTCTATACCTTATCAAATTTTTCAACTAACTCTTGATCTAGATGCCATTTTCCAATAACTATCTCCTCAACAAGTCTTAGTTCTTAACTCAACTTGTGGATTGCTTTTGAGTCTCTCTTAATGCCTCTATTTAGGCCTTTTTAGGTCTTTTAGGTCTTGTTTAGACTTAGACTGAGAATAATATACTATACCATATGGGTTCAACATAAAAACTTTAAATTTAATTAACCAATATTTAAATGCACTTGCTCATCAAATTTCATTGGAATTGGCTACTGAAAACTCTATAAATCCAAGTTTTTGTGATAAAACCCTAGATAGTGTTTTGGGAGACTGTAACCAATACGAGAACAAACAAATGTGTATAATTTTTTTAATATAGGGTATAAAAGCTTCTAAATTAATTTTTTAGGTCTATATAGACTCTATGCTTCTTTTCCAATCAATGTATTCCTTTAACTAATCCTCTGACACAAGTTACTACCTCAATATACGCTTAGCTATGTAGTAAAATAAACCATCTACAGGTCTATGACAAGGGTTTTGAACTCTTATTAGGTTTCCTATCTACGCCAAGGTTTAAAAAACTTCAAAAAGGATAAAATTTATTTACCAAAACATTTCTTCGACATAAAAACTCATTACTTTTTTCATATCCATTCAAGAATCCATCTGCATAGTCCACTATTATAACATGCAACTACAGAATAATAGGGCTTAGTGTTACATCAATCTGAATATATTATATTATTCTCAATATATATTATAAATTATAGTCTCAAACTACTATAAGGATCTTCCACAATGTTTGGTTTCCATATTCCATGTTACTTTGTGCACAACATCAAATCACACAGTCCATTGTCAAACATTTATAATAAAATAGAGAATTAAACGTTTGTTTGTAATTATATCTAAACACCAATATATTTAATTGTGATTCATACTAATCATAACCTTATAGACACATTAAACTTAATAAACATTTATATCATTTAATTATATACCGTTAACCAGTAAACTCAAGAGACACAATTTGCACTCAAATCAAGAATCTCATGTAACAAAGTCTATGACTAATTACCATAAAACAGTGGTTCTTTCTCTATCTATACTTGTGAAAAAATTTCTATTACAATAATATCTATGCATCAGTACATTTACCATGCTTGAACACAAATTTCAATCTCATTCTTTCACTTATCAAATGCATATATTGTCAGCAATAGTAGCATTGACCTCTAAAGTTATGTATTTTCATTCATTCAAATAACAAGGGTTCAAAACATCCCCTTCATTTGCTTACAAAAGTTTTTCAATTACATTATTCATTCATTCCTTCCATTCAAATGGAATCATCTCTAACCTTATAAAATTGACTCTCTATACTCCTACTAATTTGCACAATTGAGTCTTGGAGTTATTCCCACGTAGAAACTATATGAAAATTACATACCTTTTCTCATGTTTTAATAATATAAATACCATATGACCATGCCCCATATGCAAAATCACCTATTAAGGGATTTTAAATCATATTAGGCTTCATAAACACCTTTTAAACATGTTTTACACCTTGGTTAAACTCATAAAATGCATGAACATCCCTTTACAAGGTTAAGAAGATTCAAATTTTCAAATAGTGCATTTTGGAGGGAAACTCCATAATTCTAATTTTATGTAACTTGTTCAAACCTAGATCACTCCTAAGACCACATTAGGACCCAATTCACCTATGAGACATCTAAAATACCAACTTAAGACCAAAAATGAATCAACTTTGGGTCATCATGGGATGCCCCTACATCACCTTGGAGACTGATCGTGACACCCCATTAGGATACACACTCTCTACACCATAGTCTTCATACCTTACTAGGCCTTGAAATGACATTAATGCCTCTTTACATGCTCTCAAAACCTCATTTCATACTCAACATCTCACTCTCATTCCATATATCCTCTCTCATGATTAAGCACTGCCATACATCCTTCACATTCCTTGACAATAGATCATGATACCTCATTAGGCTAGGTAGGGTCCAAGTACAGACTAAGATAGAATGCCTTACCCTCAAAGGCCCACCTTACAACACTTATTAATTATTCTACAACTAACTCATAAACACATATAATTCCAAACAACTTCTCACTTGCATGAGCTCACTCACTTCACCATACTACCTACACATAACTTATCACAAGGTTTAAACTAGGATTCATAAGACACCTTGATTATGATCAAACATATTTACCTCAATGATATAACTCAATATAACATAAGAACACTCATAACACACTCATATCACTACTCTCATACTCTATTTGATGATAACAATCTTCCATAGCCTCATACAGACCTAAAACCACATGACTAAGCTTCATATGACTAGACATATTTCTTCCATGAACCTGAACACCTTTGACACCTTGACATGTGCCTTCATGCAACCATAAGACATTATTTTCCTTCAAGTTATCTCTTGCCTTAAAATTATTTATTTACTTCAAATTCATCTTTTCACATGGCCTCTTATGTAGACATTAGTTGTCTTCAAACATCTTCCATGACATGTACCTTTCATGCTCATAGCACTTATGACAATTTTCATCAATGCAACACTCTTATGTGACTTGACATATCACATACTACCATCTATTCTTAGTCACTTTTGATATCAACATTGACAATACAATCTTTACATGATATATCTTTGACATCAATGACCATTATGCCATTGAATGATACACCATTTTGACATCAATAACACAACATGCCAACAAACTCCCCTTTTTTCATTGATGGCAAATACATTGATGACAAACATACTACAAAAATTAGGTCACTTCAAAATGGTATTTTTCCAATCTTCTTATTCTCTATCTTTTGAAATTAATGACAAAGGGTTTTCTATAAACTACAATCTAATCCTTGGACCTAAATTTCAATGAAAAATATAGATAAATGCTGACAAAACTCACCTTATGCTCACACCAGTTGTTGTAGACAACTTCTAGAATATTTGAACAATACCTCAGGAAACCATGCTTCTTATTACTATTTTTTCACTTCACAACATAGAGCTACAAATCTCCCCCTAACTCCATACCCTCCTCTTGAGTCACAAGATTGAAACCATTCTTATAAACATATCTAAACATGATACTTTTCCCATTCTAAACTTTATCTCTTTTTGAGCTCTCTTATCCTTTTGGTAACAGGATCATAGAGTCTATGAAGCATCATATAAACATGTCTTCATGTTTTCTATATACCTTATTTGACATAGACCATTTATTTATCTACTCTTGAAGCTAATGAATCATTTGATTAACTCCTCCTTTGTCCTCACAACTTATGCTCATTATATGATTCATCAAGACTCATAGACCTTTCTCAACCTCCTTCAAGTATCTTGATACAAATACCACTTCTCAACACAAATCAAGCTATAAGAAAAACAACTCATACCTTGTAACATAGACAACCTAGAATCCTCTCAAGATGAGTCCTTCTTTGACTACAACCTCATGCTTCTACTGATAGAAGAGTGTCTCTATGAAGCTTAATGGAGTCACCATTTTTCATATGGCTCTCTAAACTCCATTAACTTAGGAAATTCCCATATCTCCAAACCACTTTCCTTAGCTATCTTGTAATTATGAGACTGATAGTCCCTCCTTAGAATCCACTTAGGCTTAACTAAAGCATTTGACCCATCTGTCTTATCATCCTTCATCTTCTCTTTGACTTCCGTATCAATACATGTAGATAACAAGTGTTTTTGAAATTAATTCACTTTGTATCCTTGTTCTATCTTAGTTAATAATCCATCTTGATCATTGGGCTCAATATGATTAGTCTTGACTTTATTTGGATTTCATACCGATGTTTGTCTTTTGTCATGTACTCTAGGAGCTCCATATACCTTGTTAAGTCTTGAGGAACTTTTAACTCTTAGAATAGAATTTTTTAATGCAACTATAGCATACAACATTTTTGTATATACCTCTTGATTGATTACTCCTTCTCCCATGGTCCCATGATAACTCATTCTTTGAGACCATTCTATAATAACTTGCTCTATGACCAAAGTTATGACAAGCAAAATAATAATCATTGAAAGAATTGAAATACCTCATTGCATTTGGTTGCCTGATTGGTCTCTTCATGTTGGTATTCTTGACTTGTTGATGATCACTATGAGTCTTAGATTTGAGATTTTCTACATAGGTCTTTGAGGTTTGACTATTTTTGTTCTCTTTTTGGTCTTATTTAAATCCAAGACCTATCTTTTCATATAGAGACCTTTGACTACTCAAAATATCACCGAGAACTTTAGTACTCTTCTAAAATCTCTAATTTGTCTTCAACTTGACTAATTGATAATCCAATTCTACCTTCAAGGACTTCATTTTTTTTACAAATTTGATGCATTATTCTTCCTTGGTCTTAAGATTTTAGTGATAATTTCAATCTAAGTTTCCAATTGTTTTATGATATCCTTAGTTCATTAGTGTTGATGTTTAGTCTCTCTTCAAATAGATTGATTTGATCCTCATAAATCTTAACCAATGATATTAGTTTTTTATTCTTATTTCTTTAGAACTTTAACTCCTCTAGAGTACTCACCAATTTTGCTTCAAGATTTACTTTAGCCTCTTCTGCATCTGATTCTTCATCATCCATTAGGCCTTTCCCTTTTAAGCAACTGTCATTATCTATTTTTATATACATGAATAATGTTTCATTGGTGTTATGATCATTACTATCATCATCACTATCAAATGTACTTATGTCACTTACATCAGATGATTTATTATCTTCTTTGGTATAGAAACTTCTCTTGTTCTTGAATAACCCTTTCTTGCCTTCATACTTCCTAAAATATTTATTGATTTTTTTAGGCTTATAAACCTTCTTATCATCACCATGATGTTCATCATGTTATTCATCATTCTTAGTCTTATCCTTGTTAGGAAATTTTGAGGTAAAATGACCAATCTTACCACAATTAAAGCAATTGAATGGTAATTTATCCTTATACCTACCTGAACCTCTCCTAATTTTTTAACAAACATGGATCCTATCTTGTCATCATCAATGTCTTTTTCATCATTCTTGGCCTTCTTACCTTATGAATTCTTATCAAATTTTAATGAATCTTCCTTCTTAGAGGGTCTTCCATCACTTGTTCTCATTTCATAGGTAGTCAAAATGCCATGAAGCTCATCCATATGTAGTGTGTTAAGATCTTTGATCTCTTCTACTAAAAACACTTTAGAGTCAAACTTAGAAGTCAGGTATCTTAGTACCTTTTGTACTACTATTGATTCTTCTAACTTCTCTCCTAGACCTCTGATGACATTTACCACTTTATCTACTCTCAATAGATAAGATGTAATGCTTTCATCCTCCTTCATTATTATACTTTAAAACTACCTACAGTGAGTTTATAACTTTTCCAACTTCACTTTGGTGTCTCCTTCATAAATGGTCTACAACGTTTCCCAAATCCATTTGGTTGTATCAAAATTCATTACCTTTACAAATTATGCCTCTGAAAGACTGCACTGGATGGCATTCATTGCCTTAGAATTGTTTTCACTTGCCATCTTACCTACTATGTCAATTGGTGGCATATAACATGGAATGAATCCATCAACAATAGATTTCCATATGTCATATCCTAAAGACATGAGATAGGTATTCATTATAATGATCCAAAATGCATAGTTAGTCCCATTGAAGAGAGGATCCTTATTGGTTGAGAAACCTCCTTGTACTTATTGACTATACATACTTATGTTTTAAGCATCTCCTTTAAGATATTAGGCCTCCTTCAAATTACCAAGCTATGATACCAATTATTAGAATCACAATGACTAAGAGGGGGGTGAATTATTCTTCAAATCCTTTCATTCAATTACACTTGAGCAATCATGAACCATTCAAATAAACATATAAATCTAGAAAGCATAAGCAATTATCCACATAAGTATAAAACATAAGAACACATCAAATATGTGGGAAACCATCAAGGGTAATAAAAACCACTAATATATGTAAATGGACTATAGTAATATAATACAAAAACCAAAAATAAGTGAAGCGCCAACTCCACATGGAGCACCAACCCCAACTATCCAAGCACCCACTTACAAGGAGGCACCAACCCCCTAGATGACTCAGCAACAACTCAACCACCTAATTTATTTGATCACCTTTAGAACACCTTTTTTCTCACACAATATATGATGATCACTTATTTATCTCTTCACACTTTTTATCCCTCTCAAACTACCATCTAGGCTTCTTCACTCAACTAGGTTTGTTCAAGACTGATTAGGTCATATGACATTTATTTTCATATACATAACTCATGTTAGATATTCATGAAATTTTCTATACACCCCTATAATGGTATATAAGACATTTTTTATATTATATTTCATTCACTTTCTCCTAACTTACACAAATAGGCCTAAAACTACCTTGTATATATACCATTCCTTTTCATATACCACTTAGTCAGCCACACACCCTTAACCTCTTAGGTTGTCCATAAAATAAGGTTTGGGACATCTTTTGAACATGAATAAAATGAACATTGATCCCCTTTTGGTCTGTCATAACTCTATTAGACCTCATTTCACTTTTAGATCTTATGGAGACCTAATTGCATTAGGAATATACGTTAATGCCAAAACTTGATCCTCTTGGGCCTATATGGATTTCTCAAACAACTAAAAACAATTAAATTAAATATAAATATACCTATAATAACCTCCTCTATGCTTGTTTATACCTATGTCTTCTGTCATACCATGATACCTCTTTTAGGACAAACTATCCTATTAGGCCTGTGTGCCTTAAAAAAATTGTCTTGTAAGAATGAAGCTCAAACATACGTAAAACACTAAAATATGATCAAATAAGTATATAGATAGAGTCTAAATGACCTCATTACCATTATCAAATGCATTGGACACTTCCACTCATAATATGAGACTTTAAGAATACCTCTACAACTTACTCAAAAATGCTAATTTACCTCAAAACACAGTCATGGTAACTTATACCTCCAACACCTATATAGACACTTTAAATTACTTATGATTCATGTAGATGGTCATATTATATCTCTAGACCATCCTCAAATATAAATATCATATGGTTTAATAGAAAATAATGGTTTTTCAAACTAATATCATGACATATCTGGGAGAGTCCACTACAAGATCCAAACACTTATCTAGGCATATCAATCCATTCTAGTCACTTTTGATCAACATCTTCAACATCAATTCCTTATTAGGGTTTTAAGAGGTTTTAAACCTATTTCTTTTTCATAAAACATAACCCCTCAATACAAAAACTAATACCTATAATTTTAGTCTAGGACCCTTCCCCATCTACCATGAACTTCTTATATTCCCATGTAAAGCAAAGATGAGCTAATAATCACAAAAAAATCCTTCTCAAGTTGATAACCCTTCATTATAAGCACTTGAGAGACCTCTAAACAACTTTTCATGCCTTGTCCTTCAAACTAGAACATCAAACTTAATGCACATGCCTAATAAAACTTGACTCACCTTTGTCAATGATCACCTACTCACACTTGCCCTAGAAACTAATCATGATACCCCATCAAGCTACAATCTCTCTCTACACTATAGTCTTTATAACTTACTAGGCCTTAAACTGACCTTCATGCCTCTTTCCATGCTCTCAACACCCCACTGTCATGCTCAACATCTCACTCTTATGCCATACAACCTCTCTCATGCTTAAACATTTACATACATCATTCACATGCCTTGACAACAAATCATGATGCATCATTAGGCCAGGTAGGGTCCAAGTATAGACCAAGATAGAATGCCTAACCTAATAAAAGTACAATCATTGAGAAGGGGGGTGAATTAGTGATATGAGATAATCTAATTTAAATTACAATTCTTTCAATTCTTAACCATTCAACACATACATTCATGAAGCATATAAACTATTTATTGCAATGAACAAGGAAGATAAATCAAGTTCAAGCACACAACATATGAATTATGTGGTAAAACCTCATGGGGAATAAAATCATCTCTCAATAGTGAAAACACATGGACTACTTGTCCTATAATATGATCACAAACATGAGACTTTAATGAATCACCCACTTCACAAGGAATACCAACCCTTAAGGATGGACAAGCACCAACTTGTCCTAGATGTTGAGCACAAACACAACACCTTATGATAAGAACACATACAAAAATATTATTTCCTTCCAATCTAATGGATAAGGAACAACAGCTCTCTTCAACCCTTCATACTCTCTCAATACTTCACACACACACAAAACATTCAAAACTACCTTTTGGATCATCCTACACTTCTTCACTCATCCTCAACCTTTAAACCTACAAAAAATTAATAAAAACATCAGAGACATGACCACTAGATCATACACACATCCCTCACACTGATCTACTTCACAATTCACCCATAAAACACACTCATACTTTACCTTTTCTTTGTTATCCTCACACTGGTCTAAAACTCTTCTTCTTTGATTTAGGTCCTTATACAATCTTTATCATCACAACCATATTTGTCGATCACAAGACATTACTTGAGTCTTAAGGAATCTATCCATCTAATAAAAAAATCAACACCGACCTACATAGGTCACCTATGAGCAATACATTCTTCCAAATAGGCATAAGTGCCCCTTTAGGTCCCAAGGAGACCTATTCACCTCTTTGGCACTCCATCAAGCAACATATGAACATAATACCACTTTTAAATGCATAGGTTCACACTAAATGATCCATAAGACACATTTAAGTGATAACATCCATCACTACAACCCTTTGCATCTAAAAAATAGATCAAACATTGGCCTTATACATGAAAACACCATGAACGAATATGAATTCAACTTTCAAGCAATGGTTCACCAAGAAGATGGATTGGTCAAACCTCCAAAATCAATTTTGTTGGATGGCCCTTGGAGTCTTTTACAAATTTCATTTTTACTCCATCAACATATTCCTCCATATGCTCAAGATTTGAATCAAATAATGCAAACTGGTTTTCTTCACAAATTTGAAAATTCAAATTCTAACAGTCACTAAAAAATGCAAATTTGGCTAAGTATGGAAAACATAGAAATCTACCTAAAAAAAAACTTTACACCTTCATATATTTTTATACACATATTATCATGACCCAAAACTTGGACCATAGAAAATAGGCACAAATTTGAATAAAATCATGTGATCAACTCTTTTTTATACCTTCACATGTGTGAATGTTGGCATCATCAATCTACTACTCAAACTGATTTACCAAAAGACCAACTTGTTGGAATATTGCCATTGATGTCAAATGAACTATTACCGAAAGTGAACAGAATTGATTGCTAGAAGTGAACAGAATTGATGGCCAGAAGTGAATGAAAATGTTGATGGAAGTAAACAAAAAATTTGATGGAAGTGAATGGAATTATTTTTGGAATTGAATGAAAATGTCAACGGAAGTGAACGAAGTTGTCGATGGAAATGTCGATGGAAGTGAATGGAATTGTTGACGGAAATGTCGACGGAAGTGAATGGAATTTTCAACCTTGACCGACCTATTGGGAGGATTTGTGACCATTCGAAAGGACCTTTTCACTTGAAGAGTCACGACCTTAATTTGTGGCTTTCTATGGGTTATAAATAAGTACATAACGAATGGCAAAAAATCAGATTCGAAAGTAGAAGATATATAAAAGAAGAGCAAAATTTTTAAAGGCAAATTTTTTGTGAGAATATTGAAAAGAAAAATTCAGCAAGTATAAGGAAGAGTATAACAGCAAAAACACTCAAGTTTAGATCAAATCTAAAGGAGATAAAGCAAGTGTTTTATCATCCATTGTTTTGACAACAAATTTGAGATAGAAGAGTGATTTTTTTTTAGAAGGTTGGTGCCTTCGTTTTGAAGAGATTGGTGTCTCTTGCTGAGTTGGTGCTCAGTGAAAGGGGTCCATGCTCTTGTAGGTTGGTGCTCTAATAGGTTGGTTCTTACAAATATTTATATTAAGAGAATTTCTCTGTGGTTTTCTCCTGAAAGGGTTTCCACACAAATTTGTGTCTATTTGCATTGTGTGGTTTTGCATTGTATTCTTTGATTGCTTTGAATATATTAATTACAGAGTAATTGAGGTTTTAAATTTAATATTAATAATCAAAAGTTAAAAAATATCTTATACTAATTCACCCCCCTCTCAGTATAAGCTTGTGCTTAACAATTGGTATCAGAGCCAGTTCCTTCGGTGTTAGCACAACTGCTAGAAGGTAGATCTTGGAAAGCACATATGGCAGGATCTCAAGTGCTAGATGGTTTCTCCACTAATAAGACTCCTTTGTTTGATGGAATGAATTACACATTTTGGAGCATAATAATGAATATTTACTTGATTTCCCTAGGTTTTGATATTTGGCAAGCAGTGGTAATAAGATACACAATGCCACAAATTGCACCAACGGATGCCACCAAAAAAAAGGCCAGTGAGAACAATGTGAAAGCTATGAATGCAATCTAATGTGGGCTTTCAAAAAATGAGTTTGTTAAGGTTATGCATTGTGAATCTATAAAAGAGATTTGGTATAATCTCAAAACTATTTATGAAGGTGATAGTAAGGTTAGAAAAGCAAAACTCCAAACCCATCAGAGGTAGTTTGAAAGTTTAAAAATGAAGAATGATGAAAACATTACTGGGTACCTTCTTCGTGTCAATGAGATTATTAATGGCATTCAAGGACTTAGAGAGAAAATTGAAGAATCTATGATCGTTTAGAAAGACCTGAGATCCCTACCATTGAGATTTGATGCGAAGGTCTCTATCATTGAAGAAATGAAGGATTTAGACATGATGAAAATGGATGAGATCTATGGAATTCTTATGGCCTATGAAATGAGAACCAAATCTAAGAGACAGTTGAAGAAGGAAGCATCATTCAAGGTCTCGAAGAAAGAGAAGATCAAAGAACTAGAATCAAGTGAAAATTCAAGTAGTGAAGAAGATGAAAATGAAGCTTTATTCATTCGGAAGCTAAAGAAAGGATCAGGAAAATATAAAGGAAAGTTACCATTTAAATGCTTTAATTGTGGTAAAATTGGTCATTTTGTAGCCAAATGTCCAAATAAAGGAAATAGCGATGATGAGAGAAACAAATCAAAGTATAAAAAGGGATTCAAGCCGAGCAAAGACAAGCAAAGATTTGAGAAACAAAAGAAAAGCCTATACTCCAAGAGGCATAGCAGCTCATCTGAAGAAAACAAAGAAAGTGATGTTGAGAGTGATAATGAAGAGATTCTGTTCATGGCTATAGAAGAAAATACCACCACTAGCAAAGATAATTTGGAGGAAGACGAAGACATGGAAGAAGAAGGTGAAGTGAACCTTGAAGAAGAACTTATTTGTGCATTGGAAGAAATAAAAGCATTTAAGAAGAAGAATAAAAAACTAAAGTTACAACTCCAAAAATATGAAGAAGAGAATCAAGACTTCAAAATGAAGACATCACAAGTCTTTGAGGAATCAAACAAGGTAATTGTTGATCTAAAAGTCCAAATCGAAGAAGCAAAAAAAATTGAAGAAGATCTAACAGATCAGCTAAAGAAGAAAGGAGAAGACTGTGAAAGGTATGAATTTGAAATAGATGTTTTAAAAAGGGATCTAGAAAAGGCAAATTCTAAAATAAAAAGTGAATTGAAATCTGAGAAAAGCACTCAAGTTTTGAATAAGATTCTAGAGAGTCAAAGATCACCATCTAAGAAGTTAGGCATTGGGTATGAGAAGGAAAAAGAGAAAGCTAAGAGCTATGTTGAAACTCTTAAGGAACCAATGAAAAAGGAGACCAAGAAGGAAGAAGCCAAGAATACAAAAACCAACTCTATCAACAAAGAAAGCAAAGGAGAACAAAACTTTAGAAGACCATTTGCTCCAAGATATACAAATAAAACCAGGTTTGGTAATTATTTTGATGGATATTGTTATTATTGCAATAATTTTGGTCATAAGAAATTAGATTTTGGAAAGAGAGCCAAGGATATTGACGTCAGGAGCAGAAACAAAAGAACCTATGGAGCTTCAAATAGAAACTACAATTTGTTTGCTCCCTTATCAAACTTTGATGAAGCTATAGTTTGTTACAAGTGCAACAACTATGGACATATAACATGTTATTGTAGAAGTGTTTTTGAATTTGTAAGACAAGATCAAAAGTTCAAAGCTCCAGTGATAAAGAAAAGAGAACCATCAAAGACCTAGAAGAAGAAGCAAGAAGAATCCATGATTGTTCAAATAGCATTCCATGCTAGATATGAAGGACAACAATGGTTCATTGATAGTGGATGTTTGTGACACATGACTGGAGATAAAAGCAAATTCATCTCATTAAAAAAGGTCAATACAGGCATAGTGAAGTTCGGAGACAACACTACATCTAGAATAACAAGAAAAGGTACACTTAGTCTCGATAATGGAAAAACCAAAATAGAAAATGTGTTTGGAAGGGTTAAAGCATAATCTTCTAAGTGTTAGCCAAATGTGTGATCAATAACACACACTCAAGTTCTTTTTTGAAGGTTGTGAGATCAGAAAAAGAGACATGAGAGAACTAATTGTAGATGCTCATAGAACCACAAACAACCTATACATGCTTGGAGAAATGAGAGGGGAGAAATGTTGTCTGAGTCAAGCTGAAGAAAGTTGGATATGGCATAGAAGGTTAGGGCACATAAATTTTTATAATCTTATGAAAATCAACAACAAATAGGCTGTGCGAGATATGCCCAAGATAACAAAACCTTCAAGCACTCTATGCAAGTAATGCCAACACGGGAAACAAACCAGAACAAGGTTTAGAATGAAGGAATATTCGACCACCAAACCACTAGAGCTGATTCATATGGATCTTTGTGGTCCTACCAGAACTGAAAGCATGCAAGGTGAGAGCTACTTTATGTTTCTCATTGATGATTATACTAGAATGACATGAGTAGCCTTTCTAAAAGAAAAATCAGAAGTATTTGAAAAGTTTAAAGCTTTCAAGGCATTAGTAGAAAATGAAAAAGAACTGAAAATAAAATGTCTAAGGTCAGATCGAGGAGGTGAGTTTATTTCAAATGAATTCATTGAGTTTTGCGAAGATCATGGAATTAAGAGACAACACTCAGCTGCAAGGACTCCACAACAAAATGGAGTGGTGGAAAGGAAAAATCGAACAGTTCAAGAGATGGCTAGAACTATGTTGAATGAATCTAAACTATCAGATAGATTCTGGAGAGAAGCAGTTAATACAATAATATATATCTTGAATAGAGGGCAAATTAGAGTTAATAATGACAAAACTTCTTACGAATTGTGGAAAGGAAGACCAGCTTCTGTCAAACATTTCAAAGTGTTTGGAAGTAAATGTTTTATCAATCAGAATGAAGAAAACTTGGGCAAATTTGATTCAAGAGCTAACGAAGGAATTTTTCTTGGTTACTCCATCAAAAGCAAAGCCTATAGATGTTATAACAAAAGGCTACAAATTATCATAGAAAGTGCTAGTGTTAGAATAGATGAGATCATGAATCAAAAGGCAAAAGAACCTTTAGAAGAGCCTCTAGAAATACCTATTCTTGTAGAAGAAGAAGGGGAGGAAGAAAATGTATAAAAATTGAGTGAATTTGAAAGGCAAGACACCAAGCACCATCTTGCTTTGTTTAGAAGAATCATGTTGAAAGTCAGATCATTGGCAACATTGATGTTGGGGTACAAACCAGAAGAAGAATTGTAAGTATCCCTGAGCATGTAAATTTTTCTTTGTTATCCAAGGTAGAGCCTAAGAATTTTTCTGAAGCTAGTCATGATAAACATTGGGTAAAAGCAATGGAAGAAGAGTTAGATCAAATTGAGAAGAATGAGACTTGGGAACTTGTGCCCAGGCTAATGGATCAAAATGTAATTGGCACTAAGTGGATTTTTTGAAACAAATTGAATGAAAATGGCCAAGTCACTCGAAACAAAGTAAGGTTGGTATATAAGGGGTATGCTCAAGTAGAAGGTGTAGATTTTGAAGAGACTTTTGCTCCTATTGCTAGATTAGAAGCAATTCGAATATTTCTTGCATTTTTAGTATTCAAAATTTTTAAAGTTTATCAAATGGATGTTAAATCAGCATTTCTAAATGGCAATCTAGAAGAGGAAGTTTACATAGAACAGTCAAAAGGATTTCTCTTATCAGAAAAAAAGGATTATGTGTGTAAGTTGAAGAAGGCTTTATACAGATTGAAACAAGCTCCTAGAGCATGGTATGCTAGGCTTGATAAATACCTACAAGACCAATGATAAAAGAGAGGATATGCTAATAGTAATCTTTACATAAAAATTGAAGGAGATCACTAGTTAATTATTGTGGTGTATGTAGATGATATAATCTTTGGAGGAGACAATGAGGAAATGTCTAAGATATTTGTCAAAGATATGCAAAAGGAATTTGAGATGTCCATGTTAGATGAGTTGTCATTTTTCCTTGGTTTACAAATCTCTCAATCTAACAAAGGAATATTCATATCCCAAAGCAAGTATGTGAAGGAGATGTTGACGAAATTCCATATGGAGGAGTGTACCCCTGTTAGCACACCTATGGCTATAGGTATGAAGTTGAGCAAAGATGATGAATCTCTAAATACTAATCAAACTCTTTATAGATCAATGATTGAGAGTTTACTAAATGTCATGGCATCTAGGCCAGATATCATGCAAGTAGTAGGTATGGTTGAATGATTTCAAGCAGCTCCAAAAGAAACACATGTGTCAGCCGTGAATCGTATATTTAGATATTTAAAGAGAACCTTAGATTATGGGTTATAGTACCCAAGAGGTAAAGACTTCACATTGGTAGCGTACATGGATTCAGATTGGGTAGGTTGTGTAGATGATATAAAAAGTACAAGTGAAGGAGCATTCTTTCTTGGAGATAGCCTAGTATCTTGGTTGAGTAAGAAGTAGAATTCTATATCTCTATCCACAACAGAAGTAGAGTACATAGTGGTAGTGCTATGTTATACACAAGTTCTATGGATGAAACAAACCTTGAAAGATATCAAAGTAGAGTATAATCATCCAATATCCATATTCTGCGATAATACTAGTGTGATAAGTATTTCAAAGAATCTAGTTATGTATTCCAGAACTAAGCATATCCCTATACAGTATCATTACTTGAGAGAATAGGTGGCAAAATAACAAGTAAAATTGGAATGTGTTTCCACATCCAAACAAATGGCAGATATCTTCACTAAGCCACTTCTAAAGGAAACATTTGAGTACCTACGACAGAAGTTGGGAGTAATTTCTTTTACGTCTTGCCACTGAATGGAAGCATCAGTGAAGGGGGAGCTAAGTACTAGCTCTTGGATAGACCTTTTTCCATTGATGTCGAAGGGGGAGAAGTACAGAAAGAGGATGTCATAGAAAGGGGAAGCTACAACAAAAAAAGGATTCAGACAGAAGAGACAGTGCAGCAAAGGGGAGCAATTTTAGTATGTGGTTGCCATCAATGACAAAGGGGGAGATTGTTGGAATATTGTCATTGATTTCAAATGAACTATTGCCGAAAGTGAATGGAATTGATTACCATAAGTGAATAGAATTGATAGTCATAAGTGAATGAAAATATTGACAGAAGTGAATGGAACTGTTAATGGAAGTGAATGGAATTGTTGCCAGAATTGAACAAAAATGTCGACAAAAGTGAACGCAATTGTCAACAGAAATGTTGATGGAAGTGAATGGAATTGTTGATGGAAATGTTGACGAAAGTGAACAGAATTGTCGACAGAAATGTTGACAGAATTGTCAACCCTGGCCAACCTATTGGGAGGAGTTGTGACCCTTCATAAGGACCTTTTCACTTGAAGAGTCACGACCTTAATTTGTGGCTTTTTGTGGGTTATAAATAAGTGCATAATGAATGACAAAAAAGTAGATTCGAAAGTAGAAGATATATAAAAGAAGAGAAGAATTTTTAAAGGCAAAATTTTTGTGAGAATATTGAAAATAAAAAATCAGCAAGTATAAGGAAGAGTATAGCAATGAAAACACTCAAGTGTAGATCGAATCTAAATGAGATAAAGCAAGTTTTCTATCATCCATTATTTTGACAAAAAATTTGAGATAAAAGAGTGATTTTTTTTGAGAAGGTTGGTGCCTTCATTTTGAAGAGATTGGTGTCTCTTGCTGAGTTGGTGCTCAGTGAAAGGGGTTGGTGCTCTTGTAGGTTGGTGCCTAATTGTTTTTGGGGTTGGTGCTCCAGTAGTTTAGTGCCTATGAATATTTATATTAAGAGAATTTCTTCGTGGTTTTCTCCTGAAAGGGTTTCCACATAAATTTGTGTCTATTTGCATTGTGTGGTTTTGCATTGTATTCTTTAATTGCTTTGAATATATTAATTATAGAGTAATTTTAGGTTTTGAATTTAATATTAATAATTGAAGTTAAAAAATATCTTATACTAATTCACCCCCCCCTCTCAGTATAAGCTTGTGCTTAACACAACTAGGCCTAGATGACCACAAGGATGAACCAAATGGAAACCTTGTACTTCCAAAATCACTTTAAACACTCTTGACACCATATAAGGCCTCTTCAACTTTATCACATCATCAATAACATTCATCAACCTACCTATCCAACCAAACACTGAAGGTCCATGCATTACTACTGAAGCACACTTTATCATTGACTAGCTAGCAACCTTGAAGCCATAATTGACAACACTCCAACATTACCCTCAAATACCCACCTTAAAACACTTATGAAGGCTTCTACATCTAACTCATAACCCCATACAATTCCAAACAACCTCTCACTTGCCTGATCTTACTCACTTCACCACACTGCATGCACATAACTTCTCACAAGGTCTATAATAGGCTTCACAAGACACCTTGACTATGATCAAACATACTAAATTTAATGATATCATTTAATCTGACATAATAATACTCATAACACACTCATATCATTTCTATCATACTCCTAATGACAAAAATCTTTCACAACCTCATATAGACCTAAAACCACATGACCAAGCTTCATATGACTAGACATCTTTATTCTATGCACCTAAACAACTTTGACACCTTGACTTGTACCTTCATGCAAACATAAAACATTATTTACCTTCAAATTATCTCTTACCTTCAAATTCTCTTTTGCCTTCAAATTCGCTCTTGCCTTCAAATGTATCTTGTCATATGGATTCCTATGCAAACATTAGTTGTCTTCAAACATCTTCCATGACCTGTACCTTCCATGCTCACACCATTTATGAAAATTATCATCAATGTAACACTCTTTTGTGCCTTCACATATCACATACTACCATTTTTCCTTAGTTACCTTTGACATCAACCTTGACAGTACAATCTTGACATGATACATCTTTAACATAAATGACCATTATGCCTTTGCATGATGCACCCTTTTGACATCAATGACAACATGCCAACACAAAATTCAATTTTTAATGATTGTTTAACATAAACAAATAAATTCAATAAGGTTGGCAAAGTTTCAAGTTATTTGGTGGCATGTATATGGTACTGTGTTGACTTAAGCTCTCCCATGGGTGCCATATCTAAGCATGATCAGCTACTGGTAAGTATATAGTCTTTCCACTATATTTTAAAAATATTTTATTTTATAAATTAACATATTCCTATCAAAAACTAAGTGCTCCCCACCATCCTTTTTGGTTTTTCACCCAAAATAAATTGTTAGGAAAAAAAATTATTATGTTTTTTACATGCACCATATATATGGTTATATATATTTTTTTAATTTTAAAAATAAATTAGTGTATATAAAATCCTAAGCAATCCACTAGCTGAGTTGGCATCTATTTTTAGCTAAAAATTTTCCAAGGGGAGGTCTAGTTTTCAAAATACACTACCACCTAATTTTTTTAGTCAAATTGCTTTATTCAAGTTTTCTTTTTCAAAATTAATAATTAAAAAATATTTTTTATGTGTCAAGTATCTCAAATCAAAACACTATTTATTATTGATATTTTGAGACACCCTTATCAACCATGGTCATGTGTGTTAGAGGTACAATCCACTGAGGGGGGGTGAATCAGTGGTGGCTAATAATCCAATTCAATTTCCAAACCCTTCAAGTACTTAAGCATTCAATACAATCATTCATAAAGCATATAGATCATTCATAGTAGTGAACAAGAAGGATAAATCAAGATCACATATACAACACAAGATCTACATGGGAAACCCTCTTGGGGAATAAAACCCACTCTTGAGCCTGTAAACACTTGGACTACTTGTCCTATAAGGTAGTACAAACCAGAGACTAGTCAATTCCTTTTGACCAAGATTTAGTGAAACACCTATTCCATAAGGATCACCTACCCCTAAGATGATCAAGTCCTCCTGACCACCTGTTGGTTAAGTCCTTTTGACCAAAGGCCTTTATTGAAACACCTATTTCACAAGGAACAACTTCCCCTAAGGAAGATCAAGTCCTTTAGACTCTCTTATGAAATGAACACCTCCACCTTAGAACTGATGTCTTCAACACTTGATAATGGATCTATGATTTTCTAACCCCTATAAAAAATCTCTTTCTATCTCATACATGCCTCTCACATAGGCATAACACAATCTCTCTCTTTCTTCACTCAAACTATCCTCATATACACACTCAGACCTCTTCACATATCCTCAAACTATAAGAGCACTATTATAAAATCATAAATATGATCTATAGGTCATACACACAATCAAAAAAAAATTCTTATCATCAACTCATCCAATAGGCATACTACCTATCCTCTCTTCTTCACTTCAACACTCACTCTAGCCCACAAGCCTAGAAATAATCTTCTTGATTTCACTATATATAGATCCTTCATGATAAACATCTTCTTGGTCAGCCATTAGACTTGACTTAACCCTTAAATATTCTATAAAATCAAGACATAACTCAAAACAATCCTTATAGGTTGGTCATAGCATCTATGGGTCACCCTTAAGCAGCTACACCTTTCAATTAGGTCTTTGTAGCTCTTATAGGACTCATGGAGACCTATTCACCCATTTAGCACTTCATCAAGAAAAAAAATAGCATATGACCACTTCAAAATTCACATGTCAACTCCACATGACCCTTTCAACATCCTCAAATGATCACAATTATCTCTTCTCACCTCTAGATAGTCTCAATCAACTCAAATAATGACCTTGTACACAGGAACACCATGAATGAACATAAAATCAACTTTTTAATAATTATTCATACTCAAGATAGATTGATCACACCTCCAAAAATGATGCATATGATCCTCATGGAGTCTACAACACTTTCCAATAGCTAAGGCATAATGACACATCAAAACAACATCAACACAAGCTCAATTATCCTTCTTGGGTCACTTACAGTCTATGATCAAACACATAGTTAAATTTGGAGAATAATATCTTTGATTATATAGAAAATAATACCATATAACCTAGTTCAATAGATACATCATGGATCTTCTTCAACTTTTATTTTTATAGCACCTTCAAATTCATCCTGGATCAAAAGTTATGGATAAAATATAGAGCACTAGTTTTTTCCTTTGCAAAATTCAAATATTCAAATGCCAACGGTCACAATTAAACCTTGGATACTATATTATCATCTTGTGTCCTCACATATTAGATGAATCATGCATTGATGATATTATTATAAGTATTTTGATCTTTAACTATGTTAAACTTTAAATAGGTTGACCATTTTGACTCCACTCACATCGTCAATCTCAATTGCATGATTAAATGCTAACCGTTATATCCTTATCCTTTACCTTTACTCAAATTTAAACCTAAAACACTTCTTATCATCTTTCTAATTCTTTACATCTTGTATCAAATTCATTCCATCTATCTCCTCGAGAGTTGCTCAAACTTTACCTTGTGCAAAATTTACCAAGTATGGGAACCATTACAATCTATATGAGAAGCCAACTTTGAACCTCAATAAAATTTGGCCCATATGATATCCTCACATAGGATAATAAAACCATATACCAATCTACTCCTAGAACCTTTTCATGTGTAACATATAACACCATTAATCTGCTCACTCAGATTTTTCTACCACAGAGCCAATTATACTTATAGCTGCCTAGAAGGCCTTCTTTGCACATGCACATCTTTTGATGCGCTTCATTGCATGACCTAAAACTTAGCACATAGAAACTAAGAACAAAACTAAACAAACTCATATGATCAAATCATTCTCAAAATTCCACATGTGTGAAATATGACTACATCAAAATTCCTACTCAGCTTTTCTTAACACAAAAAATTGGCTAAGTATGGAAAAACACTATCAAACTGCCTGGGATCCCAAATTTGCACTTGCATATCTTTTGTTGAGATTAGTCACATAACCTAATATTTAGTGCATAAGAGATTTAGTGCATAATTTTAATGCATCTATATATCAATTTTCTCTTGAAACTCTCATATGTGCGAGATATGACATCACCAAACTACTTATTTGGCTCTATTTGAACATAGAAAACACTATCAAAATGTCTTGGGAGCCCCACTTTGCACACACATATATTTGGTTGTGTTTCATCTCATGGCTTGAAACTTGTAATATATAAAATTGGGACTAATTTTATCACAACCATATAACTAACTCCCCCTGACTCATCAACACATGGCAATTATGACATCATCAAATTGCCTACTCAAATTTTCTACCATTGGACCCAAAATGTCTAGATGAAAACTATAGACTACCAAATGAATTCCAATTATGCACACAAGAGCTCAATACATATTTGACCTCTGATATGACCTTTTTCACAAGCTTAATATTTTAGACTTATCCATAATCATCTCTAAATAGTCAAACTTTGAAGATCAACTAAGCCTACTTTAAGCATACTAGGAAAAACACATTTCAAACTTTGGCATTGTCATTTTAGACTATTACAGAACTTTTTACACTCACTTGGACACTTCTATGACATCATTGAAAACTCTTCAATAATATCCCCCTTTGTCATTGATGTCAACACACATCATACAATTGACCTTCCTTCTCTCTCTTCAAGCACTCTCACAATATGAACTTTCTCCCCTTTTAACATAATGACAAAGTGGGCACCAACTAATCCTAAAGAGCTAAAAATACTACCAGCATTAGAAGACCATATTATAAATATGGTTCAAACATCCCCTTACCTTGAGCCTACCTCTTCTTGCCATAACAACTTCCTCTTGTTCCATGCCAACACTTTCTTCAACCAAACACTACAACCAATGAAGAAAGAACACATAAAACCACTAAAATTTGATGAAACTCATCAAAAAACATCTAATAGGGACTCCCCCTAATATTTATGAGAAATTTCACATCCTAGGCATCTTTATATCCACACACACCATGAAGAACCACCACACAGGCTTATTAACCTTCTTTCAAACTACCTCAAGAACCACCAATAGAAATTCATGCCACTCACCAAATAGAAAACATTATCTAATCCAACCTCTATAACTATCCTATAAACACTCATTCCTTTCTCTTTTGGAGAAATTGATCAAAAATCACTCATATTCTTACTAGGTTTGTCTAGTCTCCTTGTATCCCTACCTAGAACTTCCAAAGCCCACAACTTTTAGTAGACACATATTCAAGACCTAAAACTTCATATCTAGAGAACTCTCATTGCCCCTTCAAGCACATAAATTTTAAAAATATATATTATCCTCTTCAATATACTTTATTCATAAACCAACTTACCAATTAAGCTTCCATCTTGATAAAAACATGAATAACTTAAAAACCACAAACCTTCAAATCTCTGTGAAGCTTGATTTGAAAACCCATTCAATATATTAAGAAGCCTCAAACCTCAAATTTTAAGTCAAACCACTTTTATAACATAGCTCAAAACACTAGAACATCAAAATAAATAAGGTCAAAAACCTCATTTTGGTCAACATCCACCCTTGAAACTTCTTGCACACCTAGAGACAACCATCACACATTTATTTACCAATATTCGAGCGTTCAAACCTTTGGGAACCTATACATACTATAACCCATTTTATGCCTACTTACCCTTAAGCAAAAACTAAGAAAATTAAGAGTACTCAAAAATCTTCAATTTGACTTCAACATACCTTCATACCACAAAAACTACCTGAAACACATCACAAAGAAGTGCATAGAAATTTTTTAGCATAAAAATCTTCTTGACATTAAATTAATCTTAGTAAGCCACCTATAAAAACCCATTTTGACCCTAAAGACACTAGATACACAACAACACTTACTTCTCCATTGAAAGGAGTGTCTTAAGAATCATAGACAAAGACACCCTACTTCACAATATCCTAGAACAATGTGAAACTAGGAGTTGGCCACAACTCCTCATATTCCTTCTCCTCCTTGGTCATTTGATACTTGTAGTTCTTCTTCTTATACTTTAGATAAGTAACATGCTCAACCACTCCAGCATTATCATTCTCTTATAAGATTGAATTAGCAATACATGGAGACAACAAAGATTCATGACATACCTTTTCATTTGAATAATCTTCCTTGTATTTTAGAACCTCATCACTAGGCACTGACAACTAATATTCTTTGCATCAAAATTTCTCAGCAACAATAGGATATTCACTTGGATCTATACACACCTTAGAACTAGCCTCAATGAGTACCTTGGTCTTCTCCTTAATCTTGGTCTCTTCATTAAAAACATGAGCAAATAATGAGATCCATTGGCACTCTTCACCGTCTATAGCATTCTCCACCATAGAAAATATATTACTTGGACATGTAGTCTCATCATGATGCATACTTACCACCTTTGGCTTCCATGAGTTAAGTTACATTCTTCCTTGAATTATAGGATCCTGGTTAAGCCTATTTTTATTTATAGGCCTTTGTTTGTAGAATCTAATAGTGCGACCTCTGTTCATATTTGTAACAAACCATTATTCTTGAAGTGAACTCAAATTACCCTACCTAATATGGACAAAATCTTATAAATTATCTTATGTCATAATAACTAAGATAAATTATTTCTTTTGAAGAAGACTCACCTTACCTTACCTTATTTAGATAATGCTTATCAAATTGTCCCTTATCAAGATAGTTGAAACACTCAACCTTGATCACACCTTTTGACTGATGACCCCCATCATAGTTCCATGCAAACTCATTTCTAATAATTCTCTTGCATTCTCTATCTATATGCCCAAACTAATTATAAGTATATTAGTAACCATTGAAATTTACATACCTCATGGTATTTGGTTGTCTGATTTAATTTGTCTTCATTCTACCAACACCTTCATTCCTTATATGATGAATTTTCTTCAAAGTATGATTGTCCTTATTCACATTAGTATTCATCTTATTTTGAGTTGCATTCTCTGATTCTTCTTTGTATGTAAGACCAATTCTATCACTTGTATGCTTTTGATCATTCAAGATATTTTATAGATCACTTGAGCTCTTTTCAAATCTCACAAATGACTTCACCTTACTAGATGTCTTCTCTAACTCATATTTCAATGACTCATTTTCAATTGCATACTTTGAACATTCATCTTCTTTATCTTTTAGGCTTGTAGATAGGATTTCTAATTGACAACTGAGATTCTTGACTATATCTTCATGTTCCTTGGTGTCTTTATTCATTCTTACCTCAAACACACTAAATTATCTTCCTAATCCTTGATTCGAGACTTCATCTTCTTATTAATATTCTTCTCAATCTTCAATTTTTCTACGGCCTTTATCAATTCAGTTTCATAGTCCACCTCATCTTTATCATCATCTAAATAACTCCAAGTAGACTTTATTTAATGTGAGCAACTACCTTCCTTAGCCATGAAGAGGGATTCATCTTCAGTAGGACCATCATCTTCATGATTATACTCTGAGTCACTGACTTCACTCTCATCTGATGAGTTGTAATATTCTTTGGTGTAGACTATTTTTATCCTTGAAGTAATTCTTGCTATCAAACCTTATGAATCCTTTTTTGCTTTTATCATACTTGAATGATCTCTTTCCACCATCATGATCTTCATAATCATTCTTATTATACTTATGAGGGAACTTATTATCAAAATTTCTTACCCTCCATAATTGAATCATTTGAGGGGTAGTTTACCCTTACACTTTCTTGAACCTGTTTTAAATTTTCTTCAAATCAAAGCAATTAGTTCATCCTCATCTATATCAAAAATGTCATCCCCCTTAGGTTTCTTACCTTAAAAATTCTTTATCTTCATTTCAATCTTGAAAATTACTTCTTTCTTTGGTGGTATATCATCATTTACTCTCATCTCATAAGTAGTAAGGGTGCCATGCAATTTATCCATCTTCAACTGAGTAAGATCATGACTTTCTTCTATAGTAGATACTTTTGGATCAAACTTGATAGATAGATACCTTAATATTTTTTGAACTATAGTAGCCTCTTCAAGGTTCTCTCGAAGACCTTTGATGATGTTCACAATATCATCAACTCTCTGTAGAAAGGATGCCATAGAATCTTCTTCCTTCATCTTGAGACTTTCAAATTGCCTTCTGTGAGTTTGCAACTTAGCAATATTAACCTTTAAATCTCCTTCATAAATGATTTACATTTTATCCCATATCTCTTTAGCAAATTTAAAATGGATTACCTTGGTAAACTTAGTCTCTGTAAGACCACAAGTGATGGCATTCATTACCTTAGAATTATTCTCAAACAACTTCTTGTATGTAGCACTAGATGGAAGAGTAGTAGGAGCAACATAACTATCCATAACAAATTCCATACATCAAACCCTAGGGACATAATGTATGTCCCCATCCTTGCACTCCAAAAATCATAATTGGATCCATTAAACATTGGTATTTGCTTAGTAGAGAAACCTCCTTGCATTTGATGACTACCCATATTGTACCTTAAATCACCTTCAAGCTATCAAGCCTTTACCAAAGGACCTTCTTTGTTATCAATTGTTAGAGGTATAATCCATTGAGAGGGGGGAGTGAATCAGTGGTAGCTAATAATCTAATTTAATTTCCAAACCCTTTAAATACTTAAGCATTCAATACAATCATTCATAAAGCATATAGATCATCATAGCATTGAATAACAAGGATAACGAAAGATCACATAAACAACATAAGATCTATGTGGGAAACCCTCTTAGGGAATAAAACCCACTCTCAAGACTAGAAACACTTGGACTTCTTGTCCTATAAGGTATTAAAAACTAGAGACTGGTTAAGTCCTTTTGACCAAGATTTAGTGAAACACATGTTTCACAAGGATCACCTACCCCTAAGATGATCAAGTCCTCCAACCACATATTGATCAAGTCCTTTAAACCAAAGGCCTTTATTGAAACACCTATTTCACAAGGAGCAACTTCCCCTAAAGAAGATCAAGTCCTTTAGACCCTCCTATGAAATGAACACCTCCACCTTAGAACTTATGTAATCAACACCTAATTATGGATCTCTAAATTTCTAACCCCTGCATAAACTCCCTCTATATCTCATACAAGCCTCTCACATAGGCATGCCACAATCTCTCTCCTTATTCACTCAAACTATCCTCATATGCACACTCAGACCTCTTCTCATATCCTCAAACTATAAGAGAACTATTTTGACATCAAAAATATGACCTAAAAGTTATACACATAGTTAACAAACTATTCTTCTCATTAACTCATCCAACAAACACACTACCTATCCTTTCTTCTTTGCTTCAACACTCACTCTACACCCACAAGCTTATAAATCATCTTCTTGATTTCACTATATATAGAACCTTCATGATAAATAGCTTCTTAGTTGGACATTAGACCTGCCTTAACCCTTAACAATTCTCTCACATCAAGAAACAACTTTTAAAAAATCCTCATAGATCAGTCATAGCATCTATGGGTCACCCTTAAGTAGCTCCACCTTTCAATTAGGCCCTTGTAGCTCTTATAGGACTCATGGAGACCTATTCACCCATTTATCACTTCATTGAGTAAAAAAAGAACATAGGACCACTTCCAAATACACAAGTCCACTCCACATGACCCCTTCAACATTCTCAAATGATAATAGTCATCTCTACTCACCTCTGCATATGCTTAATCAACTCAAACAATGAACTTTTACACAAGAACACCATGAATGAACACACAATGAACTTCTTAAGCATTGTTCATACTCAAGATAGATTGATCACACATCCAAAAATCATACAGATGATCCTCATAGAGTCTACAACATTCTCTAATATATAAGACATCATGAAACATCAAAATAACATCAACACAAGCTCAATTATCCTTCTCATGTCACTTATAGTCCATGATCAAACACACAGTCAACTTTGGAGTATAATATCTTTGATTGTACAAACAATCATACCATCTGACTAGGTTCACTAGATGTTCCATGGAGTCCTCTTCAACTTTGATTTTTATAGCACCTTTGAATTCATTTTGGATCAAAATTTATAGTCAAAATACAAATCACACATGAAAAATATGACTACATCAAAATGCCTACTCAGCTTTTCTTACCACATGCAAATTTGGCTAAGTTTGGAAAAACACTATCAAACTACTTGGGAGCCTAACTTTGCACTTGCATATATTTTGTCATGTTTAGTCACATGACCTGATATTTAGTGTATAATATCTTATCTCATAGGTTAATACATCCATATATCAATATTCTCCTAAAACTTTCATACGTGTGAGGTATCACATCACCAAACTACTTGCTCAACTCTGTTTGAACATAGAAAACACTATCAAAATGCCTGGGAGCCCAACTTCTCACACACATATCTTTGGTTTTGCTTCATCGTATGACTTGAGACTTGGACCATAGCAATTTGGAACTAATTTGATCACAACCATATGACCAACTCCACCTAACACATCCACACATGGCAATTATGATGTCATCAAACTGCCTACTTAGATTTTTTACCATTAGACCCAAAATGTCTACTTGAAAACTATGGACTACTAGATGAATTTCACTTACGCACACAAGAACTCAATGCATATTTGACCTCTAATAGGACCTCTTACACAAGCTCAAAAATTTGTACTCTCCCAAATCATCTCTAAATATTCAAACTCTGAAGATCAACCAAGCCTACTTCAAGCATACTAAGATGAACACTTTGCATACTAGGATAAGGAAGCATATCTATGCACATCATTATATAAATGGGTAAATAAATCATACTATTTGTGCAATGATCTTTCCTTTAGTGGGGAAAAAATTCCTCTACTAAGTATAAATTGCAATTCCAAATTTGAGGGTCTAAATGCTAGCTTATATGATGTACTTTTAAATCAAATAGTATAATCTTGAAGGGATTCATCATCACATTGTTAGAAACTATGAAAATATTTTAATGTAATTTTTGGCATCATGTGGATATTGAAAGCCATGAATCATGCATCTTATAATTTTTAAAAAGTGGTTAAGGAACCCTTTGGTAAACTATAGAACCAATTTTGAGCCTCATCAAAAATACTCATATGGAAAACCTTTAGCAATAGTTTTTCATCATGTGCCCATTGACCAAAAGAATCTACATAGTTAATCATGTGGTTGAATGGGTCCTTATGTCTAAAAAATAGAGGTAAATCTAGAAATTCAAAATCTTATGGATAAGGATATTCAAGTATATAGTTTTAAAGAGGTTGATTATTGAATGAGGTTACATGTGCATTATTATTATGGAAATCCATTTACATTTGAAGTAAATAAACCTACTTTTAAAGATCCCCAATAGTGGTCATCATAAACATAAGATATTACATGGGAATAGAGGTGTTTTTCATAGGTGTTATCATTAGTTGAAACCTAACACCATTTTTGAATATGAGTATCATCATCCTCATGTATAATAAGTGTAAATTCATAATCATAAAATTTAGGACATTTTGGTGATGGTATGGGATCTTTGAAATTTATTACAATAGGTATATAATTTGAATAACTTATGTCATTTGAAGAATTTGTTTCATTTTCATTTGGTTAGGGTATAAATTTTTTTCTTGGGAAAACTTTGGTAAGGACACCTTTTTTCACATAGAATTTGTTTTAAATGAAGGTAGGAAAAAACCATCACCCTTAAATATAGGAATATTATTTTAGAATGTATGAATTTTGGTGGTTTTATTCAATTTGCTTTAATAAATGTCCCCCTTATTATTTGTTTATAAATTATCCATATCTCTTTATTAATTATCAAAAAAATTGACAACCAAATGGAGGAACCTCTTGGTCAATATGTACCGACATTCTTGGTAAAATGTACATGTTTAGTTGAATTGAATGGTTGGTAACTCAAGGCTATTTTTGAAAACCCCAAACCTTACCTATTTGTATTTTTATGTTTAAGAGATATAGGGTGGGTTATACCTTGCTCATGTTTGCCCAATCCTTGGCCTTATTATCCATACTTTTGTAAGTATCAAATGCCAAAGTCATATAATGGTGGTGTAGGAAGTATGGCTAAAGATTTTTTTATCTTTATTAAGATGGATCAACTCATCTCTTAAAATGGTGTGAGTATGGACCTGATTATAGGGATACAAACTACCACCATTTGAGGATTTTATATTACATGCTTTAGCACTTGGAAGATTTCAAGATTAGTCAATTTTAATTCCTTAATTAATGGAGAGTTGGATATTTTCATAATCATAGTCATAAAATAAATTAATATATATAAATTAAAAACATAAAGGTGATGACAAAGCAGGTAATGAACATCCTATATGGTATACTTAAGTAGAATGGTGTTTGAAGATTAGGTTCACCAAATGTTTAACTCTAAAATGATCTATGTGATCTTATTATTATCCCTAAATTTGATTAAATGGGTATATATAAATGAAATGTCACAAGGTTGATAATCATATCTATAGCATGCCAATTGAGTGCTAAACTCAAATATAAGCATACACTAAATTCAAAGAACTCATATAGTCTAAATATGGAAAGTATAACTAAGCTATGTATGAATATGACAAGAAAGTAAAGTACTTAGCTTATTCTGATGATAATATAGCTATGGATTTAAAATTGGTAGTAAGTAGACTAGAATAAAATTATGTAACAATCATCAGATTATGGATATGACATTTTTGGAGCTCTAAACACTAACGCCAGCTTAGGATAGTTGTATCAATACTGCTATCTAGGTCTGACATAAGTGTCCTATACATAATACTTATTGAAAAGGGATATGACCACATGTATACTTTTGAGTTTTTTTTTATTTCACTCTAGTGCATTTAGATCTGGGTCATAGGTTTTCACTCCTTGTGAAATGGCAAAACCCTAGTTCTACATCTTCATAGTGACCTTGGGGGAATATGGGTTAGTGGGAGCATAGTGTCAAGCTAACCCCAAAGACCCTGTTATCATTGACTGCTGCCTATATAACAAATACTCTAGAATAAGGCCTCAGGCTCATGTATTTCTCCCCTATATGTTGGCTTGTGTGTGAATCATACAATATGTGCAAAATAAGTACAATAGTGACCTTGCTTGTAACTTAGCAAATTGGCCTCTTAGGTTGCTCCTTTTCTACTTTAGACCTATAAATTTTTTGTACCTATGACTATTTTGGAAATAGAGAAGTTATATTCTATTAAAATCTTGATAGTGTGCTTTTGATAAACTACCTTGGTCTCTCTAGTCTATTTGGTCTTTTACTAGGTTTTCCTAGGTGATAAATGAATGAGGGTTGATCTTGTATTTGTATCAATCCCTTTGGAGTAATAACTCATTTTAAATCACTTAGGTCAACCATTATGATACATTTCATTTATAATTTAGATGACTTTAGGTTATTTAACACTTGTGTTTGGTTAGGACACTAATGTCAACACTAGAGTTTGTCTTGGACGTTGGTGTCTAGGGAGCAAGGAAGTAGTTATAAGTTCATAACTTGCAAAGATGGAAGATAAATGCATTTAAAGCATGCTAGGAAAGAAATAATGTATGTGTAATCAATGTAAGATTTATCTAACTAAGATATAGGATAACAGGCACAAGATAGAGTAAATGCAAGACTTATAAAAGTGATAAAAGTCTATAACTGAGATGAACAACCAAGGATTGAGTTTTCTAAGTGTACAAGACTGAGGTGAAACATAATCATAAAATAGTGTCTACACTTTGTTAACATAACATCAACAAATATTTGGTAGAAACACATAAATATTAAAAGGAAGCATTATCCATGTTAGGAATTATTAGCTTAGAAATCAATTTTAAGATGCCCATGTTCCACCAAAATTTGTGAGACATACACCTGAACTCATTTTTTATACTACCCAAAGTCTATCAAAAAATTTAATTGAACTTATGTTACCATTATCAGAGTATATTTACACTATCATTAAACCATAACCTACTGGATGTAGACTTAAAATGTTTTCCCTATGACATGAGGGTGATTTAATAACTATAACACTGTAGATATATTTATGAATAATAACTATAATTAATTCTTCCTTTTTATCCCCATGATATAGATGTATATGTCTTCTAATGTGTAGGGTGCATTTTTATTAAGATACTTTTACTAACCAGCCAAACATATTTTATGCATAGCTAAGTTTCAATACCTAAACCTAATGTTAATTGAAGTGTCACATCATGAATAGCATTGAAAATATGAGTTTCATAAAAAATAAACCACTAAATAATAATATTTCAATAGTATCTAAGTTTAGTTATTATTGTTTTTAACTTTTGAATGCCCTCAAAACTAAAATTTTAAAATATGCATGTGATTATAATCAAAATCATAGGATGATGATTTCAAACATAAAACTCTTAACAAAAATTATAAATGATATCCAATTCAATGGATGTGATACCAATTTCCAATAATAGTTAACTTTAATTTCTAAGAATGATACCCATGTACATGGGCAACTTCTATTTTTATAGTTGTAGCTTATCTATTTATGTTGTGCAGTCCAAGACTTCAATCCCAGGTGTACTTATTAGGTTAGATGTATTGAGTAAGCTTAGGGAACAATTGGAAACTTTTGTACTTTGTTTTAGTATTGTTGTTGAGATAACCCAAGGTACAAGTTTCAAGTATTGGGATTCATTAAATAGATTTATTATAAGCTACCTCCAAGAAATACAACACTACCATCAAAATCTCGATACTCATTTTCTTATTGACTCATAGAAATTTTATACTCTTAACCAGATTGATTGCAACATATGGGATTCTAGGTTCTATTGCGTTTCATTTCATCATTTCTAAAGGGGGGAGTAGAGATCATTTGTTCACAAACAAACATCAAAATGAGGGAGAGGTAAGGTATAAAAAATCATTATGAACAAATGGTGATGCAGATGTTTCAGGGAACCAAAACATGCCCATCTATAGCTATACCTTTGTATGTTAAGTTTCACAGTGGCTCTAGATTTAGTCACACAAGGGAAGATTCTAATGAGAAAGGGTGAATGCTTGATTTGGTGATTCCTTTTATGAATAAATGCGTACAAGCATGTAGTTAATCACACACATGATCTTCACAAATTTAAATAAAATGAATCGGATCATAGAAATTAATTAAAATATTTGAATCTCATCCTAATTAACACATTAATTATGTATAGAGATGTCAATTATAGCTCCTTAACATTAGTATTCATCCATTTTTAAATAAAAATAAAGTGGAAAACATCCATGAGAAGTAGACACAGTTTAATAGAGAAACCAAATATGCATTAAACTAAAAGTGTTTATCTACACATAGAGTCTACCCTTACAAAATACAACATAATGGTATATATAAGAAGGATGGGGCTCACCTCCTAGTATCACGAGTTTCCTTCTTGGGGCCATCATGGCCTAAAGTGGTTGAAAATTACCAAAAGATTTTTTATTCCTAGAATAAATAGAGAGGATTCCCCGAGTCCCACTAAGAGAGAATTAATAGAAGGTCAGAGTTGGCCCACTCCCTAAATACTTTGGTAGGCCTTACTGAGTTTCCAAAGATTGATCAATGAGGTTAGCCTCAAGGTTGATCTTTTTTAGGCTAACAAGTGGCTCATGGAAGATGATTTATACATGAGTCAGTAGTTTCTCATGAGCCTTGAGTGGGGCCTCTAACGAGACCTTGACCTCTTAGACCTAGATGATGCTTATCATGCATTATGTGGCTAACTACAAAATGGATTCAACTCTTTCATGTTTATCTTTGGATACCCTTCTCTTCATGATCTCATCAAAGTGCACCAAGTGGACCCCAAATGTGTCTCTCCCTAGCAGGGTGCGATCAGGGTGGAAGAACACTAAAATGCTGACATTCTTAAAAAAGTGTAAAGATTTGATCCTTACTTTTCTCTAGAGGCTCGATGGTCACTTCGTATTTTTTCAACCATTCGACAATGTACATTCTCATAGCTCTTATAAAAGGCCAGTATAGGTTTAATTCCATAAGGGGCATCAACTTCAATTCTAGGAACATCCCGTTATTGATGATAGTAGTCAATTTCTTACACTTATTATCCACCTAGATAATACTCTCCTGATATGTATGTGTCCTTTATAGGAGATTTTTTCTTTGAGAGAAGGATATGGTCACTTCCCCAAGGATGATGAACATCTAGGTGAGAGTTCCCCCCACTTTAAAAACTAAGCCTATAGGGAAGGTGATCCTTACCTAAGACTCAAAAGTTCTCACTCCCTAAGATCCTCCACATTTTTCTCTATGAGGTCATTCATGGCCCAGATCACTAAGATAGGTATTCTACTACCATCTCTTCTCCACTTGCAATCCTTACCTTGGTGAAGGAGAAGATATATTTCTCAGTCCTCCACACCACTGGGTCTCTTTATTAAGTAAATATCTATGTGAGGACCCTATTCATGTTCTCAATTGCTCTATAAAACTCCCAATGGACCTATGGGTCACCTTTTATTTATAGTATATATGCTTTGATAGGTGTTAGGAGCCTAGCCTAGGTGAGGCTTGTAGTAACTCCTAAGGTGGTAGAAGAGGATGAAGGTATGATAGTAAAGGCATAGGTATATGGAGGAAGTATAAGAGGAATTATAATGTATGAAGTGAAAGGAAGGGGCATGAGAGTGAAATGAGGCAGGACTAATAAAGAAACCCATGGGAATATTTAAGCACACCACTAGTTTAGGGTTATGTTAACCTATGGACTAGTGCCCCTATGTAGGGGGTGTTAATAAGAGTGAGGAAATTAGTTGGTTAAAACTAAATATTTTAAGGCCTAGGGTGATAGACAATGAAGACTGGGGATCAATGGGAGGAGTAAGCTAAATAAAAGGTTAGGAGGGAGATACCTTTTGTTTCATCTTGGATTTCCCAACTGAGTCAGCTATAATTGTGGTCATATTTATAGGGATTGTGGTAGCAACTAGAAATTGATTTGGGGGGACTACAACCATCACTTTATTCTTTTTTAGGGGATTTATTCTTATAACATCTGATACCATGGTAATCAAAGGAACCACAGTGGAAATTATTATCAAAGCAACCTAAACTATTATATGAGTAGTTATAGGCACTATAGAGCTGGGGTCCACTAAAATTATGCACACTAGAGGATTAACTAATGGGGATACTAACATGGATACCATAGTGTATATTAGTGACATGAAGTTATGATCCATTAGAATATATGCTATTTATGGGATTACATAGGTTGCCTGGATTAAACCTGACACTCTTAAAGATAAAGGCCATGTAATTGAGACTCAAGAGACCAAAGGTGGGCCATGGGTATTCATATGGGTAGAATGGTTTGAATGGAGGGGATTTGGGAGGTGAGAATTCCAAACATGGCCAAGTTGAAAGGGACCTGAGTGAATTGGGTAGTTAATGTGATAAAAATTAGGGAGGGCTTCACTAGGATAGGCCTAGTGATAGGAGGGAATATTGGAGGTGGTTTGATAGGTTGTGAAAAGACATTGGTAGTGGTAAAAATAATCTCCAAGGGTGATACTTACTAGTCCCATTTTGGGTTCATCTCTAGGCTACTCTCAATGTCAAAGTGTAACACCCACATCATTGGTGGTGGAGTGGCTAGTGGAAGTGGAGGTGGTCAAGCTTGAGCCATGACATAAAGGTTTTAATATTTTAAAGGTGAAGGTGCATTGATTCCATTTATATTATCTTAGATATAAGGGGCATTGTCACCTAAATTTCTTACCTACACTAAATCATAGGGGCCCATACATGGGGCATCAATGTTTATTTAATGACCAACCTAGATTGGGCTTCTTTTCTTTTATTTGCAACCTCCAACCTTACGAGCACTTTAACATCACTAGATGGATTTAGATAAATATCATCATCTTCATGGGCCTCATGGTGGTACATGATGTTGAGTCTAACTGTATATCTTTCCATTTGAGTGTTGATGACCCCTTAGGAATTCCATTCTTTGTGTTTGGTTCTTTCTAGGGTGTATGAATTTATATTCATTTCCATTATTTGTAGGTTGAGCAAGTTCTTATACTTGTTATGGTGAATGAATATTGGAAAATTTTGGTAGGCCTTATACCTATGATTGATAAAGTAACCCAATACACCTTTGATAATTGATAATCAATTTCTTATTTGGTGAGACAGTCCAAGACCTGATATGGTAAAAAGAGAGGGGGTTAACTAATGCCTTCTACCATGATGATGGTATGGTTTCTATAGTACCAGTAGGATCCTATGGGAAGGAGTGTTCTCCTAATTTCATCTAAGTGTCATTTCATGTGCCTCTCATTTATGTTCATGTAGACCACTTGGTATAAGGACTCACAAATGTCCCAAATGTGATTTCTAAAATGGTACACATACATTTTATATAATACCACATTAATAATGGAGTCAGTAGGGGTCCACTCTAGGAACACAAAAGGTTTGAATGTGAGGTGTCACAGACTACATCCATGATATAGATTAACATGTATAAATTTCTATCCCCTCAAGCCTCACTGATGTCCTTAAATAGATTGTAAATGATAAGGTGCCCAAGGCTTAGGATTGGTTTCCCTCAAGGATTATACTCAACAAACAGACCTAGAATATGTTCATATGTGTGACATAATTCATATTAAACATTTGATTAATAAATATCATCCCTACATGGATTCCCTCTTGAAAGAGATGAATGGGGTACACATTGATATTGATGGCCCAATCTTGTAGAACACCATATATCTCATTTGTCTTAGTCCATGTGTTTATTGTGCTCTAGTTGTAAACTAGTGTATATTGTTGGAGGTTATAATACTACTTAAAACCAATTTTGGAGATGTCTGATATTTTTTTGTGTAACCTCATGGAGTAATTGAGTCCTAGGTAGTGTCATACATGCACATAAATTTATGTAACATGTTGTCAAATAGATTGACACATGATATCACCTTATGTTTGGTGGCTTCCTTATGCAATCTTAAATTTCCTAGGGTGTCAAGCTCATCGAAGAACTAAGTTTCATCTTCATCATCATCTGAGGTGGGATTTTGCAAATATTTAATTTCTCAAAACACTTTTTTGTAGTGCTTAAAGTGGGTAGGGTTTGATGAAAAGGTGGTATCTTTGTATTCAAGCTCAGGCCTAGGATTTGAATATGTCATAGCCATGGTTAAGGGTTAGAAAACTACTTAGCATGAAATTTTGGGTGTGAGGGAGGCACTGAAAGCTTAAGAAGGATAAGAAAGGAAGGATACTTAAGAGTTGGGAGTGGCAATAGTAAATTAGATCTCTCTGAGGGATTATAATGCTCCATGAAGATATCTTAGATTAATGGTGTTTTTGGGATCACATTACGTAATTTTAATTCTAAGTTGGTAGTACCATTCATTTGATTATTTCTTGATTTGGCATTTACTCAAAGAATTTTAAAAATGCGTGCCTAGATTGGATTTGGTGATAACTATGTGATATTTTTAGGTTATCAAATTAGATCCTAGTTACCCAAGTTGATTAATGTGAGGACATGGTAGGCATATGCCTATCCTAGTCCTTTTGGCACCTTAATTATCCTCAAGTTGGGCCTTATGTCCCCTACTATTTGGACCCTTTTGTGTAGGCTACACCAACAAGGTGTGGATGGGGTGGGACTCTTTTATATTCCATAACATCAACAGATAAATTTAGGAAGGTTGGTAAAGTTTCAAGTTATTTGGTGCCATGCACATGGTAATTTTTTTCCTTAAGCTCTCCCATGGGTGTTATATCTAAGCATGATCAGCTACTGGTAAGTATATAGTCTTTCCACTATATTTTATAAAAAAATTTATTTTATAAATTAAAAAATTCCTTGTCAAAAACTAAGTGGTCCCCACCTTTTTTTTTGGTTTTTCACCCAAAATTAATTATTAGAAAAAGTTTTTTATTATTTTTTTTACATGCACCATATATATGGTTATATATATTTTTATTTTAAAAATTACTTAAAAAAGTTTTAAAATAAATTAGTGCATATAAAATCCTAAGCAATCCACTAGATGAGTCGGTAGTTGTTTGTAGCTAAACAATTTCCAAGGGGAGGTCTATTGTTTAAAATACACTACCACCTAGTTTTTTTTGGGTCAAATTGCTTTATTCAAGTTTTATTTTTTAAAATTAATAATTAGAAAATATTTTTTGGTCTATGTGTCAAGTATCTCGCATTCAAAACCCTAGTTATTGTCGATATTTTGAGACACCCTTGTCAACCATGGTCATGTGATCAATCAATTTCTATGTTTTTTTAAATTATTGATGCATTGGCATGGTCCATTTATTGATTCAAAGCTTGCTATTTCATTTTTTTTTACTTTTTTAGTGTTCAAGTTATTTTGCGACTTATGTTTTTACAACACTTATGACTATCGTTTGTGTTAATTTTATTTGATATATTCAAATTATTTTGAATTCAAATAAGTGTATATTATTTTTTAAACCATATAATAATTGTTTTCATTGTAAAATAAAGTTTAAATTCACATTAAAATATCAATTTAAAAGTTTTTTTAGTGTCGTAGTATCCAATTTAAAAGGAAGACATGGATTATCATAACCTTGTGATAGATAAATATTAAATGCTTAATGGGTCTAACTATAATATATGAAAAATTCATATTAAATTAGAATTTATAACTCAAAAATTATGAAACATAGTTGTTACAATAGAAAAACTCCTATCAGGATGACATGTTACACCTAAGTTTTCAAATGTGTTTCAACAAAAGATCAGAGGAAGTCATGTCAATTATTATGAAGAGTGTCGAGGATGTATCCATAATCCATGTTGACAATGATGAGTCTTTCAATGATGCTTGGATAATCCTTGAGTCTATACATGAGAGCACTCATCTCTCTAAGATAATTAAGTTTATTCTTGAATTGCTAACTACACCTATGAAGAGTGATGGAAAAGTTGTTAACTTTATTTCTAAGATTAAAAACATTAAATCTCAATTAGATGAATGTAATTATAATTTAATTCAAGATCAATTATTTTATTTCATTATACAACTTAATATTCTTGAAAAAAATTGTAATGTTATTTTCATTCTTAGTTTGAAATACCAAAAAAAGCACAATATCCTTGACCTCACTACTATGTTTATTCTCCTAATTCAAGAAGAGCAAGTGATGTCAAAATTTGATTCTAAAAATAATGTCACTCAAGCACTTCTCATTCTCAATCCTATTTTTGAAGATAATAGAAACTTGAAATCTGACCTTAATTCTACAAATGGCAAAAATAGGAATAAGAAATCTGGGAATAAAAAGCATAAAGTTAAATTTAATGAGAATTTCAATATGTGTTGTAAATTTGGTCATATAAAAAAAATTATTAAAAAAAGATAGATATAATCATAAAACCTCTAAAAATAACAAATAAAATAAATCTAATAAAAACTATAAGAATAATCAAAACCATAATAAAAAAAAATATTCATGAACAAAACTCTAATGTTGTTGCTTCATATGACATCTTATTTGCTTCTAATGAGAATGAATAGATTTAGATATAGGTGCATCATATCATATGATTTTCTTATCTCATATTTTATTTGACACTATAAATATATCTAAAAATATTTATTTGTGATAATTCATTTGTAGAGGCTACTAAGAAGGGAAAAGCAAGATTTGTAAATGTTGTTATTAAATATGTTTTCTATGTACCTAAACTTAAGAATTTTTTTTATCATGTTCACAAATTATGAATGATAATTTTATTTTTACTTTTCTTAAGTATAATTTGTCTATTATAAATCAATTTGGTTCTCTAAATGTTGAAGGCATTTACCAAAATAGTTTATACATATTTCCTACTTCTTCTACATGTTTTTCAATGCATAGTAGGAATGAATCTCAATTATGACATGAACGATTAAGACATTAATTTTATAAGTTTAAATAATATGTCTTCTCATAATATTGTTGTTGATCTTTCTTATATCTCTTCTCATCATAAAACTTATGACAGATACTTACATGGTAAGCAACATACTAAACTCTTTCACAAAAATCATGATATGAATTCCTCACATACTTTAAAATTAATTAATAGTGATGTTATAGGACCACTTGAAGTTTCATATTTTAATTATTATTTATATGTTTTTATTTTTATATATGATCATAAGAATATGATTTGTTCATATTTTATAAATAAAAACTCTAAAATCTTGTCTAAATTCAAAAAATTAAAGTTGTTGAAAATATTTTTAATTTTTCTATTGAAAGATTAAGATCTGATAATGGTGGTGAATATATTAGTAAATAATTTAATTTTTTGGTATTAGTTGTGATATTAAAATGGAACTAATAACTCCCTATTCTCCATAATAAAATGGTGACCATCAACATTTAGAGTGACCATTAGTGCTAGGGCTGAGGTCAAGTTGAGTTAAAGAGGTGGGTTTAATCAATAGGTCAATCTAACTAGGGTTAGGTCTAGTTGTTGGTCTAAAGGTTGAGTTGGGGCCCATGGGAGTTGTGACATTTAGAACCATCATGTGTGGATTTTTGATGTCTACACATTCTTTCCTTCTTTTGTTGTACCTGATCCTTATAAATGTCTACAAGACCATAATCATGCTTTGAATAAAAATATAGATTTATGTTCCACTCCTTAAGGTGTTCCAACTATTTTGCCTCCATTAGAGCTAAATATTTCATCATTTCAACTCAGTGATGATTTAAGTCTATTATCCCCACTATCTCCTCCAACATATATGGTTTACTCAAACTACATTGAGCATGACTTATGTCATCTTATCTTGATATTACTTCTTCACATAGAAAGTAATGTATTAACCTATGTGAACCAATGGGTAATAGCTGTTGGTAATTATTCCCACACCTCACATCAGAATATGAGGTACTTTCCACACTTTTTACTCTATGAGAGATAATTTTCAAATTGTCATATACCTCTATTTTAGTGTCTTGATGTTGTCCTGTCAAATCAACCTAAAACGTGCCTTTTGATTATTTATCTTAATTCACCCATGTGTCTTCATTGGTTATTATTATCTTATTACTCCCTAAGACTTGATCAATCTAAAACTTATTACAATGTCCCTACATTTTTAAAGACAATACCGCATTAAGACTTCCCCACAAATCATCTTTGTATACTATAGGCCTGTCACCAGTCAATGATTTAGCATACACAATGTGAGCTTCAAAGGCTTATTTAACCATATCCTAATCATCTCCTTCTTTCACATACAATTTTATTCCTTTGAAAATCCTTTCATGACCTCTTCTTACCTTTATAGATTTGTATTGATCTTCTTCATTTTTCCTATCTTCTTGACTTGGTCTCTTAGACTCTTGAGACTTGTCATTTGTAATATCACTCTAAATCACACATAATAACATAAAGTCTTCAATCAGATTTACATTTATTTGAGTTCTACATACCTTCTCCCACTCAAAATTTGCTTCATCTTTAATTTTGTATAGAGTTTCTTCACTTCGTATACTACTATATGTTCTTCTTGACTGCCATGTTATAACTGAATTATCATTTTTTTTCTCACCTTCATTGAGATTATCCTTGTCATAAGCTTGTTATACCTTCTTCACATGGAGTTATATTAACTCTTGAGCTTGTATTTTTTCATCTTCTCTCTCACTTTATTTCTTTATTATGTTTTGACTCTTTGGGCAGGTTTCTCTCTTCTTGTCCTTCACTTCTTGATGAGTAATAGACTTTACAGGATTAGCCCTATATTTTTAACCACAAACACCTCTATATGTTAGAGGTAAAATGACTATTATGGGGGAAGGTGAATAATTTATGCAATAAATTCAATTCCAATTCAAAAACTTCAAACTCTCAACCAATTAATATAAGAAATCATGAAGCATATAAACTAGTTATTGCAATGAACAAGGAAACTATGCAAGATCAAGGCACATAACACATGAATTATATGGTAAACCCTCATGGGGGATAAAACCCACTCTAAATCCTGAAAACAAGTGGAGTACAATCCTATAATGGATTCATAAACAAGATACTTTAGTGAAGCACCCACTTCACAAGGATCACCAACCCCTAAGCATGAACAAACACCCACTTGTCCTAGATGTTGATCACCCACACAATACCTTCTGATATCAAAACCTATAAATCTCTGATTTATTTTCAATCTGATGTAAAAATAGTGAATATTAGTTCTCTTCAACCCTTAACACTCTCTTAAACCTTCACATACAAGTAATGTATCCAAAACACCCTTTTGGATCACTTTACACTTCTTCACTCATCTTCAATATTCAACCCTACAAGAACATTATTATAACATCATAAATATGACTTGTAACTCACACACATATCCCTCATATTGATCTACTTTTCAATCTATCCACCAATAATTTTTACCCTTCTCTATACTTCACATATAAACTCGAGAAACCTTCATATTTGTTTATGCTTTTTATAGAGCCTTCATGATCAACACCTTATTGGTCATCCATAAGACTTGCCTTAAACCTTAAGGCTTATAACACAATTATAATAAGAAAAATTTAATCTACATAGGTCATACATATCTTTTATATATCACCCTTAAGCAATAACATCTTTCAATTAGGCCAAATAAGCCCTTATAGGTCCATGGAGACCTATTCATCATTTTAACACTTAACTGAGCAAAACTAGGAACACAAGACCACTTTAAAGCACATAGGTCCTTGACATATGACTCATAAGACACCTTAAATTTATTTTATTTTTTCAATACACACCTTTACATATGAAAACCTATCAATCAATTACCTTGTACATGAAAACACCATGAACGAACCAAAAGTCAACTTGTAAGCAATTGTTCATACTGAAGATGGATTGATCAAACCTCCAAAATCCATACAGACAATCCTCAAGGAGTATAAAACACTCTCTAATATATAATTCACCTTGAAACATTTAAACACTATCAATTAAAACTCAAACATTCTTCTCAGGTCACTTGCAAAAGAAGGTCAAAGCCTTAGTCAACTTTGAACCACAATAAATGTAGGTGTATTACATTCAAACCTCCAAATCATTTTTTTTGGATTTCCCTTCAAGTTATCTACCACTTTTATTTTTATACCATCATCAAATTATTTCATCATAAAAAATTATAGGCAAAACAATGAGGATTGGTTTTCCTTTGTAAATTCAAATATTTGAATTCCAACAATCACTTTTTAATGCAAATTTGAGTATGAAAACGAGTGAAATTTGTCTGGGAGACCAAATTTTCACTACCATAACTTTTTATATACAAAATTTAAAGACTTTAAATTTTAAAGACATGATTTAGGGATAAATATGAACAAACCCATGTGACCAATTTCTTCTGACACCTTCACATGTGTGAATGTTGATGTCATCAATCTGCTTACTCAAGAAGATTTGTCAAGATGACTAGGATAATTTAGACCTTAACAAGACTACTCCAATGAATTAATTTAACTTAAAAATTTACCCCAATCACTCTTAATCCCTCATATTACCCACAAAACATGGTCAGCACATCACCAATAACCATCACCTTGCCTAAAGAAGCAAACATAGTAGAGTCCATGCATGATTACTAAGGCACACTTTGTCATTGAGAACCATGCATACATATTAACTCATGTACACTCTTGGAAACCTTAGGGAAATAATTTAAAACACATAAAAAATCTCCCCTTTTTCATTTATGTGAATACTTGTAAATGTTTTCAAAGCCAACAACAAAACTATGCACATACTTTTTTTCCCTTTACAAACACTTTCTCCCCGTTTGACACAATGACAAAGTGGGATTAATTTCTAATATTGAGGACCTATAAGTGTTTTCAAATATAACATAATGAATTTTTCTCCTCAGATAGATGATAAAAACTTCCCTTATCACTATGCATACCAATCCTTACCATGACTACCTCAAGCTTGGTCATTGACAACACTCTTCTTTGACCATGAACTGTTATATGAACAAGAAATGAACACTATGAAAAAAATATGAGTGATAAAAAATTTAAAACACTGATAAGGACTCCCCCTAAGCTTCCTAAACTTGGGTACCCCTTGATAATCTTTAGACCATCTCCAACCATGATGAAATTTCATGGTTGCCTTCAAAATTTATCTCACAAGCGACCCATAGAATGAAGAGTGGATATCTAAAATATTTCTCAAACATATACGATGCATAAATCCAATTTATAAACATATTTAGGGACAACCATATCTTTTTATTTTGAATAAAATGACCAGAAATCACTCTTCTTCACACTAGCCTTGCTTAGAGGCCTAGTATCCCTACCTGAACCTTGCAAAGCCCATAACTTTCTATGTGTGCATCTTCATGTCTTTAAATTTAATATATAGAGTACACTCACATTTCCCCTTATTCATGTCAATAATAATCATCCAAATATTCCTCTGCATTATAGCTCCTTCACAAACTGACCTGCCAATTAGCCCTCCATTTGCATAAAAGCTCAATCATAGGTCAAACTATACACTTAAATATGACTTTAAATAAAAATTTGAGAACCCTTTTGTATATTTAAATAATTAATAAACATCATACCTCAAATCCTTTGGGAAGGTCACTAACTCACATGGTGCAAAACCTAGCGCATCAAAAAGGAACAAGGTCAAATTTCCACCTTCTAGTCAATACTAGCTCCTAAAACTTCTCTCACACTTGGAGGTTAACAATATACACTTATAGACCAAATTTTTAGGTTTGAATCCTATGGTAACCCATATATCCATGAAATGGTTTTTGACCTACTAGCCCTTAAGCAAGGACTGTCATACCTGAGAGCCTTCAAAATTCTTCAACTTAACGTCAAAATACTTTTAAACCTTGAAATAACATGGAACATACTTTTATGAGGTAAACACATCTTTCTATGCCAAAAATGCATCTTGAATATTCACCAATCTTCATTTGACACCTAGAACCAGTCAAATTGTGCATGCAGACCATGTGTACACAATAATCACTATGCCAAAACACCTTAGAATGATCATGGAAGCCTTATAACATCTCCTCAAATCCTTTTTCACATGGAAACATCAAATCTAATTGGCCTCTACCCTTGGCTAGCTTCATATATCTCAAAAGCATCAAATTTGCATGAACACACATTAGGCAATGATCACTAAGTCAATTGGTCAAATTGAACAAATGGTCATTAATGAGACTTTTGACCAATTGAACACATATAACCCATGGAATACAATTGTACAAGTCCTCTCCACATTCCATATCAATTTTATCTCCATTCTTCATGATTTGACCTTCTAAAACAAGCATCAAAATTTGACTCAAACTTGCTTTTAGGACCAATGTCCCTGAACAGAACTCTTGAAGCTTTTCATCATAAACCTATGGAGAAAGATCATGAACTTATTTCTCTTCCCCTTAAACAATGACCTTAGAATTATTTGTATACAAGGAGATGACTCCTAAGTTTTTTCTTAGATATTCAAATGTTGCTTTTGTCAATAATTTAGTCAAAATATATATAAGTTGTTCTTTTGTAGGCACATACTCTAATTTAACACTTTGATTACTCACTTATTCTCTCAATAAATGATATATAATAAGAATGTTCTTAGATTTTGAGTGCAAAACAAGATTTTTAGAGCTACTAATTGCACTAGTATTATCACAATAGATAGGACAAGGTCCATTTTATCTTACCTTATAGTCTTCCAAGGTTTGTTTCATCCACATTACCTGAGTACAATAGGAAGTAGCAGCTATGTACTCAACTTATGGATTTGATAGAGATACATATGCTTGCTTCTTGATTATCTAATACACCAAGCATTCACCCATGAATAAAACACCACCACTGGTACTCCTCTTATCATCCACACATCTTGCCCAATTTGCATCAGTGTATGTCCTTAGAGTGAACTCTTTGCTCCTGGGGTACCATAAACCATATTATATGGTGCTATTGAGATACTTAAATATCCTTTTGACTAATTTCAAGTGATATTTTCTAGGATCAACTTGAAACCTACCTATAAGACCTACTTCTTACATGATATCAGGCCTAGAAGTAGTAGTGTACAAAAGACTTCCAATCATGTATCTTTATAAGGTTAGATCAACCTTTGGTGAGTCATTTTGTTAACTTAACTTGCATCCTATAATCATTAGAGTACTCATTGGCTTACAATCCAACATGTCAAACTTATTTAGCATATCCCTAATATATTTTTCCTATGAAATGAATATCCCTACATCACGTTGGTTAATCTACAATCCTAAGAAGAAGGAAAGTTCTCCCAACATTAAAATTTCAAACTCATCCTTCATAGCATCTATAAATTCTCTACTCATGTTGTCATTATCAGATCCAAAAACTATGTCATCAACATAGACTACCACTAGTAGTTGATGAGTGCCATCTTTCTTGATGTACAAATTAATATCAACTACCCTTATTTTGAAGCCTTAGCTCAATAGATTCTTGTCTAATCTATCATGCCAAGCTCTAGGAGCTTGTTTAAGACCATATAAAGCCTTTTTTAGTTTGCAAACATAGTCAAGATTACTCATCATGGAAAAACCTTTAGTTAGTTCAATATAGACTTCTTCATCTAAGTTTCCATTCAAAAATGTAGATTACACATCCATTTGGTAAACTTTGACACCTTTTAAGCTTGCATATGATAAGAAGAGTCTAATTTCTTCCATTCTTACCATAGGAGAATTTTTTTTTATCAAAATCTATCCCTTCAACTTGAGCATATCCTTTACACACTAGTTTAGCCTTATTTCTTATGACCTCTCCTTTCTCATTCATCTTGTTTCTAAATACCAATTTAGTTCCTATCACATCTTTGTCTTTGGGTCTAGGTATTAAATCCCATGTTTCATTCTTAACTATTTGATAAAATTTCTCATCCATTACAAATGCCCAATTTTCATCATTTCTAGCTTCCTAGAATGTTTTAGGTTCAACCTTGGATAACAGAGCTGTGTCTTGTTGATTTTGATTGATCGACATTCTCCTTCTAGTTTATAGATTAGCATTCACATCTCTAATTACGTAGGAAACTAGATGATCCTTATGTATTCTCCTATATGGATTTTTAGTGTCTTTTCTTACCTTTTACTCTTTATCATTTGATTAATTAGTTATGCCTTCATTATTTGAATTAAAGTTCTCTATAGTTTCATTTATCTACAAGTGAGGCTTATTGATTTCACCTACCTCTTCAAATCTTACATTATAACTTTCAACAACCTTGTGGAGTCTCTTATTGAAACATTTTTAAGGAGGAATTATGGAGGAATAACCCAATAATATGCCCTTATCAAAACTTGAGTCAAATTTTCAAATATTTTCTTCATCTCTCTTGATAAAACACTTGCTCCCAAACACTCTAAAATGTTTGACATTAGCTGCCCTATTTTCCATAGTTCATATGGAGTCTTATCACCATTCACTCTAACTTGGAATCTATTCAATATGTATACTGATGTATTAGTAGCCTCTTCCAAAAAACCATATGATAATTTGGAATCTTGAAGCATGGTTCTACTCATCTCTTAGACAGTTCTTTTTTTCTTTCAACTACCCCATTCTATTGGGGTGTCCTAGCAGCAGAATATTATCTTTTAATCCATTGATATTCACAAAACGTATCAAGCTCATAAGACCAAAATTCACCTCCTCTATCTAATCTCACATACTTGATTTTTGATCCTTTTTCATTTTCAACAAGACCTTTGAATACTTTAAACTTTTAAAAAGCTTATGATTTCTCTTTAAATAAATATATCTATGTCATACTAGTAAAATCATAAATTAATAGCATGAATTAGTTATTACTTTGAATACTTTGAGTTCTTATAGTTCCACATAGATTAGTGTGAATTAATTCCAATGGTATTGTGGTGGAATTCTCCTTAGATTTGTAGCTTCTCTTGGTTTGCTTCCCATGAAGGCATACCTTGCAAAGAGTATGAGGAATCTTAGTGATTTTAGGCATATGCCTCACTAATATTTTTGAATTGATCCTCATCAAATTGTTAAAATTTAGATGTCCAAATATTCTATGCCAAATTTAGATTTCCTCTAACTGATTCATGAAACACTCCTCCCTTTTGGATTCATGGAACACATACAAGTTGTTATCTGCCTTGTGAATATGTGCAACTAATTTGCTAGACTTGGATCTTCTCACTTCACATCCTTGATCATGAAAAATTAGAATATTTCCTTACGTACACATTTGGCTAACACTTAGAAGATTATGTTTCAAACCTTTTACATATAAAACATTTTTCATTATAGTAAGACCATTATCCAAACTTATAGACCCTTTGCCAACTATGTTAGCAGAATTATTGTCACCAAATCTCACTAAACCTAAATTATGCTTTTTGAGAGAGATAAACTTGTTCTTGTCTCCTATCATATTATTTGAGCATCCACTATCTATGTACCATTTCTTGTTTTCATCCTCTTGAGTATGCAAGGTAGTTTGAACAAACATTGATTCTTCTTTTGGTGCACTACCTGAATTCTACTTCTTCTTTTCTTCAATCTTGGATTTGTCTTCCTTGAACCATTTGATCATGTTTATGACTTGTATGTCCCTTTTCCAATAGGCCCTCTTATAGTACATATCTATATATCCATGTTGGTTGTAATTGTAGCATAGAACCCCATTTATATTATTTGAAGAGAAAGTACAATCCCTATATCTATGACCATATTGATTATAAGTGTAACAATACCCATTGAAAACATAACTATAGTTAATCATGTTAGACATTCCTTTTACTTGTCCATCAAAAACACAAAAAATTTCATCTTTAAGTTCTTTGTTAGAGCTAGGATTCTACTTGTCTTTAGATAAAATCACATCTATATATGTCATAGCTTTACCTTCCAAATGATCTAATCTTTGGTTCAGCGTTTTATCCATCATGTCCTCCATATTCTTGATTGTTGTTTCTAGTTTATCTATTTGTGTCTTCACACCATCAATTCTTGCATTAATCTCGTAATATATTAAGGACTTTAGATCTAAATTTTTACTTCCTTTCTTGTTATTCAATCTTTCATTATCTTCCTCTAGACGTTTGATCTCTGATAAGGCACATACTAGTTCACCTTGAATATATATAATTTCTTCTTTATCAACCATTATACCTATGATCACCTTCAAGTTGTTAAACTTGAAAATAAGGTATGGCTCTGATACCAATTATTAGAGGTAAAATCATTGATAAGGGGGGTGAATCAGTAATGCAAGTAATTCAATTCTAATTCTAAAACTTCAAACTCTCAACCAATCAATATAAGCAATCATGAAGCATATAAACTAGTTATTGCAATGAAAAAGTAAACTATGCAAGATCAAGGCATATAACACATGAATTTTGTGGGGAACCCTCATGGGGGATAAAACCCACTATCAATTTTTCAAACAATTGGAAAATAGTCCTATAATAAATTCACAAACAAGAGACTTTAATGAAGCACCAACTTTACAAGGAGCACCAACCCCTAGGCATGAACAAGCACCCACTTGTACTAGATGGTGAGTACCCACACAACACTTTATGATATCAACACCTAAAAATCTATGATTACCTTTCAATATTATGGATAAATAGTGAATATTAATTCTCTTCAACCCTTAACAATCTCTCAAACCTTCACATAAAAGTAATGTATCAAAAACACCCTTTTGGATCACTTTACACTTCTTCGCTCATCTTCAATCTTCAACCCTACAAAAACACTATTATAACATCATTAATATGACCTATAGGTCACACACATATCCCTCACACTACTTTATTCTTCAATCTATCCACCAAGTAGTCTTACCCTTCTCTATACTTTGCTTATAAACTCTAGAAACTTTCATCTTTGTTTATGCTCTTTATAGAACCTTCATGATCAACACCTTTTTGGTCATCTATAAGACTTGCCTTAACCCTTAAGGATTATATCAAACTCAAAATATGATAAATTTAATCTACATAGGTCATCCATATCTTTGATATATCACCCTTAAGCAACAACATATTTCAATTAGGCCTAAGAAGCCCTTATAAGTCCATGGAGACCTATTCATTCTTTTATCACTTCACCAAACAAAACTAGAAACACAAGACCACTTAAAATCACATAGGTCCTTGTCATATGACCCTTAAAACACCCTCAATTTATTACATTCATCACTACACACCTTTTCATATGCAAAACCTATCAATAATTTGCCTTGTACATGAAAACACCATGAACGAACCAAAAGTCAACTTGTGCGCGATTGTTCATACTAAAGATGGATTGGTTAAACCTCTAAAATCCATATATATTATCCTCGGGGAGTATATAAAAAATTTCAATAGATAATTCTCCTTAAAAAATTGAAACACCATCAATAAAAACTTAAACATCCTTCTTAGGTCACTTGCAAAATAAGGTCAAACCCTCAGTAAATTTTGGACAATAATAAATGTAGGTGTACGACCATTCAAACCCCCAAATCATTTTCCTTGGTTTGCCATTGATTTTATCTACCAATTTTATTTGTATACCATCATCAAATTCATTCATAATCAAAATTTATATGAAAAATAATTAGGATTGGTTTTCCTTTGTAAAGTCAAATATTTGAATTCCAACGGTCAGTTTTTAATGCAAATTTGACTATGGAAACTAGTGAAATTTATCTGGGAGACCAAGTTTGCATTATCATAAATTTTGATACATATCATTTCAAGACTTTAAATTTTAAAAACATGATTTAGGTACAAATATAAACAAACCCATGTGACCACTTTCTTCTGACACCTTCACACGCGTGAATTCTGATGTCATCAATATGCTTACTTGGGAAGATCTATCAAGATGACTAGGAGAATCTAGACCTTCAAAAGACTACTCCAATGACTTCCTTTAAATTACACAAGTAACCCAAGCACTCTTTACCCCTCATATGACCCCTAAAACATGGTCAACAGATCACAAATAACCATCACCTTGCCTAATCAAGCAAACATAGCAGAGTCCATGGATGATCACTAAGGCACACTTTGTCATTGAGAACCATGCATACATCTTAACTCATGGAAACTCTTGGCCACCTTAGGGACATCATTTATAACACCTCAACACTATATTATTTTACTCTAAGACTTTCTTCGTGGCCACTTCTTTATAACATGTATTCACATCATAAAACATATTGTTAGCATTAAAATTTGGAGCCTTCATAGCTCTTTCCTTTGCTTCCTTTTTATAAAAATCAATGTCCAATTCTCTCTCTTGTTTGGTTTCATTATTAAGACACTTCTCATTCATCTCAATTTTAGTTTATTCCCCTTTTCTTCTAGTATACTCACTACCTTCTTAGTCTTTGAATCTTTCACTCTTGCTTTCCATCCTAGCTACCAATTCCTTCTCATAAAGATCACTTCCTCTATTCAACTTAGTGACCTTATCCAAAAATATTCTCTCTTATTGGTTGTCTTCCATTTCCAACATTTTGGACTCATATCTCTCCATACTCACCATCTCAATATAACTTATCTTCACTTCCTTCTTAGGTCCTTTGATCAAACTTATACTCTCAATAACTTTACCAAAGTATTGTTTAGTTTTCATGAACATCACCTTCTATTCCACTCTATCTACATCACCTTTCAATGGTACAAGGTTATGTGTCATCCCCTATTACTCTATAATGTAAGTATTTAGTTTCCCATCATGAACAACCTTCCTATCAAAATGCCATGGCTTCCCTAGCAATAAATGTAAAATGTTCATGGGCATTACATCATATAAAACTCTATCCTTATAACTGCCTATAGGAAATTTAACCCAATTTTGTTCACTTACCATGATTTGATGCCCTTATTGAACCCATGTTACCTTATAAGGATGTGGATGTGGAATCCTCTTCAATCCTAGTTTTGTTACCATCTCCAAAGACACTATATTGTTTGTACTTCTTTCATCAATCACCACATTGTAGTATTTTCCTTTTATTTTACATCTGCTCCTAAACAAACTTATTCTTTAAACTAGTTCAAGTACTTGTCCTTTATGCTACAATAATACCCTTTTCATGAGTAAGGATTCTCATCTTACTTTCCTCCTCTCTTCATGTGGTCCTCTTAAATTCTATTGATCATCCCTATTAAGATATGATGGACATTCCATAGCCCTATGTCCTTTACTACAATGCCAACACTATCCTTGAAAAGCTGGTCTTTATTTGTTTCTTAAGAAACTATCATTATTTCTTACTTTATCAAATGCAAATGGCCTTGCCTCATATGCATGGTATTGTGGCCTCATGACTTCTTGAACTACTTCAACATGATTTTATGGCCTTATGGCCTTTTGGACTACTTTTCCATTATCTTCTCTCACTAACCTTGGCTACAAAGGTTCCTCTTGACCTTATTGTCCTCCATTTCCTCCCACATTTATTATATATGAACTATATACCCTTTGTTTAAGATCATTTTCGATAGCTTCCATACTCACAATCAAAAGTGGAATCAGTTGTGTCATTTGACCCATCAAATTTTCCACCATGTTATCTTGTTCTCTACTACTTCTTTCCACCCTTTGTTCCATGGGTATTTGTTCTTGGTTTCCTATCTTATAGTTTAACTCTAAACACATGTTGTCTAATCTATATTTTGCCTTGTAAATTTATATCTTATTTGCACTAATCATAAGTCACCCAGCACCAAGAGCAGACCAGCTCTAATACAAAAATGATGCATAGGATGATCAACTTCTCACTAAATATTTCTTGTTTTATGTTCACTCACTATACCAAGGTTCATATGGTCACTCAAGGGTTCATTAATGCTTTGTTTTTTATTAATTTTGGATGGTTGCAACTCTTTATATCATCAAAACCCTAATTTTAGGGTTTCCCACCCCTATTCAAACCTAAGATGGAAAATAATTCATTTGTGATCTCTATGAGGGATTTTGGAAAGATATTTTATCACTGTCTTAACCTTAGACACACCCTCTAATCATTTTTAAGCCTTTGTGTGATTTATGTTCAAGATTTCTAACTCAATCTTTACTTGATATACAGGATTCTAAGCAACCTATAGGACTATGTTTCTTTTTACAACAAAAATATAATATACCAAGCAATGAAATAGCACAAAAAAATTTAAAATATCATAAAGGAACTTACCAAAACCTCAATATCATATGCAATGTGCTTCCATGATCATTACATTCACAAACCAATTACACAGTCAAGAACAAGCAACATGTAAACTCAAAAAATAGGGTTTGTGTGATACCAATATTCAAACCAGGGGTTTCCTTATTATTTTATTGAAAATTGTGTCTTTAAAACATCTAAAAAAATCCACTTCTTAAAAAACCACAACTTTTATACATCCTTAACTTTGGTAACTACTTGGAAGGGACCTTCCAACGGTCACAAAGGCAAGTTAGGAAAACATAAAAGTGTGCTAACTCATTATTTTAAAATATGGATACCTTAAACCATTGAATTTTATCTAAGATGTCCTTATAGGTGTTTAAAACATGTTTACCAACTTTATTAAGCTACTCATTCACCCCTGCAACACTAACTACAAGCAAATTATTCAAATGATGAAGGGGCATCACTCATGGAAGTAACATGATTGCTAGTTCAAGTGATAAGTGGTCAATAAACATGTTTAGTATGTATTTATAGTGTTATGAGTCTAAAAAGACACCTTGGAATGCTTTCCAAGTGATTAGGAGTGTTTAAAAAGGTCAGAAATTCAAATGGGAGTTTTCCTACCATTTTGGTAAATTTGAATTTTTGAATATCCTGGCATAGAAAGGATGTTTTAGGAAGTGGTATGGAAGTCATAAAGTTTTCAAATGAATATAAAATGTTAACTAAATACACTTTAGGTCTATAAACTTAGTCATAGATCACATTTGTATGGAAGCATCCACTTTAATGTTTATGCAAGGTGCAAACTTACTTGTGGTGACTATTAAGAGGTAGTTAAGGTAGTTATGCTAGATATAAAGCATTTAGTTTTTGGTTTTGGATTTAGTTTTTGAGATTTTATACAATTATAATGGGCTCTATTACCAATAAAAATTAAAATAATAATCTTGAATTTTTATAGAAGGCCTATAATCCTATTTTCTTGAATAAAGCAATGGTGAATGATTGAGTTTTTGAATGATCAAAGAAGAGAGGTTTGATAATGTTGTGTTTTGGTGATAAATCTAGTTTGGTGAGTTCACATTATTTTTATAATGGTATTAATTCATTCCCTTAGTTTTGATTCACATTACTTTACATATATACCTATATAATCTTGTTGAGCATTTGTAAGCACAGATAGTTATCACAGAGTACTTTGAAGTGGTGTAGAAAAGGTGTCTAAGGGTCTTGTAAAAGATTATGCTAAGGGTGTATAGATAATATAAATCCTAAAAAATATCATGCTAATTTTGGGAATTCTTGGTTAAAGGTATAGAACCCAATCTTGCTTTCAAGACATTTGTAGACTTTGATTGTATAAACAGAGGAACCAAGAAGGTGAGTAAAAAGAGTTTGGTAAAGAGTATGTTGGAGGTAAAATCATTGAGAGGGGTGTTGAATCAATGATGAAAGACATTTCAAGCTTCATTTTTAATCCTTTCAAACACTTAATCAATGATCAAATGCATCATAAAGCATACAAGATGTTCATAACAATGAATAAGAAATATGATGCAAGATCACACACATAACACAAAATCTATGTGGAACCCCTCTTAGGGAATAAAACCCACTCTCAATCCTAATAACACATGGACTACTTATCCTATAAGATGATCACAAACAAGATACCTTTTAGTGAAGCACCCACTTCAAAAAGAACACCCATCCCTAAGTATGAATAAACACCTACTTCTAGATGTTGAGTACCCACACAGCACCTTATTAAATCAACAACTCCATAACTCTAATTTCATTCAATCTTATTAGATAAATAATTTATAACACTCCTCTTTCAACTCTTTTCACACACTCAAACTTGCTCAACCAAGCAATGTATCTAAACACCCATTTTGGATCACTCTAGGCTTCTTCATTCATCCTCAATCTGCTCTATACTTCAATCCATCCACTGATCACACTCACTCTGATCTCTTTCCGTCACTTCTATCTTCTTCTCTCTCAAATTAATTGGCGTCAAGTATAGAAACCATTGCCTTGGTCTCCACTATTTATAGAGTCTTCATGAATATCAACTTTTTGATCGACCATAAGACTTGACTTAACCCTTAAGACATATATCATGCTAAGACATAGCTCGAATACATTATCATAGGTTGGCCATAGCATTTATGGGTCACACTTAAGTAGCTACATCTTTCAATTAGGCCTTATTAGCCCTTATAGGTCTCATGGAGACCTATTCACCCATTTAATACTTCATCAAGAAAATTAAGAACATGGGATCATTTTAAAATATATGGGTCCATAACATATGACTCTTATGACATCTTCATGTGAATACATCTACCAAACACTCTTATGCTAAATCATAATTTACTCAAACATTATTTTTTACATATAATCACCATCAATGAGCATATAGTAAACTTTAGAGATCAATATATTTTATTGTATAAACATTCAAACCTTATTACTAGTGTTATTAGATGTGCCTTGGAGTCCTTTAAAACTTTGCTTTTTACTGCATCAATAAATTTATCTTGGATCAAAATTTATAGCTCAAAAACTAAGTATTGTTTTTCCTTCACAACTTTGAATATTTAAATTCCAATAGTCACTATTCATACACTAAACATCGAGCACCTTAACCTAATCTAGTGTTCTTTGGTAAATGTGGATAAAAATGCACCATCAATATCCTTTGAGTAGCTTAATCTTTAACTTATAAATATCAATGTTGATCTTAGATCAGAGCTCCCATGACTGTGCCACTTGGTAGCTCTATGTGTCTTCTACACAATTTGACTTTTGACTCAACCCACATCGTCAATCTCTATCTGTACAAACACCTACAAATTTTTGATCTTCTACTAACTCAATGAGATAGTGACACTTGTCACCAGCATGTGCAATCTTAGACTCTTTGAAATTTTGACTAAATATGGACCATTGGATGCCGATCTGGATGATGAATGCTCATCATTAGATCAACTAACTAGTGACCTCAGACTTTAATGTAGTTAAACTTGATTTTCCCTAGCCCATCACAGTCTAGAAGAGAAAATTTGAAGATTTATAACTTGAGCTATAAAACACTTCAAGAGTCTAAATTTTTAGGGTACCTTCTTGGCACTATAGACAACATCTCCATGAAAACCTGTAACCTCAGTTGACTTTTTGAGTACCTAAAATAAATACATAAACTTATTAGTTCAATCATATCTGCATGACATGCATTGATGGTTTGGCTTCTCTTAATCTAGAAGATGCATGTTTCTTATTCCAAATGATCAAGTGACACACCAAAACTTCACCAAGACATCTATGGATGCCTCACAACTTCTTATTTGTCCTTAAAGACATGCAAATGTGCCATATCTCTCCAAACCATCAATTTGATCACTTTTTCATTAATGCATTAGTATTACATGCTCTCTTTGACATAAATGACAACCAAACATCAATGACTATGCTCAACAATTTCTTCCTTTGTCATTTATGCCAAAACACCCTCACTATGACTTTTTATTCATTTAAAATTCTTCATTCTGATCTTTCTCCCTTTTGACATTAATGACAAAGGATCTCTTCCTCAATATGCTAACAATTATTCCTCAACATAATGTATGCATTCAAATACTATTTAAAATGCTCATGATACTTATAAACTTATATGAATCGATTGCTCCCCCTTTGATATTCACCAATCTAAACTTGGCCTTTTCTGATCCTTGAACCTAATAAATTGTTCACAAATCTTAAAAAGTTCCCCCTAACATTATGCTCATCTCTTCAAGTCTCTCAAGCTAATTGAGTTATCTCCCCATTACTAGAACACATCTTGTATATTATCAAATTGAAAAAAATACCTTTGTGCTTATTGGCATTTTGATCATTACCTAGAGCACACACACTTACTTCCACACATGAAAGATGTCTCCTCAAAATCAAAGGTAAATAAACCCACCTATCATCAAGGTACTAAATATCCAAAAACTTATGAGATTCTCATATTTCCATGCTATCACTTCACTTGCATTCCTTCCTCATCTTCAAATTATCTTTGAATGAGCTCTCAACCTTATTCTTTTCTTTTATCTCAGGATCTTGCTTGATTTCCTTGTCTATTTGGGCAGATAAGGCTTGTTCTTTGATACTTGAACTTGTTCCCTACTCTATTATGGAAAATAATCCACTTTGAGCCTATTTTCCATTTACCTACTTAGGCTTTCATTCAATTTGACTCCTTTTATTCATGATAGGATTGATATTTTTTGAAGTAGAATATAGATCATTCTTACATAACCTTGCTATGTGACCTCTCTCATCACATTTGAAACAAATTAGGTTTCTCAAATTGTACATACCTTGTGATTGAGATATATGATGATTCCTTGAATTTTCATGAATTTTTTCATGTACCTGATCATTTGGTGTTCTGATGAAGACATTACAAAACTTTGCAATATGACTAAATCCTTGACACTTGTAGCAAAAGATGTCATTATTTCCTTGTGAACTTATTGACTATCTTTAGTGATGATGTTCTTCATGCTTACCATTGTATTGCTCATAATTTCATTTAAATTCATTCCTTGAGGATATTTTAAAATATTTTGACCTATGACCAAACTGATTGCAGGAGTAACAATGACCATTGAAATTTACATACCTCATAGCATTTGGTTGTCTGATCTGATTAGTCTTCATTTTGCCAATACCTTCATTCCTTGATTGATGATTGATTTTCAAAGTCTAATTATCCTTTTTCACCTCAGCCTTTATCTTGTCTAAAGTTACATTTTTTTTTCTTCTTTATATCCAAGACCAATTCTATCACTTGCATGCTTTTGACTATTCAGCGTATTGTCAAGATCATTTGAGCTCTTTTCCAACTTCACAAATGACTTCACCTTACAATATGTCTTGTCTAACTTAGCTTTTAATGACTCTATTTCAATAACATGCCTTAACCTCTCATCTTATTTGGTTTTTCAGCTTTTAGACATAGTTTCTAATTGCCTATTGAGATGCTTGGCAGTATCTTCATGTTCCCTGGTATCATCATTCATTATTGATTCAAACATACTGAATTATTTTTTATAGTCCTTGATTTGTGACATCATCTCTTTGTTCTTTTTCTTCTCAATCTTCATATCTTCAAGAGCATTCATCCTTATTATCTGAATCATTAGTTATGTCTTTACTCATAGCTTGATTTAGGTTCATCTACAAAGTATCTATCTATGATTGATACATGATATACTCTTCATCCTTACTCTTTACTTCCTCATCAAGAGTACAAACCTGAGTTTCAAGCTATTGTGTGATCTCATCATGCTCCTTAACTTCATTGCTCAACATTCCTTCAAAAACTCCAATTTGCTCCTCATAGAATTTGATCAATGAATCTTGTTTTTTGTTTTTTCGTTGTAGCAACTTCATTTCTTCCATAGTATCTAGATATTTATCTTCAAGAGTGACTTTCTCTTCTTCTTCCTCTAAGCTATCTCCACCAAAGAAATATTTGTTTAAAGATCATTCACCTTCATCATCATTAAGGGCCATGAACAATGTCTCCATGTCCTTATTATAAAAATAATCATCACTATTAGATGTCTTTACTTCTTCTAGATGAGTTACTATTGTCTTCAAGGTAAAGGCTCTTAATACCTTTGTATGATTCTTTCTTTCTATTTTTCTTATTGAAAAACCTTTTATACTTGCTAGCACCCTTATATTTCTTGTGTTCATCCTCATGATATTTCTTAGATCTTATTTGAGTTCAAACTTGTCTATACCTAAACATTTAGCTATAAAATGACCAACTTTACCACATGAAAAACATTTTAAAGGAAGTTTTCCTTCATACTTACCTAAACCTACAATCAATTTTCTTGTAATTATGGCTTCGACTCGATCTTCATTAAGATCAAAATCTTCAAGACTTAACTTGTTCTTCTTGGATTTTATCTCCTTGATCACCTTGAAGGTTGTTTCCTTCTGAGGAGGTTTGTCCTTATCAACTCTCATCTCATAGGCAATAAAGATGCCATGCAATTCATTCATCTTCAACCGAGTAAGATCATGACTTTCTTCTATAGTAGAAACTTTTGAATCAAACTTGAGTGTAAGAGTCCTTAATACCTTTTGAACTATAGTGGCTTCATCAATCACCTTTCCATGACCTTTGATCATGTTTACTAACTCATCAATCCTTAAAAGATAGGATGCCATAGTATCTTCTTCCTTCATTTTGAGACTTTTAAATTGCCTTATGTGGGTCTATAATTTATCCAATTTTACCTTTGAGTCTCCTTCATAGATAGTCTAAAATTTGTCCCAAATATCCTTGGTAGACTTGCAATGGATCACTTTGGTGAACTCAACCTTGGATAGACCACAAATGATAGCATTCATAGCTTTTGAATTATTCTCACTCAACTTATTATCAACAACATTAGTTGGAGGAGTAGTTGTTATAGTATAACCATCCATGATAGATTGCCGAATATCAAACCCTAAAGACATGATGTGTGTCCTCATCTTTGTATTCTAGAAAGTATAATTTAACCCATTGAATAATGGTTCATACTTAGTAGAGAAACCCTGCATCTATTGACTTGCCATATTGTACCTTGGATCACCTTCAATTAGTTAAACTTATAATGAAGGTCCTATTTTGATACCAATTGTTGGAGGTGCAATCACTGAGAGGGGGGGTGAATTAGTGATGCAAGATATTTCAAACTTCAATTTTAATCCTTTTAAACACTTAATTAATGATCACATGCATTCATAAAGCATATAATATGTTCATAACAATGATCAAGGAAGATGATACAAGATAACACACATAACACAAAATCTATATGGGAAACAGTCTTGGGGAATAAAACTCACTCTCAAGCTTGAAAACACATGGACTACTTGCCCTATAAGATTATCACAAACATGAGACCTTTTAGTGAAGCACCCACTTCTTAATGAACACCCACCCTAAGTATGAACAAGCACCCACTTGTTTTAGATGTTGAGCACCCATATAACACCTTATTAAATCAACAACTCCATAACTCTAATTGCATTTAATTTGATTAGAGAAACAATGTATAACAATCCTCTTTTAGCTCTTCACACACACTCAAACTTGATCAAATAATTAATGCATCCAAACACCTTTTGGATAACTCTAGGCTTCTTCGCTCATCTTCAATATGCTCTATACTTTAGTCTATCCACTGATCACACTCACTATGATCTCTTTCCTTAACCTCTATCTTGTGCTCTCTCAATTCATTCACATCAAGTATAGAAACCATTGCTTTGGTCTCCACTATTTATAGATTCTTCATGAAAATCAACACTTTGGTTAGACATAATACTTGCCTTAACTCTTAAGACATATATCATGTTAAGATATAGCTCAAATACATTGTCACAGGTCAGCCATAGTATTTATGGGTCATACTTAAGCATCTATGCCTTTAATTAGGCCTTAGTAGCCCTTATAGGTCTCATGAAGATCTATTCACTCATTTATCACTTCATCAAGCAAATTAAGAACATAAGATCATTTTCAACTATATGGGTCCATACCATATGGCCCTTATGGCATATTCATGTGAATACATCCATCCAAATACTTTTCTGCTAAATCACAATTTGCTCAAACATTATTTTGTACATAAAATCACCATGAACAAACATACTATCAACTTTAGAGATAAATATCTATAATTGTACAAACATTCAAACCTTTTAACTAGTGTCATTAGATGTGACTTCGAGTCCTTTATAATTTTTATTTTTATTGTATCAAGAAATTCATCCTGGATCAAAAGTTATAGCTCAAAAACTAAGCACTAGTTTTCCTTCACAAATTTAAATATTTAAATTCTAATAGTCACTATTAAGACACTAAACATCGAGCAGCTTAAGCTCATCTCGTGCTCCCTAGCAACTGTGGACAAAAATGCACCATTGTTCTCCTCTGAGTAGCTCAATCTTTACCTTACAATGCTCACTATTGTCTTAGAAAAGAGATCCCATAATTATGCCACTTAACATCTTTGCATGCCTTCTGCATATTAAAATTTTTACTCAACTTGCACCATCGATCTCCATCATTATGAACACCTTTGAACTATTGATCTTCTATTAACTCAATGAGATAGTGACAATTGTCACCAACACATGTAATCTTAGAATCTTTAACATTTTCATTAAATACGCACCATTGGATGAAGATCTAGATGATGAACACTCATTATTAGATCAATTGACTAGTTACCTTAGACTTTAATGTACTTAAACTTGATGGTCCCTATCCCATCATAGTCTGTAAGAGCAGCTTTGAAGGTTTATTACTTGAGCTAGAAAACACTGCAAAAGTCCAAATTTTTAGGGGTACATTCTTGGCACTATAGAAAACATCTCCATTAAAACCTTTGATCTCAATTGACTCTTTGAGTACCTAAAATAAATGCACAAATTTATTGGTTCAATCATACTGCATGACATGAAGTGACAGTCTGACTTCTCTTAAGCTAGAAGATGCATGTTTCTCATTTTAAATGATCAAGTGACATACCAAAACTTCACCAAGACATCTATGATGCCTCTTAAATTCTTATTTGTCTTTATAGAATTGAAAATGTGTTAAATCTCTCTAAACCATCAATATGATAACTTTATCATTAATGCATTAGTACCACATGCTATCTTTGACATTAATGACAACCAAACATCAATGACTATACTCAATAAAGTACATCAAAAGCTTCATAAAAAGTGTTTCTTAATTATAAGAGGTAAGTTGGGATGTTTTAAAACCCCTTCAACTATGTGTAGAGTCTGGTGATTTCCTTTTGAGATTCAAGGGCTTAAAATAACATTTACATAGCCTATAGAATGTATTTGAGTATGCAGAGAGACCCAAAACTTCCTAAAATAATTGAATAGAGTAGTGTTATGGAAATACCAATGCTTGAATGAGTTGTTCCCAAGTGCCATAGGTCCTAAATAACCATTATAGATACGTGAAACCCTTTTGGGAGTGCATAAGATCAAATTGTATGTTCTTAGGTCTTGCAGACCCATGTAAGCCCTATACTAGGGTTTGAGATAAAAAAATCCCTTTTAAGACATTCTAACAAATGTAAAAACCTCAAATTTGGTTATTTTATAGAGTATAAGGAATGTGAAGAGTTTTGAGTTTTTATTTTGTTTATGTATGTGTTGGTACAAAGAAAGAGGATTGTGTATGTTCCCAGGCAGGAAAGACCTAATTAGGGCTAATAATGGGCTAACCAGGGTGAGTAAAGAGGTTTAAAAGAAGAATTTGAGGCCAAAATTCCTCTAATAGGTTGATAAAAATAAAGGATATCTGAATTAGGCACTATTTTATCAATGTACATCTGTACGGATCTGTACAAGTAGAATTAGCCTAAAATAAGGCTATTAGAGTTGACTATGAGAAAAGGGAAAGTTTTAAAGTCTAAGAAATAGGAGATTACGGGTGTTGTAAAGTGGATGAGAGGTATAAATATACCATAAGGAGCATGATAAGGTTAACAAGAACCAAAATATAGACAAAGCATTAATGAACCCTCGAGTGAAAATATTATTGGGTGAATATTTTGTCGACCAACTAATTGGTGAGCAAAATTGTTCCTATCACCACAACATAGGGAGATTGGTCATCCAGGTGTGCAGTTTTACTACATCAATAGGGGACAAATATTTCCTCTCATCAAGGGGAGGTTCCCTATAAATATGTAGGAGCTATATATTATATATATAAGCAAAAAATAACACACAGGGGTAGGATACACCATCCATCTCTCTTCTTTCAAAGATGATGTTCACAAATAAAGGAGAAAATCCCACTGAAAACACTGAAGGCACTTCTCTTCTTTCAGAAGTGTTATTGCAAGAAATAGCAGGAGTTCTCTCAAGTAGTAAAATTAGCTGGTAACACAGGTGCAGTAACCAGTAGGATGAAGTATAACACAAAGTCTACACCTCAACTACCCAAAGAGTGAAACACAAAGGATAATGGGGGCACAAAGTCATCACAAAATCCTAAACACAGAAAGAAAAGAAAAACACACACTGAAAACAATTATGAAAGCACAAAGTCTTCCCACAATTGGCTTCAGGACACCATTCTTGTTACTTTCACTAATTCTACTTGCCAAATTAAATAAACAAGAACACATTCAAAAGACAGACATAAGAATAATCTTCTAAAATGATACAAGCCAAAATAGCACAAAGTCTGCAAACAACTTGCTTTCTCATTCAGATAAAATGAAATGAAATACAATCTAATCTCAAAGTCTCAATATTCACCTTTTAATTGGGCAGAGTTTCACTTCTGTATTGGGAAGATCTCCCTTAAAACAAACCAAAAGATTACAATATATAGAGGCCAAGGAAGGCTTGGCACTTTCTCCCATGGAGTGGCCCATGCTATGCATTAATGCCTTGAATGCATTTTTGGTTCTGTCAGGGAGGGCCATGCCAGAATAGGGTGGCTACCTTAACTATGGGGTGCTGATTCATCTTGAATGTCTTCTCCTTAACCTAAGTCACTTATTTTATCACTTGCTATCCGTGCAGCTGTCTATTTTGCTTTTACTCTAAGGGAAACAAAAAGGCTATGCTTTCAATGTTTGCAGACCCAAATATCTACCTGGTGGACTACTCCACCTACTGAAATTACTTTTGCACAAATGTTTTGGGCTTTTCCCTCTTTTTGCTTTTGTCTTTTTCAGCTTTGTCTCTTCTTAGAATTTAAGCTCTCAGGGCTACATTCCCAGCTTTATTGGCTCTTTACGCTCCTTCTCTTAGTGGTTCTTCCCTTTGGTGGTGAAGTTTTTTGAATGCATTTAAGCCTACACTCAAACTAATTCCTTTGTGTCTTTCCCACTTGCTTTGGTCGCTTTTCGCTGATCTCAACAAGTGACACGTGGTGGCCTCCATGGAATATGAAATAAGCTTAGTGAAAGAAGATTTATAAGAAACTTGAAATGCAAATGTAGACACTTGTCATGCTCCACTGAGTTTTAACAAGACACGTGACATGTTCTACAAGGCTTTAAATACCTTTTGAGAGTCCTGTAGAAGATAACACATGGTAGTTTCTATCGATATCCTAGAAGCATTGTAGAAACATTCAGGACTCATTTGGATTCACACAGATGATGCCACTTATCGCATTCTACTTGACCTTAGCAACTCACTCAAGGCCCACCATAGTCCTTATGACATAAAAGGGAGAGACTTCGGATGTTGACACTTGTCAACTTCCACTGATTTATAACAAAACACATGGCATGTTATGTAGCTTTGAAACTTATTAGAAACTGTGTCCTGGTAGACGACACTTGGTAGCTTCTACTTTGACTCTACAAGGGACACGTGGCAGCTTCCGTTGCACTTTTTCTTTTTCCTTCAAGAATTTTTTTGTGAGATTTTCTCTTCAGTCAGGATTTTCCTTTTTTGGTAGACTTTTCCTTCACTTTGTCTTTTTCTATCGATCTTTGGCTTTCGGGTTTTCTTTTCAGTCAGTCACTTGGTTCTTTCTTTAAGTTCTGTGCTTTATTTGAATCTCAACGGATATTCCCTTAATTTAAATTTGACATCTGTGGGGTTGTCAATGGTCTCTAGCCACTTGAACCATGTTGAACGTTAAACCTTTGAACCCATTAAAAATACATTGGTTCATCGGTTCATTTTGTCTCTTTTGTTCCATCGCTTCATGGTTCAATCACTTTCCTACTCCTTGGTTGAACCATTTGTTGAACCATCTATTTGTTGCTTCTTTCCTTGACTGAGGCTGCCTTTGAACCTTTGAACCCATGAACCATTAAACTTTGAACTCTTTCAGTTCAAGGTTTAATCAATTCATTGATTCATCCTTTGTCCATCATTTGTTCTTTCTAAGCTCTTTGATCTTTTTGAATCAAACGCGTTGAACCATTTGGTCGTTGAACCTGTTGAACTGATAAACCAAAATGGTTCAAGGTTCAATGGTTTAACAGTTCAATGCATCATTTTTCACTAAGTGTTTTGAAGCCATGGAACTTTGAAGCTGTTGAACTTTGAACTTGACAAATGTACTCAACTCTTGCTAATTATGTTGAACCTTTGAACCCATTGAACCTGTTGAACCAAAATGGTTCAAGGTTAATGGTTCAATGGTTCAATCCTTGCTTAGAAGCTTGTTGATGGACATTTTTTATTGAACCAAGTCATTGAACCAACCTTGAAATTGCCCAAATGTTGAGAGCTTATTTCTTTGAGAGAATTTACTTGCTAAATCCATTGAACCTATTTCTTTCCTACAAAGTCCGTAGAAACTAACCTACAGAGTATATAGATTCAAGTTCATATATCTAGGGGAGTCCATAGTTTCAAGCCTACAGAGTCCATAGATTCACTTAAAATCTTGAAAAATGGAGAATTTGAAGGCTCATAACAATTTTTGAAAAGGGAAGAGACAATTTTGGTCTTGCAGGGCCAAAATAGTTCATATGTTGTCCCAAAAATGAGTGACATTTTTTGGGGACAACAGCTGGCTCCAGTTGGAGAACTTCCTTTAGTTGAAAACTTGAAATAGTGGAGGGGAGTAGAAACCAGAATCTCCAGTGCCTTCAAGTATGCCATTGGGCTATGGAGTCATGCTACCCAAAAAGAAAGGTGCCAAAAAATAAAAAAGAAAACCACAAAATAGAACTAAAGACTATACAAGTGTACATATGTATAGGTGAACTCATCTGATACTTCAAAAAATGAAGTTATTCAGATGCTACCCATTGTGAGATAAGGAAGATGGCATTCCATCTTGATAAACTAGTAGAAAACCATTTTGTCCCTAGAATCAGTGAATGGGTGAATGGAACTCTCCACCAGGAATCACATTTTTTGTGCACTTATTTTGGCTCTCTCTTCTTGCTCCATGGCAAGACGTGATCTTCAATTTGAAAACCATAAATCCTTGCTCTCTTGGCAAATAATTTCTTTTGTTGACTTTAGAGTACAACAATATGGTCCATTACCATAGCTTATTGTTTTATTGGTTCAGTCTAGCACATGTTTTGATTGTTAGCATGAAACTCCTAACAAACCATCAGCTTAGCATCTCCTTTGGTATGAAGGAGTTTGATATCTTCATCCTGAGCAGTCTTCAATCCAAACAATAGAGATTCACATCTAGCTGTGTTGTTGGTGTTGCTAAACTGTAACTTGCATGAAGGAAAAATATCTCCTTGAGGAGATATCAACACAATCTCGGCTCCAGCATTAGTGGAAGAATCATTGCCATCAGATTCCAAGATCCAAGAATCATCATAGGTTGATCTTCTATCAGCTTTCTCTTCATTGGAGATGAAATATCCTTCTTCATTTATATTGCACCCTATCAATTCTTCTAATATCTTGTTTGGATCAAATCCTAGATTTCTAGCTATGGGACTTTCATCAGCTGAGATATGAGCATCCTCTGTGGTCAAGAAGTAATTACCCCTACCTGAAGGCTCAAACAGAATTTGAGCTTGCTACACCCCTAACCTATCACATGTATGAGGATAGTATTACCTAAATTGTGGCTTACTTATCCTTCTTTGATGTTATATTACATTTATCTATGCTTTCTTTTGATTAGTAGGTCAGCCTATGGAGTAACCATGGCCTAGATAGACAATATATAGGAGGTAGTGGGTAATCATTTATCATCATATTGTGAATTCTGCTCTTATTGAAGCTTGTGGAAGTTGCCACCTCAAAGTGGCTTATCTATTATCATATATTTGGATATATTTCAGTCATATTTGGATATAATTCTACTATTCTTGAAGTAATTTCATTACAAGTGGTATCAGAGCTGCGATTTGGGCAATCTTGTGGGTGAAACACTAAATTTTTAAATTTTGCGATATATAAAAAATTGTTACAAATTTCTCTACAAAATTTTTACTAGAGGTGAGAAATAATCAAATAAATATTCCATTAAAATTTCAGCTCATTTTGATTTGTTTTACAAAATTTATCGCTATTTTATGGTTTTTCATAAAAGTGCTTTATAGTGCGCAATTCAAAGAATTTTTCTGAGTTATTTACAGTTTTGGAAATATTAGAAAAATTTGGATATGGTTTTTTCTTTGTATATTTTGATTTGAGGCTAACATAATTCCAAAATCACTTGGTCAAGGTTGGGTTAAAAGTGCCAATAAGCGTCAACATCGTAAAACCCTTTTATGGCAGGTCCACAAACTTGGGGCTGATGAAAGGGTGCTAAAACTCCAGGTAAAACTCCTAACAAAGATGAGATGGAGTCAGAAGGGGGATGTACTAGACCCTTTGTACCAGGGTTTTCTGACATAGATCACAAAGTGAGCCAACTTGACTATAATGTGCAAGGCATTCAAAGTGAGGTGCAAGACATACAATCTAATATGCAATCCATACAAGATAGTTTAGGAGATATCATGACGGCTTTGAACATTAATCAATCAAATCATCAAGCTAACATTATTTCAAAAACCCACCAGGGTAGTTCTCCTAACTAGTTTACTTCAAATCTAACTCCATGGCCACAGAGGAACCTATTACCAAAGGTGGATATGCACAAATTTGATGGAAAAGATCCACTCAATTGGATCAACCAAATCGAGAGTTTTTTTGACCTACATCAGATTCCAGGTGGATAGAAGGTTACCATGGCATCCTTCTATCTTGAACCTGATTAATTCATTTGGTATCAATGGTTGTGTGCTCAAAAGAAAAAGATGACTCTCAATGTCACTTGGTCAGTTTTTATAGAGGAGCTACAATTACACTATGGAAATAGTGTGACAGAGAATTACTTCAGCCAACTAGCAAAATTGTGACAAACTGGCTCTGTCAAGGATTATATTCATCATTTTCAAACCCTATCCTTATGTGTGGAGACAATTTCTAAAGCAAACTTGAATGACCTATTTTTGGGTGGACTCAAGGACCACATCCAACATGAGGTATGCATGTATAATCCACTTAAGATTTCTAATTATATTATCATGCCACATAAAGCTGAGGAAAAATTCATAGCCAATAAGAAGCAACCATTCACTCACTTCAAATATCGTAGCATATCGTCACCAACATTTCCTCCACCTATTAGATTGACCCCTCAGCAAATTGAAGAGAAGCGTGCAAAAGGATTATGTTTCAATTGTGACAGCAAGTGGAGTAAAGGACATAGATGTGTTAAGAAGAAGTTATTCTACATTTAGGGACCAAATAAAGATGAAAAAGTAGATGATGCCTCTAATGATGATGAGGAATATATAGAGGAGGTACCTGAAGATTCCCAACCTATAATCTCTTGTCATGCACTTACAGATATTAGCACTCCACAAACTCTTAAGGTGGTGGGTTTCCTCAAGAAACAGAAGGTGACAGTGTTGATTGATTCAGGGAGTAGACATAACTTTGTAAACCATAAGTTGGCCACTCAATTGAGCTATTTTATCTACCTAGCACCAGAATTTTAGGTCATGATTGCAGATGGTGGCACAATTAATTGTTCAGGCAAATGCCATAGTATTAAGCTTACTATGGGTGGGTACAATCTCGACTCTCCTATGTTTGCTATTCCCATGGTAACACAGACATTTTTTTGGGAGTCTAATGGCTCACAACCTAAGGTACCATTGAGATGAACTTCCAAGAACTATTCATGCACTTTCATTCTAAAGGTAAGAAAATTGAACTACGTGGATTACATGCAAATTCTCCACAATTGATTAGTTCACATCAGATGACCAAGATGTTAAGAAAATGGGGTAGAGGGAACTATTGCACAATTATGCTCCATAGAATCTCAACCCACATAGGTATCTAAACATCCTGATCTACAGATAATTCTTGATGACCACTCATCTATTTTTGGGGCCATGCCAAAAGGACTACCACCAAAAAGAGAACATGATCATGCCATTCAACTAATTCTAGGTAGTCAACCACCAAATATCAGACCATTGGATCTTCACTTGGGGTACCATCAAATTAGAATCAAGGATGAAGATGTTCATAAAACTACTTTTAGAACACATGAGGTCCATTATGAGTTTTTGGTAATGCCCTTTGGTCTTACAAATGCGCCATCTACTTTTTAGAGCTTGATGAACACTATTTTTAGGCCTTTTTTAAGGAAGTTTGTGCTAGTTTTCTTTGATGACATATTGATTTATAGTCAGACATGGGAAGCACATCTACAACATATGAAATAGGTGTTGATAGTTTTGGAGAAGCACCAACTTTATGTGAAGCCATCTAAATGTGCTTTTAGAGTATAAGAGGTAGAGTACCTTGGTCACATTATTTCCCATGAAGGTGTCAAAGTTGATCCTCAGAAGATCAAAGTGATAATGGAATGGCCCATGCCAAAAACTCTTAAAAACCTTCAAGGGTTCCTTGGACTAAAAGGTTAATATAGAAGATTTGTGAAAAGGTTATGGCAGGATAGCAGCTCCACTCACTACATTGCTAAAGAAGGATGCTTTCCATTGGAATGATGATGCCACCAAAGCATTTGAGAAACTAAAAGTAACTATGTGCACCACTCTAGTTTTGGCTACTCTAGACTTCTCATAGACATTCACTGTTAAATGTGATGCTTTCGGGTCTAGATTAGGGGCAGTACTAATGCAGGGAGGAAGACCCATTACATTTTAAAGTCATCAATTCAAAGGTAAGAATCTAAAAAAACCTATCTATGAGAAAGAAACGATGGTTATTCTTCATGCAGTTAAATAATGGAGGCCTTATCTGATGGGTAGACACTTTAAGGTGAAAACGAATCATGATATTCTCAAATACTTTTTGGAGCAAAGATTATCATCTGAGGAACAACAAAAATGGGTAACCAAAATGTTGGGATATGATTTTTAAATCATCTACAAGAAGGGTAAAGATAATGTAGTACCATATGCACTAACCAGATGAGATGCATCCATAGAAGCATTACTTTGTGCAATGTCCATGTTGCAAGTAGATTAGGTGGATGAAGCTAGGTTAGAATGGGAGCAAGACAAGGATACACAAGTTTTGATTCAGAATCTCCAACAACGTAATTTATGCTCAAAAAAATTTGAATGGAAAGGTAATGTCTTATGCTATAAGGGTAGGTTATACTTGTGAAAAAATTTAGAGCTTAAGCATAAGATTCTTGCCAAGTTGCATGCATCTCCAATTGGGGGACACTCAGGGTTCTTGAAAACTTATCATAAAATTAAGAAATAATTATTTTGGGAAGGACTCAAGCGAGATGCACAAAAGTTTGTGGAAGAATGCTTGATATTCCAATAGAATAAAGGTGAAATAGTTAAGACCCCAGGTCTGTTACAACCGTTAGCAATTCCTAGTCAAAGCTGGGAGGAGGTTTCCATGGATTTCAACACTAGGTTGCCTTAATCTAAAGGTAAGAATGTTATTTTGGTCATTGTGGATAGGCTTACCAAATATGCCCATTTTTGTGCTCCTTCACTCCCATTTTTAGTAAGTACAGTAGCAGCTATTTTTATGGAAGCAGTTCTCAAATTACATGGAACCCCAAAAATAATTGTAAGTGATTGTGATCCTATTTTCACTAGTAATTTCTGGACTAAAGTATTTTCTTTTTTGGGTAGTCAGCTAGCTCATAGCTCATCTTACCACCCCCAATCTGATGGACAGACTGAAGTGGTTAACCAATGTTTAGAGGGGTATCTCCATTGTTTTGTATCAAATAAACAAGAACATTGGGTTAAATGGCTACCACTTGCAGAATGGTGGTATAACACATCTTTCCATACCTCCTCTAAAATGTCTCTATTTCTAGCACTATATGGTTACCATCCACCTTCCATCACTTCTTCATTAAAGGTGCACACCAAGGTTCTAGATGTGGAAGAGCACATTCAACATCAACAAGAGATTTTAGCTAGTTTGAGAGAGAATTTGGCCTTGGCACAAAATAGGATGAAGCAACAAGCAAATCAACACCGTAGTGAGTGAAATTTTGAGGTGGGTGACTAGGTATTTGTTTGTTTGCAACCTTACAAGTAGATGTCCTTGAAGCAACAAAAAAATGACAACAAACTTGCTCCTAAGTATTATGGCCCTTATTAGGTTATACAAAAAATTGGAAGTGTGGCTTACAAGCTCGAGTTGCCTCATTCATCTCACATACACCCAGTATTTCATGTTTCCTATTTGAAAAAGGTTATTAGATAGAAATTTTCTACCCAGACAGAGCTCCCAGTGTTTCTATGCTATTTTCGCTTTCACATTCAAAGAGAGAAATGAGAAACTAAGAGGGAAATGGTCTAAGGCTTGTATGTACCTGGATATAGTTTTGCGCACCAGAATTCAGATGATAGTGAGAACTCCTCTTTGGTTGTGGAGGATGACACCTGAAAGAGACAGACACTAAAAACACGAAAAATGTTAGTTGACAAAAGGGTGGATTGCCAAGCAAAAGCTTGGTCTTAGAAGCGCTAAGGCTTCTTGGAGGATGACGATCCACTGTTAAAATAGAATATGACAGAGACAGAGATGAGAAATAATAAAAGACTGAAAAGAAAGAACTGAAAAAAAATGCATACCTGATAATCTACAATCTACTTAGCACAGTCGCTGACGTCGGTGATATTGCTGGCGTCAGTCAGAAAGGTCACCAACATTGGTTAGACTGCCGACGTTGGTAAGGGAAATGGACGAGGTCGGCTGGGGCAATAGTCAGGAATGAGTTGCAGGGCTGGTCTTGGTCTGCAGAATGGACTGTGGTCTTGTCTGTGAGTCAGGGAGTTTGCTTGGGATGGCAAAATAGTAGATAAAATCTTCAATAAGAACTAAGGTAGAGGGTATGTTGTCAGGAAAAGGGGTAAGGGGTAGGAAAAAGGCCTTTCAGCCTTTTCGAGAAGCAATTTAGTCAGGCTGATCAGAATGACCTTAAGAGGGTCTGTAGGTCTCTGATAGCTTGTGCTGAGTTGATTGGAGGGAGGGTATTGTCTAAAGAGAGACTAAACGGGTGTCAGAGGCAAAGAAAAGGGAATAAGGGGTGAGAGAAGGCTTTTCAGCCTCTCTGGGAAGAACAGAGAAGGTTGGGTCAAGGATGCTTGGAATAGACAATAGACAGAATGCTAATATATTTGAAATGACACTGAAATAAAAATAGTACAAATACTTAGCTGTGACATGAGTTGGTAAAGATGCAGGAGCTATGTTTCCATTGTTGCTGGTGATGGAGATATCATGCAATCCCTATGCAGAATGTCTGATGCAAGACCTCAGTGCCTAGAAAATGCTGTCAAGAATGCTGATCCCTGCAAGAAAATAAGAAGCCAGAACACTAGAAAGCAAAAGCACAAGAACTTTGTTTCGCTGAAAGAGGATTCAAGATTCGTGATTAGCTCCAGAGATTAATGATCTGTGATTAGATTCATTAGAGGTTAGAAATTTAGTTTAAGTAAAATCGACGTCGACGGGTGGAGAACGAGTAAAAGAGCCACCAAGCCCATTCTCCATCCGCCAAGTGCATGATCCATTGGAGAATTGTCGAAGGTTGGGCTAAATACACATGAGAGTTGGTTAGGCGGTTAGAAAGGAATAAGAATAGGTCTTGGGTGAGTCATAGGGTGGGAAATAGTCCAAGGCGAGGTGTCAGATGAGGTGTTATAGGTGATGTGTCAAAGGGGAGGATATTAATAATAAATTATTTTTTTAGATTAGTAAGTGCATGGTTTAAGAATGGGTTAGGAATGGACCAAGGGGGAAGATGACCAAGGGTTAGACATGATTTCAGTGTCTACATTTGCCCCTTTTTGTCTTGTTGGTTGCTCTAGACGAACTGTAAGACAAAAATAGGAGTTGGTTGCCCCAGGTATGAGATAAGATTGATTTCGTCTTGTTGGTTGTTCAAGTAAACTGCAAGACAAAAATAGGAGGGTTGGTTGCCCTAAATATGGATGAGGTATTCCCCTTCAAAGCAAGAGTCGAGAGAAGGGAACCTAGAATCGAGTGCTAATTTGACAAAGAGTGGATGAAAAAGGGTGAAGATGGAGTGTGAATGCTGCAAAAAGTCGTGATTACACGTATACCACTTCACGAGATGGTCAGGTCAAATTGTCATAGGACAAGGGTCGAGGAGTGCCAAAATTGAAGTAATCGGGCTCCAGCATATAGTCGTAGCTGATTAGGTGATTCAATCTAAGCTAAAGCTCCAATGGGTCATCGTGTTCCAGGTATCCCAGACTCAAGAAGTGCTCCTGGAACATGAAAAAGTCACAAGTAGTGGGGATCAACCGACTTGCGATCTTATACTTGTGAAGGTTAAAAATATGCGCACAATTTTGCTAACCAAATCATGAGGTAGCATACATGCAAAAACAACCAAGGCAAAGTCGCTTTGGAAGTGGTCGTAGTCGAAGGAGATAGTCGCGATCTCCATGGTCATTGGTTGAGGTGGATGGGCGAAGAAATGGCCGAGCTAACCTCAGAAGACCCCATGTCAACTGAGTGCTACCTACATAGCCCCTGTTGGAAGGGCCTCAGGCCAAAGTAGTTCTCCCAAGAGGGAGGAAAAAAGATTGAAGTGGTTGATTTTGGTCATGATAATGATATAGCACTTCCCACTTGTCTGAGGGTACATACTTTGAAATGATGAGGAGAAGATGATGCTACAGCCTTGTCCAAATGGTGTATTCTGTAACATTGGTTGGGGTTCTTCATCCCTAGCAATGATCCATATTCGTAATAGATGTATGGTAAAAATGAATTGCAGGTTGATTTATGCTTCAACAATTAATGGTTTATGCTTGACATAAATTGTGTGGTTGATAGTTGCCATGTGTATTGGTGTCTATGGAAACCAGAATGAGTAGGCTATGTGAGTGGTTTGAAAAGATACGGATTGAATTGTTTGGACAAATGATGTGGTTGAATGTGACCAAAGTTTAGGCAAAAAGTAAAAGACATAAGTGCCCTTTCATTGACAAGGACCATAATGATAACATAAGTAGGGGGTTTTTAGAAACAAAAAGCCCCATTCATGCATTACGTCGATAACCATAGGTTGTGTTAGAGTGGTAATCGAATCACTTTGACATTAAAATGAGCTTGAAGTCCCTTGAGTAGGTAATGTGATATGTGAGGAGAGGGTAACCTCTTGTTAGTAGTGATAACTTTGCCCCTTTTGATAGGAGACCCTGAGACAACTACACGCCAAGTCCATGAACTTTTTTTTTTTTTTAAGAGAGAGGACTGATCAATGCGGGAAGTCCACATAGAGATGTCACTTTGCTTGGTGGTCATTTGTGAAGCTGATCGATGCGGGAAGCTTATAAGAAAGAGAAAGTGATGTCTGTAGTAAGATTTAGTCATAGCCATCCTTTGAGGGAGTGGTCTATATTTTACTTTATATATAAGGGTTTTTGAATAGCTGTCCTTCAAGGGAGCAGTCTATTAGCTACAGCAATGATAGTACAGCTGTCCTTCGAGGGTGTAGTCTGCTTTTTTATTTGATTTTGTGACCTTGGATATTTTGACATCTTGATTTATTTTTGACAGAATGTTGAGTCATGGACAAGACTATAGAAGGTCAAGGGCTCCCTTTTATTAGGACAAAGCATCCATACTTTATAAAAGGGTTATAGAGGATTTGTTAAGGGAAAAAGGGTGGAAAGAATTGAGGATTAAAAGGATAGGGATTGCTCAAGGGATGAGCTCAAGTTAAATGTCAAGTGGATGAGTACTCGACTAACAGTAGAATGGTCGTAGATGCAAAGCATTAAGGGGCTCAGGTTCTAGTCGGCCTTCAAGAGAAGACAGACGATAAGTCCCTGATCCATACTTGTGCGTGATGATATAAGGTCTGAGCCAATTAGGAGCAAATTTACCTCGTTTACTCCATTCCATATTGGTCACATGTTGGTTCTCTTTGAGGACGAGGTCTCCGATATTGAAATCTCGTTCTCTCAAATTTTTGTTATAGGCTCGTTTGATGCGATTTTGATAGACATGGAGATGGTTAAGGGTAGCAAGACGACGTTCATCGAGTAACTCAAGTTGAGCTAATCGATCTTGATGAAAGTCATCGTTAGAAAGAATGTCATGCAGAGAAATGTGAAGAGATGAGATCTGTACTTTGAGACGTAAAATAGCCTCTATTTCATACACTAGAGAGAAAGGGGTAGCACCTGTAGAGGTTCAGATACTAGTGCGGTAGGCCCACAAAGTGAAGGGAATGTGAACGTGCCAATCCCTTCCAGTGTCACTGACCACCTTCATGAGAATTTTAGTTAAGATTTTGTTAGAAGCCTCGGCCTGCCCATTTGCTTGTGGGTAGTAAGGCAAAGAAAAGATGATTTTAATGCCAAAGGAGTCACAAATTTTTTGACAGTTTTATTTTTAAATGACTTTCCGTTATCGGTGATGATTTTGTGAGGTACACTGAAACGATAGATGATATGGGTGTTGATGAAGTCGACAATCTTGTCAGCTTTTATGGAGACGAGAGGAATAGCTTCCACCCATTTAGTGAAATACTCGGTGGCAGTGATGATGGACTGATGACGAAGAGACGAATGAGGGTTAATGTCGCCGATGAGATCTAAGCCCCATTGTGAAAAAGGCCAGAAATCTTGAGCAACTTGTAAGGCGTGGCTAGGGAGATGAAGCAAGTTAGCATGTTGCTGACACTTGATGCAATGCTGAACATAATCGCTACAGTCTTGATGAAGAGTGGGCCAATAATAACCCAGGCGAAGGATACGCTTAGCAACCGAGTTACCACTGAAGTGTCCACCACAAATCCCATCATGGGCTTGTTTAACAGCATGAGAGGCTTTAGTGGAGTGTAAACAGTGAAGAAGAAGGCCATCAAAACCTCTTTTATAGAGAAGGCCTCCTAACATGGTATAGCGAGCGGTGCACTTGATGAAAGCCCACCGTGCATTGCTAGAGAGGTTGGGAGGAATGATAGAATGAGCCAAGTAGTCCACAAGTTGTTTATACCATACATCTTGTGAACTAGAGTCTATGGTGTGGACGAGGTTGATGTCAGTGGAAATGTATGAAGGCAATGGCACACGATGTATCATGACATAAATTTTTGATGAGGATGATGAAGAAGGAATATGCGAGGTGAGGGAAGCCATGGTGTCAGCAAACTTATTCATAGATCGAGGGACAGTCTGCAATAAGTGATGGTCGAAAGATGCTAGAAGGGTGTCAACACGATGCTTGTACCTTTGTAAAATTTCATTTTTACAAAGATATGAACCATTGATTTGATTGACGACAAGTTGTGAGTCACCAAAGATGTTGATGGTCTTGATGTCTAATGAAAGGGCAGTTTGAAGTCCCAAAGTTAAAGCTTCGTATTCGGCCATATTATTGGTACATTCAAAGTTGAGTTTGAAAGACAGGGGCTTGGGCTCACCCTCATGTGGGATGAGGATGACCCCCACACCCCCACCAAGTTGACATTAGGAGCCATAAAGAACATCATCATTTGGTAGAATGTGTCATCAGTCGAGAGAGTGGCAATAGATTCATCGGGAAACTCGCACTGAGAAGGTTGATTGTTGGGAAGAGGGGCATCCGCTAGTTGGTCAGCGATTATTTGCCCCTTTATAGATTTTTGCTGGACAAATTCTAAGTCAAACTCAAAAAGAAGCATGAGCCAATGAGCCATACATTGGTTTTGATATGGCCTGGTATTTAAGAGGGTCAGTGTGAGTGATGACAAAGGTTTTGTGATTGAGAAGATAGTGACGGAGCTTGGTAGTGGCAAAGACTAATGCCAAACAGAGTTTTTCGATATGAGTATATCGAGTTTCATAGTCGACAAGTGTTCATCTTATGTAGTAGATCGCTTGCTCACGGTGTTGCTCATCTCAATGCACGATCATGGCACCTAACGAATGATTGGCTGCTGAGATGTAGAGGTAGAAGGGTTGGTCATCTCTTGGTGGAATAAGGACTGGTAGAGAAACCAAATAGTGTTTGAGGGCTTTAAAAGCCTCTTGGCAATCTTTATCCCATTTAAAGGAGATGTCCTTCTTGAGGAGATGATGAAAGGGTTGGCAGTGGTCAGAAAGCTGCGAAATGAAGTGGCGGATGGATTGGAGCTTCCCTTGTAGACTGTGAAGTTGCGTGAGATTGGTCAGAGGTGGCATCTCAAGGATAGCACAAATTTTGGTGGGATCTATCTCGATGCCATGAAGAGAGACGATGAACCCCAGGAGCTTTCCTGAGAGGACCCCAAAGATGCATTTCTTGGGGTTAAGACAGACATTGTACTGAAGAAGGCGAGAGAAGATGATCTTGAGGATAGTCAAATGGTCGCGACGAAGCTTAGACTTGCCAAGCAAGTCATCTACATAGTCCTCCATGATTTTATGGAGAAGATCGGGAAAAATATAGGTCATGGCACACTGATATGTGGCACCTGCATTTTTTAGACCAAAAGGCATGACCCGATAGCAGAAAGTTCCCCATGGGGTGATAAAGGTAGTCTTGTGCTGATCTTCTGGTGCAATCAAGATCTGGTTGTATCCTGAAAACCCGTTCATGAGAGATAGCATCTCATGGCTGGCTGTGAGATCAACAAGCTAGTCAATGTTAGGAAGAGGGAAGTCATCTTTGGGACAGGCTAAGTTAAGGTCGTGATAGTCTGTGCAGATCCAGATCCCCCCAGTCACCTTGGTGATAGGGACGATGTTAGAGACCCACTGCAGATAATCGATGGGTTGGATGAAGGAGACAGAATGAAGGCACTAAAGCTCCTCTTTGACAAGAAGTGCAACATGAGGATGCATTTTGTGAAGCTTTTGCCTAACAGGCTTAACCTCTGGGTTTGTGACTATGTTATGAGTGGCAATGGTGGGGTCGATGCCAGGCATGTCACTGTAGGTCTAGGCAAAGGCCTTGTTATGGTCTGAGAGGAACTGAGTGTAGTCAAGTTGCTCCTGGGTGTCTAGAGATTGGCCAATCTTTAAGACGTGAGGAACATCGAAAGAAGGGAGGTTGATGTCAATGGTTGATTCATTTAACATAACCTATGTTTCAGAAGGGAGGGAGCGCTGAATGAAAGAATTGTCAGCACCCATATAGGTAAGAATGGCATCGTCGTCTATGTAGTGGACAGTGTTGATGGTTGCCGATTCATCATCTATCATGCTAGGATAAATGAGAGGGAGAGACCTGGGGACCCCGTTGAGTTGATAGGTTAGGGGTTCTAAGTGGATGGTGTTTATGCAAAAAATAAACTAGGAGGGATGGAAACCACCGACTCCGTAGGTGAGGAGGGAAGAATAGGCGAGTCTGGAAGAGATTGGTCGATGGTAGGTTCAGGGCAAATGTTTGCAAAAGCCTCAGTGGGTTCTTGGAAACCCATTCCATATCGTTTCTTAGCATTATCATCATTGGGTGGTTCGATGGGCTGATGGGAGCCTTGTTCATAGCGCCCAAAGCCAAAACCCTTCCATGCACACCCATAAAGGTAGATATGTGCAAAGGTGGGATTGCCAAGAAAGGAGAAATTTGTTGTGAATAGTTGAGGTGAGGAGGAAGGGTTCCCGTCAGTAGGAGCTTGATCCAGCCCCCCATAGATGAGATTGGTTTGAAGGATAGGAGGACCATAAGGAATGACCATTCTGATCTGACAGTCATAGCTTGGATTTTGATGAAGCTGTCCATACTCTTGAGGAGTCTGGAACATGTCTAGAGTAAGTAAGCGATATTCCCCAAGTGAAAGTCTTTGGAAGATATCATCCATGGGGTCCTTGGTTATCACTTGGGAAGGTGATGTGATGGCAACTGCTATTTGCATACTAGTTGCCGCTTTCGCGGATGGAGATGATGTTTGGGTTGGTGCCTTGAGAGGAATAAGAACGTCATTTGGTCGATAGATTGTGTTACAAGTCTTGAAAGGGGATGGGTCGGAAGGAATGACATGGACTTGTCTATCGTGTTCAAATTTGACACAACAGTGAAGTGTTGAAGGGACGCAAGCCATGGTGAGAATCCAGGGTCATCCTAATAGCATGTTATATTGGAATTCTCCCTCAATGATGTAGAAGAGCTTCGGGTGTGCCAGAATGTTTCTATGTTATTTTCACTTTCACATTTAAAGAGAGAAATGAGAAACTAAGAGGGAAATGGTCTAAGGCTTGTATGTACCTGGATATAGTTTTACGCACCAGAATTTAGATGATAGTGAGAACTCCTCTTTGGTTGTGGAGGATGACACCTAAAAGAGACAGACACTAAAAATGTGAAAAACATTAGTTGACAAAAGGGTGGATTGCCAAGCAAAAGCTTGGTCTTAGAAGCGTTAAGGCTTCTTGGAGGATGACAATCCACTGTTAAAATAGAATATGACAGAGATAGAGATGAGAAATAATAAAAGACTAAAAAGAAAGAACTGAAAGCAAATGCATACCTGATAATCTGCAATCTACTTAGCACAGTCGCCGACATCGGTGATATTGCCGGCGTCAGTCAGAAAGGTCACTGACATTGGTTAGACTGCCGATGTCGGTAGGGGAAATGGACGAGGTCGACTAGGGCAATAGTCAGGAATGAGTTGTAGGGCTGGTCTTGGTCTACAGAATGGACTGTGGTCTTGTCTGTGAGTCAGGGAGTTTGCTTGGGATGGCAAAATAGTAGATAGAATCTTTAATAAGAACTAAGGCAGAGGGTATGTTGTCAGGAAAAGGGGTAAGGGGCAGGAAAAAGGCCTTTCAGCCTTTCTGAGAAGCAATTTAGTCGGTTGATCAGAATGACCTTAAGAGGGTCTGTAGGTCTCTGATAGCTTGTGCTGAGTTGATTGGAGGGAGGGTATTGTCTAAAGAGAGACTAAACAGGTGTTAGAGGCAATGAAAAGGGAATAAGGGGTGAGAGAAGGCTTTTTAGCCTCTCTAGGAAGAATAGAGAAGGTGAGGTCAAGGATGCTTGGAATAGACAGTAGACAGAATGCTAATATATTTGAAATGACACTAAAATAAAAATAGTACAAATACTTAGCTCTGACATGAGTTGGTAAAGATGCAGGAGCTGTGTTTCTATTATCGCTGGTGATGGAGATATCGTGTAATCCCTGTGTAGAATGTCTGATGCAAGACCTCAGTGCCTAGAAAATGTTGTCAAGAATGTTGATCCCTACAAGAAAACAAGAAGCCAAAACACTAGAAAGCAAAAGCACGAGAACTTTGTTTCGCCGAAAGAGGATTCAAGATTCGTGATTAGCTCCAGAGATTAACAATTTGTGATTAGATTCACCAGAGGTTAGAAATTTGGTTTAAGTAAAACCGACGTCGGTGACCCCACCGGCGTCGGCCGGCATTTGACCGACATCGGCGGGTGGAGAACAAGTAAAAGAGCCACCAAGCCCGTTCTCCATCTGCCAAGTGCATGATCCGTTGGAGAATTGTCGAAGGTTGGGCTAAATACGCATGAGAGTTGGTTAGGTGGTTAGAAAGGAATAAGAATAGGTCTTGGGTGAGTCATAGGGTGGGAAATAGTCCAAGGCGAGGTGTCAGACGAGGTGTTATAGGTGATGTGTCAAAGGGGAGGATATTAATAATAAATTATTATTTTAGATTAGTAAGTGCATGGTTTAAAAATGGGTTAGGAATGGACCAAGGGGGAAGATGACCAAGGGTTAGACATGATTTCGGTGTCTACACCCAGAACTAGATGAAGAAGGACGAGTCATTTTGGAACCAGAGAAGATCCTTCAAACATGTACTAAGAGGTTGAGAACCAAAAAGATTAGGGAATATTTGATCAAGTGGAAAAACCAGAGCAGTGAAGATTCAACTTTAGAAGGTGAATATTTTTTGCAACAACATCTAGAGTTGTTCAACGTTGAGGACAACATTGGTTTGAAGGGGAAAGGCATGCTACACCCCTAACCTATCACATGTATGAGGATAGTATTAGCCCACTTGTGGCTTACTTATCCTTCTTTGATGTTATATGACATTTATCTATGCTTTATTTTGATTAGTAAGTCAGCCTATGGACTAACCATGGCCTAGATAGACTATATATAGGAGGTAGTGGATAATCATTTATCATCATATTGTGAATTTTGCTCTTATTGAAGCTTGTGGAAGTTGCCCCCTCGAAGTGGCTTATCTATTATCATATATTTGGATATATTTCAGTCATATTTGGATATAATTCTACTATTATTGAAGTAATTTCATTACAGAGTTGCAGGGGCTGACGTTTGGGTGACCACAATTTTTGCCTCAGACAGGTCCACACTTAGTTCTCCACCAATGTTTAACTACTTAGGATTGGCTTGCAAGAATTCAAATTCAGTCATTTGAATTTTGGATTTCTTGACATGATCAATTATATCAGATGACTAAAATAGACTTGGAAGAGGGGATGGGACTTCACCCTTTTGGTTTTTGGGAGGGGGAGGACTGGTCTGTGAATTTAAAGTAAAAGGTGTAGAAAAGTTTGATGTACTTACCTTTTTGGCAATCACTGGGTCCTTTGACTGGAAAGGAAGAGGAGTTCTCTGCTTAGCAATTGAAATTGTTGGTTGGGGTCACTCCTCTGTCTTTTCTTTGTCAGCCTATTAGGCTGACTAATTTTTGGATTGGGTGAATACTGTGTATGATCCTTTGACTGCTTCATCTTCACTTATGGGTTCATCCTGGTAATTCAGGAAACTAATGTGGGAGTCACCAAGTCCTGAGTAGTAGTAAGGTCTATGTGGCCAGCATGTCTTAGCAAAAAACTCACTTCAAGTAGCTGTGAGTTGATGAAAAAGCATTTGAGATTTTCAGGTGTTGGCTGAGCAATTGCAGAAATCTTGTTTCTCAGCTTATCAAACTTGGTAATGAAATCCCTCATAGGCTCATGAGGCTCTTTATTCGTCTGGGTGAGTTGGGCTAGCAAGGCATGGGCATCCTCTATAGGCTTCAACCTTGCTTTGAACTTGGATTTTAGGGTATACCAGTCTATCACTGATCTAGCCTGTAGATGGTAGAACCACTCTGCAGTAGCACCTTGTAGGGTCTCCACAAAAATCCTGACTGCCACATCTTCAAATTTCACCTTTATCACACCACAGGCTATGCTAAAGGCTGTAATGTGTTCATCAGAGTGAACTCTCCCATCTCCAAATAATTTGGGGAACTTCTTTCTTGAGCTACATGGAAGTTCATGTAGAGGTGGAGTCAAGTTGAGTGGGCCAAAAGAGTTACCCTAGGGGCCTCAAACTACCATGATTTAATTATGAAAAATAGGGATAAAAAATCTAGGTACAGTGGCTAGATTTCAGAACAAAAATGGAAAAGAACTGGCCTTGCTTCAGCTTGAGGCTTGAGGCTTGAAATTACGCACTCTTTTCTAGCAGCTCTAGTTTTGTAGACTAGATAAAATAATGGAGATGGAGGAAAATGGTAAGGCTATAATGATAATGGGTAAGACACAGAATGGAGTCGCTAGAGTCTATATAATGGATAAGGGAAGTAACTACTTCAATCTAAAACTTGAGGCTTCAGATTGCACGTTCATCCCCAGTGGAGTCACCAAAAACTATTGGGTGAATATTTTGTCGACCAGCTAACTAGTGAGCAAAATAGTTCCTATCACCATAGCATAGAGAGATTGGTCATCCAGGTGTGCAATTTTACTACATCAATAGGGGACAAATCTCTCCTCTCATCAAGGGGAGGTTCTCTATAAATATGTAAGAGCTATATACTATATATATATATATATATATATATAAGCAGAAAATAACACACATGGGTAGGATACACCATCCATCTCTCTTCTTTCAGAGATGATGTTCACAAACAAAGGAGAAAATCTTGGTGAAAACACTGAAGGCACTTCTCTTCTTTCAGAAGTGTTCTTGTAGGAAATAGTAGGAGTTCTTTCAAGTAGTAAAAGTAACTGGTAACATAGGCGCAGTAACCAGCAAGATGAAGTATAACACAAAGTCTACACCTCAACTGCCCAAAGAGTGAAACACAAAGGATAATGGGGGCACAAAGTCATCCCAAAATCCTTAACACAGAAAGAAAAGAAAAACACACACTGAAAACAATTGTGAAAGCACAAAGTCTTCCCACAGTTGGCTTCAGGACACTTTCCTTGTTACTTTCGCTAATTTTGCTTGCCAAATTAAATAAACAAGAACACATTCAGAAGATAGACATAAGAATAATCTTCTAAAATGATACAAGCCAAAACAGCACAAAGTCTACAAACAACTTGCTTTCTCATTCAGATAAAATGAAATGAAATACAATCTGAGCTTAAAGTCTCAGTATTCACCTTTCAATTGGGTAGAGTTTCACTTATATATTAGGAAGATCTCCCTTAAAACAAACCAAGAGATTATAATATATAGAGGCCAAGGAAGGCTTGGCACTTTGTCCCATGGAGTGGCCCATGCTGTGCATTAATGCCTTGAATGCATTTTTGATTCTGTCAGGGAGGGCCATGCTGGAACAGGGTGGCTGCCTTAATTGTGGCATGTTGATTCATCTTGAATGTCTTCTTCTAAGCCTAAGTCACTTATTCTATCACTTGTTATCCAAGCAGCTGTCCATATTTCCTTTACTCCAAGGGAGATAAATAAGTTGCACTTTCAATGTTTGCAGGCCCAAATATCTACCTGATGCACTGCTCCACCTACTGAAATTACTTCTATGCATATATTTTAGGCTTTTCCCTCTTTAGGCTTTTCACTTACTAAAATGACTTCTACTTTTGTCTAGATATTTTAGGCTTTTCACTGATCTCAGCAAGTGACACATGGTGGCCTCTGCAGAAATATGAGAGAAGCTTAGTGCAAGAAGCTTTATAAGAAACTTGAAATGCAGACACAGACACTTGTCATGCTTCGCTGAGTTTTAACGGGACACGTGGCATGTTTTGCAAGGCTTTGAATACCTTTTGAGAGTCCTACAAAAGATGACACATGGTAGTTTCCATCAAGCTCCTAGAAACACTATAGAAACATTTGGGACTCATTTGGATTCACATGGATGATTCCACTTGTCACATTTCACTTGACCTTAGCAAATCGCTTGGGGCCCACCATAGTCCTTACGACATAAAAGGGAGAGACCGTATTTGTGACACTTTTCAGCTTCCACTATTTATAACAGAACATGTGACATGTTCTACAGCTTTGAAACTTATTAGAAACTATGTCCCGGTAGATGACACTTGGCAGCTTCTGCTTCAACTTTACAAGGGACACGTGGTGGCTTCTATTACACTTTGTCTTTTTCCATCGAGCATTTTTTCATGGGATTTTCTCTTTAGTCAGGCTTTTCCTTTTTTGGCAGACTTTTCCTTTGCTTTGTCTTTTTCTGTCAGGCTTTGGCTTTCAGGCTTTCTTTTCAGTCAGTCGCTTGGTTCTTTCTTTAAGTTTTGTGCTTTATTTTAATTTCAATGGATATTCCCTTCCTTTAAATTTGACATCCATGGGGCTGTCAATGGTCGCTAGTCGCTTGAACCATGTTGAACCTTAAACCTTTGAACCCACTAAAAGTACATTAGTTCATTGGTTCATCGGTTCATTCTATCTCTTTTGTTCCATCGCTTCCTAGTTCAATCGCTTTCCCACTCCTTGGTTGAACCATTTGTTTGCTGCTTCTTTCCTTGATTGAGGCCACCTTTGAACCTTTGAACCCATGAACCATTAAACTTTGAACTCTTTCAGTTCAAGGTTCAATCAGTTCATTGGTTCATCCTTTGTCCGTCACTTATTCTTTCTAAGCTCTTTGATATTTTCGAACCAAACACATTGAACCATTTGATCATTGACGCTATTGAACCGATGAACCAAAATGGTTCAACGTTCAATGGTTTAATGCATCATTTTTTCTAAGTGTTTTGAAGCCATGGAACTTTGAAGCTGTTGAACTTTGAACTTGACAAATGCACTCAAATCTTGCTGATAATGTTGAACCTTTGAACCCATTGAACTCATTGAACCAAAATGGTTCAAGGTTCAACAGTTCAATGGTTTAATGGTTCAATCCTTGCTTTAAACCTTGCTGATGGACATTTTTGATTGAACCAAGTCATTGAACCAACCTTGAAATTGCCCAAATGTTGAGAGCTTGTTTCTTTGAGAAAATTTACCTGTTAAAGCCACTAAACCTATTTCTTTCCTACAGAGTCTATAGAAACTAACCTACAAGTCCATAGATTCAAGTTCATAGATATAGGGGAGTCCATATATTTCTTACTGTGAAGTCCGTAGAAATGAGCCTGTGGAGTCTGTAGTTTCAAGCCTGCAGAGTCCGTAGATTCACTGAAAAGATTAAAGAATGGAGAATTTGAAGGCTCATAACAATTTTTGAAAAGGGAAGAGACAATTTTGGTCTTGCAGGACCAAAATAGTTCATATGGTGTCCCAAAAATGAGTGACATTTTTTGGGGACAGCACATATGAACCTTGGTCTAGTGAGTGAACATCAAACAAGAAGGAGTTGGTGAGAATTTGATCATCCTTTGCATTAAAATCTAGACTAGTATGCAAAGTATATGCTCAAGTAGGATTATACTTTGAGGAAACCTTTTCCCTTATAACAATGTTAGAATCTATTAGGATGTTTATTGCTTATGCAGGTTTCAAAGGCTTTCAGATATACCAGATGGATTTCAAGTCACATTTCCTAAATGGGAACTTGGAGGAAGAAGTATATATTGAGAAACCTGAGAGTTTCCTATTGACTGATAATAAGTATTATGTTTGCATGTCGAAGAAGGCTCTTTATGGTTTAAAACAAACCCCTAGAGTTTGGTATGCTAGACTAGACAAGTATCTTTTAGACCAAGGTTTCAAGAGAGGATTTATAGATAGTAACATGTATATCAAGATTGAAAATGACTGTCAGTTGATAGTGGTGGTCTATGTGGATGATATCATCTTTGGTAGAACTAATGAGAACATGACCAAGGCCTTTGCATAGGTAATGAAGTCATAATTTGAAATGTCTATGCTTGGATAACTATCCTTATTTCTTAGACTTCAAATCAGTTATTTGAAAAAGGTATATTCATTTCACAATTCAATTATATAAAAGATATGTTAAAGAAGTTTGAAATGGAATATTGTAAGGCTATAAGTACACTTATGGTTATAGGATGCAAACTAAGCAAGGAGGATAAATCCTCAAGGGTTAATCAAATAAAATATAGATCCATGATTAGGATTTTATTGTATACTACTACCTCTAAAACTGACATCATGTAAGCAGTAGGTATTGTGCAAAGATTTCAAGTAGATCCAAATGAAATTCATCTACAAGAAGTCAATAGGGTACTTAGGTATCTCAATGGAAATATGAAGTATGGATTATGGTACCCAAGGAAAAGAAGTTTGATCTAATAGCCTATACAGATGCAGATTGGGCTGGGAGTCTAGATGATAGAAAGAGCATTAGTGGAGGAGCCTTCTTCTTAAGTAAGTTCTTAGTCTCATGGATAATGAAGAAACAACCATCAATGGCTTTAACTACTTGTGAGGTTGAGTACATTGTAGTAGCTTCATGTTGTACTTAGGTACAGTGGATGAGACAAACCTTAAGAGACTACAAGGTGGAGTTTGATGGTCCTAATCCTATTTTTTATGATAATGCTAGTGCCATAAGTGTTTTAAGGAATCATGTCATGCATTCAAGGACCAATCACATTCCTATCAAGTAACATTACTAAAGAGAACAAGTCAGTGAACAAGTATTAAGCTTGAATTTGTGTCTACCAAGGATAAGATTGTAGATATCTTACTAAGCCTTTTCCAAAGGCTACTTTTAATGTCTAAGATAGGAATTAGGTGTGATTCTTATTCCTAGTAGCCATTAAGAAATTTAAAGTACTTAGGGGGAGCTAATAAGGAGGTGTTTTATCTCTAACAGTAGGAAAGAAGAGTACAAGTTGTGAGGTAAAAAGGGGAGTCATATTCGTTTATTAAGAAGACGAAGTCTAAGGTATGTAATGAGATAGGGGGCTTGTTGATATGATATTTTATTCCTACATATTGAATTTTCATTTCAAGTAGTGCTTTGTCATTATTGTCAAAGGGGGAGATTGATCTATATGGGTGAGATGTATCCTAGTTAGAGAAGCTTCTTTGATTGATTACCATCAATGAGTAGTTTTCACAAATTATAAAGGTGAATATTGTTGAGAATTTGTTATAAGGTATGAATTAAGTTTTCATTTTATCATTGATGTCATTCTGAGTTGTCTTTATTTCTCCTAAAGTTGATTTCATGGACCATGTACTTGAGAGACCTAGTGAGAAGGCATAGGCCTAATAACATGATAAGATGAGCAATATGAGACTTGTGTGAAGAAGGTTGGTATTTCATGAGCATGGTATGAAGTTTTATGACATGAGGTTGAATTTTTGATAATAGTATAATAGATTTCAAGGTGTGATCAAGGTCTAAGTATGACTGGCAGTTCAAGGCCTAGTGTGCAAAGAGACATAGTGTGACCTTATGAGGGGTCAAGTTTAGTTTTCAAGGTGACAAAGAATATTTTAAAATGTGTGATAGGTTTCATTAAGTTTTGTTACCAAGTTTTAGGTCATATACTAAAGGATAAAGCATGAAAATTGGTGTTGAGGTCTTTTGTGTGTATAGAATGGGGTGTTGCAGACCTAAAAAGGATTTTCTTATGCTCGTTCGAATGTGAAACCTTTGCATGAGATCCTAAAAAGTTGATGAAATTTGGGGAATGGTATTAAATTTAGTTTCTTGTCATTATTTTTGGAGTTGAAGGGAAATCCTTTATGAATGATTTCTAAGAATGAAAGGCAATTTAAATCGTCCTAAAACCCTCATTATGACCCGATAAGAAATATCTTGTTGTAAATGGCCTAGAATGGATTATATGTCCTAGTTTTATGTTTTTAACATGTATATGAATATTTTAGGTTTCTCAAAGTGGCATTGGTCTATCAAAGAGTTAGTAAAAGCTATAATAAGTACTAAATTTCTTGAATATTTGATGTTATAGGCAAGGTTGACCAAGTCAAATCAAGAAAATGGTTGAAGGATGATGTGTGAGACTTATATTTTGTGCCCATGTAATTTTACAATTAGTTTTAATACCTAAAATTTTCTAAACTAGTCATAGAATTTGACCTATTGCTAAACGGGCCTAATGAGGAAGACAGTGAGAAAACTAGGCAGAAGTGAGAATGAGATTAGGGATTGATTACAATGGATCAAGTATGGATATAAATACATGGGATAATTTTTAAATACCTATTCACCATTACCCCTTGAATATAATTTTTAGTGATGCACATAAACAATCAAAAATTTATTCTCAAAGTGCCCTGTCTAACACATTGAGGTCTGTGTAAGGTGAAGACATGAGATTGGTCTGTAAGACCAATATTGATATTTAAACTTATAATATTTATATTATAATATGATAAAAGGATTATTAAGGATCATTAAAAATCATTTAAATTTCATAAAAGTGTTCGTACAAGTGTTCTAAATCTTGATTTTCATGATTATGTTTTTTAAGCTACAGGCAGTTTTCTATGTATGAGTGAGAATGATGTTCCTTAGCCTTTTTGCATGGATTTGAAGAATAAATTTCACATTAAGTTGTTATATAGGTATAATAGGTTCATTTTAACACATTTTTATTCATGATAAATGTTGGGTGAATATTTTGTCAATCAGCATACTGATAAACAAAATAGATCTGATCAACCACAGCAGGAAGATTGGTCAGCCAAATGTGTAGGTTTACCACATCAAAAGGGGACTAATCTCTCCTCTCATCAAGGGGAGGTTCCTTGTAAATGTGCAAGAACTATATAATATATATATATATATAGAAAATAACACTCAAGGGTAGGATAAATCATCCATCTCTCTTTTTTCAGAGATGATGTGCATGAATCAAAGGAGAAATCCTGATGAAATGACAGAAGACACTCCTCTTCTTTCAGAAGTGTTGTTCATTAGACAAAAGGAATCTTTCTGGTGAAGATAAGTAACTGTAATAGTAGGATGAAATGAGGCACAAAGTCTCCACCTCAACTGCCAAAGAGTGAAATACAAAGAACAATGAGGGCACAAAGTCATCCCAAGGTTTTTTACATAGAAATAGAAAATAAACACACACTGAAGATAATTATGATAGCACAAAGTCTAAAAGTAACTAGCTTCAAGACACCTTCTTTGTCACCTCTACTAGCTCTGATTATTAAATTGTATAAACCAGAACACATTTAGGAAATAGACATAAGAACAATCTCCTAGAGTGATACAAACTATAACAGCACAAAGTCTAAAAGTAACTTGTTTTTTGATTCAAACAAAGAAATATGATGAACAATCTAAGCTCAAAGTCTTAGTAATGCCTTTCATTTGGGTAGAGTTTTTATTTTTGATAACAGAGAGAGATCTCCCTAAAATAATAAGAGAGAGTCCAATATATAGCCCTCCAAGAAAGACTTGGAAGCAGTAACACATCATGTTGCATTAAATTTTGTCAAGAAGATATGCTAAAATAGAGCGTATTTGCCCATTTGTTTTTTTCAATATAGAGAAATGGGTCACACCATTGAATGTTTGTATCCTCCAATGTCCATCTGGCAGTTTGATTCTAGAAACATATCTTATGCATGAATGTTTCTGGTCCTTCTTCATCATTCCTCCTTTTTTGGTTGTTGAATCAAGTCCTTGGTTTAATTCAATCCTTTGTTCTTTGATCACTTTCTACTAGTTTCAATAATTAACACGTGGCAGGTTCCACTACGAAATGAACAAGGACACTTGGCAGCATCCGTGGGATCCTAAGGGATGCTTATTTGAAAGAAGCTTTAAAACCTGTAAGAAACTCAAGATGTGGATACAGACACTTATCGCGCTCCATGGAGTTATAACAGGACATGTGGCAGCTTCCGCTTGTCTTTTGAGAGTCCTACGGAGGATGACACTTGGTGCACTCTACTTACTTTAGTAGCTTATTGGGGGTCTACCACAATCCTTACTAAATAAACAAACCAAAGAGAGAAACTATGGGTGTCAACACGTGGTGGCTTCCATTGAGCTTTAGCTTCTCTTTTAAAAGTCTTCAAGACTCATATTAGTTTCCTACAAAAAATGACACGTGGTGATCTCCACAGATTTTTGAAGAAAACACATGGCATGTTCCACTGCTTTGAAATTGTGTCTCAGCAGATGACACGTGTTAGATTCCATTGTATTTTGATAAGGGACACGTGGCAACTTGGCAGGTTTTATGTTTCGAGGGACTTTTTCCTTCAGACAAAAAGTCTGAAGGAATTCTTTCGGATAATTTGTCTAAAGGAATTATTTCTTTACAACTTTGCCATGGGAACTTTTCTGAAGGAATTCTTTGTATCTGCCTTTGCTCATTCAGCATTTGAATCAGTTCATTTGTCCCCACCTCCCCTCTGCAAGGGTTGTTTGAGCTCTAAAGTGACCTTTTAGATTTTTGCAATGGTCCACTTTGGTTTCCATGTGCCCTCCAAAAGGGCTATTTATCCCTTGATTTTGCCTTAGTCAATTTTCATTGATCTCAGTAGGTGACACATGGAAGCATCTGCTATGAAATAGGTGAGAACACGTGGTAGCATCCACTTAACTTGTAGAGGCTTTGGATGCCTTTTGAGTGTCCCACAGAAGATGACATGTGTTGGCTTCGGCTATGCTTTAGAAACATTATAGATATACTTCGGACTCATTTTAAATTGATGTGGATGTAGACATTTATCGCATTCTACTTCTCTTACAAGGGATAGGTGGTAACTTCTGTAGCTCTTAGAAACAAAGTAAAGTGGGATTCGACGGATGACACTCGGTAGCATCCGTTGGGCTCTGTCAGGTTTTTGTTTTGGTATTTTCTTGCCTTAGTCACTTTTGCTATGAAAATTACCTCCACAAGGGCACTTATGTCTTTAACTTTTAGGGTACTCCTTTGAACCTGCCACTTGAACCGACCGATTGAACCAACTTTGGTTCAATGGTTCAATGGTTCATTCTTTCACTTCCATTTGTTCAATTGACCACTTGAACCAAGCTATTTGAAATAAACCATGTTGAATCAACTGCCATTGAACCTTTGAACTTGAAATGGTTTAATGGTTTAATGGTTCACTGATTACATAAAAGCTTGCTGATAGGTTCTTTTGGTTGAACTAAGGTGTTGAACCAGTCCTGAAAATGACTAAGTGTTAGAAACTGGTTATTTTGATTGAACTCACTTGTAGAAGCCTTTAAACCTGTTGAACCTGTTAGTCCTTTGACTGAAAAAGCTTGAATAATTCCTGATTTTGAAAGTTTATAACAATTTTTTGAAATGGAAAGAGATAATTTTGTCTTATAGGACCAAAATAGCTTAAATGTTGTCCCAACAATGAATGACATTTTTCAAGTACAATAGCTGGCTCTAGTTGGGGAACTTCTATCAATTGTAAAAAGAATTGAAGGGATTAGAATTCAGAATCTCCAGTGTCTTCATGTGTACCATTGGGATATGGAGTCATGTTACCCAAAAATGAAAGGCATTAAAAATGAAAACAAACAAAACAAAATGGAACTAAAAACTATATAAATATACATATGTACAGATGAAAATGATCTAATACTTCAAGAATTAAAGTGTTTCAGATGTTGTCCACTGTGAGGCAAAGAAAAGAGTGTGTCATCTTGATACTTTAGTAAGAAGTTGTTTTCACCATTGTGTTGATGGATAATAAATGGGCCTCTCCAAAGGGAGTCAAACTTTCCATGCATCCCTTTTGGTTCTCTCCTTTTGTCCCACAGCAGGACTTGATCTTCAACTTGGAAATCACAGTTTTTTGCCTTCTATTCAAAGAGTTTCTTTACCAAACTTTGATGGGCAACAATTTAGTCTACCACCATAGTTCTTTGTTCATCTAGCTCAATCAAGCACATGATTCTTTTATCAAGGGAGCTTTCATATGTCTGATCTTCAATTGCTTTAGCCAATTTCAAAGCTGGCAATTCTAAAGTGATTGGTATCTCAGCATTGATACCATAAAGAAGTTGGAAAGGAGACATACCAATTGCCCTCTTTGGTGTGATTTTTTCTACCCATAAAGAATCAATCAATGCTTTATGCCATGTTCTTTGATTGTCATCTACTAGCTTTTTGATGATAGTCACCAGGTTCTTATTAATTGATTCAACTTGTCCGTTCCCTTGTGGAAAGTAATCAAAAGAATGGGAGAGTGTAATCCCATAATAGAAACATAATTGTGTAATCTCCTAGGAAGTGAAACAAGTTGCATTATTAGTAACAATCTTGATTGGGACTCCAAACCTAGAAATGATATTCTCCTTGAGGAAATTGCATACAACTTCTAAAGTAGCATGCTTGGTTGGGATTACTTTTACCCACTTGGTGAAATAGTTAGTTGTTGTAAGGACATAATCATGTCAAACACTTGAAGATGGGTTTATATCTCTAATAAAATCAATTCCCCATTGTTGGAATGGTTCCTCTATGACCACTGGCTTGAGAGGCAGGGCAACTAACTTGGGTCTTCCAACAAATTGCTGGCAGAGTTCACATTTTCTCACCCACTTATATGCATTTTGGAAAAGAGTTGGCTAGTAATACCTAGCTCACAAAATATTATGGGTAGTCATAGGAGCATAAAAATGTCCTCCATAGGCTAGATTGTGGAAAGATTTCAAAAGTTGGCTTTGCTACTTTTTGTCTACATAGCGAAGGAATACCCCATCTAGCCTTCTCTTATACAGGCCATTATCCTAAAGGACAAAATTGGTAGCTTTCAACTTGATAGTCCTCCTTTATTTGTAAGATAAATGAGTAGGACATTCACCATAAGTAAAGAAATGATCAATATCTGAATACCACTCCTTGGTAGTGGAGACAAAGAGGACTGTCAGTGCGTCTTCCACCTCTACTTCATGTTTTATTTCTTCTAGTTTGTTATCAGCAATTAATTGGCATAGCCCTTTTCCCCTTACTAGCTTTGTTGGCTTGATGTCTAGATCAAACTCCTTGATGTTTACAATCCAATGACCTCTTTTTATCCCAAACTCCTACTGAGTTAATATTGATTTGACTGTAGTGTCAAGAACCAAGGCAGTAGTGTGTGAATTTAGGATATAGAAGCAAAAATACTTGACTGCTTTCACCACTGCATAAGCATGCTTCTCCATGTTTGAGTACTTTAGCTCATGGATTTTGAGAGGGAAACTCATGAAAGAAATGGGATATTTCATACCTTATTTATCTTGTTGAACCAAAATTGTTGAAAGCATGTGTTCAGAAGCATAACTGTATATGATGAACTCTTTGTTGTAGTCTAGACAAACTAGAGTTGGGGCATGGGCAATGATAGTCTTGATGTCCTCAAATGTTGACTTACCTTCTTTAGTCTAGCTGAAGGTGGATTTCTCTTTCATCATGTTTACAATGTGTTGAGTCTTCTCAGCAAATTTAGGGATGAACCTTCGTAAGAAATTCACCTTTCTGAAGAAAGAGTGAACAACATTTTTATTTATAGGTAAGGTAAGCCCTTGAATAGACTTGAATCTATCTGAGTCAATATTTATGCCTTATTTAGACACAATGTGTCTGAGAAGTTTCCCCTCTATTACTCCAAAAATAGACTTCTTGGGGTTTAGAGAAATGCCATTCTGGTGGCAGCATTCTAGCACTTGTTGCAAGTGGTGTATATGATCAGATAAAATGTTTTGAAAAGATGGTCAAGTCATCAAGGTATACCACAATGAACTTACCAATCTCATCCTTGAAAGCAAGATCCATTGCTCTCTAAAAAGTGGTGCTAACATTTATTAAGCCAAAAGGCATCCTTTTATATGCAAACGTGCCCTAAGGTGTGGTGAATGAAGTCTTGTGTTGGTCTGCTTCACCCACTTCAACTTGATTGTATTTTGAGAAGCCATCTAGCATTGATAACATCTATGAATCTATCACTATTTGAAGCACTTGATCCATGATTAGCAAAGGATAGTTATCCTTTAAAGATGATTGATTTAGATTCCTTAAATCGACATAAATGCAAATTTTGCCATTCTTCTTACTTACAGGCACTATGTTTGCAATCCATGTAGAATGATGGATTGGGAAGATGATTCTAGCATTTAACATTTTTTGTATCTTAGACAGAATAGTACTTGATATCTTTGGATTGTACTGTCTAGATTTTTGCTTATAAGGCACTGAGTCAACCTTGAGAGGAATGTCATGGTAGATTTCATCAGGCTTGAGAGATTTTAGGTCATCATTGGAGTATGCTAAGACATCCATATATTGGTAGAGTAGAGCAATGAACTTGAATTTCTCTTCAGGAGTGCAGCACTTCCCAATATTAACCATCTTAAGATTTTCTTCAGTAGTCAGATTTATTTGATCAAATTTCTGAGAGGAGCTTGAATCTATTTGTTATTGTTTGATGAATCTGTCATGCTTGTCAAATAGTTTGTCAAGGGAAAATAGGCCTTTGGGAATTTTATTCCCTTTGAGTTGTAAGAATTCTTCATTTGCATCTGAATTTAATTTAGGAGTTGGTTCACACTTTTGAGGTTCAATGCCTTCAAAATGCAGTAATTCAAAGCTATCTTTTCATTCTAGGAAGGCAATGATTTGGTGATCATCATTGAATACTTGTTAATGATCAACATTGTAAGGAACACTTAGTCTAAAGACTAGCTCAATGGTGTACTTGTTTCTTATGAAGTCTGAGTGAGGAATTAAGAGAGTTGCTAAAATAGCAAGTGCATCAGCTTGGTCATTAGATTCCCTGGGTATGGTAGAGATGTTGAAAGCATCAAAACTTTTAATTTGGTCACAGACTAGGTTGTGATAATGGTGCAATCTTTCATTCTTGGTTTGGTACAGGTTTCTCACCTAACAAACCACTAGTTTAGCATCTCCTTTGGCATGAAGGAACTTGATACCTTTGTCTCGAGCATCTTTTAGTCCAAGCAATAGAGATTCATATTCAGTTGTGCTATTAGTGTTGCTAAATTGTAACTTATAAGATAAAGGAAAAATATCCTTGAGGAGATATCAACACAATCTCAGCTCCTCAACCAATAGAGGAGCAGCTACCATCGAATTCTAGAGTCTATACCTCATCACACACTAATTTTTATTTAGATTTTCCTTTATTAGAAAGGGAAGATCCTTCTCCATCTATATTGCAATCTACCAACTCTTCTGTTGTTCCAACTAAATTAATTTTTTGATTGACACTTTGAATATCTTTATCAGATGCTTCATGAACTTTGTCTGTAGATAGAAAATAGTTACCCATGCCTGAAGACTCAAATAGAATTTGAGCTTCAGGGAATGATATCTAAGTGGCAATATATTTTGATTATTTTTTAGGAAGCAACCTTTGCATGGTGCCTTTGACAAGGATTCTTACTTCAGATAGGTCCATGCTCAATTCTCTACCAACATCTTTGCAAAAAAATTCCCTAGTAGAATATCATAAGATGCTGGGACATCAGCCACCAAAATTGTCATCTTGATTCTTTTGTTTGGAAAGGCTGCAAATGCAAATTGGGCATCCTTGATTTGCCCCAGCAGTGGTACTTATTTTTTCTCCATGAAGAAACATCTCCCAAATGTCTTAGTCGGTGTGAGATCAAGAGATTTTGCTACTTTGGCAGGCATGACATTATTAGATGCACCTGAGTTTATGATGCAGTTACTCAGCTTGTGACCATTTATCAACAGGAAAACATAGAAAGGTTCTATTTTCCCAGGGGCAGTTGGAGGAGTAATGACAAGATTGTTTGGAATGGGTATGTTCTTTGAGAAATTAGGAGTTACCTTCTTAGCTTCTTGTCTTGTAGGGATGGATTTATTCTTCACACACTCAACTAACCTATCCAATTGCTCAGGATTAGATTGTAAATATTCAAACTCAGTCATTTGAATTTTGGTTTTCTTGACATGATCAATTATGTCAAATGACTGAATTAGACTAGGAATAGAGGAAGGTAATTCAACCTTCTAGTTTATAAGGGGGAGAGGACTGATTTGCAAAATTGAAATTAAAGGTGAAGGTGAAATTGATGTACTTACCTTCTTGGTGATCATTGAGTCCTTTGGCTGGAAAGGTAGAGAGGTTCCATGTTTAGTAATTGAAATTATTGGTTGAGGTTGCTCTTCTATTTTCTTTTTATCAGTTTGCTAAGATGATTGGTTCTTGAACCTGGTAAACACTGTGTATGATCCATCAAAAGCTTTTCCTTTACTTCTGGGTTCATCCTGGTAGTTTAAGAAATTAATGTTGGAGTTGCTAGCTGATTCTTCTTAGTTTTCTATAAGAAGATCGGCATCATTTTTTTGATTCAATTTAGGCTAGAAAGAGAAATCTGATTATACTTCAAGATATCCCATTGGTGAATTAGTTGGGGGTGCTTTAATATCAAATTTCCCTTATGGGGAAGGAACATGATTTAGCTTCCCTTGCTTCTTGGTAGCATTACCCTGATACAACTGATTTGGAAATGTCCTCCTTGACATATCTCTGTATGAAGGAGCAGAAGATATTTCTTGCACCATTTGCTTTTTGAGAGCAAACAACTCATTTGTCAACTTATGCACCATTAGATCAGTGGTGCCTATAAATGAATATTCAAAAGATAATGAAGATCTATTTCTATTAGGATCTCTTCTTATCTTTCCTACCAAGATGAGATCATCTTCTACCTTAGTGGCCAAATCTTGAGCTGCAGTAAGGTCTATTTGACCAGCACGTCTCAACAGAAAACTCACTTTAGAGAACTGAGAATTAATGAAGAAACATTTGAGATTATCAACTGTAGGTCGAGAAATTATAGGAATCTTATTTTTTAGTTTGTCAAACTTGACTATGAAGTCCCTCATTAGTTCATGAGGCTCTTTCTTCATCTGTGTAAGTTGAGCCAAAAGGGCATGTGCATCTTCTGCAAGCTTGAATCTGGCTTTAAACTTAGCTTTGAGAGTGTTTCAGTCAGTTACTAACTGACCCTATAGATGGTAGAACCAATTTGTAACAGTATCTTCTAATGTTTCTACAAATATCTTAACTGCCACGTCCTCAAACTCAACTCCAATTACACTACAGACTATGTTGAAGGCTACAATGTGTTCATCAGGATGAACTCTCCCATCACCATAGAATTTAGGAAAATTCTTCCTCAAACTGTGTGGGAGCTCATGTAGAGGTGGAGTAAGATTGAGAGGGCCAAAATAATTACCCCAAGGGCCTTGAACTGCCATTGTATGACTATGAAAAGGAGGAATAACAAATCTCAGAGGGGTAATTATTGGTAAAGCTTTATTAACAGTAGAAGTAGATGCTTCACTTAGTAATGGAGACCTGACTTTAGTAGGAGGAAAGCTCTTAGTTCGTTGGAGATGAGATGGTGAAGGAGACAAATCAAAATTAGTTTGTTGTACCAACTCGAATATAGGGTCAACAACATCTTTTGCCCTTTGGCTTTGTGTATACCTTGAATCTACCAGGTTGTGAAACAAAAATGGAAAAAAATTGACCTTGCTTCAGCTTAAAGCTTGAGGCTTTAAATTGTGTGTTCTTTCCCAGTTGGTGTGGAGGTAGATGGTAAGGTTATAAAGATAATGGGTAAGACATGGAAATGGAGTGGAGTTGCTAGAGTTTATAATTTATAAGGGTAGGGACTACTTCAATCTAAAACTTGAGGCTTCAGAATGCACATAAGATCCCTAGTGGAGTTGCCAAAAATTGTTTGATGAATATTTTGTCAATCAGTGTACTGATAAACAAAATAGGTCTGATCAACCATAGCAGGAAAATTGGTCAGCTAAATGTGTAAGTTTACCACATCAAAAGGGGACTAATCTCTCCTCTCATCAAGGGAAGGTTCCTTGTAAATATGCAAGAACTACATTATATATATATAGAAAATAACACTCAAGGGTAGGATAAATCATCCATCTCTCTTTTTTTAGAGATGATGTGCATGAATCAAAGGAGAAATCCTAATGAAATGACATAATACACTCCTCTTCTTTCAGAAGTGTTGTTCAGCAGACAAAAAGAATCTTTTTGGGGAAGATAAGTAACTGTAATAGTAGGATGAAATGAGGCACAGTCTCCACCTCAACTGCCAAAGAGTGAAATACGAAGAACAATGAGGACACAAAGTTGTCCCAATGTTCTTTACACAAAAATAGAAAATAAACACAAACTGAAGACAATTATGACAGCACAAAGTTTGAAAGTAACTGGCTTCAGAACACCTTCTTTATCACCTCTACTAGCTCTGCTTATTAAATTGCATAAACCAGAATAGATTTAGGAAATAAACATAAGAAAAATCTCCTAGAATGATACAAACTATAACAGCACAAAGTCTAAAAGTAACTTACTTTTTGATTCAAACAAAGAAATATGATGAATAATCTGAGCTCAAAGTCTCAGTAATGCCTTTTAATTTGGGTAGAGTTTTTATTTTTGATAATAGAGAGAGATCTCCCTAAAACAATAAGAGAGAGTCCAATATATAGCCCTCCAAGAAAGACTTGGGAGTAGTCACACATCATATTGCATTAGATTCTGGTAAGAAGATATGTTGGAATCAAGCGTATTTGCCCATTTGCTTTTCTCAATACAGAGAAATGGGTCATGCCATTGAATGTTTGTATCCTCCAATGTCCACCTGGTGATCTACATCTAGAAACATATCTTATGCATGAATGTTTCTAGTCCTTCGTCATTCCTCCTTTTTTGGCTATTGAATTGGGTCCTTGGTTTAATTTGATCCTCTATTTTTTGATCACTTTCCACTGGTTTCAAAAATTGACATGTGGCAGATTCCACTGCAAAATGGGTGAGGACACTTGGCAGCATCCATGGGATCCTAAGGGATGCTTATTTTAAAGAAGTGTTGAAACCTATAATAAACTCAAGATATGGATATAGACACTTGTCGCGCTCTATGGAGTTATAACAGGACATGTGGCAGCTTCCACTTGTCTTTTGAGAGTCCTACGGAGGATGACACTTGGTGCGCTCTGCTTACTTTAGTAGCTTATTGGGGGTTTGCCATAATCCTTACTAAATAAAGAAACCAAAGGGAGAAACTGCAGGTGTCAACATGTGGTGGCTTCCATCGAGCTTTAGCTTCTCTTTTAAAAGTCTTCGAGACTCATATTAGTTTCCTACAAAAAATGACACGTAGCGATCTCCATAGAATTTTCAAGATGATGCGTGGCACGTTCTGCTGCTTTGAAACTATGTATCGGTAGATGACATGTGTCAGCTTCTGCTACATTTTGATAAGGGACACATAGCAACTTGGTGGGTTTTATGTTTCAGGGGACTTTTTCCTTCAGACAAAAAGTCTGAAGGAATTCTTTCTGACAATTTTTTTGAAGGAATTGTTTCTTTACAACTTTGCTATGGGAACTTTTGTGAAGGAATTCTTTGTATCTATCTTTGCTCATTCGGCCTTTGAATCAGTTCATTTTTCCCTCGCTGCCCTTTGCAAGGGCTTTTTGAGCTCTAAAGTGACCTTTTAGATTTTTGCAACAGTCCACTTTGGTTTCCAAGTGCCCTCCAAAAGGGCTATTTATCTTTTGATTTTGCCTTAGTCAATTTTCGTTGATCTCAACAAGGACACATGGCAGCATCTACTGTGAAATAGGTGAGAACACATGGCAGCATCCGCTTAACTTGTAGATGCTTTGGATGCATTTTGAGTGTCCTATGGAAGATGACACATGTTGGCTTTCGCTATGCTTTAGAAACATTATAGATATACTTGGGACTCATTTTAGATTGATGCAGATGCAGACATTTGTCGCGTTCTACTTCTCTTACAAGGGACAGGTGGAAACTTTCGTAGCTCTTAGAAATAAAGTAAAGTTGGATTTGGTCGATGACACTTGGCAACATCCACTGGGCTCTATCAGATTTTGTTTTGAGCTTTTCTTGCCTTAGTCACTTTTGCTACAGAAATTCCCTCTGCAAGGGCACTTGTCTCTTCAACTTTCAGGGCACTCCTTTGAACCTGCCACTTGAACTGACTGATTGAACCAACTTTGGCTCAATGGTTCATTCTTTCACTCTATTTGTTCAATTGACCACTTAAACCAAGCTATTTGAAATAAACCATGTTGAACCAACTATCGTTGAACCTTTTAAACCTTTGAACCCATTGAACCTTTGAACTTGAAATGGTTCAATGGTTCAATGATTGCATAGAAGCTTGCCGATAGATTCTTTTGGTTGAACCAAGGTGTTAAACCAGTCTTGAAAATGATTAAGTGTTAGAAATTGGTTCTTTTGATTGAACTCACCTGTAGAAGCCTTTGAACCTGTTAGTCCTTTGACTAAAAAAGCTTGAATAATTCCCGATTTTGAAAGTTTAGAATAATTTTTGGAAATGGGAAGAGATAATTTTGTCTTGCAGGACCAAAACAGCTTAAATGTTGTCCCAAAAATGAATGACATTTTTTGGGTACAACAATAAACTCCTATGAATGTGTTAAAATTCAAAGGCTTTTGAATGGGTTCTTAAGGCATGTGTGTAGTTCTAAGTGAGCATATGAAGTTGATCAGTTTGAGGTATTTTTCCTTGTTTGGTGAATTTTAATGAATATTATTTTAAACCTAAGTTAATTTATATTTTATATATGTGATTTTTTGTTTGTTTTATGTGTAAAATTTGAGTGTCTGCATCAGATTGGCAAGACAAACTTTCTGGCAATGATTAGGCCTAATTGCAAGTGGGCCTAATTGGGTGGTTCAAGGATTCAAATGAGCTAATGATTTTTGGGACATAAGGTGAGATTATAAGGGGTATAATTTTATAATAGTTTAATTTTAACACATTTTTATGCATGATAAACTCTTATGAATGTGTTAAAATTCAAAGGCTTTTGAATGGGTTCTTAAGGCCTGTGTGCAGTTCTAAGTGAGCATATGGAGTTGATCAATTTGAGGTATTTTTCCTTGTTTGGTGAATTTTAAGAACATTATGTTGAACCTAAGTTAATTTATATTATATCTATGTGAATTTTTTTTGTTTTATGTGTAAAATTTGAGTGTATGCATTAGATTGGCAAGACAAACTTTCTAGCAATGAGTAGGCCTAATTGCAAGTGGACCTAATTGGGTGGTTCAAGGAGTCAAATGAGCTAATGATTTTTGGGAAATAAGGTGAGATTTTAAGGGTTATAATTGATTAATTTTTCAATTTTTTTATACATTTTTGGAGGCTCATGGTGTTCCAAGGTGGTCAAGGTGAAACATGTGCTTTGAGAAGGCCTAATTGCATTAGGTCTCTATTAGGCCTAATGGTGGTTTTGCCCCTTAAGGGTATAGACCAACCTATGTAGTGGTTGTTTCAATTATGATATGTATTTTTTCATATATTCCAATGGTGATCCAAGTATGTAAATTTTCTGGCTGACCAATATGGGTAAGAACAAGAGTCAAGTATAAAGAGAAGGTCTAATAGGCCTAATTGACTAGTTAGGTTATAAAGGACATGAGAAAATGATATATAATTTTATAAAATAGGTAAAAATATTAAATAAAGTTAGATAGGTGTGATTAATATTTCATGAATATATAACTATGTTTTTATAGGTGATGATCAAGGTCATATGACCTAATTCTACCAAGGAAAGGGCTAGTTGAGCAAGAAGGCCTAATAGATTGTTTGAGAGAGATAAAAGAGTGAGAAGATACAAAGAAGGTGGTCATATTTATTTGAGTGAAAAATAGGTGTCCAAAATTGATCAAAGATTCAAAGTATCTGATTTGGTGCTAAGTTACCTAGGGGGTTGGTGCCTCCTTGCAAGTTGGTGCTTGACTAGTGAGGGGTAGGTGCTCCTTATGGGTTAGTGCCTCACTAAAAGTTTGATTAATTTCTTATAGGATTATATTCCAAGTGGTGTATCAGTGTTTTTTATCCCCCATGAGGGTTTTCCACATAGATCTTGTGTTCATGTGCTATGTTCATGCTTCATGCTTATATGAATCATTGATTATGCATTATTATATCTCTAGATTTGTTTGAATAATTAATATATGATTTATGTAATTGAAATAAGAGTTTACACACTAATTCACCCCCCCTTAGTGTTTGTGATTCCAATAATTCTCTTATATATCCACCTTTGTAGCCTCCTCTATTCCATTGATATCCCCACCCTTGGGATTGTTTTCCAATATATCCTCCTTGATGATTCATTTGCACATCATATCCCCCATGATGATGATGAGGGTGACTTGAAATCTAATTTGTCTAATGTTGATAAATATTTAAGTAATTTCACGGTTGCACATACTGACCAGAATATTGGTATAATAAAGATGACATATTATTCCAACTTGTTAAGCCCTGTGGCTGGTCCTTTGTTGATGAAAGCATATGGTATCATGGTGATGAAGGCACCCATCCCAAATAACCTTGAGTCACATTTATCATCTCCACATCTATTCTTGGAATTGCTTACTTCATAGTGGGTATTTATTGGGCTACAACTACAAAGATGTTATTTGTTATATCTTAATTTAACTCCTACAAGGATCAGTAACTTGTCTCGTCATGATTTATAGATTTATAAAAATTATAATACATGTTATGTGGATTTAGGATATATTATTGAAGAAGATGGAACTTGGACGTAATATGTCTAATTACCCTATAGATTTCACAAAATTTTATTTTAGTTGCTGGACAATCAATCCTATGATGTCCCTCATGGCCACACTCTATGCACCATAAGCCTAATTTAGGCTCATAATTTTCATTCATATTATTCGTCAAAACAACTAACTTAGCTTCTACTTTTGATCCCATTTATGGAATATTTGCATAATCTTCTATCTATTCAACTCTTATAGCAATAAATCAAACATCAGTCTTGGTGGAGAACTGGATTTGCACAATAGTGAACTTTATTCTTGGTAATAATCCCTCTATGAAATAAGAATCCTTTTTTTTATTTTCTAAAATATAATAAATTTTATTCATCACATTGAAGAACCTGCGATCGTATTCTCTAACAATTTCTCCTGATTTTTGCTAAATTCCCTTCAAACCTTGAATCACTTGACTTGAACATTTTTTACCTTAAATTATGATACTAAAAAATCTTTAACTTGTGAAAAAAAAAGGTGTTTACATGTCTTTTGTAAATGAACTCTAAATCACATCCTCCCAAAGTCCCTACAAGTTCACATCTCTTCACATCATCTGATGTTACCCCTTTCATAACCCATTTCATTTCACAAGTTACCAAGTATTGTTTGTTAGGACCCGGAAGCACCATTGATTACCATGTACAAGCAACTTAATATGTGGAATTAAACCAGAATGTACAAGTAACTAGAATTCAAAAATAACACAGAATATGAGAGACAATACACAATTGTATTAATACTCTTCCAAAAAAGAATTACAACCAAGAAGATGCCATAATTATTCTTCACCTTACAAAGGCTTCCCACATCTCAAGTGTACAAAAATTCACTTTCAAGAGTTCTCTCTCAATTACGGTCCAAACACACAACTCAAACACAGAGTTGGTGTTCACCTCCACCAGCCAGCAGCAACACCCCCAGTCAACCAGTCAGTAACAATACTGCCAATACACAAGTGCTCCATGCACTCCACAAGTGCTCCACGCACTCCACAAGTGCTCTACGTACTCCAAAATCGAGTACTCAACGTACTCCAAGTAGATCTCCCATGAACTTGCAACAACCTGCAACTCAAATGATCTTACTTTGGAAGGATCTACCTTGCCTTCCTCTTTGCTCTCCAACTGAGTACACACCGTACTCCAAGTAGATCTCGCCTGATCTTGCTACTTGTTGTGTTGTTGTCACCTTGATTTTGTTGCCACCTGCAAATCAACCTGGTTTTGTACACCTGCAAACCTTAGACCTTGCACACACATACACCTGCAGATCAAAGATCTTACTTACCATGTAGATCTCCAAATGTGGCCATGCACACCTGCTAACCAAGATCATACATACATGAAGAATCCTACTTGATTCTCCAAACCATCACCCACACTTGGTACTGTGGCACTAGGAGGAACACACCTTGCTCTCTTCACTCTGAAGGAGCTAATATTTTCTCTCTTACTCTCTAGCATGAATTACAATACAGCCCATGAGTCTATTATATAGATCTCATGCAAACAATAATTAGACATCTAATTACAATAATTAGATCTGTAGCTTCAAGTCTATAATTGGCCTCTTAACATGCAAACACCTAGTTCGTTAACTAACTGTCTGTGAACTGGCAGTTCTAAAATCGCACAGGTGACTGACGTCGGTCCCTGTCTGGCTGGAGATGATCGACATCAGCTGACTCCTGACTGATGTCAGTTGTTGTCTTCACTGTATATGACCAAGGTCAGTTGATCAGACCAACATCAGTTTCCCTGCAACTCAGCAACCTCTCAACAACCTCCTCCATGTCTACATTAGTGAAGCTTTTAGCTCCACAACCTAATAATCTCCCACTTGGAGATAAATAGTTGCACTGTACCTATACCTGTACCCTGTCTAATTTTTTTCTCAGCTTGTATCCCTCTTCAAGCTCAATCTTGAAGACCAACCACCACACAACCTATGGTGCACCTCTTGTCATCCAAGTAACCTGCCGCATCCACATCTACAAACCCATGTAGAAAAGAACTTGACCCTACATAGCATGTCGACCTGCTGTTGGTCCCTCTCAGATACCTAAAAATCCACTAAACTGGCCTCTAGTGCTTCTTTCCCAGATCAGTTCTAAACTTTTTGATAGCTCCCACTACTTGGGAAAACTCAGGTCTATACGAGACCTCATGTGATTTCAGACACTGAACTGTCCAGCCCTTGGTGTGTTTAGGTTCTACATCCTGCATATTGAACCTCACCTACACCTGATTCACATCAGTTCCCACTTGAGACAAAATCAACCTGTGATCTTTCATGTCTCTCATGCCAAAGAATTTTGCTGCTCCAAATTCCTCATGACATGCCACTAAACTAACCTTACCCTTAGCTCAGCAAAACCCTGTATGTCTGAACTTGCACCAAGCTCATCCTCCACATATAGTAATAGGATAATATAGCGACTATCATCCACCTGGTAAGACAAACACAATGGTTACAATGACATTGACTAAAGCCCTGCTTTGTCATCCACCTGTCAACCCTGTACCACTGTCCTGCAGATTCCTCAAGACCATATGACCTGGCCTTCCGTCTCACGTGTCCATTATCTCTATTCTTTAACCAAGGTATCCCTTCATCTTTTAGTGCTTTCATACCAGCTGGCAACCCTTCCAAATCTCCCATTTGGTTTTGCATCCTATTCATGTCATGCTCCCACTATTTCCTGGATCCTTCCTGCTCTGCAGTGAGCAACTAGTATAAAGAAGATGAATAATGAATTTGAGGCTTACTTACCATTTCAGTCCTCCCCATGGGCATTTGAGACTCCTTGACAGCATGTTGTCTGCCCAAAATTTGTTCTAGTGACTGACCTCAATCACCACATAGTCTGCATTCGACCGACGTCGGTCCCATGTGACTATCCTTTCTATCGACACCAGTTTCTTGACCAACATCAGTCTTACTTGGTCACTGATGTCAATTCCCTGACTGATGCCGATAACCACCTTGCCTGACACCACTGGCTCTAGTCTGCACATGACCAACATCGACACATGTCTGTTCGATGCCAGTTCCCCTTGATCGATGTCGGTAATTATGTTCACCTGTGAATGATGACTTTTTACCTACGAGCTCTCCATGGATCAAAAACCTATCCAAATTGCCCTACTCAGAGTTACTCAGCCTTCTCCACTGATCTCTATCCATCATCTCCTCCAAGAACACCAAGGCTTTCCAGTTCTTAAGTTTATCAAATACATCTGACTTCCTCTTAAGAACATACATCTCATTCTTGCTCATGTGACCAAGCCTACAAAGCCACGTCTTCACAATAGAAGAAGAATCAGTAATATAAGCAAGTAGATAAAGAGTACCTACTTTCTTACCACCAGCTAATTCAAGTGCATCCACTGTGAGAGTTCTTGTGCATCTCTCATCACCCAACTTTCCTGAAGCAATTAGCCGCATCTTCAAGACTGGGACCTGCATGACCTTCTTCAACACCCATTTGTTGGCCGCCTACAATTTCAGCAACACTTACCCTTTGCCAATAATTTGACAAGGCTCACCAACCCCTCTATTTGGGGCTGCATGTAAAGAGGCAACAGAATCTATAAACCAAGATTCTACTTTATCCAAGGAACATTCCAGAGCATCCTGTGCAACAACACCTGCAACATCTGCTTCTTCAGTTTCTTCATGCTGATCTTCTACCAACCAATAATATTTCTTTATCTGCTCTTTCTTTTCATAACACCGTAATTGACCATTCATGCTTTTCAATTCCTCCATTCTTAGCTTACTTTCTTTTGCCATTGCTATACTCCCACTCAATCAAAAACCCCTGAGAGTGACCTGTAATCAAACACAAAACCTATTCCCTGCAACCTTAGCTCTGATACCAACTAATAGTGGTATCAAGCTATGAGCTAACAACCTCACTCTGATACCAACTGTTAAGACCCAGAAGCACCATTGATTACCATGTACAAGTAACTTAATATGCAGAATTAAACCAGAATGCACAAGTAACTAGAATTCAAAAATAACACAGAATATGAGAGACAATACATAATTAAATTAATACTCTTTCAGAAAAGAATTACAACCAAGAAGATGCCATAGTTCTTCTTCACTTTACAGAGGCTTCCCATACCTCAAGTGTATAGCAATTCACTTTCAAGAGTTCTCTCTCAATTACGGTCCCAACACACAACTCAAACACAGAGTTGGTGTTCACTTCCACCAGCTAGTAACAACACCACTAGTCAACCAGTCAGTAACAATACTACCAGTACACAAGTGCTCCATGCACTCCACAAGTGTTCCACGCACTCCAAAACTGAGTACTCAATGTACTCTAAATAGATCTCCCATGAACTTGCAACAACCTGCAACTCAAATGATCTTACTTTGGAAGGATCTACCTTGCCTTCCTCTTTGCTCTCCAACTGAGTACACACCATACTCTAAGTAGATCCCACCTGATCTTGCTACCTATTGTGTTGCTGTCACCTTGATTTTGCTGCCACCTGCAGATCAACCTAGTTCTGCACACCTACAAACCTTAGACCTTGCACACACATACACCTGCAGATCAATGATCTTAATTACCATGTAGATCTCCAAACGTGGCCATGCACACTTGCTGACCAAGATCATACATACATGAAGAATCCTACTTGATTCTCCAAACCACCACCCACACTTGGTACTATGGCACTAGGAGGAACACACCTTGCTCTCTTCACTCTGAAGGACCTAATATTTGCTCTCTTACTCTCTAGCATGAATTACAATACAGCCCATGAGTCTATTATATAGATCTCATGCAAACAATAATTAGACATCTAATTACAATAATTAGATCCATAGCTTCAAGTCTATAATTGGCCTCTTAACATGCAAACACCCGATTCGTTAACTAACTGTCCGTGAACTGGAAGTTTTGGAATCGCACAGGCGATCGATGTCGGTCCCTATCTGGCTGGAGATGACTGATGTCAACCGACTCCTGACCAACGTCGATTGTTGTCTTCACTATATATGACCAACGTCGGTTGATCAAACTGACGTCGATTGATTAGACCAATGTCAGTTTCTCTGTAACTCAGCAACCTCTCAACAACCTCCTTCATGTCTGCATCAATGAAGCTTTTAGCTCCATAACCTAACATTGTTTAGGGTCTAAAGACACATCATAAAGAATTAAAGGTACAAACATACTTGTATGAAGTTCCATATCTAGTAGGCTGCTAGTTTTTACTAAAGATGTTTGAATACTATCAACTATGATTGGTGTTGACTGTGCACTGGTTGTTATGTTATTAAGTGGTTGCATAGTGTTTAATATAGCTATTAGCTAATTCACACTAATAATTATAAGAGTAATAAAAAATCATGCTTCCTATAATTTATTTATTTCTAATTAATATTTGGTTTCTACATTGAGCCTTCCAAAATTATCGATAAAGGAATCAAACCAACCTGAATCAGCTTCTCTCTTTGTACTTTTTCTACCTTCTATAAATAAAATGGGTTTTAGGGATGTGTACCCTTGAAATAAATGATGTTTATTTTTAACTTCTTATATCATTTAATGTGAACCTAAAATATTACTACCTTCAATTTTAACATTTTCTTAGGAACTTTCCTTCCCAATTCCAGCTAAAAACCCCTCCTTTAATTGTGATCTACCTCTACTTCCTAACTGATCTACCTCAGCATCATTACTTCTAACATCCTCTTTATCATTAAGCCCTATCTCATATTCTTCATACCCTTATCTTTGAGTAGTTTCCACATCTTATCTCAACAACCTCTCTTATCTAGCATATTTTCTTTTTATGTCTCTATCTCTAGAAATCTCTTATCTACTCCTAGTCCAACTCATAGTTACTTTGAGGTCATTTATCTTATTCCACCTTATTTCTTATCATAGTTCCCTTTCAAGTCCCAAAATTTTCTTCTCACTTAGAGTATTTTTTCTTTTCATTTTATGGGATTAGGTTCAAGTTATTTTTACTCAACTCTTCATCATCCACTTTCTCTCGTGTACACCCCCATGGTGCCTGAAGCAACTACTCCATGTTGGATAGAGTAGGTAACATAGCCTTTTCCACAACCAAAATATTGATCAACAAAAGTAGTCATTTCAAATATTTCCCTTTGATTCCTTAGACAAATCAATCTTGCATAGTCTTAAAAGCTACATATCCTTGTATTGTAAACTCTATGATATAGTCATCAATCATAGTCTTTGTCTAATAATTTACTACTCGATACCAATCCATATCTAGGTTATGCATTATTTTTAGTTTTTCCTTAGTTTGAGCTATACATTATGTTCTCCTTGGGCTAAATCAATAGTATTCTAATCTAAGTAGCCACACAACTAACAAGTCAGGTAATTTGCACCCAAAAAATCATCTAATTCATCATAGAGGTGTTCTTGGATAATATCCTCAATAGTTTTTCCAACTCTCTATTATTCTTTCTCTACAAAGCTCTTGATTCTTTCATCTAGCTATCTTTTTATGTCTCTCTACCCTGGCAACCAGCTCAACATATTTCATTCAAATAGGTTCCAAACTCACTGCATAATTATTAGTAGAGGTTCTTGAAAACACTCCAAAACATGCTAATTATAGGAATAAGTTACATAGTAGACAATACCAATAGGAATAGAAGAGATGACTTTATTATAATCCATCTACGATATACAAAAATAGACTAAAGATCAAGATGAAATAAATACAACCAAAAGTTGAACCATAACTAGTATCGCATCAGATAATAGATTAAATCAAAATAAAGTACTCACTATGCACGAATCATACATAAAAGAAGATAAGAAAAACATATCAGAATGATTCTATTAATCTCTATCAACACAATGAACTAGATTATATTACATCAAAGTGTTATAGATAGCATTTTAAAATCATGTTTTCTCTTCACATTCTAGCATTTCAAGATATAAAAGGAGAGATTATTCACGTTCTTCTATTAGTCAATTAGGTTTAAAAGGCCAAATACATACAAAATCTATACCAAAGATAAAATCATACACTTTGCACATGTGTCCATCTCATACACTTCATAGTTTTACCAAGATCCATTCTTTATCTAACAAATGCCAAGTATATAGAAAGGGCTAGCTTCTTCCACATACCAATGGGTATATATGAAATATGGGTATATAGAGAGGTTTGGTATATCATTATGGTGGTATATAGAAAAGGGGACCATTTTGGAGTGATAAAAAATTGATTAGGGTTAACAAAAACTCAAAACTCAAAACTATGCATTCAATTAAATTCGTCATTGGCACAACATGGATCAATGAAGATAGTTGGTTGGAATAATCTTGGAAAGTGGAGAACACACTCATATTCAATTCTCTATGGTTTTATATTTTTAACAGGGAGAAATATCGAATTTGAGACAATAAGGAATGCTATGGATATTCAAGCATGGAAGTAGAAAAACTAGAAAGCATTGGCCTTGGTGAGGGCCTCAATTGATAGAGATATGTTTTATAATATTCAAGGGTGAAATACTCCATGGGAATCATTTCACCAACTAAAAGAGCTATATGATTCTCACTTAGATTTGAAATTCATTTAGTTTCAATTAAATCTACTCAACCTTGAGTTGAAAAATGGTAATGTGATGAGATTGGATTTAGAGGTACATGCATCAAGTATGGTGTAGAAGAAATGGGTGTCAAAATTGGCATCTATATGACCACATTAATAAAATTCTTTCTTCCCAACACCCACTTGGAGTCTCTACAAGCAAGTAATCAGTTGAAGACTCTTATATTTAATCAATTAATTAAAAAGATGGAAAAAAAGAAAAATCCTTTGGAATAAAAATTGATCCCAGAATAAGAGAAAGTGTGTGCGATGTCAAATCAAATTATTCCAAAACATCCAACAAGGCCATGTCTTCCAAAAATGAAGGTAATAACAAGTACAAGAAGTACAAGGAAAAAGGAAATAAAAATAAAAATCAAGGTGGTCAAAAATAGAATGATAAATAAAACCTCTATTGTGAATGGTGTGACAGAAAAGGAATCCATGAGACTCATGAATGTATAGCTCCATGCGAGAAAATTGAAGCATGTTGTAAGAATAATGGAAAAAATCAAAGAAAATAAAAGTGTCAAACTCTACCCAATTCACTAATGAATGTGTGTTTTCTTGTACATATGATGAAGCAAATAGTGTCTTAGTTAGTTTTCTATGGTTTTATGCTTGGGTTCTTGATATTGGTTCCACTCTACATATGAATTTTTGAAGAGACTTCTTTGAGGAGTTCAATGAATAAATTTGTGGTGAGGTATACCTCGTAGATAGATCAACTCTATAACCACAAGGAAGAGGTACAATATGACTCAAGTGTCTAAAGCTTATAAATTTCAAACTCCAAAATGTTCTCTACCTTCCTCAATTGAAATAAAACATGTTTTCCCTAGTGCTTATAAGTAAATAAGGCCATTCTATTATGTTAGGTAATGGTGATGTCACTATCCCAAAAAAAGTGACAATACAGTCATCCTGACTAGATATGAGAAAGGGAAACTACTCAAAATCAAGGGTAAGCCATCAAATTCAAGGAATTATGCTCATTTTTTGAAATATGGAATGTCTTCAAACATGTTATGACATGAAATATTTGAGAACCCTCACTATAACAACATTTGTGTATTTAAAAACAATGGTGTTGTTGGAATGCCTATATTACCTGTAAAATTAGATAAAAAGTGTGAATCCTACATCTTAGCTAAACATGCCAGAGAACCACTTTTTAAGTCAAAGTGGAATGTTGATAGAAAACTACATCTGGTTCAATCAAACTTAGTTTATCTTTCAGTCCTCTTTCTTGGTGGTCATAATTAATTCATATTGTTCATTGATCACTATAGTTGGATGACATAGAGGTATTTTTTGAAGAAAACATCAAAATCCTTTGATACTTTCCAAAATTTAAAAATGTGATTAAAAATTAATCTCAAACCTACATCGAGACAATCAGAACAAACAATGGTGGTGAATTCACTTCAAATAATTTTCAATTCTATCTTGAGTAAAGCAAGATCAAACACCGTCTCATAATTCCTTACACTCTGCATCAAAATAAAGTTGTAAAAAGGATGAACAGAATTTTAATAAATGTGGTTCAAGTTATATGGTGCCACAAAGGGGTAAATCTGTACTTTTGGGCCAAAGTAGCTAAAACAACAATATACCTCTGTAACATATCACTATCAATAGCTCTTAAATATAAGAATTTGTATGAGATGTGGTGTGGTCATCTCCCTTCAGTGTGACATCTTCAAATTTTTGGATCCACTTGTTATCCACTGATTGCAAAGGAGAAGATAAATATGCTAGACCATAGGAGTTAAAAATATATCTATTTGGGATATTATAAATTTTACAAGGCATACAAGTTATACGATGAGAAATAGAAGAAGTTTTTTGTCATAAGAGAAATTATCTTTTTTTATACTGAAAAGGAAAAATAGCACATTGATTGGAAGTTGAGTCAACTTGATAAGTATACAAAGTTTGATGTCTACATAAAGAGTGATTTGTTTTTTCTAAACAATGAGTGGTACATGAGTTTGAAATTTCTCCTTAAGGAGAGAGTGAAACTTTATCAGATAATGAATAGGGGTCACCAAAATAGAAGGTACAAAGTGATGGAACTTTAGAGGATGAACTTGAAGCACCTAAAACACATAACTAGTTACCTAAGTAGGCTACTCAAACATTGAAAGATGTGAAACCTGATGAATTTGGGAAACCATGCACAAGAAGTGCACATGCATCCGCATCACAATCAAACAAGTCCCTTGAATAGATTCAAGATAGAATTGAAGATATCACCTTAAATTATTCTCCAAATGAAGAACTCAATGTTTCATTTGATTCAGAACTAGTATATTTCAAATAGACTGATAAGCTTGAATCTTAGATTAAAAAATGAAAGATGAGTACAATGCATTGGTCAAAATGGGACAAGGAAATCAATTCATCCTCTATATGGTTGCAAACTAATTGGTTGTAAGTAGGTCTATCATAACAAATGCAAAGATGATGCCTTAATTGACAAGCACAAAGTAAGGCTTATCAAAAAGGGATACACTCAAAAAGAAGGAATTAACTATAATGAAACCTTTACACCTATATAAAAATAGACTACCATTTGAATCATGTTGGCTCTAACAACTCAAAACAGATGGAAAGTTCACCAAATATAAATCAAAAGTGCATTCATGAATGATGACCTCAAGGAAATTATGTACATGACATAACCTGAAGGTTTTTTAGTAAACAAACAAGAGCAAAAAGTGTGTAAACTGAAAATTTTATTGTATGGTTTGAAACAAGACCCTCAAGCATGGTATGAAAAACTAACTAAACACCTCATGAATATGAATTTCAAACATTTTAAATTTGAAATGCAACTCTTTTCATCAAAATAGTTGAAAAAATAGTTGTATTTGTGGTGGTGTATGTTGATGATTTTTTCATCATAGGAAATAATGAGTGGTACATTATAAATTTCAAATCAGAGTGATGAAAAGCTTTTAAATAATTGATTTGAGTTATCTTTATTACTATTTAGATATTAAAGTAATTCAAAAACTAATTATTTCTTCATCACTGAATATAAGTACATTGGTGACATTCTGAGCAAGTTTGAAATGGAATATTATAAGCCTCTCAGCATGCGCATGAAATAAAATCTCAAATTGACATCTGAAGATTCAAAAAAATTGATTGATGCCAACAAATACAGATAACTCATTGAAAGTTTGATTTATGTAACCATAACTTGACTAGATATATTATTTGTAGTTGGTGTCCTCTCAAGATTCATGCAATAACCCAAGGATAGTCATTGGGTAGCAGCAAAAAAGGTCTTCATATATCTCAAAGGAACATAGAATTTTAGGCTCAAATACTCCAGGGCAAGAGACTTCAAATTAGTTGGGTACTTAGATTTTGACTTTGCTGGTGACCATGAAGATGTGAGAATTAGTTTTCACATTGTGTAAATTTGGGTATTTACCAAGAGGTAAATAGTAATAGGTTAGTTAATTAGTAATTGGTTAATCAGAATATTATTATATAACAATAGTACGATATAGGTTAGAATATATAATATTGAGATATATTGTTTATATTGTTAGAAAAATATATCATATTTAGTGATTTGCTTAATCTAAGGATTTTGGGTGAGAGAAATTAATGGAGAGAATATAGGAATAAGGTTCCTATAAATATGTAACCTCACGTATTATTTCTTAATCAGAATACAAGATAACAAAATATTGTTGTGTTGAAATAATTTTGTATGTTCAGCTCAATTTCACATTGCATGAGTTAATTATTTGCATATAGCTCTTTGAATTCACAATAGTGGTATTAGATCAGTCCATTGCTGACTACATTCATGATGAGATTCTAATTGCTTGATCTTTCTCTCCATGTTGTGCTCAACATTGAGTATCTTCAGATCAGACTATATCTTTTATTTGAGATCACATGTGTCGTAATAGTCTTGTAATGTTTTATAATGCTTTTGCATATGGATCTATATATTTTAACATTTTGTGAAAGACACTTTTCAAAGTTTTTTATCAGCATTTTGATCTATCCAATCATGATAATCTAGCCACCATTGAGTTATTGATCATGTCAGCTTCATACATAATTGTGTAACATTAATTCATGCCATTCAATGACACAATTATTCTAATATGTAAAGCATTACTTTTCGGCCTCTTGGATCTGTCTACCATGTGCTTCATGTAAAATGTTATTTGGCTTACATGGAGTTTAACATCCTAGGTGGAACAATCATGGAGAATCAAATTTGATTTACTCATACTTTGATATTTTCATTTTTGTGGTCGATAGACCTAGATCTCCTATCTACATGTACCATCGACTCTAATTTCATATGGAATATATCTTTTAATAGGTCACATTTTTTATGATCTATCAAAGCTATGTTTTATTTGATTCATATTTGGTGATGATCTGCTATTATTTGCTCATGTCCATCACCAGTTATGTAATCTACATTCATTTTCCTACTCACCATTGAAGACTCCATATACAAATCACCAGATTTATGGTTGCATAAAATATTCCATCAGTTTGAATGCTCTAAAGGTTTAATTTTGCTTATGGTCTTTGTCCAAACATCCATATAAGATCGTGGCCTACATGTATGCATCCAAAATGAATGGTCAGTTGTCACTGTCAATTCTTTGATAATCATTATTTTTTGTGTGATAGTATTTTGATCAATTGTCTTCTTAAAAATTAATACTCTATCATACATTTGAGTGAATGTTATATGGCCCATGTAGTCATTTAATCATATATGTTTTGTCAAGTTTTGGGTCAAAAATTATCTAGTTTATACTCTGGGTCATTCTTGTCATTCTTTAGTCTATGAGAGTCATTTTTTATAAAGATCATATAGTTGTGTCATTTGGGTTTAATATTAGATGTTGAAATCATTATTGTTCATTTTTTGGTATGTCATCTACATTAAGGATTCATAGTCTCTTATTTAGATGTGTGTCTCAATCCAAAATTTGAAAGTGTAAGAGTAATTTTTTTTCAAAAAAGTCAAGTCGAATAAAAGTGTTAATGTCATTTATATCAATAAAGTTTTTTGAGTCATTTTTTAAAGAGTTGTAATATTGTAGACATGTTTAAAAATGTTCAAAAGCATAAGGATGCATTATTGCTTGAACACGATTTCTAATTTATGCAATTGCAAGATAATAAAATCCAAAAAATTCTTGAATATGGATATGAGGTCGACACTAAACCTGAGAATGCTCAACTGACAAAACATCAACATTTGATAGTAAAATAATACATTTGACACTTGAGAAATAAATCTTAATCAGTTGATTAAATAACTCCATCCACTGGAGGCTAGAGGATACATAGAGGATGGAGGTCTTTCAGCGACCTCTCATCAATCATTAGTGATGGGGATGCACTAGTGATGTGGTAACATTTTGTGTGGTGTGTTATTTTTAGTTGTGTAGATTTCAGTTTTTTAGTGTGGTGGGGTGGTTATATTTATTTTTTAGCATGTGTGAAAAATAAGAAAAATTGTACCTATTCACTTGTGAATGATAATTCCCATGCAATCCCTTTTGTATATTTACATTGGAGAATGTCAATTTAAAAATCATTGTAGCAATCATGATGAAAGGTTAGTGGTAAACTTGTGAAAAACATTTTGTAAGGTTAGTGGTGAACTTGAGAAAACTATTTTGTAAGGTTAGTGGTGAACCTAATAAAACCATGTTGTAAGGTTAGTGGTGAACCTGAAAAAACTATTTTGTAAGGTTATTGGTGAACCTGAGAAAACCATTTATTAAGGTTATCGGTGAACCTAGAAAACTAATTATAGATGAGTGTGAAGGAAGAGATGTGTGATGGCACATGTATGTAGAGAAGATCATGAGCACATAGAGGTGGCATGCTACAATCAAAAAAAGAGATATATTGTACCATGTAAAAACTATGGAGGGATATCAGGATTAGTTTTCACATTGTGTAAATTTGAGTATTTATTGAGAGGTAAATAGTAATAAGTTAGTTAATCAGTAATTGGTTAATCAAAATATTATTATATAACAATATTATGATATAGGTTAGAATATATAGTGTTGAGATATATTGTTATAACAATATATCATATTTAGTGATTTGCTTAATCTTAAGATTTTGGTGAGAGAAATAAATGGAGAGAATATAGGAATAAGGTTCCTATAAATATGTAATCTCACATATTATTTCTTAATCAAAATAGAAGATAGCAGAATATTGGTGTGTTGAAATAATTCTCTGTGTGTTTGGCTCAATTTCACAATGCATGAATTAATTATTTGCATAAAGCTCTTTCAACACCTTAGGTTTAATGATGAAATAGCATTTGTCAGTTGAAAATCCAAGAAGTGATTAGTGATGGATATTTATTTAGTAGAAGAAGAATATATGGCCACTTTAGAGGTAACTAGAGAGATCTTATGGCTCAAAAGGGTTCTTTTAGATTTGTAAGAGTAATAGGTTTTGTCAACACCTCTCATGTTTAACAACACTTTTATGATCTAGATGGAAAAGAATCTAATACTTCATGACTTAACGAAATATATCAATACCAAATTTCATCTAATTCAGTATTATGTGAAAGATGGTAGTGTCAAATTACAACATTGCCCGATAGTAGAGAAACTAGTAGACATCCTAACAAAAATGCTTGGATGAAATTTTTTTGAAAAGTTCAAAGGAATTTTTGGTCTAATAAAGACCCCTGCAGATTAAGTAAGGATGTAAAAATATTGTTTATATTTTTTATTGATCCTAGTTGTCTAGCATAGGCATCTTATTTTTGTCTTATTCAATAAGTTCTCCATTCTTGTAGGAATAGGAAGAGTCACATTGAGAATTTAAAATGAATAGTCATTTTGGATTTTATATTGTAATGTTTGCTCTCATTAAAACTTGAATCATAAAATATAATTTCTTTGTCATTTTTTTAATACTATTTACAGCCTATCAAAATTATTAAAAAAATATATTGTAATGGAGGTCCTTATATTATAAAAGGCTCCAATAATGCTTGGTTGATTATTCATGAGAAACTATGAGATGTAGTCTCACGATCATGCTAGCCTAAACTTACTTTGAGTAGTTTGTAGATTATAATTCTATTTGTTTCAAAATGCATTTTTTGCCATGATGAAGATTTTAATCTTACATAACTCTTAAAATCATTATAGTTTATTTATGGAGTATAATTTATTTATTAAGGTGACTATGGCATGTATCCCCACTTAACATTAAGGGGGAGAGTTAGAACAAATAATGTTTAAATGATATTATTTACCCCTAACATTAATTCAATGGTTAATAAATAAAATAAATATATTTAATTTATTAATAGGAAATAATATCATGTAAATAAATTAATTATATTTTACCATTGGGGTTCCTTGAGGAGAGGTTGGACCATTGGTTACAATGGACTGCCTCCTCATCCCAATATATAAAGGCATTTTACCCTTGGTAAAATACACTTATAAACTTTGCTCACAGATAATGTTTTGTGTGAACAATATTATTTGAATATTTACATGTGGCAATATTATTAAAAGAGTGTTTTTGTGAAGGCTTGAAAGAGAAGAGGTGAGAGGAAGAGGATTTGTATTGGGGTGTGGTTTCTCATTAATTAATATCAACTATGGATTTTTTACCTCCATTGGAGGTTTTCCCACCTATATATTGTGTCATTGATCTATGTTCTTTGATTATTAATTACACATCTAGATCTCTTATGTGTGTGTACATTGCATACATTACATGAATTTTATCAAACAAGAATTTTGAATTCAAATAGTGTCCTTATTTGAGATTTTGAAAATAGGGCATGTTGGTCACAAAAAATAGTGACTTCTGCATGAAAAACATTGCCTCGACATTTAAAATCCAAAGTGTGGCTTCCATTATTGAACTATGAGATAATCAATTAAAGATCCCTTGAAATAGACTTTAAAGGAAAAGAGAGTGCTCAATTATGCTTTAATAAACAACATATTGGGCCTAAACTTCTCCAAAAGGTCATTTTATGCAAAGAGTGATTACATTGTTATTTTGAATCAACTGGGCAAGTTTAGGCAAATATCAAGCACTTAGAGCCTTTTGAAAAGGTAATTTATTCACAAAAATTGGTTAAGGAAAGGAGGACTTGAGCATTGCTCTACTACCATCTATGTGTCTATAGACCTGACAGATATGCCTTTGGTCCTACTCCAAGCCTTACTCCATTTCTAGCCAGACCAGAAAGCCTACATTGGAGGTTTTCCAAATCACCCCTATGTAGGAAGAAACTTACATTTTCATAAGATTCAAACTTCCTTTCATTTTGGTGTTTCTTTTACTTACTTCATGAGGGTTTGGGACCAACATATCCAAGGGGAAGGAATGGTTCAATGATCTCTCTACACTAAAATTGTCCTTTACTTGCTCAGTGATTCTTTTGTGATTAATAAATTCCCCTTTTGTATTGTGATGACCTTTGTTAAAATGGATCTAAATCATTGAATCATAGTTTTTTTAGTGTTTCAAGAGAGGTTCCTTTGCCTATCACATTTTTTAATAATGGGACTTCACCCTTTACCTTCTATACTGGGACTATGTTTTTAGTGTTTTTTCAACTTTGAGGTGATCAAGCATGGAAACCGATACTCAAATTATACTCTACCTCCCAAAAATGGCTTAGTTAATTCTCAATATGAATCATAGGAATGAGGATAAATTTTTGCAAGGTTGGCAAGGGTAGACAGGGGGGAACCAAGAGAAAACCCTAAATCAACCAAGTATAAGAAAAGCAATAGAAATTTGGAACAAGAAAACAAAAGCATAATAGAACATAAGCAAACACACAACATAAAGAAAACTAGATAACTCTAACCCCATATATACATCCTTAGGCATCACTGAAGAGGGTTTATTTTAAAATTTCATTAGAAGGGATAGATTAGAAGTAGTTATTCAATAATTATCCATTCACAGGAATCAAAAGATCATTTCCTTCAATTTCCTTCAATCTAAACATTTTTTGCCTCAGCAACTCAAAGACCTCGTTGGGCCAATCCAGAGTAAATCAAATTTGAAATGTTTCCCTTTATTCTCATGTGTTTTTTTCCATAATATGACTATTTATGATATCCAAAAGTATTTTATATTTTTTCTCTTATTGAACTTTATCTTTATAGTCACTTGATTCCATGTGAAGTTTTGTAAAGGCTCTTCTCGTGCATCCTCCAATTGGATGATGTCTAGAAATCTTGAGATTGTTTTCCTAATATCCTCCATGTATTTTTTAATGAATTTTTATGTGGATAATCCAAGGTTCATTAGAAAAATAGGTCTCAATCCATAGACTATCATAAAGGTGAGATTTTGAGAGCTTGCATATATTTAGTGTGATCATCCCAAAGAGTATATTCCAATAGTGAGTGTCAGACTCTCAGCTTATTTTTTATGGTCTTGATTGCATCAACTAGGCTCTTGTTGGTTTACTCAGCCAAACCATTCCCTTATGGGTAGTAATTGGATGAGAAACTCAAGGTAATGTCATTTTCATAATCCCATTCCATGAGTTTGATTGACTGGAATACAGCCCCATTAATGTATACTAGCAAAGTTGGGGTGTCAAATCATGTGGTTAGGTTTTCTTCAAGGAATTTGATGACTTCTTTGGTTGTGTTGTTCTTGGTTTCCATTAGTTTTGTCTATCTAATGTAGTATTTAGTGGCTATAAGTATGAATCCATGGCCAGCTGATGAGTTTGGGTTGATGAATCTGACAAATTCAAGTTCTCATTAAGTGAAAGGACACTCCTTTGTTACATATTGGAGGGGAATTATTGCATGAAATTTGCATTCATAAAAGTTCTAAAATTGATGGAATGTCCATGTATGGGCATGGGAATCCTTGAAGATGTTGGGCTAATAATATCCCTCTTGTAAGATGTTATGAGTAATTGTAGTCCATAAAGGGTGACCACTACCTAATTTCTCATGGAAGCTAGTCATTACTTCCTTAGCTTATTCTTTGGATAAACATTTAAGATAGATACCTTAATATATATTTCTATAGAGTAATCCCTTATTCAACATGTAGTGGGTTAATTTCAGTCTAAGAGATCTTTTTTACATTTAATTAAGATCTGGAGGTGGACTTCCATATAGAAGGTAATGGATGACTAGATCATACTAGTATAGGCAGAGAACTACTGATTAGTCTACTTGGTGTACAGTAATCTTGGGTTCAATCTCAATGATCAAATAAGTGAGACCCTAGCCTTATACTAACTTAGTAGGCTTAATCTTGAGATTATATTCTTGTAATTTGGCCACCTACCAACCTATGTATTCTCATAGCTCATTCTTCCCCAATATAAACTTTATAATTAGGCCTAGTACAATTATGTGCACCTTATTTTTGATAATTTAATGCCTAAACATATTCACATATTTCACCAAGGTTTAGGCATTCTTATCCATGGTAGAATAATTTAGCTCCACATCCTTCAAGTTCATACTCATGAAATCAATTGGGGTTTCTTCTTAATTCAACTTTTGGGCTAGCACCGCAGCTATGATATGCTCGAAAGTAAAAGAGAAAAGGTAAAAATATTTGGTGTAGTTTAGGCTTAGTACAAGATGTGATTTTATGATGGAATCTTGATATATTGAAATTATTTATTCACTTCATGATTTCATTCCACTTTCACCTCTTACTTTAGCATTACATTCATAGATTTAACAACTTTAGCAAAACCAAAAATAAAATTTTGCAAAAAGTTAATCTTACCGAAGAAAGTTTTTATTTATTTTTTTACTATTGGGTAGAGGTATTATATAAATAACATTAGTGTATTTAAGGTCTATATAAATACTTCATTTAGTGATGATGTGACCAAAAATCTTACCTTCGATAACACTAAACATGCTCTTCTTTGGGTTGAGGGAGATAACATACCTTCTACATATTTCAAATATCATATGGAGATGGTGAATGTGATTAGACCTAAATTTTGAGAAAATGGTTAGGTCATCCATGTAAATTACAATGAATTATCTTATCAGACCTTTCAAAATGAATTTCATGTCTCTATGGAAAGTTTTTCATATATTGATTAAGTTGAATGGCATTCATTTGTATGCAAAGGTACCCCACTTGGTTGTGAGCACAATTTTGGAACAATCCTCTAAGATGACCAAGACTTGGTTGTATCTGAAGAATCCATCCAAGAAGGACATCATATAATATCCACTTTACATCTAGATCACATCATTAAGGAAGAGTAGATTTATCAAAATCTTGGTTTAGATTTATGAAATCCACACATACCTAGATTTATCCATTCTTCTTATGAATGGGTACCAAATTGGCCACCCATGTTGAGTGATGAATTAGGAAGATAATCATGGGTGAGAGGAGCTTAAGAATTTCCTTATGAATAAGGGACTATTAGATTGGGTTCAATGGCCACTACCTCTTTCTGAAAGGCTTTTGGTTTTATTCGAGTAGGATAGTGTGTATAATCAAACTTGTGTTTAAGATTTTAAGGTCTCCATAGGTCCAGGCGATAACATCTCAATATTGTAGGAATAAATTTTTGAGTTGTCTTACCTTATTAGGGGTGAAATCTATGCCAATATGAATATTTTGGGTTAGTTTGATGACCCCAAATCAATAGTTCTAGACCTTTGATCTAAGTGCACTAGTCTTTTGGGTCGGTGCATAGACTTGTCAAGGTCGAATATCCTTTCAAGGGAGATCATGCCCTTTGAAACTTGATTTTATTTCAAGTTCATGATGTCATCCTAGTCACAATATTTGTTTCTAAAGTTGTCTCTTTACACCTCATCTATGACTTGGGTCTCAAATACCCCTGACTTATTAAATAATTTTAAAATGTGTCAATCATCTTCAAAGACTTAGAAGTTATTCACATTGTCTAGGACTGAGGGACGTGTGATTATCTCAATAGAAAACTCATGTAGAGTTGCTTCATCTAGGGGCATTAGGTTTGCAACAGTAGTCACTAACGAATCAGCTACCATATTTTCAAACTTAGGAATGGGGATGATGTTAAAGGTGTTGAACATCTCTATTTTATCCTAAGCCCTATGTTTGTATTTCCTTAAATAAGATAAATTTATTTTAAATTTTCTCCAAACTTGGTTCACTAACATCTCAGAATCCCTAAATACATATAGCTCTTTAACCCTATGTTTCAAATTACATTAGTCCTAATATCAAGGCTTCATACTCTGCTAGGTTGTTGGAGCAAGAAATTACAACCTATAAGAAACCAAATGTCATTTTTTGAATGGGTCAATCAAGAGAGTTCTTACTTCATAACCTTTTTTATATTGAGCCCCATCTAAATACATGAACAAGAGACCTGGCAATTTAGGGTCTTTGTCAACTTGGTTTTAAGTGTCTTTTATGGATAAGATTTAAATGCCTATATTAGAAGATACTAGGTTTACCCTTTAATTAACCACATTATATCTATGATCATGTGTTTCATCCCAGGTTCCCTGTCAACATAAATCTAATTGGTTACCCCTCTCTAGGTTAACCACATATGTAAGAAGTTGGTGATCATGTATATATTCAAGGTCTTAGATAAATCTTTACCTAGTAACATCCCATAGGATTTTACGTTGTCTAACACTTGAATGTCCATGAACTAAAAGAAAATTTATTTAGATTCTAGTTGTATATGCATATTTAAGAGCATTCATACCACCTTAACATCAGATTTATCTAACTGAACCACTATCTTGTTTGATTTAATTAGTGTTAGCCATAGTTTTTGATAGATTCTCATAGGCATGACATTTACAAAGGATCCTAAGTTGACCAAATAATTGAGAAGGTTATTTTCAAATAGTTTAATAGTAAGGAGGAAAGGTGGAACCTCAACCTTATTCTTGTTTATCAACACATTAGTGTGCACAAGTTTGGATTAAGGCAGGATTGGCTTTTTTTGTGAGGGATTTCAGGAGGAGATCCCTTTGCTCAATGATTTGGGTAAGTTCATGTAGAGTGATGTTTGTTTTTATATTATTCATATCTTCCACTATGTTATACTCTATTTTTATAGTGACACATTGGATGTCTTCAGTCATCTTGTGATTATTAGCCTCTAGAGGTGGGGGATCATTTTGGACTCTTAGGTTAATAGGGGTTCACCATTTTTAGGAGGAATAAATATGGTAATAGGTTACTACAACATCCAATTTCTAAGAGTGTAGTTACTTTGTTACAACTATTGGGAGGATTGCACCTCATTGGTGGTCTCTTCCAATTTATCGTCATTGTGGCTGGGGAAGTCCAAGGTTTCTAACACCATGGTCGTGCTCAGGGATCTTGAGGAGCCAGGAGTGTTGATTTGAATAGTAGCAATGGGGTGGTTTGAGACTATCTCATGGTCATCCATTTTCATTTGAAATATGTTGAATTAAATGTATAATTTGATGTATTCTAACTATCCATGTTGGGTTGTGTTGTACACACAACACTAATTTGGCATGGCCAACTCATAAATATTAATCTTAGTGAAATTATTGTGTAAGGGATTTGCATGGTTATTAGAGAATTTATATGGATGATTTTACCTACGATAGGTGAAATTTTTGGTCAAACTCTCACCACCATTATTCTCAACTTGTGTTTGGAGGCCTAGGAAGTCATTGTTGAGCTATTGTACCATGTATTATATAGCATATAACTTAGTCTTAGTGGATTCATAGGATACATTTTCAACATTATTCATGATAGGTACCTGTGATTTACTATGGGCTTGGGGTGCTACTTCATAATTAGTTAGGTTAATAAAGTACATGTAGTGGTTAAGAGAAACATGTCTTAAGGAAATCTTATTCATCACTGGTATGGGTTGTGGCATGGGTACATTCTAGCTATTGGAAAAAAGTGGATTCAGAATAGGTAGGTTTGAAATCCCATTCAAAATATTTGGCACCAAAAAATCTTTTGGATTGAGCTACCTATATACTTTTATAGCCTCAATGTAAACTAAGGCAAATCTACCACTAAAGGATATTTTCATAAAAACATAGTTGTCTAAGGGTCTAGTGCATTCTTGTATATTTCAAGGGATAATTGGGAGTTTGGTATGTATAGCACACTAATCAGACTATACATAGTTTGAAACCTAGCATCTAAATTCCTTATGGGCTTGTTTGGTTCCATCTTGATGCATGAAAATTGGTAGCACACCACACTTGGATCAATGACTAGTCCAAAATGGGTGAGAAATGTATTTTTGAATTGGTCCCAGCTCATAATGGAACTTTCAAGAAAATTTAAGAACTAGTCATATTTCATGTGCATCAAAGTGAATGAAAAAAGTCTGCATGCAACATCCTCATGTTCCACATTAACAAGCCTGAGAGAATTTTTTATGAGGTCACATGTTCTTTAGTAGTACGCCCTACACCAGGTGTGAATCTTGAAAAATACATTTATGGGTTCTTAGGTAGGTCATGGACAACTCCAAGAATGTTAATGGCAGACCTAACCAACCACACCATAGATGCATCCATAGGTGGAGGTTGGTTAGAGGATGAATGAGAGGATGAGCTAGTAGGTGTGGTTACAAGTCTTGGTATTCCTCTAGCAGTTTTGGTTCTCCTATGGAACTACAAGGGGGATATTATCAAGTGCCCTGACCACCTCAAGATCTAGTGATCCACATAGTAGGATCCAAATTACTCTTGTATATGCTAGTATATTAAAGCCTTATCCAATAGTGAGAAGGGAAGCCTCCCCTTCTAGCACCAATTGTTGTTTGGTCCAAAACCTCAATCCTAGGTGAACTTATTGGCTTTGTTGGATTACTCCAAGATTTATAAATGTCTAAAATTATAAGAAAACCCTAGGATTAGGTGAGATCAAAATACCACAACACAAGTTGTATCAAATGCATCAAAATCTTCATTCATCAGATACCACTTGTCAGGGGATCTAGCTCTACCAACTAGAGCACAATTGATTACTTTCTTATATGTAATTAAACACGGAATTATACCAGAATGATAAATTAGCTAGAAACTTGAGACAGCAAAGAATTTGAGAGACAATACACACTCTTGTATCAAATATTACTAGAAGAAAATACAATAAGGAAGATGCCACTTCTTCCTCCACCTCAAAGGCTTGCCACACCTCAAGACCTTCTTCCCTCTCTCTCTTGCTCAACACAACAACTCTAAAGCTTGAGTTGCTATCCCTCCTTGAATGCTTCAGATGATCTCCTTGACCTTGCTAGCTTCAATGCTTTTACTTGCCTTCTTGCTTAATTACAATACATGCCTTATGGGTCTTTAAATAGGATCCCATCCTTACAAAAATAGAACTCTAGTTACAATAATTAGACACACAGCTCATGACTATAATTAGTCACTTGACATGCAAACACTCGCTTCACTTAACTGACTGTTCGTCAACAGCAGTTTCAAAAATACACAGGCGACCGACACCGATCCTTGTTAGTCAGGTGCTGCCAACGTCGGCCAACTGTCTGCCGTCACCGGTCTCCTTCTCCACTGCATCTGACCGATGTCGGTCTTACTGTCGATGCCGGTGGCCCTGGTTCTTCAGCATCCTTCCTTGTGTCTGCAAACAGTTGAAGCTTTTAGCTCCACACCTTAACAATCCACTTGTCAGGGGATCTAGCTCTACCAATTAGAGCACAATTGATTACTTTCTTATATGCAATTAAACACGAAATTATACCAGAATGATAAAGTAGTTAGAAACTTGAGACAGCAAAGAATTTGAGAGACAATACACACTCTTGTATTAAATATTACTAGAAGAAAATACAATAAGCAAGATGCCACTTCTTCCTCCACCTCAAAGGCTTGCCACACCTCAAGACCTTCTTCCCTCTCTCTCTTGCTCAACACAACAACTCTAAAGCCTGAGTTGCTATCCCTCCTTGAATGCTTCAGCTGATCTCCTTGACCTTACTAGCTTCAATGCTTTTACTTGCTTTCTTGCTTTATTACAATACATGCCTTATGGGTCTATAAATAAGATCCCATGCTTAAATAAATAGAACTCTAGCTACAATAATTAGACACGCAGCTCGTGACTATAATTAGTTGCTTGACATGCAAACACTCGCTTCACTTAACTGACTATTCGTCAATAGCAGTTCTAAAAATACACAGACGACCAACGTCAGTCCCTGCTAGTCTGGTGCTACCGACGTCGGCTGACTCCCTGTCATCGCCGGTCTCCTTCTCCACTGCATCTAACTGACATCAGTCATACTGCTGACGTCGGTGGCTCTGGTTCTTCAGCATCCTTTCTCTTGTGTCTGTAAATAGTTGAAGCTTTTAGCTCCACACCTTAACAATCTCCCACTTGGAGATAAATAGCTGCAACTTGTACTTGTACCTATACACCATCTATTTTGTTCTTTAGGCTCTGTATCCCTCTTCAATGTCACTCTTGAAGACCAACCACCACGCAAACCTGTGATGCAATACCTGTCTCTTATGCCACAAGAATTTTGCTGCTCCCAAATTCTCCATGACATACTTCTGAACCAACTCTACCCTTAACTCAGAAAACTCCCTGTATATGAAACCCTACAACAAGAAACACAATACAGTAACAGGATAATGTAGCTAATACTATCCAACCTGGTAAAGATAAAATACAATGGTCAAACCTCCATTGTTATGCAGCCTAATCAAGACCATATACCATAGCCTTCTGTCTCATGTGTCCATCCACTCTCTTCTCTAAAACAGGAATCCATCCCTCTATCCAGTGCTTCCTTCCAGCTGACAACACTACCAACAAATACCTGCTTGGTTCTCCAAGGACTCACACTCCTCATCCATGCCAAGCTCCCACTGTTTCTGGATTCCACCTGCATTGCTTCTTCCATCTTCCTAGTTTGTGACTATCAGTAAGCAATATAAAGAAGGTGAACAATGAATATGAGGTTCACATACCTTTTCTGACCTCCTCATGGGTGTTTGAGACTTATTAATTCACCCAACATCCATTCCAGTGACCGATCTAGGCCATCTCCCAGTCTGCTCCTGAACGATGTCGGTTCCCTGCACTGACCCTGACTATCAACGTCATTTCCCTGGCTGACACCGGTGTCCCTCCTATCAACATCAGTCCTTATGACCAACGTCGGACTTCTCCAGTCCAACCTACCAACCCTGCTAGTCTGCACATGACTGATGTCGGTATCTGGATGACTGACGTCGGTGCCAAGCTACCGACATCGGTGTCTGTGTGTTCCTGTAAGTGATGAAATTTTCATCCGTGAGCTCTTCTTGGATCAAACCTCTATCCATGCTGCCCTACTCAGATTTATTTAGCCCCCGTGACTGATCTTTGTCCTTCATCTCCTCCATAAACACTAAGGCTTCTTTGTTCCTGTCAAAAGCATCAAATTTCCTCTTTCTGCAATGAACTGTATCTGTGCTTTCCAAATTTGAACACATACCTTTTGAATCAAGAACTTCCATTCCCTTCCTATTCTTGTGACCAAGCCTATTAGGCCACATCTTCGAATCTACACCAGAAGTAGAATTAGTAATACAAGTAGATAGATAAAGAGTATCTACTTTCTTACCTCTTGCTAGAACAAGTGCTCCCTTGGTAACCTTCCAAGAATCTGCTGTGAGGGTTATTGTGCATTCCTCATCTCCCAACCTTCCTATAGAAATCAAACTCTGCTTCAGAATTGGAACATGCATGACCTCTTTCAACACCCACGTGTTGTCAATCTGCAATTTCAGCTGCACTTTCCCTTTACCAACTATCTGAAAAGTGGTATCAGAGCTACGGTTTACAAGAAGCAGGGTATTATTTTTTGAATATAGGTCATTCACAGGGTTTTTTGATTGAGTGGGAGTTCAGCAATGGCAGAAGAAAGTAGACTATGAATGGAGAAGTTTAACGACAAGAATTATGAAAATTGGAGGATGTAGATTGAGGACTATCTATATCAGAAGGATTTGTACTTACCATTGGGTGGGGTTGCATGCAAGCCCATAGATATGAAGGATGAAGAATGAAACCTTCTTGATCGGAAGGCTCTCGGTTCCATAAGGTTGAGCCTTGCATCGTCTGTGATTTCCAGCTTATCACAGTGTAAGACAACAGAAGAGTTGATAAAGTCCTTGGCAAATTTATACGAAAAGCCCCCGGCTTCTAATAAGGTATATCTTATGAAGCAGCTATTTACTTTGCAAATGCAGGAAGGTGGATTAGTACATACTCATCTCAGTGATTTCCATGGTTGGGTAAACCAACTAGCTTCAGTCAATATTGTTTTTGATGATGAGGTAAAGGCTCTCTTGTATTAAATATTACTAGAAGAAAATACAATAAGGAAGATGCCACTTCTTCCTCCACCTCAAAGGCTTGCCACACCTCAAGACCTTCTTCTCTCTCTCTCTCTTGCTCAACACAACAACTCTAAATCTTGAGTTGCTATCCCTTCTTGAATGCTTCAGCTGATCTCCTTGACCTTGCTAGCTTCAATGCTTTTACTTGCCTTCTTGCTTTATTACAATACATGCCTTATGGGTCTATAAATAAGATCCCATGCTTACAAAAATAGAACTCTAGCTACAATAATTAGACACGCAGCTCGTGACTATAATTAGTCACTTGACATGCAAACACTCGCTTCACTTAACTGACTGTTCATCAACAGCAGTTCCAAAAATACACAAGCGACCGACGTCGGTCCCTGCTAGTCTAGTGCTGCCGACGTCGGCCGACTCCTTGCCATCGCCGGTCTTCTTCTCCACTGCATCTAACTGACGTCAGTCATACTACCGACACCAGTGGCTCTGGTTCTTCAGCATCCTTTCTCTTGTGTTTGCAAATAGTTGAAGCTTTTAGCTCCACACCTTAACATAGACCACCTCAAGATCTAGTGATCCACATAGTAGGATCCAAATTACTCTTGTATATGCTAGTATATTAAAGCCTTATCCAATAGTGAGAAGGGAAGCCTCCCCTTCTAGCACCAGTTGTTGTTTGGTCCAAAACCTAAATCCTAGGTGCACTTATTGGCTTTGTTGGATTACTCCAAGATTTATAAATGTCTAAAATTATAAGAAAACCCTAGGATTAGGTGAGATCAAAAATACCACAACACAAGTTGTATCAAATGCATCAAAATCTTCATTCATCAATTAGCCAAAAAAGACAAAAGAGGTACATTATATATTGAAAGATTAGGTCACCAAAAAGGTAAGACCTCAACTCAGTATTAAAAAATACATTAAGTATATATTACCCTAATGACCTTAACAACCATAAGTAAGATGATTAATAACAAAAAAGGTAACACCTCAACTCACTATTAAAAAATATATTAAGTATATTTTAACCTAATGACCTTAACAACTATAGGTAAGATTACTAACAACCATGTAGGTAAAACAACAAGAAAGAAAAAACCTACACCAACACCCCCTTGAAGCATAGCTTAGGTGGGTAGAAAAATTAGGTCCTGAAAACAAGGCCTGATGAGGTACCAAAGCATAATACAACACCCATAAAGCAAAGAAAAGGAGAAAACCCATAGGAAAAAAATCCTCCCCAAAAAAGAATAAAGAAAAGAAGAGAGATAAAGGCCCCCCTAGATTCTATAACTACCTATAGCTATCTTATATCCTACAATGAAGTTCCCAAGGATAACTGTGGATCAGAAGTATATGTAGTGAAGAGTGGATCACCTTGGAATAGTGATTGTGTCTGTCAAGTACCTGATGGACCTTAAACCAAGGTATGATTCATATATAAGAACTATTCTCCTCATGCAAGGTAGGATGTAAAATTGCTCTATGTAATTAAGGTGCAATGGGAGTAGAGCTAAGGACTATGGATTGTCCTGTAACTGTGGAATATACTTCCTAATGTCTTATGTGTCCTAAATCACTATACTTATTCCCTGTAATGTCTAAAGTGGACCAGAGGTAGGTTGATTAGAACATAAATCATCAATATATGGAAGGTAATGAGGAGATGGTGGAGGTGTGTCCCCATCACTAATATAATCATTTATGCTAGAAGAAGAGTCATCAATATCAAAGGTGTGCTTAAGCTCATAAATGTCATCAAGTTTAGGTGAGTCTAAAGAAAAAGAATGTAAATGAGAGTCAAGAGTAAAGTGTGAAAAGGTATATAGTCAAGTTTGATGATCAACCATTCTCATTGCAAATATAGTATCACTATGTAGCTTTCTAACATACATTAAAATTAGAGTAAACTTAACTTACATGCCCAGACCAAGGTGAGTGATCTGGTAAACTAAAAAAGATTGGTTGAAATTGAGGAAACACTTAGAACATTATTGAATGTTCCACCACTCACTTCAATAGAGCCTCTCTCAAGAACCTTTTTAGAGGTGTCATCACCCATTTTTATAGAGGGTATATCACATGGTTCCAAGGAATTGAACTCTGTATGTGAAGAGGCCATGTAATGTGAAGCACCAGAGTCAATGACCCATGTAGGAATTAGAGGTAAAACTAAAACTAGGACCTTGCACTTTGATTTACCCTTACCATTCTCTTTTGCATTTTCTTTACCATTATCATTTGCCGTAGAGGATTCATGGGTTGATGAAGATGGTTTGAGAGATTCAGGAACATTTATATTGTGCATATCAAAGATGCTAGTGAGGTGATAAATATAATTCTTTAAACATTTTCTTTCATCATGCTTTCCCAAGGAAAACCTACATTTGATCCTATCTTTCTCAAGATTAACACTAGAAGAAGAGGTCTCATTATTTGATTTGTAGGTGGGAGGATTTAGCTCTTTCTCTTGATCATTTTTGTTATGTTTCTTCTCTCTTTTATTTGAAGCATTTTGTTTCTTAGCAAAAAGTACATAGGATTGTGAGGACTTCACTGTGCCCATCTATATCAGTGTATCTTACTCTTGAATCAAGTTGACAACAAAGGTATCCAACTAAGGCATCTTCCATACGAATCCAAGAGCAATTTTTTGGCATGAAAGGTGGACACAAACACAAAATAGTTTGGAACTAGTTTGGAGACTATAAACAAAATAATTTGATCATATTTTTTATCTATTCCACATTCTTTTAACTACAACCTCAAATTTCTAAAGTTGGTGAAGAAATATTGTAGGGTGTCAAAGATAATTAGGTTCAAACTAATGAACTCATTCTCTATCTCATGGCCTCTCATCACATCTTGCTTCCCAAAGAGCTTTTTCAATGTGGTACATACTTCATTAGGTGTCGTAGTATATTCTATGGAAAAAAGTAGATCAAGAGAGACAGAAAGAGATAGTTATCCATGGACTTTATCATAGTGGTTAAACCATTTAAATTTATTTGCTTCTATTTTAGGATCAGTCTCTTTGCCCATTTTAATTTGATGAAAACCCTTGGATTATAAAATGATTTCCATTCTATACTTCCATTCATGATAATTAAATGGTGTGAGAAGACTTTGTTGTCCACAAAAAATGTCACTCATTTTTGGGACAACATATGAACTATTTTGGTCCTACAAACCAAAAACCTCTCTTCCCTTTTTAAAAATTGTTCTGTGCATTCAAATTCTCCATTCTTCAAGCTTTTCAGAAATCTACGGACTCTGTAGGCTTGAATCTACAGACTCTTTCAAGGCTCGAGAGACCTAGAGAAAACTACAGACTCTGTAGGCCAAGTTTTATGGACTCATTTCTATGGACTCAGTTCTACGGACTTTGCAAGTTGATTTCTACGGACTCTACAGGAAAGAAACAAGCTGTCAACGCTTAGGCAATTTCAAGGTTGGTTCAATGACTTGGTTCAACCAAAAATGTCCATCGGCAAGATTCTAAGCAAGGATTGAACCATTGAACCTTGAACCATTTTGGTTTAATGGGTTCAAAGGTTTAATGTCATCAGTAAGAGTTAAGCATTTCAGCAAAGGTTTAATAAGTTCAACCACTTCAAGGTTCAATGGCTTCAAAACACTTATCAAAGAGAAGAAGGCTTGAACCATTAAACCATTGAACCATTTTGGTTCAAAGGTTAAATGGGTTGAATGGTTCAAAGGTTCAACGAGCGATTGGTTCAATACATTTTGTTCGAGTGATCAAAGCACTTATCAAAAAACAAAGGAACAAACCATTGAACTGTTGAACCTTGAACCAAATTAATTCAACAGGTTCAACAGGTTTAACGGGTTCAATTAGTTCAAAGAGATCAAAAGACTTAGACAAAAAGATGGCTTCAAATGCAAGATTGAACCATTGAACCAAAGTCGGTTCAATCGGTCGGTTCAATCGATAGGTTCAAGGGAGTGCCCCAAAGCCAAGTACACTTGTAGAGGGCAATGAACCAAGCCAAGTGCCCTTGAGAAGGGCAGTGATCAAAAGTGAATAGGGAATTCCTTTGAAAAAGTTCTCGCAGCAAAGTTGTTAAGGACCATTTCCTTCAGACAAAAAGTTTGAAGGAATTCCTTTAGACTTTTGTTTGAAGGAAATAAGCTCAATCGAAGAGAAAAGCCTGTGGAAAAATGCCTGATAGAAAAAGACAAAGCGAAGGAAAGATTTTCTTCAGACAAATTGTCTGAAGGAATTCCTTCGAATATTTTGTCTAAAGGAATTAAAGCCCAAAGGCCACCCAGAAGATCCCAAAGGGTAGGTACCCTCGCAGGGGACACTCAACACTCAGAAAATGAACCATCTTTCAAGACCCTAAATGGCAAGTTCCCTCTGAGAAAGATCAAATCTCAAAGTGTAGTAGAAGCTACCACATGTCCCTTATAAAGTTGAAGTGGAAGCTACCAAGTGTCATCTATCGGGACACAGTATCTAATAAGTTTCAAATTTTTGGAATGTGCCACGTGTTCCATTATAACTCAGCAGAAGCTGCTAAGTGTCAACATCCATAGTTTCTTCTTTTTGTTTCGTTATTGAGTAAGGACTGTGGTGGGCCCTGGGTGAGTCACTAAAATGAGTGGAACGTGCCAAGTGTTATCATCCGCATGAATCCAAGTGAGTCCCAAATGTTTCTATACTGTTTCTAAAGCTTAGTGAAAGCTACCATGTGTCACCTTTTACAGGACTCTCAAAAGGCATCTAAAGCCTCTATAAGTTAAGCAAATGTTACCACGTGTCCTTGCATGTTTCATAGTGGAACACGCCATGTGTCACTTGTTGGGATCAGTGGAAAGTGGCCAAAGCAAGCGAGAAAGACACGAAGGAATTGCTAAGGAGGATGACAGTCCCGTAGCCATCAAATTCAAGGCAACCAAGTAGCCATTGGCTTTCAAATGATGATAGACTTGAAGATGTCAAATTTGCGGTAATGAAATAACTATTGATCCTTGTAAGCTTAAGCACGAATCTGAATGCATTCAAAGACCTTCAAGGTGAAGGAAAGAATTATCGAGAGGAAGAACCAAAAGAACCAAAAAAAGGAAAAGATAACTTGAGGGCTCAAATCATAGCAGAAAGAGGGAAAGGACAAAATATCTATAGGAGTTATTTCCAGTAGGTGAAACAGTCCACCAAGTAGATATTAGAGCCTACAAACATTGAAGGTGAAGCCTATTTGTCTCCTTTGGAGTAAAGGCAAATTGGATAGCTACATAGATATCAGGTGATAGACCAAATGACTCAAGCTCAAGAGAAGGCATCCAAGATGAACCAACACGCCATAGTTAAGGTGGCCACCCTATTCTAGCATGGCTCTCTTTAACAAAATTGAAAATGCATTCAGTGCATTGAGTGTAGCATGGGTTGTTCAATGGGACAAAGCACCAAGCCTTTCTTAGCTACTATATATTGTAGTCTCTTGTGTCATTTTAAGGGAGATCTTCCTATTAATAGAAGCAAAAATCTACCCAAATTGAAAGGCAAATACTAAGACTTTGAGCTTAGATTGTTGTTCATATTATTTTATCTGAATGAGAAAGCAAGTTACTTGCAGACTTTGTGTTGTTATAGCTTGTGCCATTTTAGGAGATTGTTCTTAAGTCTATCTTCTAGATGCATTCTTATTTATTTAATTTAACAAGCAAAGCTAGTGGAAGTAACCCAAAATATGTCCTGAAGCCAATTACTTTCAGACTTTGTGCTATCATAGTTGTCTTCATTGTGTGTTTATTTTTTATTTCTATGTAAAGGATCTTGGGATGACTTTGTGCCCGCATTATCCTTCATATTTTGTTCTTGTGTAAAGGACCTTAGAATTACTTTGTACCCTCATTATCCTTCATATCTCACTCTTGGGCAGTCAAGGTGGAGACTTTGTGCTACATCTCAGTCTATTGGTTACTACGCCCTTGGTTACTAGTTACTTGTCACTACCTGAAAGAACTCTTATTATTTCTTACAAGAACACTTCTGAAAGAAGAGAAGTGCCTTCAGTGTTTTCACCAAAATTTTATCCTTTGTTTGTGAACATCATCTCTGAAAGAAGAGAGATGGATGGTGTATCCTACCCCTGAGTGTTATTTTCTAAATATATATATATATATATATATATATATATATATATATATATATATATTATAACACCTCATACTTATAGAGAACCTCCCCTTGATGAGAGGAGATATTTTTCCCCTATTGATATAGTAAACCTGCACACCTGGCCGACCAATCTCCCTATGTTGTGGTTGAAGAGACCTATTTTGCTCACCAGTTATCTAGTTGACAAAATATTCACCCAACAATTTTTGGTGACTCTGCTGGGGAAGAACGTGCAGTCTGAAGCCTCAAGTTTTAGATTGAAGCAGTCCCTACCCTTATCCATTATAGATTTTGGTGACTCCATTCCATGTCTTACCCATTATCATTATAGCCTTATTCATTTATCCTGTTGTGGAAGAATGAGTTGCTCCAGTGTTTTCCCATTGTTAATTTTTCCTCCCAGCTTTGTGTAATAGTTTTTGGTGACTCTACTAGGTATTTACATGCAATCTGAAGCCTCAAGTTTTAGATTGAAGTAGTCCATGCCCTTATCCATTATAGACTCTGGTGACTCTATTCTGTGTCTTAACCATTATCATTATAGCCTTACCATCTCCCTCCACCTCCACGCCAATTGGGATAGAACACGCAATTTGAATCCTCAAGCTTGAAGCTGAAGCAGGGCCAGTTCTTTCTCATTTTTGTTTTACAATCTGGCAACTCCATGCTATACTAAAATTCAGAGAGCCCAAGGTGTTGTTGATCATATTTTTGAGTTGGTGTAGTAGGGTAATTTTGACTTGTTCCATCCCCAACTTCAAGTTCAATGATCTAGGAGTGTTCCTCCTACCCTTACCAGGACACCAACACAAGGTAGAGATATTTTTTCTAATATTAGCAAAGCTTTACCTATCCACACGCCTCCCAAATTTGTTATCCCTCTTCTTCATAATCCAATCATGGTAGTTCAAGGCCCCTGGGGTAACTCATTTGGCCCACTCAATTTGACTCCACCTCTACATGAACTTCCATGCAGCTCAAAGAAGAATTTCCCCAAATTCTTTGGTGATGGGAGAGTTCATCCTAATGAACACATTGTAGCCTTCAGCATAGCCTGTGGTATAATAAGATTGGAATTTGAAGACGTGGCAATCAGGCTTTTCATGGAAACACTACAAGGTGCTTTTGCACACTGGTTCTACCATCTACAAGCTAGATCGGTGACTGACTGGGACACACTTAAAGCTAAGTTCAAAGCAAGGTTTGAGCCTACAGAAGATGCACATGCCTTTCTAGCCCAGCTCACACAAATGAAGAAAGAACCTCATGAACCCATGAGGGATTTCATAGCAAAGTTTGACAAGTTTAGGAATCAAATTCCTATCATTGCTCAACCAACTGTTGTGAACCTTAAGTGCTTCTTCATCAACTCACAATTGCCTGAAGTGAATTTTTTCTGAGGCATGCTAGCCACATAGACCTTAAAGCTGCTCAAGACTTGGCTACTGAAGTAGAAGATGACCTTATCTTGGTAGGAAATATAAGGAGAGATTTAAATAGAGGTAAATCCTCTTCATCTTTTGAGTATCCATCTACAAGGACCATGAATCAAATGGTGCAAAAGCTGGAAAATGAACTACTAGCATTAAAAAAGAAAATGGCACAAGGTATGTCTTCTACTCCTTCATATATAGATGTACCAAGGAGGGCATTCCCTAATCAAGCATACCAAGGCAATGCTACCAAGAATCAAGGGAAGCCAAATTGTCTTCCCCCCCCCCACAAAGGAAACTTGCCCTTGAAGTATCTCCAACCAACTCAGTAGTTGGATATTTATAAATAGAGCGTGATTTCTCTTTTCAACCTGAGTTTGATCAAGAAAATGATGTTGATCTCTTCATGGAGGATCAAGAAGAGTCAGCTGGTGACTCCCACATTGGTTTCCTAAATTATCAGGATGAACCCAGAAGTGAAGGTAAAGCAGATGAGGGATCATATGTAGTGTTCACCCGATCCAAGAACCAGTCATCCTAGCAAGATGATAAAGAGAAAACAGAGGAGTGACCTCAACCAGTAATTTCAATTGCTAAGCATGGAACCACTCTGCCTTTCTAGCCAAAGGACCCAGTGGTTGCTAAAAAAGTAAGTACCCCAAACATTTATACACCTTCAACTTCAAATTCACAGGCCAGTCCTCCCCCTCCCAAAAACCAAAAGGATGAACTCTCATCCTTTCTTCATAGTCCATTTCAGTCATTTGATATAATTGACCGTGTCAAAAAAAATAAAATTCAAATGACTGAATTAGAATTCCTACAAGCCAACCCTGAGCAGTTGGACAGATTAGTGGAGTGTGTGAAGAATATAGTTGTCCCTACAAGACAAGAGATTAGAAATGTAACTCATGATCCCCAAAGGAACATGCCCATCCCAAAAAATCTTTTCATTACTCCTCCTACTACCCCTGGGAAAGTAGATCTTTTTTATGTTTTCTTGTTGATAAACGGTCACAAGCTAAGCAACTACATCATTGATTTTGATGCATCTGACAACGTCATGCCCACCAAAGTGGTAGAACCCCTTAGTCTTACACTGACCAAGACATTTGGGAGATGCTTCTCCATGGAGAACAAACAAGTGCCACTGTTGGGGCAGATCAAGGATGCCCAATTTGTGTTTGCAGCATTCTTGGAAAAGAGAATCAAGATGACAGTCTTGGTGGCTGATGTCCTAGCCTCATATGGCATTTTGCTGGAAAATTTTTTTTGCAAGGATGTGGATGGTGATTTGAGCATGGACCTATCTAAATCAAGGATCTCTATCAAAGGTGTCGTGAAGAGGTTGTTCCCTAAAAAAGAGGCAAAATATTTTGTCACTCAAACATCAACACCTGAAGCTCAAATTCTATCTGAGTCTTCAGGTAGGGGTAATTACTTCTTATCCATTGAGGATGTTCATGTTTTAGCAGATAAAATTCTTGTAAGTGGTGATCCAAATATTGATTCAAGTAAAATATCAGAAGAATTGGTAGGGCACAGTACAGATAAAAAAGGATCTTCCCTCTCTAATGAACAAAAATTTGATAGAAGATAGTTTTTTATGATGTTTGGATCCAGGTATTTAATGTTAGCAATTCATTTATCGATGTTAGAGTCAATATGGTGTTGATATCTCCTCAAGGAGATATTCTTCCTCCTTCACATGAGTTGTATTTTAGTAACACCAACAACACTACTGAGTACGAATCTCTATTACTTGGGTTGAAGGTTGCTCAAGACAAAGGTGTCAAACTCCTTTATGCTAAAGGAGATGCTGAACTGATGGTTTATCAAGAGTTTGATGTTGACAATTAAATCATGTGCTAGACTAAACCAAAATAATATCAAGCTATGGTAGTGGACCATACTGTTGCACACCAAAGTAAGAAAGAGGAACCCTTCACTGAGAGAGCAAAGATTTTTAGTTTTTAGATTGGAGACCATTTCTTGCCATGGCACAAGAAGAGAGAACCAAAAGGAGTGCACAAGAAATGTGATTCTTGGTAGAGAGTTCCATTCACCTATCACTGACTCTAGGGACAAAATGGTTTCCTATTGGTTTATCAGGATGAAACGCCATTTTCATTGTCTCACAATGGGTAGTGTTTGAATCACTTCAAATCTTGAAGTATCAGATAAGTTCACCTGTACATATATATATTTGTATAGTCTTTAATTATATTTTGTGATTTTCATTTTCATTTTTTGGAGCCTTTCTTTTTGGGTAGCATGACTCCATAGCCCAATGGTATACTTCAAAGGCACTAGAGAATCTAGTTTCTACTTCCCTCAGCGGTTCCAAGTTTTCAACTGAAGGAAGTTCCCCAACTGAAGCCAGCTATTGTCCCCAAAAATATCACTTATTTTTGGGACAACATATGAACTATTTTGGTCTTATAGACCAAAATCCTCTCTTCCCTTTTTAAAAATTATTCTATGCATTCAAATTCTCCATTCTTTAACCTTTTCAGAAATCAACGGACTCTACAAGCTTGAATCTACGGACTCTGCAGGCTTGAATCTATGAACTCTTTCAAGGCTCAAGAGACCTAGAGAAAACTATGGACTCTGTAAGCCAAGTTCTACAGACTCATTTCTATGAACTCAGTTCTATGAACTTCATAGGTTGATTTCTACAGACTCTGTAGGAAAGAAACAAGCTCTCAACACTTAGGCGATTTCAAGGTTGGTTCAATGACTTGGTTCAATCAAAAATGTCCATCGGCAAGCTTCTAAGCAAGTATTGAACCATTAAACCATTGAAATTTTAACCATTTTGGTTCAATGGGTTCAATGGGTTCAAAGGTTCAACGTCATCAACAAGAGTTAAGTGCTTCGGCAAAGGTTTAATAAGTTTAACCGCTTCAAGGTTCAACGGCTTCAAAACACTTATCAAAGAGAAGAAGGCTTAAATTATTGAACCATTGAACCATTAAACCATTTTGGTTCAAAGGTTCAATGAGCAGTTGGTTCAATGCATTTTGTTCGAGTGATCAAAGGACTTACCAAAAAACAAAGGAATGAACCATTGAATTGTTGAACCTTGAACCAAATTGGTTTAATGGGTTTAACAGGTTCAATTAATTCCAAGAGATCAAAAAAATTAGACAAAAGGATGGCTTCAAATGCAAGATTGAACCATTGAACCAAAGTTGGTTCAATCGGTCAGTTCAATCGACAGGTTCAAGGGAGTGCCCCAAAGCCAAGTGCCCTTGCAGAGGGCAATGAGCAAAAGCAAATAGGGAATTCCTCTAAAAAATTTCTCATGGCAAAGTTGTTAAGGACCATTTCATTTAGACTTTTGTCTAAAGGAAATAAGCCTGACCAAAGAGAAAAGCCCATGGAAAAATGCCCGATGGAAAAAGACAAAGTAAAGGAAAGATTTCCTTTGGACAAATTGTCTAAAGGAATTCCTTCAAACATTTTTTTTGAAAGAATTAAAGCCCGAAGGCCACCTGGAAGATCTCGAAGGGTAGGTACCCTCGTAGGGGACACTCCACACTCAAAAAATGAACCATTTTTTAAGACCCCAAAGGGCAAGTTCCCTCTGAGAAAGATCAAACCTTAAAGTGTAGCAAAAGCTACCATGTGTCCCTTATAAAGTCGAAGTGGAAGCTACCAAGTGTCATCTACCAGGACACAATTTCTAATAAGTTTCAAAGCTGCAAAACATGCCACATGTTTTGTTATAACTCAACAGAAGCTGCCAAGTGTCAACATCCATAGTTTCTTCCTTTTGTTTCATTATTGAGTAAGGACTGTGGTGGGCCCTAGGTGAGTCACTAAAATGAGTGAAATGTGCCAAGTCTCATCATCTGCATGAATCCAAGTGAGTCCCAAATGTTTCTATAGTGTTTCTAAAGCTCAATGGAAGCTGCCACATGTCACCTTTTCTAGGACTCTCAAAAGGCATCTAAAGCCTCTATAAGTTAAGCAAATGTTGCCACGTGTCTTTGCCTATTTCACAATGGAACATGCCACATGTCACTTATTAGGATCAGTGGAAAGCAGCCAAAGCAAATGGGAAAGACATGAAGGAATTGCTAAGGAGGATGACAGGCTTGCAGCCATCAAATTTAGGGCAACCAAGTAGCCATTGGATTTCAAATGATGACAGACCCAAAGATGTCAAATTTGTGGCAATGAAATAACTGTTGATCCTTACAGGCTTAAGCACAAACCCAAATGCATTCAAAGACCTTTAGGGCGAAGGAAAGAATCACTGAGAGGAAGAACCAAAAGAACCAGAAAAGGGAAAAGATAGCTCGAGGGCTCAAATCATAGTAAAAAGAGGGAAAAGGCAAAATATCTATAGGAGTTATTTCCAGCAGGTGAAATAGTCCATTAAGTAGATATTAGAGCCTAAAAACATTGAAGGCACAACCTATTTGTCTCTTTTGGAGTAAAAGCAAAGTGGACAGTTGCACAGATATCAGGTGATAGACCAGATGACTCAAGCCCAGGAGAAGACATTTGAGATGAACCAACACACAACAGTTAAGGTGATTGCCCTATTCTAGCATGGCCCTCTTTGACAAAATTGAAAATGCATTCAATGCATTGAGTGTAGCATGGGCTATTCCATGGGACAAAGTGCCAAGCCTTTCTTGGCTGCTATATATTGTAGTCTCTTATGTCATTTTAAGGGAGATCTTCCTGTTAACAGAAGTAAAACTCTACCTAAATTGAAAGGCCAATATTGAGACTTTGAGCTCATATTGTTGTTCATATTATTTTATCTGAATGAGAAAGTAAGTTACTTGTAGACTTTGTGCTGTTATAACTTGTGTCATTTTAAGAGATTGTTCTTATGTCTGTCTTCTAGATGCATTCTTGTTTATTTAATTTAACAAGCAGAGCTAGTGGAAGTAACCTAGAAGATGTCTTGAAGCTAGTTACTTTCAGACTTTGTGATGTCATAGTTGTTTTCAATGTGTGTTTGTTTTAAGTTCCTGTGTAAAGGATCTTGGGATGACTTTGTGCCCTCATTATCCTTTGTATTATGTTCTTGTGTAAAGGACCTTAGGATGACTTTGTGCCCTCATTGTCCTTTGTATCTCACTCTTGGGTGGTTGAGGTGGAGATTTTGTGCTACATCTCAGTCTGTTGGTTACTACACCCTTGGTTACCAGTTACTTGTCACTGCCTGAAAGAACTCTTGTTGTTTCCTGCAAGAACACTTTTGAAAGAAGAGAAGTGCCTTCAGTGTTTTCACTAGGATTTTCTCCTTTATTTGTGAACATCATCTCTAAAAGAAGAGATATGGATGGTGTATCCTACCCCTAAGTGTTATTTTCTACATATATATATATATAGTATACAGTGCCTCATACTTATAGGGAACCTCCCCTTGATGAGAGGAGAGATTTGTCCCCTGTTGATGTAGTAAACTTGCACACCTGGCTAACCAATCTCCCTATGATGTGGTTGAAGAGACCTATTTTTTCACCAGTTAGCTGGTTGACAAAATATTCACCCAACAGACTTAATGAACTCAAATCCATAATATATAAAAGAGGATTTTGTAGAAAGTAAAGAAGAAATACAAAAAAGAAAATTGCATGGCACCCCACAATACCCACTTAGAACTATCAAAGTGAACCCCCTTAAATTTTGAAATAAAATCACACTCATATATATGTCAATCACAACCAAGAATGTGTTTTGAATGATTAGTGAATAAGTATAAGGAACTAAATGGACATTGGGCTTAGCCAATAGTGCATCCATGAGAATACAATAGCTGGTTTGAATGGAGTCATAATGGACCGAAGATGACCACCTATGCATAGAGCATGAAATTTATCACTTTTGAATAATATGGCACTCAAATCCAAGCCACTAATAAAAATATATGTGTTTAAAATCTTGCTCACATAGAAAATTTGGGTAGGAATAGTGGTGTAAAAATTTGAATCAACTTCCCCAAGAAAAACTAAGCCTCCTTGGAGCAAAAGTTAAGTAATTTTGGGTTGGAAGTGACCAAGGGATTAAATTTCATATGAATAGGGGGTAAGACATTTTGTGAGTGTTCCCCCCTCCTTTGATTATGTCACTTTGGACTATGATGTGATCGTGAGAGTGATGTCCCTCCCAAATTGCCTCTAAATAATAAATGAATAGTAGCACTCTTTAATTGATTAAATTTGATGGCTACCTGAATGTCACATAATACACAATAAAAAAAGAGGTGGGAAAAAAATGTGTGGCTTATTTACGTAAGTGGTGAATTCTTCCTACCCTACATGCATGTGTGTCTAATTCTGAGCATGTGTAGAACAATGTCAGGATTTGAGCGTGTGTGGATTAGAAATGGGTTCTGATGGGGTGCCTAGTACATTTTCAAGATTTGAACCCTACTTGAGTAGATGTCATATGCCATCAACCCTACACGTAGAGACCTAAATGTCTATAGTGAATAGAATATCTGATGAACTTCTAATTTCTACCTATGTCAATGTCTAAAGGGGGCCTCATTTCTGTTGAGGCAAATGTCTAAAGCATTTGTTTCCCCACTTGCTAACATTTGAAGATAATGAAAATTTAATTGAAGGGTGATCGTCTAGATAGGCTTAAATTCCTAATGACCCTTTAATGTTTACCTCAACTTGTAAACCTGATGCCAGATGCCCAACCACTTGTAGAATATGATGAAGGATTATTAAGATGTGATTTTTACACAATAAACCTTGTATTTGTAAAAAAAATACAACTTCACCAAAAACTAGCAAAGACCCATTTAAGAACTTGAAAACCCATGAAACTCAAAAAAAATTATGATTAGATAACCCCATTATATGGATATGCACGAAGACTATGAAAAGTACCCTAAACCCCCAAAAATAGTTGAAAATGGATATCATGAATCTAGATCTTGTTTACATTTGATTTTAGGGTTTTGATACCTTCTAAATCTAATGGTGTTATTCATTTTACAATTGGAGACTTCAATTGTATATTATGCATGAATTTTCATGAAATCTTACCAAACCTTGAAATTTCAAAAAAATAAGAAAACTAGCAAGAATGCATGTAAGAAGGATCTCACCAAATATTTTTTTAAATGGTAAAATGGCCATTAGATTAGCTTTCATACCATGTTGGATTTATCCAAGATCTCTGAACATCCAAGATTGCATAAAAACCCTAAAAGTAATGAGAGCAAATATGCCACAACACAACTTGCATCAAATTCATTAAAAGTTTCATTCATTAATTAGACAAAACATATAAAAGAGATACATTATATAGTAAAATATTAGGTCACCAAAAAAGTAACACCTCAACTCACTACTAGAAAATACATTAAGTGTATTTTATCTTAATGACCTTAATAACCCTAAGCTATATGATTAACAACCATGTAGGTTAAACCACAAGCGAGAAAAAGTCTACACTAACAAAGCATGTTGGATTGATCCAAGATCTCTAAACAGCCAAGATATCATGAAAATCTTAAGAGTAGGTGAGATCAAAAAAACCACAACACAAGTTGCATCAAATGCCTCAAAAGCTTCATTCATCGATTAGTCAAAAAGTACAAAGGAGGTGCCTTATATTTTGAAATATTAGGTCACTAAAAATGTAACACCTCAACTCATTGTTATAAAATACATTAAGTGTATTTTATCATAATGACCTTAACAACCGTGTAGGTAAAACCATGAACAGTAAAAATCCTAGACCAACAGAGTTAAATGCACTAAGCAAACTCAGGGAATAATTGGAGAATTGCATCCTCTAATTTTAGGACTGTTGATGAGACAACTTAGGGCATAATTTTTAGGTATTGCCCTCTATTAAATATATTTCTTAGGATAGACCTCTAAAGAGATACAACGCTACCACTAAAATATCAATACCAATTTTCTCACTAAATCGCATAACTTTTATACACTTATCCAAAACCGACTGCAACATATGGGATTATGGGATCTACTATGTTTCACTTCATCATTTCTAAAAATGGGATAATAGAGATCATTGGTTCATAAACAAACATTGAAACGAGGAAGAGGGTAATTCAAAAATGAAAGCTTTCTGAACAAGTGGTGACAAATATGCTTCAAGGAACCAGAATGTGCCCAGCTATAATTATAGCATTATATTATAAGTTTCATGGTGGCTCAAGATTTAGTCACATAATGGAAGAGTTAAAGGAGAAAGGTAAAATGCTTTATTTGGTGGTAAGCTGAATTAAAATTCAAATTTGTGCTAAACTTCTTCCACAAGGTCCTCCAAAATTGACCAACAATTTTGGTGTTTCAATCAGAAATGATACTGAGTGGAAAACCATGTAGTCTAACAATCTCCTTGAAGAAAAAATTTGTTATGTGTGTATCATCATTGGTATTCTTTCAAGGTATAAAATGTGCCATTTTGTAAAATTTGTCCACCACTACAAAGATAGAATCATAAACTCTTTGAGTTCTAGGCAGCCCCATGACAAAATCCATATTAATGGAGTCTCATGGCCTATTTGGGACTGGTAAACACTGAAACAAACCTACATTTGTATTTTTAACTTTAGACATTTGAAAAACTATGCATCTTTATACATACCTTATTACCTCTACTTACATTATAGGATAAAAGTAATGCCTGGTAAGCTACTTCAACATCTTGTCAAGTCTAAAATGTCCTACCATGCTACCACAATGCTTCTCTTTGATCAAGTTATCTCTCATCAAACTCTTTGGCATACATAATTGTATTCATTTTATTAATAAGACATCTTGTATCATGTAATACAACCATGGTTCTTTGTTCAATGTAGTTGGATGTTGACAAGTCTTATAGGTTTCTTAAAAATCTTCATCACTGTCATGCAACTCATTGAGAGAATCAATGCCTACACTCTCAAGATGAACTTCATTGATTAGCATTGCCCTCCTACTCAAAGAATCATCCACCTTATTACTTTGACCTTTCTTATATTTGATATTGAAATTAAAAAAATTTAAATACTCTATCCATTTTATATGCCTCTGATTGAGTTTGGGATGACTAGTGATGAATTATAGAGCATGATTATATGTGAATATTACAAACTCTTTAGGAATTAGATAATCCCTTCATTTTATCAAAGCCTACACCATTTCATATAACTTTAGATCATAATATAAGTACTTCTTTTTAACATCATTTAGTTTTTCACTAAAGTATGTTATAGGCCTGCCCTGGTTACTCCACTTGCATCACACTCTACCTGAAAGACTTTATTGAAATTTTAAAATGATAAGATGGATTTCTCAGGGATTTTTCTCTTCAAAAACTTCCAAGTCAATCCACATAAACTTTTTATTGTCTCCTATAATAGTGTCTATGATTGGAGCACAAATTCCACTTAAATTTATAATGAATTTATTATAAAAACTTACAAGTCTAAGAAAGCTTTTTATCTCTCTAGTTGTCTTGGGATTTGGCCACTCCATTATGGATTTCACTTTATCCTTATCATATTCAATACTCCTTGGGATATCACAAAATCAAGATACAAAAATTATATCTTCATGAATACACACTTATTGACATCGATTAGTAACTTCTCCTCTTGTAACCTTCTCATGACCAATTGTAAATGATGGAGATGTTTTTCTTTACTATGACTATATATCAATATGCCATCCAAATAAACTAAAAAAAAATTACCTATGAATTATTTAAGAACCATATTCATGAGCCTCATGAATGTACTAGGTGCATTAGTGAGGCCAAATGGCATGACCAGCTACTTATACAGCCCTTCATTAGTCTTGAAGGTTGTTCTCCATTCATCTCCATGCTAAATTTTGATTTTGTAGTACCCACTCTTGAGGTCAATCTTGGAGAAGTAGTTTGAACTACTCAAACAATCCATCAAGTCTTCAATTCTTGGTAGAGGAAACTTGTACCTTATAGTGATCTTATTGATTGTCTGTGAATCTGTGTACATATTCCAATATCCTTCTTTTTGAGGCACTAACATTGTTGGCATTACACATGGGATAAGACTCTCCTTGCCCAACCCTTTGATCTCAGCATTTTCTTGAGGTGTCATCTTATAGGCAGCCTTATTTTTCAATCTTGCTCTTGGAATGAATTCAATGTGATGAATGATTTTTCTTATTGGTAGCAGCTCACTAGGTAGTTCATCAGCTATTATATTAGCATAGTCCTTGAGTACATATTGCACCTCTTGGGGTAATTCATTCACCTTTGTGGTTTTTATAATTATTCTAGGCTTGAGCATCACTACAAGTCCTAGCTCTTATTCTCTCATTACATTCACAAACTCCTTTTCACTTAACGCCATTAGATTTAAACCAATCTTTTGGTCATCATCTTCTTCTTTCATAGGCAACAAGGTATGGTTTATACCATGCTTCTCCAAAGTGTAGACATTTCTCCTTCCATCATGTGATGTTTTTATGTCATATTGCCAAAGCCTTCTAAAGAGTACATGGCACACATCCATTAGCATGATGTCATAAATAACTTTGTCTTTATAACTCACAATTTGAAACTCCACCCAACAATGTTCATTAACCAATCCCTGTTTCCCTTTTTCAGCCATGAAACTTTGTATGGAGTGGGATGAGGCAATATTTTCAACTTTAGTTTATCCATCATCTCAACTGAAACTAAGTTATTTGTGCTACCTGAATAAATAACTATTTTACAACATTTACCTTGGTATTTGTAGGAGGTCTTCAAAAGAGTCTTTCTTTGTCCAGGTTCCTTCTCTATAGTTGTCTTTATTAACACCCTTCTCATTAGCAATGATTCACCTACTTCTAGTTCTTTCTCATGAGATGGAGAACCAACACTCTCCTCTTCTATTGTTTGAATAAATTTATTTCTACTTTTAGTTCTATAGCTTCTTGATTTTTAACTTTTTGGACACTCCCAAAACCTATGTCTAGTAAATTTATTACACTTGAAACACTTACCTATGAATTCATTAGATCATTTTCCTCTTGATGCATATCCACCTTTGAAGTATGGCCTTCTACCTCTAAAGCCACCTCTAGGATTAAAGGACTATTATTTCAAAGTGTTAACTTCTCCTTGGTTTTTTTTGAGGTGTGTCTACCTATGATGCAGGAGCATCAAATGCTTAGATATGCTAGGGATATTTTTTTTTTTTTAAACAAAAAACAAAAAAATTCAAATTATGGACACTTGTCAAAAGGAGAGGATAGGCTTATTTGGGTATTTAGTTATTGATAATCATATTATCATGTAAAATCAAAGGAGTCAGCCATAGGTGGCATAGGTTAGGCGCAGCTGAATAAGTCTATGTTTAAAACATCTTGTTGAGTCTTATTAGGAATTAGTTGGGTGTGTTAGTAATAAAATATAATTATTTCAATATGGGAAGCAGGAGTATAGGCAGTAGAGTAGGAGTTTGTATAGGAAGAAGTGTAGGATCAAGTCTGAGAAAAGGACTGTATATCACTGGATTGTAATAGATTTGAGAAGAGTAATGTTTGTATTGGCGTGTTGTTAGATTGCATGGAATAAAATTTATGTTAGTTTACTGCAATTCATGTATTATTTACTCTATTCATATTGAATCCGTTGTGCTTCTGCTAAGTGATCTGCCAGTTAGCTATTTCAAGCTATGATTATTATGATGGATATGGGTTCATTAAGCAGCCGAGATGGGGGCACCCTACGCTAATTCTGACCACTGTCTGCATATTGAGGAATCACAAGCGCTAGACTGAATTGAAGGAAGAAGAAGAATATAAGGAAAGAACCGATCAAAAGTTTCAGAAATCTAAGGCTCCTGCGTCCAAAATTACTCAATCAAATACAAAGATATCAATCTCAGGAATTTATCCGTATGAACCTGTCAAAGTTACTCTAAGGAAGGAAGCGAGTAATTCTGAGTCGCTCAAACGGTGAGGTGAGAGTGAAGTTTTTGCATTATATGTTACGCTTTGTTAAATTTTTTAACATTTCCTATTATTGAAACAAATATTCATAAATCCACTCATATTTGGCGGAGATCCGCCGAGACTTGTTTTGTTTTAACTATTGTTAATCGACTGGAAGAAAAAGGCAGGTTCTTGTGAGCACCCAGGCCCAGACGTGTCAGGAAAAGTGACCTGTAGGCGGTGTGTATTTGTCCAGATGGATACATAACAGTGAATACACAGCCAAAATAGTTTAATCCTATCTGTTGGTTCGGTCAATGAAGTGAGTTTCTTATTGCACCGCCGGCTTTAGAGCTGCTTCGATTAGGTTGGAATAAAATTGAGATAAAAGTAGTGATCTGCATTGTGTATAGTTTAGTCTATAAATCCAAGCCAGCCTGTGAAGATCTATATAACAAAGATGGACAAATTCCCAAGTCCTTACTGCAGACCATTATGATGCTGGCTGAGAAGGTACGCCAGGAGCAAGAGCCTGTAACTACATTGAACCTAAAAAATGCATGGTATACAGGGGAAATGAGGATGCACCAAGCCTAAAAAGGGAGAGAATTGCATTCGGTTAGCAAGCTTGAGCTGAGGAATAGAAGAAACTGGAAGACGTAGAGGCTGTAATGCTGCACGTACGTCCACGAGTTGAGCCAGGTGGGTAGCTTGGAGATAGATGGCGAGGTGTAGAAGGTTTTGTTGATACAAAGGCTCGATGCACAAATATACAGACCGAGACTGTTTGTGGCTATGTATAGGAAAGCATGTGAGTATTTGGCTGTCTGTATAGTTTATTCAGATAAGACAAAAGATTAAAATTTTTCCTTTGGAATTAAAAAAAAATGCTCTACTGTTGAAGATTTATGTTGTGTATAGTTTACTGGTAGAGCAGTCCATCATTTAGTATTAGGCCGTCTTAGCTCAGCTGATAGAGCTATTGAAACATAAAGGATCAGTGTTTAGAATTGCCTATGCTCTATAAGAGGAGAAGAAAATTGGAGAAAGTACTGTTTGAAGACTAAGGCCAGCAATTCAGAATAGTGGATCAGAGCTTTGTTTTGAAGTTTCCAAATTTATTCAAAATGCATCATTTGGTATCAGAGCCCAAGGTTCGAGTTCTTGGAGAAGCAGCTACATCTAAGAATTAGGTATGGATGTTTTGTGAAAATATTTTTCTGAAGAAATTATATGTTGCTAAATTGTGTTGGGAAATTGTGTGGAAAGTGGTATACAGCAAAATCCATCCAAGTAAAGGTGAATTGAAGCTTGAAAGGAAATCAAGGTTCTTGAAGACCTTGAAAGAGAAGATTAGTGACAAGAAGAAGATCCTCCTAGACAAGATGGAGGTATAAACAGCCCTGAAAGGTAGATGGTTTGATTTGTTGTATTTATGTTTTGCATTTATAAAGTTGGAAAAGGTAGAAATTTTTGAATTTTGATGAAGAATAGAATAGCAGTAAGGCTTGAAAGGTTTGAGAGAGAAGTGAAAAAAACCTTGAAGCGGAAAGAAAGGAGTGAGTAACAAGAGAGATTCCAAAAACCCATAGAGGCCTGAAGAACAAAGGAAGAGAGCTAGTAAGCTCTTGAAAAAAAGTAAAATTTTGTATTCTTCTTATCAGTGTTTGACAAGATAATGTATGTTGTGAGGTTGCAGGTTCAAGGCAATCAAGCCATTGAGGCTTAAGAGGAGAAGCAGCCAAAGAAGGCTTAGTGGAAGAGCTAAGAGAAGCTCTAGAAGAAGAGCAAAGGGAATTGCTCAAGAAGAAGGAAGAAATCCAAAAAGAAGTTTGGATAGCTTGCCAAAATACTAAGGTGAAATAGACTTAGGTAAGGTAAAGGATGGAGATTGAAGAGTTGAGAAGAGTGATAGAGGTACTGCCTAGAAGAAACATAAACCAGATAAAGAAGGAGAAACAAGAAAGAGACAGAAAGAGGAAGAGTACCAAAGAGAAGTGAATGATATAAAAGCAAGGATAGCCATGATAAAATGCATGGTAGAAAATATGGAAAACCCATGGCAAGGATGGGTAATGAAGAAGAAAAGAGTAAGATGGCCAATTAGATTAGTGATGGAGAGAAAAAGAAGAAAAAGGCTAAGAGTTGCCTTAAGGAGAGAGATGAAGAAGTATAAAAACAAGGATAAGCTCAAGAATGAAGAGCTTGAAGAGAAATTTCAGTGTGAAGAGGAAGTTCAGTATGAGACGGATCTCATCATTGAAGAAATAGACAAACAGCAAACAATCACTCCAAAGAGCAAGTGGCCAAATGTTTTTGCATCTGACATTTCATTTGATGTTTTGTTTACAGGAAAGCAAGTTGGGGAAGAAGGAAAGACATATGATCCAATGAAGATGCTCATGGATCAAGGAGATGAAGCACTTCATGAGAGAGTGCTTAGACAAGAAGAAGAGGCTTGTTGTAATGCCTCAAGTGATGAAGATATGAAGAAGGATCAGTTGGAACTCCAGAATACAGAGTTGATTAAGCATGAAGAAGAAGTCCTTACTCAAGAGGACAAAAGAAATGAAGAGCTGCAAGTTGATGAAGAACAAAGGTATAGTGATCAAATTTCAGCATTGGAAAAGATTGAAGATGATAATTTTCAGTTGCATAATATTGATAGAGTTGATTTTGATTCAAATGTACTAATCACTAAGGAAGAAGATCTGCAATATGAAGGAGAAATGTGGCAGTTTGATCAAACATCTACAGGTGAAGGAGAGTTGTTTGATAAGAAACAAGAAGGGGTAGAACAGCTGCAAGAAGAAGATGGAGAGAAAACTAAATGCTTAGCCTGGACAATTGAAGAAGTTATCTTGAAGGAGATAGAAAAACTTGATAGAGAGTTTCTAGTTGAGGAACCAAACAAGCTTTTTGTGTATCAAAATAGAGAGCAGTTGTTGGAAGAGTTGGCAGCACTAGAATATGCCATTAATCGTGAAGAGAATACCAAAATTTGTCCTATAACAGTATTTGAGGAGTTAGAACATTTCTGTGGAGAAGAAATGAAGACAAAGGACCAAGAAGTCACATTGGAACAGCAAGTACGGGTTCAGAAATTTGGAAAGACCCAAGGGTCTCAAATGTTTGTTTCTAACTTTGCTTTGAATGGTGATTGTACAGGTTTGCTTGATAAGGAGGTAAAGTACTTGGAGAAGAGGGCTCTTCTAAGAGTTCAAAGAGAGAGAATGGAAGCTGATATCCTCATTCAAGAGGATGAATATGAAAAGAAGAAGACTGTAAAGAAGATGAAGAGACAGCAAGATGTACTTTGGAAGATAAAGACAGCAAGCAAAAACAAACACAAGTGTGGAAGTCAAGAACATGCACATTTGTATGAAAAATTGAATGAAGAGGACATTTATTTTGTAAAAGTTTTTTTGGGCAAACAAATGAAACTCATGAGCAGGAGCTCATGAAACTTTTTAAGCCCAGGAATCTAATGCAGGAGCATCGAATGCTTAGATATGCTAGGGATATTTTTTTTTTTTTTTTTTTAAACAAAAAAATTCAAATTGTGGACACTTGTCAAAAGGAGAGGATAGGCTTATTTGGGTATTTAGTTATTGATAATCATATTATCATGTAAAATCAAAGGAGTCAGCCATAGGTGGCGTAGGTTAGGCGCAGCTGAATAAGTCTATGTTTAAAACATCTTGTTGAGTCTTATTAGGAATTAGTTGGGTGTGTTAGTAATAAAATATAATTATTTCAATATGGGAAGTAGGAGTATAGGCAGTAGAGTAGGAGTTTGTATAGGAAGAAGTGTAGGATCAAGTCTGAGAAAAGGACTGTATATCACTAGATTGTAATAGATTTGAGAAGAGTAATGTTTGTATTGGCGTGTTGTTAGATTGCATGGAATAAAAGTTATGTTAGTTTACTGCAATTCATGTATTATTTACTCTATTCATATTGAATCCGTTGTGCTTCTGCTAAGTGATCTGCCAGTTAGCTATTTCAATCTATGATTATTATGATGGATATGGGTTCATTAAGCAGCCGAGATGGGGGCACCCTACGCTAATTCTGACCACTGTCTGCATATTGAGGAATCACAAGCGCTAGACTGAATTGAAGGAAGAAGAAGAATATAAGGAAAGCACCGATCAAAAGTTTCAGAAATCTAAGGCTCCTGCATCCAAAATTACTCAATCAAATACAAAGATATCAATCTCAGGAATTTATCCGTATGAACCTGTCAAAGTTACTCTAAGGAAGGAAGCGAGTAATTCTGAGTCGCTCAAACGGTGAGGTGAGAGTGAAGTTTTTGCGTTGTATGTTACGCTTTGTTAAATTTTTTAACATTTCCTATTATCGAAACAAATATTCATAAATCCACTCATATTTGGTGGAGATTCGTCGAGACTTGTTTTGTTTTAACTATTGTTAATCGACTGCAAGAAAAAGGCGGGTTCTTGTGAGCACCCAGGCCCAAACGTGTCAGGAAAAGTGACCTGTAGGCGATGTGTATTTGTCCAGACGGATACATAACAGTGAATACACAGCCAAAATAGTTTAATCCTATCTGTTGGTTCGGTCAATGAAGTGAGTTTCTTATTGCACCGTCAGCTTTAGAGCTGCTTCGATTAGGTTGGAATAAAATTGAGATAAAAGTAGTGATCTGCATTGTGTATAGTTTAGTCTATAAATCCAAGCCAGCGCGTGAAGATCTATATAACAAAGATGGACAAATTCCCAAGTCCTTACTGTAGACCATTATGATGCTGGCTGAGAAGGTACGCCAGGAGCAGGAGCCTGTAACTACATTGAACCTGAAAAATGCATGGTATATAGGGGAAATGAGGACGCGCCAAGCCTAAAAAGGGAGAGAATTGCATTCGGTTAGCAAGCTTGAGCTGAGGAACAGAAGAAACTAGAAGACGTAGAGGCTGTAATGCTGCACGTACGTCCATGAGTTGAGCCAGGTGGGCAGCTTGGAGATAGATGGCGAGGTGTAGAAGGGTTTGTTGATGCAAAGGCTCGATGCACAAATATACAGACCGAGACTATTTGTGGCTGTGTATAGGAAAGCATGTGAGTATTTGGATGTCTGTATAGTTTATTCAGATAAGACAAAAGATTAAAAATTTTCCTTTGGAATTTTAAAAAAAAATGCTCTACTGTTGAAGATTTCTGTTGTGTATAGTTTACTGGTAGAGCAGTCCATCATTTAGTATTAGGCCGTCTTAGCTCAGCTGATAGAGCTATTGAAACATAAAGGATCAGTGTTTAGAATTGCCTATGCTCTATAAGAGGAGAAGAAAACTGGAGAAAGTACTATTTGAAGACTAAGGCGAGCAATTTAGAATAGTGGATCAGAGCTTTGTTTTGAAGTTTCCAAATTTATTCAAAATGCATCAACCTACTTGTTGACCCCTTCCTCTATAACTTCTGCCTCTACCTCTACTCTTCTATGATTGTCTTCTATTAGGCTTGGCTTCATCTTTAAATGTAAATTGATTGCACTCCTCAAGAGTCCTAGGGATAACTAAGCTTTTTTCATTTTGACAATTATATCTCAAACCTGTAAGATATCTAACAACCTTTTCTTTATACTCTTATATATGATCTGATCTAATAACCAGTTTATAGAACTCTTTTTTATATTCTTTGACACACATTTATTTTTGTTTCAACATTTGTAACCTTTTAAAAATATTTGTTTCATAATCACTTGCCAATATCATGTCCCAAGACTTAATCTTTGTCTTAGCCTTCTTTCTTCTTTATTCTTGGATAAAATCCCACCAAAGGGATGTATGCCCTTTTAGCTTTTTGTGAGCAAACTTCACCTAGTCCTCCTCTGGAACACTTTCGTATTCAAAGTATTTGTCTAGTTATAAAATCTAGTCAATGAGTTCTTCTCCATCCAAGCTTCCTGAATATGTGAGAAGTTACATTTTAGTTTATACCCCTATTTCATTACTACCTTAGAATTATTTCCAGACCTTGTTCATCACATTCTCCAACTTCTTCACATTCATCTTCTGGCTCTTGGAGTTATTCCTCTTTATCATTGTCATCTCATGTTATGACTCCCCTTATTTGAGTAGACTCTATTGCTACAAGTATAGTATCAAAGCCAATACTTAAGTTCTGCAATTCCTCCAACACAGTTTAAATATTGGCTATATTCCTTTTAGGTGGCATCTTGTATTTTTACCTTTTAATCTATCTAACCAAAACTCACTCTCCAAGCTAGTTGACCAACACACAACCAATTCACTCTTGTTATCTAAGAGTGTACCCCTTATTTAAATATGACTCAGGTGTCAAACCTATTCTAATACCAAACTGATGCAGAGGAGTTAGTCAAATACAACCAATTCATAATCTTTGCTTCTTTAGCTAACCTCTACTACCCCATTTGAGGCATATATTTTAATATTTAGGTAAATATATATGGTTTCATATCACAAAAACTAGTTTTTAGATACCCAGTATCATCCCTTATGAACTATCAAAATTTGAGATTCTAACTCAAAAGGGAAGGTTCTCTATTTTCAAGCTTTTGGTGTTTTTAAACCTCTTCTTGTAGCCCTCTTGAGGTATTTTTTTGAGGTTCTTTTTGTGCACAAAATTATTTCAATGAAAAAATATACATTTTATATACCCACTAATTTTTACATAATCATACCAATTTTTGGATTCTAAATCTCTAAAAAAGTACAAAAATTAAGCTCTTATCTTAACCAATTAGGTCTCCTATTGTGTCTCCTAGAACTAGAATGGTATTTTGGCTCTAAGAGGCTCTACACATGAAAAAAGTAAAATATAATGTTTGATTCACATTTGGAATATAAAACCCATAATCTTTACCAAATTTGAGGATCGGGTTCACTTCCCTTATACCTAAACCATGAAATGGTCTCAACTCTTCAATATGTCTTTCTCACAAGCCAAGTAAGAGAAACTTTAAAGTTTAAAGAAAAAAATGGAGTTTTGATTGTTGTTTCAAGTTATAAAAGGTATTTTTAGGGTTTTATAACACTCATGGATGTGAAACACCTTTCTTTTGTTTGATAAAAGTCTTAAGAAATCAAAATCTCACCTATTTGAAGCATCCAAAAGTGAGGTTACAGGGATGAATAGGCAGAGTACTTGAAATGGACTATATTTGATAATTTATTGAAGTTTTTATCCTCCCAAAATATTTTCTCAATGATTACCAAATGTATACAACTTTTTTTACATAAATAAACTCTTACACATTGTAAAGATTCTCGAAACCCTATTGAGAATGACACAATCCACTTGACTATGTATAGTAATTGAATGAACCCTATCTTATTATTAGATAAAAATATTTATCAATCGATCCACATGAAAAATTAAATTATATCATTTATTTATATAGTTTACAATTCCAAAAAAATATTTACAAGACTTGAATCCTTCACTAGAAATCAAATCTTATTGGCAATCAACACTTACATATGATTGCATAGAATTTTATAATTGTATTGTTCCTAAGCCTATATGCTATTCATTCTCATTATTGTATCCTTAAAATATTATTCTTACTTTAAATTGTGAATGAAATCCATATTTATAAATCATTACATATTTTCTACAAATCCTCTAACTACTCAAGAACCTCCCAACATAGGTCTTGATTAGATTTGAAGTGTATTTGCATAACAAGAACATTGACCAAAAAGGCAAAAGAGGTCATCCTAGATAAACAAGACGTTAGAAAACACTTAATACACTTAAAATAACTATAGTAACTCCTAAAAACCACTAGAAGTTAGATAAATTTCTCATAAACCAAAGTTTCTTATTCAAATAATTGAATTTGAATTTCCAAATTCAAATTCTATCCTACCTAAGCTATCTTGAACACTGAGAAATGACTGAAAATTGTGTTTTATGAATTTTAAGACCTTTGAAACTATCTAACCAATCTAAATGACCCTTGAAACAACTTAATCAAACCAAAAATAAACAAAATAAACCAAATTTTAAGCTTGGAGTGATGTTTTTGCATCAAAATGGTAAAATAACATTGATGAGTGAGCAGTAATAACCCTTACTCAATCATTAATGGAAAAAGTACATGAAATGAAAAATAACATCGGTGAGTGAGAAGGAATAATCCAAACTCACTCAATAATGGAAAAAGTACATGAAATGGAAAATAACATTGGTGAGTGAGAAGTAATAATCCAAACTCACTCAATAATAGAAAAATTATAGAAATGTAGAAATAGACGTAGATGTCTAAAAAAAGGAAGGACATATAAAAATAGACGTAGGTGTCCTAAAAAAAGATAAAAATATAGAAACAGATGCAGTTGTCTGAAAAAAAAAGAATGATAATAAAAAAATTCAAATAAAACCAAGTAAATTATAGGAATGTAAAGCAATGGTGTAGAAAAAATGATCCATAGTCACTCAAGCATATTATTTTGTTCTAAAGATAAATAAAACCAAAACAAAGTAGTGTCAACATGTTTTAAGATATGAAAAAGAAGGAATATAGAAGTGGGTAAACAGATTCACTATCAAACTTTCCTATCAAGAGGGAAATGAAATGGGTGGTGGAATAAAATTAAGTAAAAATCAAGGTAGAGAAACCCTTTATCAAAGTCAAGACACTAAAATTAGGTTTGTCAAAATAAGAGGATTTTCAACATTAAGGACTCTAAAGAATGTTTCCTAACCACATAAATATTCAGTTATCAAATAAAGTATGAAAATTAAAATAGACCTATCTTCCCACAATGTGTTCCCTATTCCTCAGGACCCCTTATAAAGTTGTCAATCTACTACAAAGATTGGGTGCATGCATGAAAAAGTAGGTAGCACTATAGATTTTTAATTTTCCTAACCCAATCTACTGGCCTCTCACACTCCAATGGACCTTGGTTCTATTACAAGGCCAACTGTAGAGTTTGAACATTGATTGGAGATAGGAGATGTGCTATGAATCATGTCTTTTGATGTGATGTTGACTTTTTGATTTTATATTATCTTTTGATCATTGCCTTCTATTTTAAATGATTTGACTTTTAATTTTTAATGGCTTTTTCTATTCCTCCTCCATACGAATTCAGAGAACCAAACATGGGTGCTAAAGATGACTAACATTTGAAAATTTGACATGTGGTTGCTAATAAAGAGGACTTAGAGAGCATAGTGTCTAAGAGTCTTATTTATTCATTTGAAATAAAAGTGTTATCTTGACTTCGACCTTGTTTCATCCATAGTGGAATGAAAGTAATAAAAATCAAGGGAAAATAAACATGAAACAATTTAAATTAATTCAAATCGTAAAAAATATGACAATGTGAAAAGAGATACAATGACAAGTATGATTCTTTATCATAAGAATGTATGTAAGTGTAGGGAAACATGTTAGCATAGTTTATTGTACAAGTTTTATCTACAAAAGAAACAAAAACCAAGAATGAGAATATGTGATCACAAACTTGTAACCATTTCTAAACATTAAAAACAACACTTGATTTTGGTAAAAAAAAAATTGAAATAATATGTATATTTAATGAGGATAGCATGGTCCTATCTATGGTCTTACATTGCAACTCAAAATAGAAACCCAAGTGGGTGCAAAAAGGAAAAAATGGTACTTGTGAGGAGAGTTTGATCATATCCATGGTCTTACACTGCAACTCACAAAAAAAAACCTATGACATGTTTCATGGGGATGACCGATATTTGTATTAAACTAACATAATTTATTAGTATCATAACATGTAGGTTGATTATTGGTGTAACTAAAAGGTATAGAAAGTGCTAAAAGTTGTTTCATTTTTCGAATAGTTAGGTTGCATGGGAAGCTTAGGGATTATATATTTTAGCTACTCCTATTTTTATTGGAGGAGGATTTATAGTGATTGCATTATTGGAGTTTTTTAAATATCCCTTGATGGTTTTAATATTGGGCTCAAATTGTTGCATAAGAAAGTTTTATCTTTTAGCTTGATTAATAGCATCGTTTAGAGTTTGGGGAGAAAAAGTTCATACCTTGTATTGAAGGGAAGGTGTTAAGGTGGTTATAAATAGTTTAAATAAGTTATCATCAGTCATGCTATGATCAAATTTTTGAGCTAAATATTTTCATCATTTAATAATATCATGATTTGATTCAGAAGGAGATTGTTTAGCATTAACGAAATGGCTAAGACAATTTTCAGGAAGAACATCGTGTTGAAATTATTTAACTAAAGGATTGACTAAATCTTTGTGTTCCCATATGAAATGTTGAGGGAGTTAATTAAACCATTCTAATATGTCTCCCGTGAATGTTTTGACTAAAATTTTGGTAATGGTGAAGGTATTAGTTTGAATCTGCTCTTTATAAAGATTACCAAATGCTTTAAGGAAAGATATAAGGTCTTTAGTCCCATCATATTTAATAGTTGGAGACATATTTCTAATATAAATAGAAGTAATGAAGGGGGATAAAGGTTCATTTTGAATATGTTGGAGCATCATGTTGTGCATAATGGGTTGGAGAATGATATTTTCCATGACATCTTCAAGAGGTGGAGGGATACAATTTTAGTTATTTTAGGGTAGGAGAATAGGAGGTTGACTGGTCATGTTTGATAAATGATGTTGTATTTGCATCAGTTGAGAAGTATTATATGTTCACATAATGTTCATTTTTTACATTATTTATGCAAGGATTTGAGTGGTATCAACTGGTGGATTGGGGTTGTTAGTGTTTAAACATGGATTGGTAGGATTGGTAGGAGGAACATTCCTTGAACTGGTATTAGGGGATGTGTTGTTTGGTGGAGGATTGTTATCAGATGGGTTTTTGGTGTTTAAAATATTTCTTATAGGGTTAGTGATTAAGATTGTGTCAATTTCCCCTACAGTGTAATAAGGTGCTTTAAAGAAAGAATTATCTTGAGAAGTGTGAAATAGATTTGATCCATTAGTGTCTTTAGTTGGGGTGATTTGGACCATATTGTAGTCCAAATATGAGGGGTGAGATAAAGTACACCAAGAGTGATAATCCTCTTAGGTGGCAAGGGTAGGAAGAAAAAAACATCCCATATATAATCTAAATAGATTAAAGTTGTCCAAAAAAATTCTGATAGGGAATTTCATGATGCTTGGAATAAGAATCTAAGATTAGATAACAAAGGTGAAAAATAAGAACAAAATCAGTTAGATACAAAATAATATCATCCAAGAGGTACAAATTTGACTAGATTGATGGGGTTTGGAGGGAAGGTCAACAACAAAATTTAAGAAATGACACAATCGGATTAGTCAAATGTGTTCCATGGGGAAGCACTGAAGACCAACTTATGTGAGATTGGGTCAAACAGAATGATTGTGTTCTATAGAAAGGAAGATTAACTAGCATGTGAGATACTACGATGGATAGGATGACCATGTCATGTGGGAAAACAAAATTGTAGGAGAAACATTCAAGTACATCAATTTAATCTGAAGGTAGAGACAGATTTTGATAGTTATGACTATAGATGAACTAATGTTATTTTATATAATATTTGAAATAAACACATAAACAACTATATCAATTCAGCCAATCTAGCTGTGTCACATATCATAAATATTTCACCAATGTTGGTTGATACAAGTCTTTAAATATAGCATACAATTATCAGAGATCAAATAGCAAAAGTAGAAATGCTAATCTATGTGGTCATTCCTAAATATTTTAAATTGTAATGATTTTATAAATAAATGTGATAGAGATTTGGCTATAATAATGAACTACAAAGAAAATATAAGGATGGTTTCAGGTGGTTAGGGTTGAAAGGGATCTATATTGGTGATGGTATTGGCTTGGTATTGGGGCCTACCCCTTTACTTCACAATCTCACAGTGATAAGAGTGTCAAGTGCCTTCCCAATATATACCATCAACCACATATTTATAATTGACCAAAAAATTGAGTCAGATTCCCCCTTGGTGATAAAATCCTAGTAGGTAGACCTTGGGTAGAATTTGGTTAATGCTTTTTAATGTTATGTGGTTTGGAAGTGTGTGAAAAAGAAAAATAGTGTGATTAAATCGATAAATTAAAACCTCCTATTTATTCTATGCGTGTTACTCTAATCAAGTAAGAAATAAAATAAAAAGTGAATTAGTTACTAACAAAATAATTTAATTTGTTTGTTTGAAGAGTATAGGGTTAGTTTAGATGACCATGTATGCAAATAATACATAATATAATTGATTAGGTCAATGTTGTCTATTGAAGCAAGTGACATAAGAACATAATCGAATGATTCGACTGAATTTGTGAGGTAGGAAATCAAGCTACATAACTATGTCTATCTAATGGACCTAGTTTGTTGTATGGCTACAATTTTGTAGACTGAAAACTATAAAAAATAAGACTGTAAATGAAGAATAAAAATGACTAAGATGGTGGGAATGAACTTGATAATTTTGAATATGTTAAAACTATTGTTTTTATACTGTGTAGTCTAGATGAAGATTTATAGCCTACTAACAGAGTCAGTTGGGTCAATTGAGTTTGAAAACCTATATGTAAAGCAACGAACTGATTTGAGTTGATCGATCCAGTTACTTATTATTGATGATGACTTGCATAAAGAAATACAAATTCTATCAGAGTGACTATGTGTTAAACCTACAAATAGAGTGATAAACTGAGTCGATATATTCTATCTTATACTATAAAAATTAAATATATAATAAATGATAATAAATAAAGGCATGATGGAAAACCTACAAGGGTTAGTTTCGCATTAGGTTCACCAAAACATATACAAGGGAAAGTGAAGTTGATCTACAAATCAATCCTAGCTCAAAAAAGATAAATCACATTAGCCCTTCTACTTGTTGGTACATTTAGACAATAAGGGTCATGACCAGTATGGATCTGATAGACCTAACTAAGGGGTCCCTTACCACATAATATCACTAGAGATGGTTACAAATCCTTTTTTCAATTAATACCACACAATAATCCTAGTTAGGTCCTATGTTTTCTTATCAAAGTAATGACAAAATAAATTAAATCCAATTTAGTGATCACCAAAGCATGTGGCACAAAATAGGGGTAATAAACTTAAAATTAAACGTGAAAAGAAGAACTCTACTAAAGTCAATGTAGAGGCAATCCTAATACATGGAGAGAGAAACATATTCATAAACTAACAAATGCAAATCTATCTACTTACTAAAGAGGAGCAAGAGTTAGGAATACTTATTTTTTAAGACGAACTTGTGAGCCTCAATCTCTCCCTTGGACAATGGTGATTTGTAAGATATTGATGTGTATGTTGAAGAACCTAAGGATGGACAATGGATTATATTTTAGCCAAGGACCTCCTCGTGAATCCTAAGTTTTCACAAGATAAGATTCTTCTCTCAAAGTGTAGTATGAAACCGTAAGAAATGGTTCATCAAGAAGAATGATGGATAAGTGATCTAGAGATTATTTCAAAAATGTTTCCAAATCATACTAAGACTTGTACAATCACATAAGACTCGTTAATATCTTTCCAACAATATGTAGAACTCTGAAAATAGAGCTTGTATGCTCCTTATACAATCAATCAAATTTCTGATTAAAGCAGATCAATAGGTGGCCAACACTAATCAAACTAGAAAAATTGATGATCTTTAAATGTTTACGAACTATTTCCATGACTTAGAGGTTTTTGAGATCTTTTTAGCACATTTTACGATTTGAAAAATGGAGTCCATATGTGTAAGTTATGACTAGTCAAAGTAATGACATGACCATAAAGTAACGTGACAATAGAGTTACGTGGCAAATAAAAAGCTATTTTAATATGGTTAACATGTAAACAATCGTATATTAGGAAATAATTATCACCCCATATTTTTTAATACATGGGATATTATTAAAATTCCCATATTAAAATGTAAAAGGATAATATAAATCCCATAAAAAATGGTGAAATGGGATATTATCCAATCCCATCAAAAAAGGTGGGGATAATGAATAATCCCACTATTTTTGCAACACCAACAAGTATATAAAGGGGTGAGGGGTTATTTAGATATCATTAAAATTAGAATTGGGGTGAGGGGTTTCCTGATTTGAGTTTGTTTAAGACACTTTTTAAAGTCTTGAAGTGAGACTTTTGGTAGAGAATTTTAGGAATGTGAGATTGCTTTTGGTGACATGAAGGTGGAAGGTCCATCCATGAGTTTCGAGACTTTTCAAAGGTTTGTTGTTGAGCTTTATGCAGTCTTAGAGGTGTGCTTCTGGAAAGTGAAGAATTTATCTAAGAGTTTTGAGATTTTATGAAGGGCCAAACATACACATTTGAAAGTGTTTCAGGAAGGTGAAGAATTTGTCTGAGAGTTTCGAGATTATTTGAAGGTCCATAACATGTGAATTCATTATTATTCTGTAAGGGTTGCCTTGTACTTGCAAAATTTTAATAATGAATTGGTTTAGCTAAGTTACAAACCCAGAGACGTAGGCATTGTCGAACTCCGTAATCAACTCTTGTGCAGTGTGGTTGGTATTCTTGCATTGATTTTCTTTAAGTTAATTATTTTATGGATTAATTTTAATATATTTAATAAATTTCCTACAAGGATCCAAGGTAAACTTTTTGTATGAAAATTAGTGCTATTTTATGGATTAGTTTGGTATCAAAGTGGTTCTTACCAGTTGTTAATAGTGTTTTTGTATTGTGTTAGTGAGCTTCTAATTGTGTATTGACACAGAAGCATAGACTATTTGGGACCATATTTATAATGGATATGCACCATAGTGGTTCCAACAAAAGAACATAGATAAACAAAAGGCTCCTGCTATCCTAAGTACCAATCAACATTTGAAATCCCTAGTTCAACAGAGGACACCATCTAGACCTCTGGACATTGTCTTACTATCTGTGAAAGCCTCTAGGCAAAGTATTTCAATTATTTCAGAGGGATGTGTCATTAGACTTATGTTCAATGGGGACATCAGAACAAGTTATGTTACTATTGACATTATACATCGATTGAGTTTGCCAACATTGCCACTATTGCATGATAAAATATTTGGCACATAGAATGGCATTGTCTAAGGTATGATAACATATTATTGCACCTTGTGATTTGTAGTTGGGAGATATTTTAAACATGGTGACTCTTGATATATTCCCATTGGAGATGAATGAGATGGTTCTGAGAAATTTGTATCTCTTCACTTGAAAAGCATCTTTCATAGATGATGTCATAGAACTTTGCCTGTATCACACTTGGATCATGCAATTTGAGATGGGGCAAGTCTCTAGACCTAGTCATAATAATTCTAATCAGACATCAAATGTATATGTACTAGGTGACCATCAGGAACTTGAAGGCAAGCTGCATGATGATTTGTAGGGTGACTACTAAAAGAGCTAAGCCCACACCAAGATTAAATGGATGGTAAAGAATCTTAAGTGGTAGTTAAAGGATTTTGAGCAATTTGGTTTATCCATTTATATATCCTCATAAAACCATCAAAAATAATATGCTAGTTAGGATGTATAAATAAGACCCATATGGGCAGTCTTGTGTCATACACCATACATGGTTTTTAAATACTCAAAAGGCATTGTTTGTATCTGTATATACATGTATTGTAAAAGTTGTAATTTATTTTATTGTGGAGCCACCAATAAAGAAGAATTGAGTGACAGGTTTATCATATTCATGTTGTCTTCTCAAAGTGTGGTAGACATTTTCCATTAACAATAGTATATGCAGATTAGGGTATGTTATATTCTTGTTTATGTCAAGTGTTATTCTATAGAAAATAGTTTAGTAGACTTAGGAAGCACTAGGTCCACACATGTACTTATGTGTATATGTCATTGAGGCTATGCAATAGAAGAGGACATTGATAGATGTGATATTACACATGCATACTTTTGTGTAGAGGTTGTTAGAGCCATGTAGTAGAAGATGATGTGGATGCACATATAGAATCTTAGATCTATGTAGAGGCTCATTGTAACCATGCAGCAAAGGAGATTCAAGATCTCAATTCTATGTAGAGGCCCTTGGATGTCCATATAACAGAGGAAAACATGGACGTATGTGCATACTATTAGATCTATGTAGAGGATCATTAAGGTCATGTAGTAGAGGAGAATCAATATCTCAGATATGTGTAGAGGTTCATTATAGCTGTATAGCAGAGGAGATCACTAGACTTCTATGTAGAGGCTCATTATAGCCGTGCAGTAGAAGAGATCACTAGACTTATGTGTAGAGGCTCATTGTAGTCATGCAGCAAACGAGATCACTAAACTTTTGTATAGAGGCTCATTGACATTGTACAATAGAAAAGATCACTAGGTTAATTTGTGTAGAGGAGTGGATACCAAATTTTGGTAGATCAAAATCCTTCTTAGTGGGGAGGTGTGATCTAGAGATTGTTTTTAAAAAGTTCTCAAATCAGACTGAGACCTATACCATTGCATATGACTCATCAATATCTTTCCAATGGTATGCTTAACTCCAAAAATAGAGCCTCTATGCTCCTTGTGTAGTCAATCAAACTTATAGTTAAAGTAGGTCAACAGGTGGTCAACACTAGTCAAACTAAAAAAATTTATGATCTTAAAATTTTTATAAACTAGTTCCATGGTGTAGAGATTATTGAGATATTTTTGACACATTTTACGGTTAGAAAAATGGAGTCCGTATGTGCAAGTTATGACCAGTCAAAGTTATGATCAAAGTAATGACATGAAAACAGAGTTACATGGCAAATGAAAAGCTATTTTAATATGGTTAACAATAAATCATGATATATTAGGGAATAATATCACCCCATATTTTTAAATACATTAGATATTATTAAAATTCTCATATTAAAATGTAAAGGGATAATATAAATCCTATAAAAAATGGTGCAATTGGATATTATCCAATCCCATCAAAAAAGGTGGGGATAAGGGATAATCTCACTATTTTTGCACCTCCAACAAGTATATAAAGGGGTGAGGGGTTATTTGGAAATCATTTGAATTGGAATTTAGTGAATTCATTCCAAGGATTCAAACCTCTCATGGCAAAGCCAAGAGTCGAGAGCCGAAGAACCGAGAGCCAAATCGAGAACCGGTTCCAGCCATATGCTAGGTTTCTTGATTTGAGTTTGTGTAAGCCACTTTTTAAAGTCTTGAAGTGAGACTTTTGGTGAAGAACTTCAAGAATGCGAGATTACTTTTTGCGACAGTAAGGTGGAAAGTTTGTCTGTGAGTTTCAGGACTTTTCAAAGGTTTGTTGTTGAGTTTTATGCAATCTTAGAGGTGTGATTCAGGAAAGTGGAGAATCTATCTTAGAGTTTTGAGATTCTTCTAAGGTCCAAACATACACATTTGGAAGTGTTCTAGGAAGGTGAAGAATATGTCTGAGAGTTTTGAGATTCTTCGAAGGTCCGTAGCATGTGAATTCATTATTGTTTTTTAAGGGTTGCCTTATACTTATATACATTTAATAATGAATTAGTTCAGTGAATTTGTGAACCTAGAGATGTAGGCATTTTTGAACTCTGTAATCAACTCTTGTGTAGTGTGGTTGGTATTCTTGCATTGGTTTTCTTTAAGTTGATTATTTTACAGATTAATTTTAACATATTTAATAAATTGCCTACAAGAATCTAAGGTAGATCATTTCAAAAAAAATTATAGATCATACTAAGACATGTACCATCACATAGGACTCGTCAAGATCTTTCCAATGGTATGTGGAACTCTGAAAATAGAGCTTGTATGCTCCTTATGCAGTCAGTCAAAGTTTTGATCAAAGTAGGTCAATAAGTAGTCAACATTGGTCAAACTAAAATAATTAATGATCTCAAAATGTTTATGAACTAGTTCCATGGTGTAAAGATCATTGATAGCTTTCTAGCACATTTTATGATTTGAAAAATAGAGTCTGTATGTGAAAGTTATGACCAGCCAAAGTTATGGTTAAAGTGATGGCGTGACCATAAAGTGATGTGGCAAATGAAAAGCCAATTTAATATGGTTAAAATAAAAAATATAATATATTGGGGAATAATTATCACCCCATATTTTTAAATACATGGGATGTTATTAAAATTATCATATTAAAATGTAAAGGGATAATATAAATCCAATAAAAAATGGTGAAATGGGATATTATCCAATCCCATCAAAAAAGGTGGGGATAATGAATAATCCCATTATTTGTGTACCTCCAACAAGTATATAAAGGGGTGAAGGGTTATTTTGAAATCATTGTGATGGGAATTGGAATTGGAATTAGAATTCAATAAATTCATTCCAAGGTTTCAAAGCTCTCATGGCAAAGCTAAGAGTCAAAGAGCCGAGAGCCAAAGAGCTGAGAATCAAGAGCCAGAGCAAGAGATTAATCCAGTCGTATGATAAGAGACCTGATTTGAGTTTGTTTGAGCCACTTTTTAAAGTCTTGAAGTAAGACTTTTGGCAAAAAACTTTTAGAATGCGAGATTTATTTTTGCGACAAGAAGGTGGAAGGTCCGTCCATGAGTTCTAGGATTTTTTGAAGGTTTGTTGTTGAGTTTTATGTAGTCTTAGAGGTGTGCTTTGTAAAAGTGAAGAATTTGTCTGAGAGTTCTAAGATTCTTTGAAGCACCGAACATACACATTTAGAAGTGTTCTGAGAAGGTGAAGAATCTGTTCAAGATTTTTGAGATTATTTGAAGGTCCAAAACATGTAAATGCATTATTGTTTTGTAAGGGTTGCCTTGTAGTTATAGACATTTAATAATGAATTGGTTCAGCTAATTTTTGAACCCAAAGACATAGGCATTGCCAAACTCTGTAATCAACTCTTGTGTAGTGTGGTTGGTATTCTTGTATTGCTTTTCTTTAAGTTGATTATTTTATGAATTAATTTTCGTATATTTAATAAATTGCCTAAAAGGATCTAAGGTAAACATTTTGCATAAAAATTAATGCCAATTTATGGATTAGTTTGGTATTAGAGTGGGTTAAGATCAGGCCTTTGAGACCAGATTTGTAATGGATATGCACCATAGTGGTTCCAACAAAGGAAAGGCTCCTACTATCCCAAGTACCAATCAGCATTCAAAATCCCTAGTTTGATCAAAGGACACCATCTGGACCTCTAAACATTGTCTTATGATCTGCAAGAGCCTCTAGGCAGAGTGTTCTATTTGTTTTAGAGGGATGTATCATCAGGCTTGTGTTTGATGGGGACATCGGAATGGGCTATGTAACCACTAATGTTATACATTGATTGGGCTTGCCAAAATTGCCACTATCATATGCCAAAATAGTTGGCATGAAGAATGGCATTGTCCAAGGTATGGCAACATGTTGTTGCACCTTGCAATTTACAATTGGGAGATAGTTATCAGACATGGTGACTCTCCATATCATCCCATTGGAGATGAATGAGATGGTTCTGAGAAATTTATATCTCTTCACTCACCAAGCATAATTCATAGATGATGGCATAGAGCTTTGCTTGGATCGTGCAATTTGAGATAGGGTAGGTCTCTAGACCTAGTCATGATGATTCTAATCAGACATCAGACTCATGTGTACCAGGTAACCATCAGGAACCTGAAGGCAAGCCGCATAATGATCCATAGGGTGAATAATGAAGGATCCAAGCCCACACCAAGATTCAATGGATGGTAGGGAATCTTAGGTGGTAGTTAAAGGCTTTCGAGCATTTTGGTTTATCCATTTTTATATGCTCACAGAACCAGTATAAATAATGTGCTAGTTAAGATGTATGAATAAGACCCATATGGGCAGTATTATGTCACACACCATGCACAGTTGTTAAAGACCCAAGGGGCATTGTTTGTATCTATATATACATGCATTGTAAAAATAGCAGTTTGTTTTATTTTGGAGTCACTTGTAGAGAAGAATTGAGTGTCAGCTTTATCATACTCAAGTTATCTTCTCATATTTTGGCAAACGTTTTCCATTAATAATGGTATATGCAGATTAGGGTATGTTTATATTTGTTAAGTGTTATTCTATAGAGAATAGTTTAGCAGACCTAGGAAGTACTTGGTCCACATGTAGTTTTGTGTAGAGGCCCTTAGATAGTTGTGTAGTAGAGGAGATTACTAGACTTCTATGTAGAGGCTCATTATAACTATGCAGCATAAGAGATCACTAGACTTCTGTCTAGAGGATCATTGCAGTCGTGCAATAGAAGAGATCACTAGACTTTTGTGTAGACGCTCATAGCAACTATGTAGAAGAGGATATCACTAGACTTTTATGTAGAGGATCATTGTAGATGTGTAATAGAAGAGATCATTAAAATTCTATGTAGAGGCTCATTACGGTCATATAGCAGAGGAGATCACTAGACTTCTATGTAGAGGCTCATTAAAAACTATGTAGCAGAAAAGATCACTAGGCTTATCTATGTAGAGGCTCTTGTGAATCTATTCAGCAGAGGAAGTCATCACATTCCAAACCTTAGTTTTGTGTAGATGTTATTGATGGTTGTGCAGCAATAGAGGAATTATGAAAGGTGTGATCAATCAGTTATTCCAAGTGCTAAGACATGTCAAAGTATCTTCCAAACCAAAAAGCATTCTAGTGGATACCAGCTTTTGGTAAACTAAAAGCCTTCAGAAAGGAGGTATGATCTAGAGATCATTTCATAAAAGCCTCCAAATTAGACTAAAACTTGTACCATCGCATAAGACCCATCAAGATCTTTCTAATGGTATGTGGAACTTTGGAAATAGTGCTTGTATGCTCCTTATTCAACTGGTCAAAGTTTTAATCAAAGCAGGTCAATAGGAGGTCAACATTGGTCAAATTAGAAAAATTGATGATCTTGGAATGCTTATGAACTAGTTACATAGTGTAGAGCTCATTGAGAGTTTTTTGGCATATTTTATGGTTTGAAAAATGGAGTCCGTATGTGTAAGTTATGACCAGCGAAAGTTATGATTAAAGTGATGACATGGCCATAAAGTGACATGGCAATAAAATTACGTGGAAAATGAAAATCCATTTTAATATGGTTAAAATATAAACCATCATATATTGGGGAATAATTATCACCCCATATTTTTAAATACATGGTATATTATTAAAATTTCCATATTAAAATGTAAAGAGATAATATAAATCCCATAAAAAATGGTGAAATGGGATATTATCCAATCCCATCAAAAAAGGTGGGGATAATGAATAATCCCACTTTTTGTGCACCTCCAACATGTATATAAAGGGGTGAGGGGTTATTTGGAAATCATTAGAATGGGAATTGGAATTGGAATTTAGTGAATTCATTCCAATGTTTCAAAGCTCCCATCGCAGAGCCAAGAGCTAAAGAGTCGAGAGCTAAGAGCTGAGAGTAGAAGAGCTAAGAGCTAAAAAGTTGAGAGTCGAGAGTCGAGAACTGAAGAGTTGAGAGCCAAAGAGATGAGAGCTAAGAGTTAGAGCAAGAGATGAATCGAACCGTATGCTAAGAAACCTAATTTGAGTTCATTTGAGCTACTTTTTAAGTCTTAAAATAAGACTTTTAATGGAGAACTTCAAGAATGTGAGATTGATTTTTGCTACAAGAAGTTGGAAGATTTGTCCATGAGTTTCAAGACTTTTCAAAGGTATGTTGCTAAGTTTATGCAGTCTTAGAGGTGTGTTTTGGGAAAGTGGAGAATCTGTCTGAGAGTTTTGAGATTCTTCGAAGGGCCAAGCATACACATTTGGAAGTGTTCTAAGAAGGTGAAGAATCTATCCAAAAGTCATGAGATTCTTCGAAGGTCCAACACACGTAAATTCATTATTATTTTGTAAGGGTTGTCTTGTACGTACAGACATTTAATAATGAATTGGTTCAACTAATTTATGAACCCAGAGATAGGCATTGTTGAACTCTGTAATCAACTTTTGTGTAGTGTGGTTGGTATTTTTGTATTATTTTTCTTTAAGTTCATTATTTTATGGATTGATTTTGGTATATTTAATAAATTGCCTACTAAGATCCAAGGTAAACTTTTTGCATGAAAATTAATTTTATTTTACGAATCAATAAGTAGATGCGTAAATAAATGATTAACTCTATCTCTCTCTAAAAATGGCAAAAATGATGTGTTTATATAGTTGGATCTAACCCTAAACTCTACTAAAGTTTTAGATAGCATAGTCAGCCTAATCAACCCTATTATTTAATAAATAAAGCAGTTAGGTCCCACACTATGTCAGTTGGGATTGAACTAATCCCGTAACATGATTATATTTTAAGAATAGGATCAGCCTAGGCAGACTTTGTTTGGTAAATGTAAAAATGAGGTTTTGGCTTAGGTAGGAGTTATTTGAGGTGATGAATTGCTTGGAAGATTGTGTAATGGAGGTGTTAAATCTTATGAAAAATTATAAGAGATATTTGTATTGGTTTCAAGTGGCGGTATAGGGAACAATAATCTTACATAGCACCAATGGTATGCCCACCCATTTTCTAGTGCACCCTTTAAGGCATTCATTCAAAGAGATTGAGTCTCGTTGGGTTCTTGTAAGAGAGAAAACATCAGTAATTGATAAAGTTTAAAAATATTGTGTGTACATATGAATAGCCTAAGGAGAAAGGGAGAATGCTTTATTTGGTGATTCCTTTTATAAAGAAATGTATACAAACATGGATCTAATCGCACACAAGATCTTCAACATTTTAAATAAAATAAAGTGAGTAGGAGAAATTAATTAAAATAGATAAATCTCATCTTAATTAACACATTAAATATTTAGAGAGACATTCATTATATCTCTTTAACATTAGTATTGATCCATATTAAATCCAAAAAAATTAGAAGACATCTATGAGAAGCAGACACAGTTTAATAGAGAAACAAAATATGCATTAATCTAAAGTGTTTGTTTACATAGTGTCAAACCTTATAAAATATAACACAACGGTACTTATAGAAGAAGGATCATCTCCTAGTAGCATGAGTTCCCCTCTTGGGGACATCATGGACTGAAGTGGTTAAAAAAGAATTATAAAAATATATTTATTCTAAGGATAAATGAAGAAGATTCCCTAAGGCCCACTAAGAGAGAGGTAAGATAAGGTCGGAGGTGAGCCACTCCCTAACTGATTTAGTAGGCTTTATTAAGCTACCAATGATTGATTAATGATATTGACCTCACAGTCAAGCTTTTGTAGGTTGATAGGTGACTCATGGAAGATGATTTCTACCTAAGTCAACAGTTTCTTGTGAGCCTTGAGTGGGGCCTCCAAGGAGACCTTGAACTCTTAGACCTAGTTGATGTTTATCATAGATTGAATGGCTAACTCAAATATGTATTTAACTCTTGACTCATTAGCTTTAGCGACTCTTGTCATGATCTCGTCAAAGCATGCCAAGTGTACCCCAAATTTGTGCTCCCTATTAAGGTGCCATCAGGGTGAAAGAGCACTAAAATGTTGACATTCTTGAAATAAGTAAGGATTTGGTCCTTAATTTTCTCTAGTGACCCAATGGTCACTTAGGTTCTATCCAAACATTCCTCGATGGACATTATTATATCTCTTATAAAGGTCTGGTATAGGTTCAAGTCCATAAGGGGCATCAACTTCAATTCTGATAGCATCCCCTTATAGATGATAGCATCCAACTTCTTGTAATTATTATCCACCTAGATAATACTCCCCTAATATGTCTAGATCATTTTGAGGAGATATTTTATTTGATAGAGGATCTGGTCACTTCCTTAGGAATGATGAATAATTGGGTGAGAGTTTCCCCTACTTTGTTAACTAAGCATGTGGAGAATGTAATCCTTACCTAAAAATCCAAAGTTCTCACCCATTCGCTAAGATCCTCCATTATTTTCTCTATGAGGTCATTTATGGCCTGGATTACTAAGGCTGGGTCTTTTCTTGCCCTCTCTTCTCTACTTGTAGTCCTTACATTGGTAAGGAAGAATAGACCTTATTTAATCCTCCACACCATTGAGTCTCCTTCCTAAGTAACTATATGTGTGAGGACCCTCTTCATGTTCACAATTGCTCTATTAAACTCCCATTGAACCTATGGGTCACCCTAATAGACCATTTCTATTCTATGTGCTTTAGTAGGTGTTAGGGGCCCAGCCTAGCTAGGGCCTACATTAACTCCCAAAGTAGTGGAAGAGGATAAAGGTGGGATGATAAAGGTAGAGGTAGATGGAGGAGGGTTGGGAGGAATAAGAATGGATGAGTAGAAGGAAAGAAGGAGGAAAGGAGTAGAGGAGGAGGGGACATGGGAGCAAAAGGAGGCAGGATGAATGGATAACCTTTTGGGAATAACTGGGCACACCACTAGCCTAGGGTTATGTTGACCTATGGACTGATGGCACTAGGTAGAGGAGTGCTCAATAAAAATGAAGAAATTGGTTGGTTAAAATCAAATCATTGAGGGCTTGGGATGAAGGAGAATGAGGACTAGGGAGTAATGGGAGGAAAAAGTTGAATAGAAGGCTGGGAGGGAGATACATTTTGTTTCTTCTTGGATTTCCAAGTCAGATCAACTACAGCTACTGTCATATTTATAGGGATTGTGGTGGCAACTAGAACCTGGTCTGGGGGGATTGTGACTATCACTTTCTTCCTTTTTAAGGCATTCATGCTCAAAGCAGCCCATTCAATGGAAATCAAAGGAGTCATTACGTCAATTGTTATCAGAGGAACCTAAACTACTAGAGTGGTAGTTGTAAGCACTACAAATTTGGGGGGCACTAGAATTGTGTACACTGGAGGAGTAACTATTGGGGCTATTGATGTGGCTACCATGATGTATATTGGTGTCGTGAAGCTAGGATCCACTAGAACCTAAGCTATTCCTAGTGTTATACAAGTTGCCTAGATCGAACCTAACACTCCTAAAGATGAAGGCCACATAATTAAGACTCTAAGAGACCAAAGGCAAGTTGTGTGGATTCATACGAGTGAAATGGGTTAAATAGAGGGTAATTGGGAAGTGATAATGTTGAACATAGTCAGAGCCAAGGGGACCTGGGTGAATTGAGGAGTCGATGAGATGGAAATTAGAGAGGACCTCACTAAGATAACCTTATTAGGAGCAAGGAATCTTGGAGGTGGTATGATGGGTTGTGGAGGGATGAAAGCAGTGGGGAAAGGAGTCTCCAGGGGCACCACATGTTAGTGTCACTCTAGGATCACCTCAAGGTTGTTCTCTATGTCAAAGTGTAACACTTGTATCATTGGTGTTAGAGTGGCTTGTGGAAGTGGAGGTGGCAAAGCTTGAGTCATGACACAGGGGTTGAAGCTCATAAAGATGAAGGTACAAGGACCCCTTGTATAATTTTCCTATGTATATTAGGCATTGTCACCTAAATGTCTTCCCCAAGCTAAATCAAAAGGGCCCATGTAGGGGTAATCAGCCTTTCCTCAATGATTAGCCTAGATTGGGCCTTTTTTCTATTCTTATTTACTACCTCCACCCTTATGAGTACTTTAGCATCACTGGCTGGATTATGATGAATCTCATCATCTTCATGGGCCTTGTTGAGGTATGTGATGTTGAGTCTAGTTGCATATCTTACCACATGAGTGTTGATGACCCCTCAAGAATCCCATTCTTTGTGCTTAGCTCTTCTTAGGGCATATGAATTTTAATTAATTATCACTTTTTGTATGTTGGATAAGTTCATGTACTGATGGTGGTGGATGAAGATTTAAAAATCTAGATAGGAATTCTACCTATGATTGAACGAGCAACCCAAGACACCTTCAGCCAATTGATAAGCAATTTCTTACTCAACAAGGTGGTCTAAGACCTGATATGGTAAAAGGAGAGGGGGTTTCATGATGCCTTTTACCTTGATGATGATATGGTCTTAATTATACCAGTAGGCTCCTATGGGCAAGAGCATTCTCCTAATTTAATCTAAGATTTATGGCATGGGCCTCTTATTTATGGCCATGTAGACCATTGGTTAGAAGAATTCATAGATGTCCCAAATGTGATTTATTAAATGGTGTGCATATAACTTGTATAAGACGACATGAATAATGGATTTGATAGGCATCCATGATGAGAACATAAAAGGTTTGAATGTGAGGGTGTCATAAACCACATCCATGAGATAGAAATTTCCACCCTCATGGTCTTCACTGACACCCTTAACCATATTGAAGTTAATGAGGCCCCCAAGGTCCAGAACTTGTTTTCCCTTGAGGATGATACTCAGTAAAGGCACCAAGTGGATGTTCACATGTATGACACCCTTGACACCAAATAGTTGATTTAGTAAGATCATCCCTGTGCAGACTCCCTCCTGAAAGAGATGAATGGGGCATGCATTGATATCCTCCTTTTTGGTCCATTGGTAAAGATTGATGGCCCAATCCCAAAGAACTCCATGTATCTCATGTGTCTCAATCCATGTGTCCATCACCTTTAGTCGTAAACTAGGGTGTACTCTAGGAGGTTAAAATACCACTTAAAACTAGTTTCAAAGATGTCCTCTATTTTGTTGTGTGACCCCACAAAGTACACTGAGTCCTAGTTAGCATCATGCACGCACATTGATTTCTATAGTGTGTTGCCAAAAATATTGGCACATAAGAACACCTCTAATTTGTTAGCTACCTTATACAATCTTAAATTTCCTAGGGTGGTAAGCTCATCGAAGAATTAGGTTTCATCTTCATCATCATCTGAGATGGACTTTTGCACATCCTTAATTACTCAAAACACTTTTTTATATTGCTCAAAATGGATCAGGTCTAATGAAAAGGTGGTATGTTTGTATTCAGACTCGGGGCTAGGATTTGAAGATGACATAGCCATAGCTGAGGGTTAAGGGATTACTTAACATAAAATTTTGGGTGTAAGGGAGGAACTAAAAGCTTGGAAAGGCTCTGAAAAGAAGGATACTTGGGAGTTGGGAGTGGTAACAGTGAATTAGATCTATATGAGGGCTTATAATGCTTCATGAATTTCTCTTGCATTAATGGCATTCAAGGCTCACCTTGCGCTTGATTTGGCATTTACTCAGATAATTTTGAAAATGCGCTCCTATCTTGGATTTTGTGATGGAAAAAGGACGTTTGTAGGTTATTGAATCATAGCTTGGATACCCAAGTTTAGTAATTTAAGGTCATCATATACATATGATTTTCCTTGTCCATATGGCACCTCAATTATCCTCTAGTTAGGCCATGTGTCCCCTACTAGTTGGACCCATCTATGCAGGCTACACCAAGTAGGCATGTTGGGGTGGGACTCTTTTATATTATCATGTACTAAAGTTGGTGACTTAGACCTCCCATGTACACATGGAACTTTTTTATTATCTTACGATCCAACCCATATCCTTCATCTCCTTACTTGGGCTACTACAAAACATTCTACCCTTCAGTATATGGGAGTGACACGTGATGCTTTATGATTGAGCATGGGTTTTGACTATACATCCTTCATGGCTCAATCAGAAGGCCCCAGGACTTTCCCACCACTTTTTAAGGAAGTGCCACATGGCAGCTTGTGGTTAGTTGGTATCACACTAGGTTCTGACATTTCTAACACCCTGAGATACTGACAACTTTAATAGGCTCGAACGAGTGGGATTGTGCCATGTGGATGGTCCATATTGCTCCACTTTCTCAGATGACTTCATGAGCTAATTTTCATTGTTTTTTTATTGAGCAATAAGATGGATACACATGACACAATCTTCAAGTTTGGGACCTAGCCATTGGATTTCAAACTAAATTATTGCTCTTAAATTTGACGACTTCTCTTAGTGCTAAAGAGACTATGATGATAATTTAACCAAAACACATCTGAGAAATGACTAAATATGAAAAGGGTCACTCATATTATAGAATATTTATCTGAGTAACTTTAGTAACGATGGCCCCAGACCATCTGAATAACTTTGAAAAGATCACACAACTAAGCAACTTCTATTAGCAAAGTTAGTCCACAAATCAAATAGAAACTCAAATTTGAGGAACGTCATAGAAAAAAGCTAAATAGATGTATTATGTAACTTTTGTAAACATGTCCATTTAAACATTCTAATTTAGATATCAATTGGATTAGTAGAGCAACCTAGGAAACAATCAGCTAGCTTATTTGGTTTAGAATCAAACCAAGACTTCATTTTACTAAATCTTAGATTTATAAGCGAAGGGCCTATGACAATAATCTTGTAAGAACCTGGACTGATTCATTTCACAACAAGACATAAACATAAATTTTTGAATTCAAAGAGGGTCCTCATTTGAGATTTTGAAAATAGGACATGTTGGTCACAACAATCTTTACCACATCTATCATTTCCTATTTTACATGAAATGTCTTTTTAACTATGTGAAATTTCTAAATTACAAGTCCCTACTTTAAAAAGAAATTTAAATTATTTTATAGTATCTACCAATTATTTTTTAATTGTTTAAAATGAAATTTAATTATATTGTTAAGTTAAAAAACATGTATATTTTGAAAACCAAAAAAATTATATATATATATATATATATATATATATATATATATATATATATATATATATATATATATATATATATATATATATATATATATATATATATTCAATCTAACCTTTATTTCCCTTTTCCTCCACCCGGCTTTGTCTATTATTGTATCAATAAAACTATTACCAAAACTAAAAATTATTCACTCCATGCCAACAATTTTTAAATCGTGTTTTTTTCTTTCGAAATTTGATGCAGAGGAGCTTCCAAGTAATTGTGTTTTTCCCACCACTATATGCAATTTGTATTTTACTAGATATTAATTGCTTAATTTTTAAATCGTGTTTTTTTCTTTCAAAATTTGATGCAGAGGAGGTTCCAAGTAATTGTGTTTTTCCCACCACTATATGCAATTTGTAATTTACTAAATGTTAATTGCTCGAGTTAATTTTTTACATTAGATGCATGATAAAATATTAAATAAATAAAGGGTTAAAATGCAAGAAACTTTATCATTAGAACTTTCATTTAGTAAAGGTTTGGAGTTATGAAAAGTTTTGGACAATCTAAATTAAAAACTTTCTTGGTGAGTTGAAAATGATTTTAAAAATTGTGAAGGATAAATAAAAACATGTCAAAATCTTCTCTTCAGTTCCAACATTTTTTTGGATCCCAATGGTAATGTTTTTTTTTTTAAAGCAAGAACACGCCAAGTGTACAACTCAAATCTATGTGAAAGATAATGGAAAAAATGTAAGTCCATTGGAAAATATGGTCAGCATTCATCTCCTTGTGTTTGTTTACTTTGTGAGAGTTGATTCAATGCCTTTCAATTACTAATTAGAAAAGAAATAAAGGCAATTACTAGGAAAAATAAAAAGGATAAGAAAATATAAGGGGCAGAGAGGGTACCCCAAAAAAAAATGCATGATAACTTCCTTTAAAAAGAAGTTCGAGAAAAAATTGAATATACAATATTCAAAAACTTTTTGATTTTTTTAATTGAAAAAACTCAAAAAAAAATAGATTTACAATTCATGTTGAAATCAAAAAAATCACCAAAGGTCAAGGAAGAATTAACGCCCATGACTTCAAAATTTTCAAATCGTTGGATTGCTAGTAATTTCAAATGATTACTCTAAACATCAACATTGTTGAACAAGACTAAAGAACATTTAAGATATAACTTTCTTCAATCTCAACATGTATGTATAATGTAATATACAAATGAATGAAAGTGGATGGTTAACTAAAGCTTATATTAAGCCACCAATGCATACACAAGTTTCAAACTTAAATGATATTAGAAATAAGATAACGAAGGTTAACAACTAATTTAGATTTGCATTTTAATGATCTAGTTATGTTTGTCATATGTTTCCACTATTCCCAATTTATGTAATTCATGCATGTAAAACATTTCATGTTAAAACATTAGATCATATAAGTTACAGTAGCAGAATCAATATGAAGATGATCTAAACATCCTCAGAATGATGAAGTTAGTAACTTTCAACTCTTAAATTTGAAGAGTCTATCATAGATGATGAAACTATAGGTTGTGCAGATGACAGTTTTGTAACTGCCAGTATTTACAGGGGACGATTACACAACCATCATGGTGGTTTCAAAACTAATGGTCTGCATACTACGGTAGCTTCTTCACCATACAAACACGAGAATGGAAACAGTTGCAAATGATTTCACTTCCTTACGATGGTTTATTTGAGATCTCTAGCAGGGTCCTTGGTAAAAAGGCATAGAGCAAAAGCTCTATGGAAGGCACATACATCAGTGAAAGGTCTTGGGATTGGATCCACATTGTAGAATTATATGTTTGGGTCTTTGTCCATGTTATCTCATTGTTCTCCTAGGTATGAGTGGATGTTCCAGTGTTGGGATTGTTTGTGAGGTGTTGTAAGAGTGAAAAACATTTGTGTAAAAGCTTTGGATAGTGAGTAATGTAAGCTCTGTACATGAAAGGCCAAGAAGTGGTAATAACTTGTACATGTTGAGAATAACATAGTGGAAAAGGGAGTACAATTGACTCATCCACTGGAGTTTTTCCATATTGTGTTATATGTGTTTTGTGTTGTCTTATTTTTTCTCTCCTTTTATTATAAGAGGTTGTACTTTCAATTCCAACATTGCATATCTATGTTTTATCAAGTAAAATAACTTAGATCAATAGTATTTCAATTAATATGTTGAGCGAGGAATATATGATTCATGTTGGTGAAGTTTAGTGTCGAATGTCCACCTAGTTTATGGATCAAATTGGTATTAGAGCTCGGTTTTATTTTTGGCCATAAAAAATTTCTAACAATTTCCACAAGTTATGTTAGTTTGTGTTCCATTGTAATGTATGGTTTTGAGTGACGTATGCAGTTTTATGCCCATTACCCAAGCATTAAGTGCTAATGGGGAAGGTGCCTTGGTTCCCTTGCAATAAGACATCTCTACAAGGAAGTGGATAATAGAAGTTAAAAGCATGCCACACTTTGATGATGAAGAGGCCCAAACAGCTGAATAATGACTGCAAGTTGGAAGATGTTGGTATTTCTCTTTCCATGAAGAATCTTGATAATTTAAAATCCATGTGGGCATACACATGGTAAAGCTAGGCATTTCTACAAAGACATTGTAAGTAAGTGAGGATATGGAAGCTACCAATTATGAGAAGAATCTATATACCAACAAGGCCTAACCTTCATTTAAAGTTGATGCAAAGATTAAAATACAGTTGTATTGAGGAGAGGTTAATGTAGAGAAGCTAGACCATTGGCTATCTCAACTTGAGGTATACTTCAATTTATATCAAATTAATGAGTGTCAACAAATTCCCTTTTCAGGTTAAAGTTATCTAACATGCATCAACTTGGTTTGAGAGTCATTTTTATTATTTGGTTATAAAGAAGCTACCACCAATTAGTAAGTGAGATGAGTTTAAAATTATGATTAAGAAGTAATTCTATCATATTTGTTATGATGAGGAAAGATCTATTGTTTGGAAATATGTTAGTGAGTAACCAAGGCAAAGTGTGCAAGCTTATACTAATGTGTTTCATAAGATGGTGGTTCAAATGGGTGAAGACACCTTTGATTGTAACATCTTGATGAAGTGTTTTGGGGGATTACACAGTCACTCAAGGAGGTCGGTATTGCTTGCCAAGCCCAAAGATCTTGATGAGGCTTGTTCTCAAGATCGTTATCTTGAGATAAAAGAAGATAAGGGTTTGTCTCCCTCTTCAAATGGTAAGGAAGGTGTGTTGAATGTCATTTTTGTTGATAGTAAAGAATGTGTGAAGCATTCTGGGCATTGAGATGTTAATGGTCATTCTGAGAAGACTTGCTAGAAGTTGCACCCAGAATTGCATCCCCTTATAAACGAGATGAAGAAGAAAGTTATAACCTTGGTTCTAGAAAAAGATGATGGGCCCAACCAAGATTGAGAAGAGAGGATGTGTTTTATATTCCTTCAAAGGAAGGTATGTTTGAGAAATGCTGCTCAACAAAAAGGTGAACCTTATAAACTTTTCCATGTCAAAGTTCAAATTGAGAAGACAAAGGTAGATGTTATTTTTTATTTATGCTCTCAAACAAACTTAATCAGTGAAGAGCTCTTAGATCGAGCTGGGTTGGAAGTATACAATCTGCACTAGGGTGGGTGAAACAAGGAGCAGAGATAAAGGTTTACAAGTAATGTAATGTCACGTTTGTAATAGTGAACATTTCATTGACAACATTGTTGTGGATGTAATATTGATGGATGTTTGTGGCCTAATATTTAGAAACCTTTATATGTATGTGTGTGATGCAGCCTTCATAAGAAGGGCGAGTTAGTATTGGTTGGTCAAGGATGGGAAGGACTACATTACCCACTCCTATGAAAGTAAATCTTTGATTTCCTTGGAAAGTACAACTCAAGGTAAAAATTTGTTGAATGCTCGTGGCACTTTTCTACTTTTGAAAGATAAAGGGATAGATTGGTGTAGTTATTTACAAGGCATATCTACTAACCAACAACAAAGGTTATTGCCAATTTATACTCTATCTGTTTATAGTCTTCAAACTTTTTGGGTTGAAGGAAATAGACCGCACAAGAGGAACAAAGAGGTGAACATTGACATTCGCAAGGCTAGAGAAATTCTTCCAACAGATACACCTCTAAGGGAGGGCAAGGAAGTGGGACATAGATTCCTCACCCTATGAGTAACTGAAGCTTTTAGGGACTAAAAGCCTCAAATAGGGGAGGCATGATCCAAATTTGAATCATAACATACTAGTCATGTTTTCTAGATGTTTCCACTATTTCAAATTTATGTAATTCATGCTTGTAAAACACTTCATATTAAAACATCAATTTTGATAAGTTGCATTGGCAAAATCTTATCAAAATGCTTTGAACATCCTCATAATGGTGAAGTCAGCAACTTTCAACCCTTGAATTTGAGTTTGACATAATAGATAGAGAAACATTAGTTTGTATAGGCGGTGATTGTGAAACGCCAACATTTACACTTGATGATTGTGGCAGTTTCATAATAGTCAATTTGCATAGTGTGATGATTTTGTCACCATACAAAACATATAAATGGGAACGATGTATAAATAGTTTTACAACCATTGGTCTGCATTTTGTGCTAATTTTACCACCATGAAAATCATGAGAATAAGAACGGTTGCAAACATTTTTCACTTCCATATGACAAGGCATAAAACATGAGCTCTGTGGAAGGTAGAGACATCAATAAGAGGTCTTGGGATTATAACCACATTGTAGAATTGCAAGTTTGGGTCTTTGTTCTTGTTATCTCACTGCTCTCATAGTTATGAATGGTTGTTTCAATGTTGGGATCATTTGTTAGGTGTTATAAGAATTCAAAGCATTTGTGTTGCAAGCTTTGAATAGTGGGTAATGCAAGCTACGTCCATGAAAGTCCAAAAAGTAACAATTACATAGTGGAAAGAGTGCAATTGACTTGCCCATTAGAGTTTTTCCCACATCAAGTTTTCTTTGGGGCATATCTTGTGTTTTGTGGGTTTTGAATTGTTCTATTTTGTCCATTTATTATAGTATGTCGTACTTTTAATTCTCATATTTCACATCTATGATTTAACAAAAAAAAATATCTTAAAACAGTAATCTTTCAATCAATATGTTGAGCTAATAATATACAATCTATGTTGGTGAAGCTTAATGTAAAATATCCACCTATTTTACGGATCAATAACTTCATTATTCAATCAAAATAAGTCTTTATACAAACATTTTTATGTTTTAAAGAAACATAGAACATATCTTTATATTAATTTAAAAAATATTATGTAAAACAAACAAGAAATTAAAATTATGTAAACTAATTGGTCAAGAACTTGAAGATTCCTAAATTATTTTTCCAAAAATCCAATTAAACCACATAAGTTATACATCTCGTTACTAACAAGCTCGTCATTTTTCAAGTATATAAATGTTAGTGATAATTTAATCTAATTAGACCTATCTTATTCTCCATAAAATAAAATTGCCTAATTAGCAAGATTTATTTGACACTTCTTTATAATCTATTTATGTTTCACTACGCTTTTTAGTTCTATTGAACTTTTATTTAATTTACTTTTGAGTTCTCTTTACCTAATTACTTTTGAGATCTATTAATGTTTTAGTTAACAATATGAAGAGTATCAACATGGCATTTGTTTAAACTATTGGGGGCATTATTAACTAATATTTATTGTTGGAGTGGGTTGCAATCGAAGATTTATTGGATAGAATTAAATGCACGAAGAAATTATATGTGTAATAGCTAAATCAAATATGACCTAGAAGAAGTAATTGCTCAATAATCAAAAGATTGCAATATTAACATTAGGATCATTAACCATAAAAAATTTTAAAATGTACATTATATAGGTGAAAGATAAACATGTCCTCACTTCCTCATGAATGTAGGATCATATTTCACAATAACATAAAAGACACCTAAGCAAGCTAACTAAACATGTGTAGGGAAAAACTATTAAATGGGATAAAAACCTACACTAAGACCCCTTCCCTTAAATGTAGCCTAGGTGGGTAGTAGAATTGGGTCTCGGCATAAAAGCCTAAGGAGGTACCTGTTGACGCAGTGGATTGCACCCATGGGCAGGAGGTTGAGCTCCTGCCTTCCACACGCAACAATGGAAACTCCCCTCTCGCCTGTGGGACCGGCGAAGCTAGAGGGGAGAGTCTCTAGGTAAGGGCTAGCTCCCTTTGATGCATCATGTTCATTCCAGTAAGTGCTAATACATATATATATATATATATATATAATGGGGGGAATGAAAAAGGAGAAAGATTATAGGAAAACAAACTACTCTAAAGAGGTGATGCACCAAAATAAAGTCGACCTTCTCACGTTCGCACTTAAATCAGATAAACACACACATACACTTCAGACTTGGTAGAAGGACCAGGCTGCAAGAAACATGGCAGGGAGGCTTTAATGGAAAATACAAAAAATAGAGATCACCAAAGGTGCTGTGAGACGCACACTTATGTAGTAATTTCTTCTGCTTCTACACTTCCAAATATAGCTCACCTTGTCAGCTACAGAAATGGCACCTTGTAGACAACAGGTATGTTGGTGTTGAACATGTGAAAGCATCAAGAAACAATGACTAAACACAAACTAACACTCGAGACATACTCAAAAATATCTATCCAAGATAGAGGTAAAATTGCGTTTATTGATTCAGGTGAAATTTTGCCAGGGCTACGCCTTACAAATGTGGAAGATCCTTTTACAAAATGACAAGTCTTTCAATATATAGGAGAAGCAAGGAGGCCATTTGGCTCTCCTTTTTTACAAGTGGCATACGCGTCCCTTCATTGGGAAGAGGAAAACACTGTTGTCGATGTCATCTTTCCAGAAGAGGCCTGCTAGAACCATGTTGTATAATCGCCAAATTTGACTTTGGCATTTGAGCATTAATGTGAAACATAGGCTGCACCCTCTTTTCTACCAACAAATTGGGATTTGTCCCCTTTTAAATGCACGAGCCATGTCGTTTGCCATTTTAGTGATCAATTGCAACCACTATTTCACCTGCTGGAGTCACTTCTCAAATTGGCGCTTCCTCTTGACACTTGGACTGACTGCCTATTCATTCCATGCTTATCACTTTGTCTTTTTCTCTTTCTTGTCTCTTTTGGCTCATTTTGCCCCTGGGGCAAACATTCAGGTAGGTCACTACATTCTGAGCTCCTTTTCCCATGGTTGGTGCCCCTTCGCTTTGAAAGCAAACGGCTACTCCACTTCACTAATTTTGATGTTCACGCGGTTGTCATGCTTTGGAAACCAACAGATATTTGGCTCTGCTAAACTTGACGACTTCCAGGGCATCCTCATCCCTTATGACTTCTTCACGACTTGCTTTAGTCTTAGCACCCTCCCGAGCAGCTCCTCTGCCTTGTATACTTCGGTGGGTCCTTTGGATGGTCTCTAAGGTCCCCACGGACTTCTATCTGTAGACATTTCCTCGCAGACAAAAAGTCCATGAAAATTCTCCCAGGCAGTTCGCTTTGTGTTTTCCACGGGCTTTTTTGTCCACGGACATTTCTTGTGAATAAAAAGTCTGTGAAAATTTTATCTGCCCTTTGCCTTTGTTAAAAGTTGATCCTTTGCTTGAAGCACCTGCCCTTCAGAAAGGTGTTGAACCTTTTGAACTGCCTCTCGGCCAAGGGCATACCCTTAAACCAAGCCGTTGAACCAAAAAATGGTTCAACGGTTCAAGGGGTTCAACCAAGCGCATTGATTTTCCAATGAACCAAAGCCGATGAACTTCTTGCATTGAACTTTAACCGATTGGACTGGCATTAAACAGTAGGGGAGGAAGGTGACCAAAAAATTTCCCATGGGCAAAATTGGTCAACAGATTGGTGACTCACAGGGGAAGCATGCCTGCCATGCTTAGAACCCAGTTGCCTTGCAGTCCATTGGGCGCAGAGTCAGATGCAGCTATGAAAGAGTTAGCGACAGCCCCAAAATCTGAGAATCAAACATGAACTCTTTACCCCACACGCAAAGGGAAACACACAAGGCTAAAAATGCTACTTGTGCAACTGTGCTTAGGGAAAGCAGGAAAAGAAATTGAAAAACAAACTACTATATACAGCTAACCAGGTATTCTCGCCTCCCTCCTGGATCAAAGGGAAAATTTCTTAAGTCCCCTTCCTGGCAAGAAGACTTATGGTGCCAGGCAAGTAGCTGAATGAAAAGGAGATTTGGTGACTTGCTCCTCTTGCCTGTCACCTGGTTTGGTTGGAATCTGAGTGGATCAGATTCGAACATGCTCCCAACATATATATATTCTACTTGTCCTTGAAAGCCTGTTGAATGCTGGTCCTTCAAATTAGTGCTCTTCACCAAGAAATTTGTGGTTGTTGGCTTATCACCGTTAGCCCTTTGACATGTACATTCCCTCTGCAATGCATCATAGTCTGACCCATTTCTTTCTGCCTCGTTGAAGACCCTGTCAGACTCATCCTTTGCTTCCTCTTGGCCTTCTTGAAGAACAGCGCAGCTTGCCTCCATGACTTCAAACAAATCATTCAAAGCATGAACAAGAGATCGTCCATGCTCCTCCATGCCACCTAAGGTGATCTCCTCCTCATCTGTACTCATGAAGTCTTCCTGGAGAACTGTAGATTGGATCTTCTGTTCCTCACTCGCCTCCTGCAGAATAGGTTCTTCCTTGAGAAGGGGTGAAGTGGAGAAAACATGTGGAAGAGGAGGCAGTCCTTGAGCTAGAATCGAATGATTCTCCTCCTTCCACTTGGTCAGCACTTCATCAATATCAGGTGTGGCCTGATAGCTCTCTTGGAGGTGTGTGGATGGGCTAGGTTCAAACAAGTCCACCACACGTTGGCTAAGGAATCTCATTTGGGACTCCAACTCTGCAATTCTCCTAGCTATATTTTCTTGAAGGAGCCTTTCTTAGAGATCACCAGCATTATCCTCTTCAAAGCTGTGAGCTGGTTTCTGGTATTTCTTCCTCCAACTTGGAATCTGCACATCATGCTGAAAGACTTTTGGAAGTTGAGGAATGCAAGGAAGAGACTATCGATGCACTGGAAGAGGGACGTGTTGGTTGGTGGTACTCCCCCCAATGGAATATTCACAATATAAAGGATTGGGAAGATTGATCTCCATGGGGGGTTACTCTGATGCCCTTTGATGTTGGAAAGCCAGGCGCATGGGATTGAGAGTAGATGCGTCAGATGAGCTGGAGTGGGTGAGTGCTATATGATAGAAAGGATTTGGTGCAAAAGAGGGGGCTTTCTTCAGAATAGGAGGGGGCACATAAGGCTGACTGCCTTGAATAAATGGATTTCTCCATTTTGCTACTTCTTCCTCTGGGGATTGCAGGGCATGTGCTTGCCTAAACAAACACTCCTCTTTATACATCAGCTTCTGTTGATATCTATACTGCTCCTTCAATCTGTTAATCTCCATTATCTTCCTCTCAAACTCCAGTGCCACCTCCCTTATCGTTGCAGGGCAACTAGGAGAGCTGCTTGAGGGGATTGCATAAATATTTTGAGCCTAATCATAGTCATATGAAGGAATACAAGGTCCATGATTCTGTGCAAAGGGATTATACATAAAGAAAGTGATTTCTAATGGCACCAAGCTGCTTAACCAGCAGATTCAACTCGGAGTCACCATTGGTGTTAATGCAAAATCCTCCAAAGGCTGGTCGGTTGAAGAACACACCAAAAAAATTTCAACTCTTTGGACAAAACCTGTCCTAGTTGGTCCCATCGAGCGTGCCAGAAATTGTTGACATAGTGGATTGCACCCGTGGGCAAGAGGTTGAGCTCCTGCCTTGCACACGCAATAATGGAAACTCCCCTCTCACCTGTGGGACCGGCAAAGCTAGAGGGAAGAGTCTCTAGGTAAGGGCTAGCTCCCTTTGATGCATCATGTTCGTTCCAGTAAGTGTTAATACATATATATAGATATATAATGGGGGGGATGAAAAGGGAGAAGGATTACAGGAAAACAAACTACTCTAAAGAGGTGATGCACCAAAATAAAGTCGACCTTCTCACTTTCACACTTAAATCAAACAAGCATACATACACTTCAAACTTGGCAGGACCAGGCTGCAAGAAACATGGCAGGGAGGCTTTAATGGAAAATATAGAAAATAGAGATCACCAAAGGTGTTGTGAGATGCACACTTATGTAGTAATTTCTTCTGCTTCTACACTTCCAAATATAGCTCACCTTGTCAGCTACAGAAATGGCACCTTGTAGACAAGAGGTATGTTGGTGTCGAACCTGTGAAAGCATCAAGAAACAATGACTAAACACAAACTAACACTCGAGACATACTCAAAAATATCTATCCAAGATAGAGGTAAAATTGCGTTTATTGATTCAGGTGAAATTTTACCAGGGCTACGCCTTACAAATGTGGAAGATCCTTTTACAAAATGACAAGTCTTTCAATATATAGGAGAAGCAAGGAGGCCATTTGGCGCTCCTTTTTTACAAGTGGCATACGCATCCTTTCATTGGGAAGAGGAAAACACTGTTGTCAATGTCATCTTTCCAGAAGAGGCCTGCTAGAACCATGATGTATAATCACCAAATTTGACTTTGGCATTCGAGCATTAATGTGAAACACATGCTACACCCTCTTTTCTACCAACAGATTGGGATTTGTCCCATTTTAAATGCACGAGCCATGTCGTTTGCCATTTTAGTGATCAATTGCAACCACTATTTCAACTACTGGAGTCACTTCTCAAATTGGTGCTTCCTCTTGACACTTGGACTGACTACCTATTCGTTCCATGCTTATCACTTTGTCCTTTTCTCTTTCTTGTCTCTTCTAGCTCATTCAGCCCCTAGGGTGAACATTCAAGCGGGTTGTTGCATTCTGAGCTCCTTTTCCCATGGTTGGCACCCCTTCACTTTGAAAGCAAATGGCTACTCCACTTCACTAATTTTGACGTTCACGCAGTTGTCATGCTTTGGAAACCAATAGATATTTGGCTCTGCTAAACTTGACGGCTTCTAGGACATCCTCGTCCCTTATGACTTCTTTTGTGGCTTGCTTTAGTCTTAGCACCCTCCTGCAGCTCATCTACCTTGTATACTTTGGCGAGTCCTTTGGATGGTCTCTAGGGTCCCCGCGGACTTTTGTTCGCAGACATTTCCCTATGGACAAAAAGTCCGCAGAAATTCTCCCGGGCAATTCGCTTTGTGTTTTTTGCAGGCTTTTGTCCGCGGACATTTCCCGCGGACAAAAAGTCTACAAAAATTATGTCTGCCCTTTGCCTTTGTTAAAATTCGATCCTTTGCTTGAAGCGCCTGCCCTTCAGAAGGGTGCTGAACCTTTTGAACTGCCTCTCGGCCAAGGGCATACCGTTGAACCAAAAAATGGTTCAAGGGGTTCAACCAAGCATGTTGATTTTCCAATAAACTGAAGCCGATGAACTTCTTGCATTGAACTTTAACTGATTGGACTGGCATTAAACAGCAGGGAAGGAAGGTGACCGAAATTTTGCCTGTGGGAAAAATTGGTCAACAGTACCCAAGTACAATAAAATGCCCCCTAAAGGAGGATGTTGGAGCTGCCCAAACCCCAAGAAGAGTCTAAAAATAAAGATATTTGTTTTCAATGAAGGATTTGATGAATATATCAGCAATTTGCTATGTTGTTTGGATGTAGCAGGGATCAATGACTTGCTCATGGATAAGCTCTCGAATGAAATGCATGTGAATTTCGATACGCTGGGTTCGTTGATGGAGGACCGTATTCTTGCAAATCTAAATTATGCTTTAGTTATCACAGAAGATGATTGTTGGTCATCTAAATTGGATGTCAAACTCAACAAGAATCTTCTGAACCTAAATAGCCTCAGGGGAATCATTAACAACTCTTATGTATTCCACCTCTATAGAAGATAAAGTAATAGCATTTTGCTTCCTATTTGACCAACTAATCAACATTAAAAGAAATTGTAGTCTAAAGTAGACTTATGATTCTAAATATCATCAGCCTAATTTGAATCTGTATAACCAATTACATCAATATCAATACATGTTTCATAGTGAATCTCGAAACTATGAGTACCCTGAATGTAGTGGAGAATTTGCTTATTTGTTTTCCAGTGCAACTTATGTGGTTCCTGCATAAATTTGCAGACCATGCCAACTACATATGAATATAAAGGCTCATGTGTGTAAGATAGATGAGACTTCCAACAAGTTTTCAATACAAGGTAGCATCAACCAAAGGAGATGGACAATCAACCTCAAACTTCACACCAGATAGAAAAAGAGTCAGAGCTAGCTTACAGTCAGTGATGTTAAATCGTGCAAGCAAATCAAGAGCATACTTGGATTATGCAATAGTGATCATGGAGTCAGACTGAGAAATTTCAATCCCAATGAAGTAATGCAACAAACCCAAGTCAGTTATTGTGAACCTATCAGACAAAATATTTTTCACTACGGTAATGGTGGATGAAGAACTCCCTATGATCAATAGGTCATCCACATAGAGAACCAGAATCAACAGTGAATCATCATGTCGTAAGATGTAGACATTCAGATCAGAAAGGCATTCGATGAACCCAATCGAAAGAAGAAATTAAAACATCTTAGCATACCAAGCTCAAGGAGCTTTTTTAAGGCCATAGATTTTTTAAGTTTGCAAATTGAGGAATCCTATACAAATCTTAGTGATTGCTCCATGTACATTTCATCTTTGAGGTCACTGTGAAGAAAGACACATTTCACATCCATCTGATGAACATCACAATGAGGTGTTGTGGCAATAACTAAAATGAGTTGGATTGAGTTCATTTTTCCAATTGGGGTGAACGTCTTGGTATAATCAACGTCAAGTCCTTGAAAAAAAAATTGCTACTAAACATGCTTTGAACTTGTCTACGGACCCATCTACTATAAATTTTGTTTGATAGATTCACCTACATCAAACAAGTTTTCTTTCATTAGATTGAGGGAATTAGTCCTAAATGTTCTTCCTCTGCAAAGAACCATACTCCTCTTCCATAACAGTATCCCACTCAAGAGTACATGATGCCTTGAAAAACAATTGTGCATCAGAAGCACATGCAATGAAAGCATGTGGGGCATCCTAGTATTGTGAATGGTTTCCCTTGGTGTCTGATGGATCTCCAACCCATTGGCCAACACTTAGTCGTGTCTGTCTAGCCCAAAGAGGACTAGTGCTCGGAGATTCAAGGAGATTCCTCACCCTCTAAAGATATTCTAAGAGGGAAATCATCATCACTACTCTCATCATCAGAACTAGAAGAAGAATTTAGATCATCAATAAACTGCTCAGACGAATCTCAATCATCAAAACTATCATCAAATTCCAATACATCTAAGGGGGAGAGGTGTTGATTGTGGAGTCTGAAAGACCCTCTTGAAAATGAACACTCCTCTCAACGAACAACTCATGAGTGGTGGGATGGATAAGCCTATATCCCTCAACACCCTCATAATATCCAACGAAGATGTAATGCTAACTCTGAGGTTCCTTTGTCTTACATTTCTTCTTTGGAATGTGTTGTCCCCAAAAAATATCACTCATTTTTGAGACAACATTTGAACTATTTTGGTCTAATAGACCAAAATCTTCTCTCCCCTTCTAAAAAATTGTTCTGGGCATTCAAATTCTTCATTATTCAAGCTTTTTCAGAAATCTACGAACTATGCAGACTTGAATCTACAGACTCATTTCTACCGATTCATTTCTATGGACTTTGCCAATTAGTTTCTACAGACTCTGCAAGAGAGAAACAAGTTCAACACTTAGTCATTTTTTCTATCGTGAAGAAACTGCAGAAGCTGTCAAGTGTCATCTGCCGAGATACATTATGATTTTCTTCTCAAAGTAGCTTAACTTGCCACGTGTCCCTTGTAAGATGAACGGAGCGTGCCAAGTGTCAACATCTGCATGAATCTAAGTGAATCCCTAGTGTTTCTACAATGTTTCTAAAGCTTAGTGGAAGCCGCCACATGTCATCTTCTATGGGACTCTCAAAAGGCATCCAAATCCTCTATAAATTAAATGGATGCTGCCATGTGTCCTCGCCTATTTCATAGCGGATGCTACCATGTGTCACCTATTGAGATTGGCAGAAAATCGACTAAGGCAAAGCCAAAGGACAAACAACCCTTGCGGAGGGAAGGCAAGGAGCAGATGGACCATTGCAAAAACCCGAATGATAGTTCCATGTTTGAACAAGTCCTTGCGGAGGACACAATTCCCTTTCGAGAAAAGAATGCGGCAAAATGGTTAAGGCAAGAATCCTTCGGACTTTTTGTCCAAAGGAATTCACCTGGGAAGAAAGCCCAACAGAAAACCCGATGGAAAGCAGAGGCAAAATGAAGGAAGATTTCCTTCAGACAAATTGTCTAAAAGAATTCCTTCAAACTTTTTGTCCGAAGGAAAAGTTTGTCGAAACAAAAAACCCACTGAAGAAACAAAGTGCAGCGAAAGTGTCACGTGTCCCTCATAAAGTTGCAGTGGAACATGCCACGTGTCCCTCACAAAGTGCAGCAAAATTTGACATGTGTTGTCCATCGAGACATAGTTTCTAGTAACTCCTAAAGTGGCAAAACGTGCCACATATCATCTATAAAGCTCGGTGGAGGCCGCCAAGTGGCAACATCCGTAGCTTCTTCCTTTTATTGATTAAGGACTATGGTGGGTCCTAGGTAAGTGGCTAAACTCAAGCGGAATGAGACAAGTGTCTGCATCTGTGTGGATCCAAAAGAGTCTCGAATGTTTCTACAGTGCTTCTATAAGCTCAGTGGATGTTGCCACGTGTTCTCACCTATTTCCCAGTGGAAGATGCCATGTGCCATTTGCTAACATCAGCAAAAAGCAGCCTCAAACAAATAAAGAGGCAGCGACAAATGATTCCAAAGGAAGGTTCAACGCGGTTGGTTCAACACGGTTGGTTCAAGTGGTCAAGTGAATGAACAACACACAAGAAAGTGCTTGAACCATTAAACCATTAAACTGTTGAACCTTGAACCAAAATGGTTCAAAGGGTACTTCGGTCAGTTCAAGCGGTCAGTTCAAAGGATTGCCCCAAAGCCCATAGGCCGAAGTACCCTTGCAGAGGGCAGGTGATGAGCAAAATATATCTTTCTCGAAGCTTGAATGATTGAACCGTTGAACCATTGAACCTTGAACCAAAATGGTTCAACGGTTCAAAAGTTCAAATGTTCATAGATTCAAAGGTTCACAGATTCAATGGTTTAAAGGTTCAAAGGTTCAACATGGATAGTTCAAAGGAGTGTCCCAAAGCTGAAAGAATAAGTGCCCTTGTGGAGGGCACTGAACTAAATACAAGTACCCTTGCAGAGGGAAAAAAAACATTGGTTCAAAGATTAAAAAAAGCACTGGACAAAAGGATGGTCCAATCAAAGACTAAGAAATATCTGTTGATTTTCAAATACGGCACAGATCCTGTGAACAAATTCAATGACTGGCCAAAGAGATAGCCCGAGATCTCAAAAAAGGGACAAAACACAGCCAGAAAAGGAGGAACGATGAAGAAGGACCAGAAATATCCACGCATGGGATATGTTTCTAGAAGGTGAAGCAGTCCACCAACTAGACATTGGAGAACATGAACTTCAATGGCGTGACCCATTTCTCTACGTTGAAAAAAGTAAATGGGCAACTATACTCGATTTCATCATATCTTCTTGACATAATTTAAAATGTATTGAATGCAACATGATGTGTTACTACTCCCAAGTCTTTCATGGAGAGCTATATATTGGACTCTCTCTTATTGTTTTAGAGAGATCTTTTTGTTATCAGAAACTAAATTCTGCCCATATTGAAAGCCATTACTGAGACTTTGAGCTTAGATTGCTGATCATATTTTGTTATTGGAATAAGAAAGCAAGTGACTTTTCAGACTTTGTGCTGTAATAACTTGGTTGTTGGAGAAATTGTTCTTATGTTTGTTTCCTTAATACAATTTATGTCCCTTTAATTAAATAAGCAGAATTAGTGAAAGTGGTTAGGAAGGTGTTTTGAAGTCAATTGTAGAGAGACTTTGTGCCCACACAATTACCTTTAGTGTGTTTGTCTTTTCTAGTCCAGTGTAAAGGACCTTGGGACAACTTTGTGTCCTCATTATCTTTTGTATCTCACTCTTTGGCAATTGAGGTGAAGACTTTGTGCTACATTTCATCTTGTTGTGTTACTATGCCCTTGGTTACCTGTTGCAATTATTACCAGAAAGATTCGTGTTATTTGCTAAATAGTACTTTTGAAAGAAGAGGAGTGTTTTCTGTCATTTCTCCAAATATTTCTCTCTTGATCCTTGAACATCATCTCTAAAAAAAGAGAGATGAATGGTGTTGTCCTACCCCAAGTGTTATTTTCAACATAAATGTATAGTATATAGCTCCTCATATTTAAAAGGGAACCTCCCCTTGATGAGAGGAGAGATTAGTCTCTTTTTGATGTGGTAAACTTGCACATCTGGCTGACCAATCTCCCTATGATGTGGTGAACAGAACTATTTTGCCTATCAGTTAGTTGAGTGATAAAATATTCACCCAATAGTTTTTGGTGACTTCACTGGAGAATTACGTGCAATCTGAAGCCTCGAGTTTCATATTGAAGCAGTCTCTGTCCTTATCTATTATAGACTCTAGCGACTCCTTTCTGTGTCTTACCCATTATCATTATAGCCTTACCATCTCCCTTCACCTCCACGCTAACTGGGATAGAACGCACAGTTTAAAGCTTCAAACTGAAGCAGGGCCAGTTCTTTCCCATTTTTATTTTACAATCTGGCAGATCCATGATATACGTGAAGCCAAAAGGCTAAAGGTATTATTGACCCTATATTCGAGTTGGTACAGCAAAGTAATTTTGATCCGTTTCTTTCACCATCTCGCCTCCAACGAGTCAGTAGCTTTCCTCCTACTAAAGTCAAGTCTCCATTACCGGGCAAAGTGTCTATTTCCGCTATTCATAAAGCTTTGTCAATACTTACCCCTCTGAGATTTGTTATTCCACCTTTTCATAGTCATACAATGGTAGTTCAAGGTCCTTGGGGTAACTCTTTTGGCCCACTCAATTTAACTCCACCTCTACACGAGCTACCACGCAATTCAAAGAAAAAATTTCTTAAATTCTATGGTGATGGGAAGGTTCATCTTAATGAACATATTACAGCCTTCAACATAGCCTATGGCGTAATAGGAGTGGAATTTGAGGATGTGGCAGTCAAATTTTTCATCGAAACACTACAAGGTGTTGTTACAGACTGGTTCTATCATCTATAAGCCCAGACTGTGACTGACTGAAACACCCTCAAAGCCAAATTTGAAGCTAGATTCAAACCTACAGAAGATGCACGTGCCCTGCTGGCTCAACTCACACAAATGAAGGAGCCTCATGAACCAATGAAAGATTTCATAGCCAAGTTCGACAAGCTGAGGAACAAGATTCTTGCAATTGCTCAGTGTACACCTGAAAATCTCAAATGTTTCTTCATTAACTCTCAGCTACCTCAAGTAAGTTTTTTTTTAAACATGTTGGCCAAATAGACCTTGTTGCAACTCAAGACTTGACTCCTAAGGTAGAAGATGACATTATCTTGGTAGAAAAAATAATGAGAGATCCAAACAGAGGTAAATCTTCTTCATCTTTTGAATATCCATCTACAGGTACCACTGATCCAATGGTGCAGAAACTAGAAAATGAGTTGCTAGCTCTCAGGAAGCAAATGGCACAAGGGATATTTTTAGCTCCATACAGAGATATGCCAAGAAAGACATTCTTCAATCAGTCATACCAAGGCAATGCTATCAGAAATCAAGGACAACTAAATCGTCTTCCTCTCCCACAAGGAAAACTTACCATTGAAGCACCCCCAACCAATTCAGCAGTTGGATATCTCAAAATAGAATCTAATTTCTCTTTCCAACCTGAATTGAACTAAGAAAATGACATTGATCTCCTTACAAAAGATCAAGAAGAGTCAACTGGTGACTCCAACATTGGTTTCCTGAATTACCAAGATGAACCCAGAAGTGAAGTTAAAGCAGATAAAAGATCATATATTGTGTTCACTCGATCCAAGAATAAGTCAGCCCAATCAACTGATAAAGAGAAAGCAGAAGAGCGACCTCAACCAATGATTTCAATTGTTAAATGAAAAATTTCTCTGTCTTTCCAACCAAAAGACCTAGTGAGTAATAAAAAGGTAAGTACATCAAGCATTCCTTCATCTTCAACTTCAATTCCACAGACCAGTCCTCCCCCTCCTAAAAATTAGAAATATGAACTACCTTCCCCTCTTCCTAGTCCATTTCAGTCATTTGACGTAATCGATCATGTTAAGAAGACCAAAATTTAAATATCTGAATTTGAAATCTTACAAGCCAACCCTGAGCAGTTGGACAGGTTGGTGGATTGTGTGAAGAATAAAGTTGCCCCTGCATGACAAGAGATTAGGAAGGTAATTCATGATTCCCTAAGGAACATGTTCATCCCAAACAATCTTGTCATTACTCCTCCAGTTGCCCCTAGAAAAATAGAGCCTTTTTATGTTTCCCTATTGATAAATGGTCACAAACTGAGCAATTGCATCATAGACTCAAGTGCATCTGAAAATGTCATGCCTGTAAAAGTGGCAAAATCTCTTGGACTCACCCTGACAAAAACTTTTGGAAGATATTTCTCCATGGAGAACAAACAAGTACCCCTGTCAGGACAAATCAAGGATGCCCAATTTGCATTTGCAACATTCTCAAACAAAAAAATCAAGATGACAGTCCTGGTGGCCAATGTTCCAACTTCATATAAAATTCTTCTGGGATAAAATTTTTGCAAAGATGTTGGTGGAGAATTGAGCATGGACCTGTCTGAAGCGAGGATCCCTGTTAAAGGCATCATGCAGACGCTGCTTCCTGAAAAAGAATCAAAATATATTGTCACTCAGACATCAGCCCCTAAAGCTCAAATTCTGTTTGAATCTTCAGGCATGGGTAATTACTTTTTAACCATAGAGGATATTCATGTTTCAATAGATAAAAGTCTTGTAGGGGACGATCCAGGAGTCAAATCAGATGAAACAACAAAAGATGTGAGAGAGCACAGTGCAAACATAGAAGAATTCCCCCTTCCAAGCAAAGAAAAATTAATTTCTGATGATGTTTAGATCCGAAAATTTGATGGCAGTAATTCTTCTACCAACTCAGGATCTGGGATTGTGTTGATATCTCTTCAAGGAGATATTTTTCTCTCTTCATACAAGTTGCAGTTTAGCAACACCAACACAGCTGAGTACGAATCTCTATTACTTGGATTGAAGGTTGCTCGAAATAAAGGCATCAAACTCCATGTCAAAGGAGATGTTGAACTGGTGGTTTGTCAGGTAAGAAACTTGTATCAAACCAAAAATAAGAGATTACGCCACTACCGCAATCTAGTCTGGGATCAACTTGAAAGCTTTGATGATTTCAACATCTCTACCATACCCAAAAAATTCAATGATCAAGCTAATGCACTGGTTATTTTAGCAACTCTCCTAATTCCTCACCTAAATTTCAAAAGAAATAGGTACACTATCGAATTGGTCTTTAGACCAAGTGTGCCTGATAATGTTAATCATTGGCACGTGTTCAATGGTGACAACCAAATTATCGCCTTTTTGAAACAAAGAGACAGCTTCGAACAGTTGCACTTTGAAGGCAGTAATTCTCAAAAACTTGAATTAGCGCCCAAATGAATTCAGACGCATGTGAAAAATTCTTGTAGCTAAAAGGGAATAAGATTCTTAAAAGACTAGTTTCTCTTGAAAAAATGTTTGACAAACACGACAGGTTCATCGAACAACAAATGGATTCAAACTCCTCCCAGGGGTTTGATCAGATAAATTTGGGTACTAAGAAAAATTCTAAGATGGTGAACATTGGGAAGTGTAATCTGGAGGAGAAACTCAAATTTATTGACTTGCTTCACCATTACATGAATGTTTTGGCATACTCTTATGATAATCTAAAGTCACTCAGGCCTGAGAAAATTTAACATGAAATTCCTCTCAAGGATGATTCGGTCCCTTACAAGCAAAAATCCTGGTAGTATAATCCAAAAATATCAAGTACTATTCTATCTGAGATACAAAAAATATTGAATGCTAGGATAATTTTCTCAATCCATCATTCCACATGGATTGCCAACATAGTTCCTGTAAGGAAGAAGAATGGCAAAATTCACATCTGTGTGGATTTCAAGAATCTGAATCAGTGATCTTTGAAGGATAATTATCTTTTGCCCATCATGGATCAAGTGCTCCAGATAGTGACTAGTTCAGAGATGTTATCAATGCTAGACGGTTTTTCAAGATACAATCAAGTTGAAGTTAGTGAAGCAGACCAACACAAGACTGCCTTCACCACACCTTGGAGTACGTTTGCATATAGAAGGATGCCTTTTGGCTGATAAATTTTGGTGCCACCTTTTAGAGAGCATTAGACCTTGCTTTCAAGGATGAGATGTGTAAGTTCATTGTAGTTTATCTTGATAACTTGACCGTATTTTCTAAGCATCGCCTGAATCATATACGCCACTTGTAACAAGTGTTGGAATGTTGCCTCCAGAATGACATTTTCTTGAACCCCAAGAAGTCAGTTTTTAGAGTAACAGAAGGTAAACTTCTCAGACACATTGTGTCCAAAAAAAGCATAAAGATTGATTCAGACATAATCAAGTCTATCCAAGAGCTTACCTTGCCTACAAGTAAGACTGATATTCACTCTTTCTTCGAAAAAGTGAAATTCTTACGAAAGTTCATCCCCGAGTTTGCTGAGAAGACTCGACACATTGTGAACATGATGAAGGGAAAGACCACTTTCAGCTGGACTGAAGAAGGCAAGTCAGCATTTGAGGATATCAAGACTGCCATTGTCCATGCCCTAATTCTAGTTTGTCCAGACTACAACAAATAGTTCATCATATATAGTTACGCTTTTGAACATACACTTTCAGCAATTTTGGTTCAACAAAATAAAGATGGTATGGAATCTCCCATTTTTTTTTATGAGCTGCCCTCTCAAAGCTCATGAGTTGAAGTACTCGAATATGGAGATGCATGCTTATGCAATAGTGAAGGCAGTCAAGCATTTTCGCTTCTACATCTTGAATTTTCACACTACTGCCTTGGTTTCTGATACCATGGTCAAATCCATACTAACTCAGCAAGAGTTTGAGACGAAAAGAGGTAATTGAATTGTAAAGATCTAGGAGTTTGATCTAGTCATCAAGCCAACAAAGCTGGTACAGGGAAAAGGCTTATGTTAATTAATTGTTGATAACAAACCAAAAAAAACAAAGCATGAAAAAGCAAAGGTGGAAGACACACCGACAGTTCTCTTTGTCTCCACCACGAATGAGTGGTATTCAGATATTGCTCATTTATTTTCTTATGGTGAGTGTTCTGCTCACCTATCTTACAAAGAAATGAGAACTATCAAGTTGAAAGCTGCTAGTTTTGTCCTTTGGGACAATGGCCTGTACAAGAGGAGCTTTGATGGAGTGTTCTTTCACTGTGTAGACAAGGAGCAGCAAAGCCAACTTTTGAAATCCTTCTACAATCTAGCCTGTGGAAGACATTTTTTTGCTCCTGTAACTGCCCACAAGATTCTGCGAGCCAGGTATTATTGGCCTACTCCTTTTCAAGATGCATACAAGTGGGTAAAAAAATGTGAATTGTGCCAGCAGTTTGTTGGGAGACCCAAATTAGTTGCCCTGCCTCTCAAGCCAGTGGTCATAGAGGAACCATTTCAGCAATAGAAAATTAATTTTATTGGAGCTGTAAACCCATCTTCAAGTGCTGGACATGATTATGTCCTTACAGCAATTGACTACTTTACCAAATGGGTAGAAGCTATCCCAACCAAGCATGCCACTTCAGAAGTAGTGTGCAATTTCCTCAAGAAGAATATCCTTTTCAGGTTTGGGGTCCCAACCAAAATTGTCATAGACAACGCAGCTTGTTTCACTTCCCAAGAGATTACTCAGTTTTGTTTTAACTATGGGATCATCCTCTCTCACTCTTCTGATTACTTTTCACAAGGGAATGGACAAGCTGAATCAAGTAACAAAAACTTGATGACTATCATCAAGAAGCTGGTGGATGACAACCAAAGGACATGGCATAAAGCATTGTTTGATGCTTTATGGGTAGATAAAATTACACTAAAAATGACAATTGGTATGTCTCATTTCCAACTTCTTTATGGTATCAATGTTGAGATACCAATCACCTTGGAATTGCCAACATTAAAATTGGCTAAGGCAATTGAATATCAGACATATGAAAACTCTATTGATAAGAGGATCATGTACCTGACTGAGTTGGATGAGCAGAGAACTATGGTGGTGGACCGAATTGCTGCCCATCAAAGTCTGGTGAAGAAGCTCTTTGACCAGAAGGCAAAAAACTATGATTTTTAGGTTGGAGATCAAGTCCTATTGTGGGACAAGAGAAGAGAACCAAAGGGGATGCATGAGAAGTTTGATTCTCTTTGGAGAGGCCTGTTTATTATCTATCAACTCAATGGTGAGAACAGCTTCTTGTTGAAATATCAAGACGGCACTCTCTTCTCTCTACCTTACAATGCGTTGCATCTGAAGCACTTCAATCCGTGAAGTATCAGATAAGATCAGCTTGTACATATGTATATTTGTATAGTCTTTAGTTCTATTTATGTGCTTTAATTTTTTGTTTGTCACCTTTTTTTTTTGGGCAACACGACTCCATAGCCCAATGGCATACTTCAAAGCACTGGAGATTCTAGTTTCTACTCCTCTCAGCTGTTCCAACTAAAGGAAGTTCTCCAACTAGAGCCAGCTGTTGTCCCCCAAAAATATCACTCATTTTTGGGACAACATTTGAACTATTTTGGTCCAATAGACCAAAATCTTCTCTCCCCTTCTAAAAAATTATTCTGAGCATTCAAATTCTTCATTATTCAAGCTTTTTCAGAAATCTATGGACTCTACAGGGTTGAATCTATGGACTCATTTATACCGATTCATTTCTACAGACTCCGCCAGTTAGTTTCTACAGACTCTGCAGGAGAGAAACAGGTTTAACACTTAGTCATTTTTTCTATCGTGAAGAAACTATGAAAGCTGCCAAGTGTCATTTGTCAAGATACATTATGATTTGCTTCTCAAAGCAGCGAAACTTGCCACGTGTCCTTTGTAAGATAAACGGAGCACGCCAAGTGTCAACATCTGCATGAATCCAAGTGAATCCCAAGTGTTTCTACAGTGTTTCTAAAGCTTAGTGGAAGCCACCACATGTCATCTTTTGTGAGACTCTCAAAAGGCATCCAAATTCTCTATAAGTTAAACGGATGCTGCCACGTGTCCTCCCCTGTTTCACAGTAGATGTTGCCACGTGTCACCTGTTGAGATCGGCAAAAAATTGACTAAGGCAAAGCCAAAGGACAAACAACCCTTGCAAAGGGCAGGCGAGGATCAGATGGACCGTTGCAAAAACCCAAAGGATAGTTCCATGCTTGAACAAGTCCTTGCGGAGGACACAATTCCCTTTTGGAAAAAGAACGCGGCAAAATGGTTAAGGCAAGAATCGTTCTGACTTTTTGTCTGAAGGAATTCACCTGGGAAAAAAGCCCAACAGAAAACTCGACGAAAAGCAGAGGCAAAATGAAGAAAGATTTCCTTCGGACAAATTGTCCGAAAGAATTCCTTCAAACTTTTTGTCTGAAGGAAAATTTCATCGAAACAAAAAACCCATCGAGGAAACAAAGTGCAGTGAAAGCGCCACATGTCCCTCATAAAGTTGCAGCGGAATGCGCCACGTGTCCCTCACAAAGTGCAGCGAAAGCCGCCACGTGTCGTCTACTGGGACACAGTTTCTAGTAACTCAAGTGGCAGAATGTACCACGTGTCATTTACAAAGCTCGACAGAGGCCGCCAAGTGGTAACATCCGCAGTTTCTTCCTTTTATTGATTAAGGACTGTGGTGGGTCTCAGATAAGTGGCTAAACTTAAGCGAAACGAGACAAGTGTTTGCGTCTGCGTGGATCCAAAAGAGTCCCGAATGTTTTTACAGTGCTTCTATAAGTTCAGCGGATGCTACCACGTGTTCTCGCCTGTTTCTCAGCGGAAGACGCCACATGTCGTTTGTTGACATCAACAGAAAGTAGCCTCAAGCAAAGAAAGAGGCAGGGGCAGATGATTCCAAAGGAAGGTTCAATGCGGTTGGTTCAACACGGTTGGTTTAAGCAGTCAAGTGAATGAACAAAACACAAGAAAGTGCTTGAACCGTTAAACCTTGAACCAAAATGGTTCAAAGGGTACTTTGGTCGGTTTAAGCGGTCAGTTCAAAGGATTGCCTCAAAGCCCACAAGGCGAAGTACCCTTGCGGAGGGTAGGTGATGAGCAAAATAGATCTTTCTCGAAGCCTGAATGATTGAACCGTTGAACCATTGAACCTTGAACCAAAATGGTTCAATGGTTCAAAGGTTCACAGATTCAAAGGTTCAAAGGTTCAACGTGGACGGTTCAAAGGAGTGTCCCAAAGACGAAAGAACAAGTGCCCTTGTGGAGGGCGCTGAACTAAATACAGGTACCCTTGCAGAGAGCATAAAATATTAGTTCAAAGATTAAAGAAAGCGTCAGACAAAAGGATGGTCCAATCAAGGACCAAGAAAGCGATTGAACCAGGGAAGCAATTGAACCATTGACGTCCCTGCGGACGTCAAATTTAAGATAATAAAATATCTGTTGATTTCCAAATACGGCACAGATCCTGTGAACAAATTCAGCGACCGACCAAAGAGATAGCTCGAGATCTCAGAAAAGGGACAAAACACAACCAGAAAAGGAAGAACGATGAATGACCAAAAATATCCACGCATGGGATATGTTTCTAGAAGGTGAAGCAGTCCACCAGCTGGACATTGGAGAACACGAACATTCAATGGCGTGACCGTTTCTCTACATTGAGAAAAGCAAATCGGCAACTACGCCCGATTCCAGCATATCTTCTTGACAAAATTTAAAATGTATTGAATGCAACATGATGTGTTACTACTCCCAAGTCTTTCTTGGAGAGCTATATATTGGACTCTCTCTTATTGTTTTAGAGAGATCTTTTTGTTATCAGAAACTAAATTCTGCCCAAATTGAAAAGCATTACTGAGACTTTGAGCTCAGATTGTTGATCGTGTTTTGTTATTGGAATAAGAAAGCAAGTGACTTTTCAGACTTTGTGCTATAATAACTTGGTTGTTGGGGAAACTGTTCTTATGTCTATTTCCTTAATACGATTTATGTCCCTTTAATTAAATAAGCAGAATTAGTAAAAGTACTCAGGAAGGTGTCCTGAAGTCAATTGTAGAGAGACTTTGTGCTCACACAATTGCCTTTAGTGTGTTTGTCTTTTCTACTCCAGTGTAAAAAATCTTGGGACGACTTTGTGCCCTCATTATCCTTCGTATCTCACTCTTTGACAGTTGAGGTGGAGACTTTGTGCTACATTTCATCTTGCTGTGTTACTATGCCCTTGGTTACCTGTTGCAATTATTACGAGGAAGATTCTTGTTGTTTGTTGAATAGTACTTCTGAAAGAAGAGGAGTGCTTTCTGTCATTTCTCCTAAAATTTCTCCCTTGATCCTTGAACATCATCTCTAAAAAAAGAGAGATGAATGGTGTTGTCCTACCCCAAGTGTTATTTTCAGCATAAATGTATAGTATATAGCTCGTCATATTTAATAGGGAGCCTCCCCTTGATGAGAGGAGAGATTAGTCTCCTTTTGATGTGGTAAACTTGCACATCTAGCTGACCAATCTCCCTATGCTGTGGTGAACAGAACAATTTTGCCTATCAGTTATCTGAGTGACAAAATATTCACTCCACAAAATGCAAGTCATAGCAGGAGATCCAAACATTCGAAAGTGTTTCACTGTGGATTTGTGACTGCTTCATGCTTCAAGAGGAGTGACTCCATTCAATGTTTTGTGAGAAACTCAGTTCTAGATATAACAAGTACAATTGATAGCCTTGACCCAATACTGAGCAAGAGATTTGGAGTGTAGCATACAGTTGGCCATTTCCTTCAAGGCCTTGTTCTTGCACTTTGCAACACCATTCTACTGAGGACTATATGGCATTGTACGTTGTAGTTCAATCCCCTCTGAAATGTAGAATTATTCAAAACAATTACTGACATACCACCATTATTGGTGTGTAAAATCTTGATGGCTTTACATAACCATTTCTCTCGCAGTACCTTAAAGTCCTAAAAATGATCAAAGACCTCAAATTCCTGCTTAAGAAAGTACATCCAAGTATACCTCGAATAGTCATCAACTAAAGTAACCATGTATTTTGTCCTATTGAATGACGGGTTTAGAAATTGAACAATGTCACTGTAGACAATCTCCAATATATGTTCAGCTCTCCATAATTTGCACTTGTCATACTTCTCAGAATGCTTACCAAGTAGGCAACCCTAAGAAATTATATCAGCAAACTTGACTCACCCCATCTGAATGAGTGAGCAGTGCAGTAGAAGTTTGATTAGGTGTAAAATGCAAAAGTATACAATCGTGACTGGTGATCTGCATTCTCAAATGCAATAATAAAGTTATTGTTTGCTTCCCTAATAACCATGAAATTGGGCATGAACTCAATTCTCTTGCTTGAACCAATGTGAGTGATCTGATAAATAGATAAGAGATTGGTGGGAGAAAAAATAACACAGATCATCATGAAATGTCTCATCATTCACTTCAACTGATCTACTCCCACTAACTTAACGTCACCTAATAAGATGGAAGGCATAAAACAAAGCTCCAAGAACGACAACATGCATGTGATGAAGCCATGTGGTGTGATGCACCATAATCAATAACCCATGTGGAAGACTAGGATGCAACTACAACAAGTGCTTTGCCCTTATCTTTGCCCTTCTTACTGTCTTTACCTTTATAAGACTCATGTGTTAATAAACTATGATTGAAAGAATCAGGGACACTAATATTGTGTTTCTCGAATATTTTTGTTAATTGATCAATTTGTTTCTTCATGTATTTGGATTCATAATGTCTAGATTTCTTGCAATAGCCACATCTAAGTTGCTCTTTTTGAGATTTTTCATTTAAAGAAGACTCTTTTGATGCTTTGGACTTAGCATCAAATTTAGAACCCCTTCTTTGTTCTAGTCCTTTGTTTTGTTTTTTTTCTTGCTACTAGAAGCCTTCTGTTTGCCATGACTCACAATAGAGGCTGGGAATTTAAATGACTTCAATGTACCCATTTGAATAAGCTTGTCTTGTTCCTGAATCAAGTCAACAGCAAAGACATCCAAGGATGGCATGGTCCATGTAGCTCCAATGACACGATTGATGGCATGGCATGTAGAAATGAAGACAAAATAATTGGATCCCCAATTTGGCAAGGATAGAAAAAATCAATTGATCATTCATTTTTGTCAATGTCGCACAGTTTCAATTGTACCCTGAGTGATTTGAACTTTGTGAAGAAGTCTTCTATCATATCAAAATCGTTTGTGCTCAAACTGATGAACTCATTCTCAAACTCATGACCCATCCTCACATTTTGTTTTCCAGAGAATTTTTCAACAAAGTCCACATTTGATTTAAATTTATTACAGATTCGATATAAAAGAGCAAGTCAGAAGACATAGACAGGTACCGAAGACCATAAACTTCCTCCATTCTATTATACTTCATCTTTTTTGTTTCAAAGGTCAGTTATTGTTTTGTACCCATCATGATTCAGTGTAATCCTTTCCTCCTCAAGAGGATTTATAATTTGACTTTCCACTCATGATAGTTGAACTATGTAAGAATAAAAACTGAACTTAAATCCATGGTGCAAAAAGAAAGTATGAGATGAATTGTGTGTTGAAAGACAATGATATATAACCTCCATGAATCTATAGAAGTTCAATTTTATAAGGCACTAGAATATCACCAATGGGTAGAGCTTGAAAAAAACCCACTTTCAAAAAAAAAATGTGCCTAAAATGAAGTCCACTAAAAGTTATGGAAGTTTGAATGTTCGTTGCTTGTAAAAAATAATGATCTCCATTTACATAAATTTGAAAATTTTGGTGTGAACAAATTTTGGAATCAACTTCCCCTAAAAAAAAACTTGTCCCTTTTGAACAAAAATTAAGTAATTTTGAGTTGGAAGCGACTACAGACTTAACTCTCATATAACCAGGGGCTTAAACCCTAATGCAAAAACACCATGGAAACTACCTGTCATTGCAAAAGGGCCTTAACTTCCAAAAAATGACCCATTTTTTTCAAATGAAGTGTCACCTTTCACGAGCTTAAATTTGACGTTCTCGTGGCCATCGTCAAAGTTTGGAGATGTCCTTGCACTTGTCAAGGTTTTTCGATGCTCATGCAATAGAAATGTCCGATGTCAAGGTTTTGCGTCAGAGATGCAACTCCCTCTTGTAATTGTCAGAAGTCCATGTGGCATTCCCATAGCAAGGTTTACCACTGCACGTGCACCCAAAAGTCTCGATGTCAAAATTGTCAACACTTCCCACAGTTGGAGAAATGTGTCAAAAATGCAATGGTTTGTTGTAATTGTTACGATTTTTTACTGCTTCCACAGTTGATAACCCTAATGCCAAAGTGGACTGCTTTGACAATCGAAAGTCCCGATGTCAAGATGTTTTACTGCTCTGACAATTGATAATCCTAATGTCGAGATTGTGGATTACTCTCGTAGTCAATAGTTTTGATGTTGAAACTTTTCCCCAAAAATGCAACCCGCCTTTACAGTTGTCAAGGTTTAGAACATCAAAAATAAGAGAGGTCGTTGCACGTACTGGAGATAGAAACAGCTCTCACAATGCCGAGATTGTTGGAGTTTCTCACAATATGCACAAAAGTACGAAAATTCTACCTATTTCAAAAATGTCAGAGCAAGGAAGCCACTCAAAAATCCACCAAAGATCCACTAAAGATCTCCAAAACCCCAAAAAAGACTTTCCTTTGAAGACTACTAATTGTATAGATTTATATGAAAACACTGAAAAAACACTAAAACCCTCTAAAAAATGATAAAAATCAACTGTCACAAAATAAGGTCGCACTTACAACCGCTTATAAGGTTTTGACACCTTTTGAATCTAATGATGTAAACTATTTTGCATGAAAACCTACCAAATAAAATATGACTAAAAAGAAACACTTTTCTATTATTATTATTTTTTATTTGAATCAACAAAAACACTTGGAAAAAGAACAAACTCTGGCAAATGATAAATTTTCAATATGCTAAGTCAATGAATGACATATCTATGACATGAAAACTAAAACTCAAAATTTCACAACAAAAACGACATTCATCTACCAAAAAAACTTTGATATCATGTCGAAATGGACCATAATCTATACTAACATTTATTTCAAGGCAAATGACCCCAAAAAAATAAATAGATGTCAATAAATAATTTGGAGAGACAACCTTTTAAAAATATTATCAACCATAGTTGATATGCATAAAAGCCTCGTGTCCTTTTATCTAGAATGCTAACAACTTGACCCTGAGTCATCACCAAATCACTGCCTATCAAAATGTCATTATTGGATTTTTCACTTCAACTTTATACATTCATAGTTCACCAACATAGACTTGAAAGTTGTCAACTATGGTATAAATACATTATAAGCAGGTTTGTATTTCAAAAGTGATTTAAAATGTTTTGCCTTCTTTTAATATCTAGTAATTAATTATTTTTGATATTTTCTTTTTATCAATTTACTATAAATTTTATAAAGACAATAGCTTCATTAAGGGAGAGGACCACTCATGATAAGACATGCCTCATAAAATTATCATTTTTAATATAAAGTAAAACTAATAGTTGTTCAACTTGTATTCTAAAATAGTTTATGAGAGGATCACAACTTGCAATATAATGCTACACGGGCATTGTAGCACTTACATGTTTTCATTCCAACTTATTTTGTACCAAATCAATTCACAAACTATGTTTCTCCCAATTTAACACATGAAACAAAAATGACAGATTAATCACAGCATAATCTCATTGGTTGGCCTTTCTCATACAACATTCACACATCATATAATGCTATAGGGTGCACGAGTATTAGGTCCTTCCCCTATCGGGGATGGCAATTTTGTCGCTAATATTTTTGACATTACTAGCTAGTATAACAACCATCTATTTTATTACTTTGTTTTTTGTTTATGTAAATCATATGGTCACGAGGAATTAATCCAAAGTCAGAAGCAATTGGTTAACATACAAACAATTATAGAAAATGACTGTCAATCCTATTACTCGATAATGATATATAATGCAAACAAGCTTCAAAAGAGTTCAGCAAAAAGTGTCTCATTATTCGAAGTCTTAATTTTTAAGCTCAGTTCCTTCTACTCGAAACTAGTATTGCTAAATGTCATAATAGTTTAAGTTAATCAATACATCTCTATCAACCAAACTTTCTCTATGCTTAGCTAACCATTAAATGCTCTGGTATAATCCTGAAAATCTGTTAAAAGATGAATAATTGACATTCAAAATCCTATTCACGAGTTTCATCCAAAAGAATCGCTAAATAATTTGCATGAGACTTCACCTTTAAAACAATCAGAAATGTACACAGTAGCATGAATCGGAGAGTTTAATAAAATTTCAGTTTGCTTTTCGTAATTTCAAAACCTTACAAGGCCATCTAAACTACACTTTCCAACAGGACATATTAGCTAAACGGACATGGAACTATAAAAAAATATTAAATATTTAATGCTTTCACAGTCCATAAAATCAATCAAAAATATTTTTGGGATAACTATGTTTCTGTTGTTTACTTTATACAAAAACAAACCATTGAGAGTCAGTTTTAACACAATTTGATACTATTTTTCAATTACAGCCGAGTTTAAGAAATGATTCCCACAAACGATACTTATGCACAGGATCACTATAGTAGTACCTTCTTAATATATCTTAATTTCATTCCTATAGTATAACCATCCAATTCTTTTGCAATTGTTCCAATGAAATGGATTGTGTTTCTTAGTTGTATACATAAAATCAAAAAATTGAAAAAAAACTACAATGATAGCAAAAGCACTCTGATGCAGTTTTTCTAGCTTAGTTTCAATTTCGGCCTACCATTGTTTATTCTTGTAGCAATCAATCTTCAGATCAAAGGCACACTACAAATAGCACAAGGGCAACGGCTTTTTTAATCTTTTTATATTTTGCTTCCACAAAAAATTCAATTTTTCTTCCTTTATTGGGTTAGTATTTTGCTGAATGTTACAGGCTCAAATTACTAGGTAAATTACTTGCAGGATTAAAAACATCGATTATAAAGGTTCAAAGTGTAAGAATTATATCATAACATTCCAGAGATATCAGGTTTCCTAGAAATTTATGGGATGGAAGACTCTAAGTTAAAAAACGTTTTGCACCTCAGGGTTAGAAACTAAACTTGGGGTGCTGGAAATGATTTTAAAGATTCATAGAGGGTCAGCCACATCAAACCAAGCTATGGTTAGAAAATCATAACTTAATTTTATTTTATTTTTTGTGGGGGGGTGTTAAATTCAAACATATCATAAAAAGTAGGAACTTTACAAAAACCAGAACCCTGTAATATTCAAAAAAAAGGGTTTGGTAACTAACTCTGAGAGAGTAATTTCAGCATAACAATTTCATCTACCTTTCTGTCAGAGACAGTCAAATCAGCCAAAACTTAAAGTCCTCCAAGAAAACTATAGTCCTTACAACCCGCCACATATAATAATATGTCTAAACTTAATTCTCCATGTGTTGCAGCTACCAAATGGTGTGCTTTCATATTTGAAAGAACAAAAACCTGCAAGATTTACAATTCCTCAAGTTTGTCTATGTAAAAGACTATGCAAAAACTCTCGAGTCCTTGATTCTCTCAGCCACATGGTCGGCATGCATCTCCTTATGTCTGTTTACACGGAGAATTGATTCAATGCCTCTGAATTGCTAATCAAAGTCATAGACAATTGGACAGAAGTTAAAAAACTAAAAAGGCTAAGAAAGTATAGAGTGGAAGAGTGAGTACCAAAACTAATGCAGGATAAATAATTGAGTCACAAGAAAATTATGAATACCAAATATTCCAAAAGTTTTGGAAAGCAACTTTAGTTTGGTACCAAATTGTATTTCATGCTGGCACTAGAAGAACTGCCAAAAATCAAGGAAGAAGTAGAACCTATGAGCACAAACAAAATTTAATTGTGTGCTGGTATGACTGCTCTAAACATTGATGCTGTTGAATTGGACCAAGCAGGATTCAGGAAGATAATGCTTCCTCCAATTTGACCTTTTTCAAGCCCGCCATGTATGTAAGATACACAGTCCATACGAATGAAAATGAATTGCTTACTAGAGGCTGCATAAAACCAACATGTCCACAAGTTTCATGCTTCAGTGATATTAGAGAAAAAAAAAACAATAGTCAGCAGCCTCATCATCGAAATGATAAAAAGATATTGCACATAACTTTTATACGTTTTAAGAAATTGAGATCAATTTACACCTACGATGCTCCAATAATTAAGACAGAGACTGAAAACTGCATGATTGATTGATCTACAATTCCAATGATCTTTTAAATAAAGCTGTTGCTCTTGTTTAAGCTCCTGTGTCTATACCTTGAACATTATCGTATTGAAATATGAGTCTGTCAAACATGAATACTCAGCTCAATCCCTACCATAAGAGTACAACCTTTGAGTCCTCACTAAACACAACTACACTAAAAGAAAAAAAACGTAGAAAACTAAAATCACATAAACCCACTGACCAGGAAGTCGAATAGTCCTACCTAATTTCTCCTTTCAAAAGCCAAGACCACTGTTATATTTAAATATAAACATGCTTTTGAATCCAAATTTTTCTCGAGCAAGATTGTTTTGATTGTAAAGCAGAGCATTAATTCTTGGTAATGACTAATAAGTAATTGTTTTTGCTCTCTATATCACATTTTTTGAAATTTACTATTTCTAGAAGAAAATTGTTGTTTTTACACACTCAAATTTAAAAATATTATTTCTACATCTTCCACTCATTTCCAATCTTCCACGTTATTTGACCTTTAAGAAATAGAATTTTCTTTTTCTTTTTTTATTTTTGCTAAATCAAAGTTGAATGCCATATTTCCTTTGAAATTTCTAAAGCGTAAGCATCCTGAGAAAAAATCCAATTCTGCCACCATGATAAGAATGAAAAAGGATGGTCAAAAAGTAGGAACCCTGAGGATGCAGGGTGTGTGCCATGTGTGTCATTAGCATACCAAACTGAAACTTCTAAGTGATACATGAATAATCCTAGCATACTAATAAAGACCACCTTCTCCAACTCGTCTGCCTCTCTCTCACTGATTCAAGATTGACTAACCTCCTCGAAGCAATTGTCATAATAATTTACAAAGCTACATGTAACAAAACGTATATAGTTCTCATACAGGAAGGGAACCATCAAGGTTGAATAAAGAGAAATGTCCATCAAAAATCACCACTCCCATAATCTGAAAAGTAACTTTTTATGTCCCTCACATTAAAGGAATTGAAAGCATCAGAAAATGGCATCCCCTGAGAATATCAAATCCAGATTGCAATAACCAGAGTCAAAACCAGGGCCATAACAGTACAAGCATGGAGGATGGAATTCCAGACCACTTATCAAGGCCAAAGGTCAAAAAAATCCAGAATAACCCTGAATTTTTCTCTGGACACACAATCCATCCTCAAACAGGTCGTTTTAGCAAATCTATGATTGCAAAAAACCAAAGATAAACAATTGGATCTGCAAAATCTCTCTTTTTCCTCTAATTTCACTCAGAATAAAGATACAACAGGCAAGCTTAAGCATAAAAGAGCAAACAATGAGGGAATGAGGAGCAAAAGCAAGAGAGGCTTCATACTCAGACATCCAAAAACCAGACCAATTCATCTACTGCTCCAAGCAGCCCAAACAATCAGATCAACAGCATAGAATAAATCTTTCATAAATCGAAGCAAAAATGTCTTGCCAGTCAGAGAGGGATTCCTTGAGGCATCTTTGGTAGTCTCTCCTGGCTAATTCCTAAAACTCCACCAAAATGCTCAGACCAGCTTTGGTGTTTTCAGTCTCACGATATGGACTGCCCGAGTGTCAAGAGCTAATGGACAAAAAGTTTGATGCATGGGCTTTGGACCTTTAGTAATCTATCGTCATCAATTCCTCAAGGTCCATAAAAAGGGCCAGACTGCAAAAGAGAACGGTCTAACAGAGAATAAAGCCCAAGAGCTAATGGTTTTTCAGTCTCGTGATACAGACTGCCCAAGAACACAGAGCTAACAGAGAAGATAGCTGAGGAGAAGGATTTCTGAAGACTGACATTAGTCATGAAAGCTCCATACACGATCATCATTCCCCATTAATTAAAAGCTGGGATAAGACACTTCCCAAAGTAGAAATAAATGTGTACTAACCTCCTAGTAGAAATTACCATAAAAATTTAAATTTAGAATCCTTAGATAAGGCATAAGGAAATCCCTGTCACAAGGGGTGGTAAAAATCCTTTCAAGCACCCTCAGGCCATAATGTGACTTCATAGCCCAAAGATTTACTGCTTCATTGGATTAGGTTCCATCCAAATGTGTTCTAATTTCTCAAAAAGTTCACTACAAAGCTTCCAGGGAAAGGAGCAACAGATAATCATTTTCTCCTCGTCATTTAAGCAGGGGATGCACATATAGAGAGGTCCATAAAAATTCTAAACAAAGCCTTGATAGAACTTCCTTCCCATTGCCAACCAAAGAAAAGTGTCATCTTTGGTCATGCCTTCCCTGATCCAGGCCTTAAAGTAAGCGAATCTCTGAGTTAGCACATTCTAGGACTTGTGGGCCATTTTATACAGAGCATTTACTGATACTGCCCTAATTTGTTTGCTTCCCAAACTAGGCAAGTATCTTTTCCTACGGATAGGAGGAAGAACTGGCAAATTCTTTCATTCGTAATTAATTTATGATTATCAACTTTCACGAATGTTATATATTTGAAAATGAAGGATCTCTTCGCTATTACCAGAAAATGGAGCAAATACAGCATTGTTCTAGATTGAATTGCAAACTAGAATTTATCCCTTTATTCTATACCTAGCATATGCAATTTTTTCCCGCTAACCTTCAGCATTATTTCTCACATATTCAAGGAAAGCTAGGAACTTACCATCCTTTTACACTCTGCATTCAACGAACATTGTTTGGAGTCTGCACTTCCGAACTAGAATTAAATATTCTCTGTATAACTTCTCACAGGATGATATTGGAACTAGAAGCAACTCTGCATCACAAGCAAATATTAAATATTCTAACATTCTTCCAAGTTCACTTGCATAAGTCTTTTGACTATAGTTATTTATTCATTTAATTTTAAAGTTTCTCTGCAAAACTTCTCACAATATGACATATAAGAAGTAGAAGCAACCCTGCATCGCAAGGCAATATTAAAAATTCTAGCATTCTTCCAAATTCACTTGCATGGTTATCCCATTTCTTATTGAACTGATGTCCCTGTCCCTGTCCCTGTCGCCATCTATTGTACCTGCCCACTGTGTTTCAGGAAACTGCCGCCCTTCTGCCACCCCTCCCCTGACTCCTATCTGGGCACGCTTCCGGAACGGGGATGTCTCGGGCATGCCCGGAGACATCCGGAACAATGCCAGAAATGTCCAACACTGTTCTGGACGTCTCCAGGCATGCCCGAGACGTTTCTGGCAGGTATGCGACGACTTGAAGGCAAAAAAATACTTTAAAAACTAAAAAAAAACCTAAACCGCTGCAAACTCTTTATAAAAGCAGCCCCCTCACTCTAAAGACCACACCAAAGTCCGAACAGTATGTAAATAAAATAAACATTTAAGTATAAGCAACTAGATGTCCCTAGTTACTTATACTTTAAGTTATATTATATTTATATACTTTCAGGATGTTTGAGAGTGGTTTCGGACATCTAGGAGCTATAATGCAAATTCTAGGTTTTGGAGGATCCTATCATATTTCAGACTTAGTCAAATTTCAGGGTTTCAGACTTGGCCATATTTCAGGGTTTCAAGATTTCAAGGAGACATCATAAGAGGTATGAAGGCTGCATGAAGGGATGTAGGTATGATAGAATAGTATGGGAACATCTCTCGCAAAGTGCCCCAAGCCGATCCCACCCCATTCCCTATGCACCCCTTAAGGCATACGCTCTAGGGGATTTAATGAACCGGTGAGCCCCTGCAAGAGAAAGCATCAGTAAATGATAAAGTTGAAAAATAATGGGAGTGGCATTCATGATTTTGAGGGCAATCGAGATGATTTATTCTAAATTTGAATGTACATTTTGTCTTTGAAGTAATGAATGAATGAATATGATATATTTTTAAGTGTTTTATCTTTTATAGACAAATACTATTTAGTTTAAAGTGTTTTACTAAAAAACATATCCAAATCAAGGGTTTTGAAAAATGGTGTAACTGCGTATCCAAGACGTCCCCATAGCCGTACCCAAACAACATATCCTGCCCATGCTTATTTCCTGGTAACTATGCTTACGATGCATTATTCAGCACATTCATAAGTCGAGTGGCAATACTGACCCAGATTATTACAAAAGTATCATGATTGGGCACGTTTGCCAAACACTGCAAAAGTTTTGGACACACTACTTTCTGAGTATTTGGAGCACAGAAAGTCTAAAGGGGGCATGCAAACTTAATGGAGAATCCAAACCACTGATCACATTTTCACTCTTTTGGCTATCATTAAGAAAGCTTGTCAACAGTTTTCTAAAGTCATTTGTTCATTTATGAATTAGAAAAGGCCATTGACTTTGTGCCTGGGCACTCACTGTTTTAGAGGCTACACACTCCTAGTATCTGCAGAGCTTTGTATGTCTCCATCAAGATGCTCTAAGAGATGGCAATTGGCTAATTGTTGACTTCACAGGGCTCTCTAACATTATAAGGAATAACAGTTGGAGTGGTTCAGTGACTCTCTTTGAGATCTACATTGACAACCTTGAGGGGTCTATAAGGGAAAACAATTATGTGCCTTGATAACTGTGTTGCATTTTGCTAATGATGTATTTGATCCGTGCACAACTGCGCCATCCCGCACTCTTACCTCGAATGCCTTGGTTACTTGTGCAACTATGTGCATCCCCTTGCATCACTTGCCTCCTATGCAGCATCAAGGAACACGATAGACAACCTCTATGCTTTGAGCACCTCCATGCAACTCCCAGCATCAGTGCATCCTGCATAGGGCCAAGATCCATGTTGCACAACTCCAATGAATTCATCACGCACTTCGCCTAATAGGCACAGAGCAAAAAAGTTTTGCAGGCTTTGCTAGTGTGGGGTTGAGAGGCAACACCCCCTTCGCGGAGTAACACCCAACACCAAATTTGGATGATCGATCCGGATGCTATTTGGTGCAACTTCGCATTATATACGACACAACCTTCATGCACTATGCATAGCCTACACAACATTGTGCCACTTCGCGCCATGTGCACAACATCAGTCATTAGTGCAACACCTTAAGACATACCGCACAACTCAATCTTTACACAAGAAGTCCAAATTGCATATCAGCCATGTGGACACCGTGCACCATGCTACGCCATGCCAAGCGACACTTCCAAAGCTCACATTATATGCCACAACATCTATCAACATACCGCGCACCTATCAATCAAGCCATGTAACTATCGGAAGTTGAAGAGTTACAAATTGAAGCCCAAGCAGTTCAACTTCCATAACAATTCTTTGGCCTTCACAGCATTGTAATCTACAAACACTTATTTGTAGCATTAGAAAGCAAACAGATTGTAGAAGATAGACAGCCATACATCTTTCTAAAGAGTATGCCATGCACATAACACAAAACAATATAGTTTTTTGTTCCAGTTCTATTATTTTGCCCATACTCCATCTTATTCAATACTGCTTCTGCATACACATATAACACATCTAGATCCTCAAAGTGTTGTCCCCCGAACCTCCTGGGATTCAGATCAGTGTTCCTTCTATCTCATTTTGATAAGGGATTGCAGATACAATTAGAGATGCTTTTGCTTGTTTTCGTAGTTCCTCCAATTAGTGAATAATCCTAGTAAAGCTAAGCTTTTAGTCTCCAACACTTCTAAAGATGCTCACTCCATTTTTTTGTATTCCTACAGAGGCAATTTAAAAGAGATTACAACTCAATACACTTGATTAGGGACTTAGTTGACAAGTCTCTCTTTCAACTTGAAGTCGTTCTCTTAGTCAAAACGTTGAAAAGGATATGCCTCCGCCTTTATAATAAAGCGCCGATGCTTTGATATTCATTTCCATAATATTCATGTGAAGACGTGGCTCTTCGACGCGATCATTAAACCCACTACTATTTATGGGTAAATAGTTTTGGAACCCAATTTAGGGTTGCTTAATTAGGCACATGTTGAGAGAGTGGAGACAATCATGCTCCAATGTATAATTCATTGTAGCCAGACTTCGATTCAAAGCATTTTCTTGGCTAAATATGGTCTCCAACCTCTGTCTTGAAAAAGTCTTCAAGCTTAATTTATTTCTTCAAACTTGAGCCTCTTGGTGATTCAACTTAGATTTGGGAGAAAGAATTGTATTTAGCTCTTTATTCCTCAAATTAGGTTTCCCTTCTTGAGTCTATGGAAGTAAGGAATGCAAAGTTTCTAAGATAGGTTTACTTCTTTAATTTACTAAATCTTTGTATGTGGACTCCCTCATTTCAAATGCTCCGTGGACACCTCCCAACCCACCTTCCCATCAAGGAAAATTAAATAAAGCTATAAAATAGGATTTATACTAAAAATATAATTTGGTCAACTTGTTTGTTGCTTCAATATTCATTTCCATTATATTTGTCTAAAAATGTCTACTCAATCCAATGTTAAACCCATTGCTCTTTATGGGTCAACAATTTGGGAACCAATTTAGGGCTACTTGACTAGGCACGTGTTGAGACAGTGGAGGCAATCATGCTCCAATGTATAGTTCATTTTACTAGACAATGTCTCAAAGCATTGGCTTGGATAGATTGGGTCTCCTACTTCTGTCTTGAGAGTCTCTTCAAGCTTAATTTATTGATTCATGAACTTGAACCTCTTGGTGATTCAACTTCAATTTGGGAGAAATATTTTTGTTTTTCTCTATGTTCCTCAAAGTGGGTTGCCACCTTGGGTCTATGAATGTCAACATTGTAGGTTTTTTGAGATAGGTTTACTTCTTTAATTTGCTGAGTCTTCGTAGATGGACTTCCTCCTTTTAGATGCTCCTTGAACAACCCCCTCACAATCTTCCTATTATGGGAAAATTAATATAACTATAAAATGGGATTTATAGTAGAATATAATCTAGTTCCTTGGATCTCCCACTTGCACCCTCTAAAACCCAAGCTGGATTTTATGTTCACAATCTTTGGTCACATCCCCTAAGGAGGGTATGTTCTCACCAACTATGAGTTGAGACAAAATTCAACATTTTGCAAGGAGATAGGGTCTATTGTCTTTGCCCTCTGCAAGGGGAAGAGACACACAACCTAATCTTTTAGTGCCTTGTTTATTATGAGATATATAGAATCAAGAGAGTCCCTCGGTATCATTTTATGTTATCTAAATCAATGATGTTAGTCCCTTTACCTTTGAGAAATTGAAATTTTATGATGTTCCACTCTTCAAAGGACTTCCAGAGCCGCCAAATTAATCGCATTCTTCTTATAGACTTAGGAGAGTCCCTTGCTACTCTTTTCTATTATCCAAATCAATGAAGTTTGGCCTTTTACCTTTGATAAATTGATATTGTTTGACATCCACCTCTTTAGAGATTGGTCACACTCTTCTTTCAACTTATTTCATCCAAAGAAAGAGTTGAGCACTTGTTACCCTCAATAGTCACTATATCACATATAGTGAGAGATTTGCAGGACGAGACCCAACCCCTTTCCCCACGAACACTCGGCAAGGCAACTCAAACATCATATTATCTTTCCCAGTCTTTAGAGTTTGAACCCTTCTTCTTGGGTAGGCCTAATGCATCTCTTCATTTGAGACTAAAAAATCTCAATTTGACCACATGTTAGAATCTTTATTTCCTTGTCATCCATCGGTAATTGGGTCCCTTAGAAGGCCCATATCCCCTATGAAGGATGCACCTTATATGTGTTTGTATATCAAATAGGTAACTTTACAAAATACAAGTTGAAACAATATCTTCAAATATATATATATATAGTAAAAAATATACAACCCTGCATATATTTACCATAAAGAATTACCATGTTGTTATTCTAACATGTATTGTGTTTATTTATATCATTACTAAATATCAAATATATAACAAAGTTTCCTAATCGTTGTGTTCCACAGTGACATCCCTAATAACTAACTAGCATCCCGAACGTCTTTACGGCAAGGGATGAAATGTTCCCTTGTTATCCCCCACAAAAAAAAAATCAAAAAGCTTGACATCCCCGTGCTTTATGATGTCCCCAAGTTTCCTCAGCTGTTTTGGGGATGTGTAGACGTCTTTACGGCAAGGGATTAAATGTTCCCTTGTTATCCCCCACAAAAAAAAAAATCAAAAAGCTTGACATCCCCGTGCTTTATGATGTCCCCAAGTTTCCTCAGCTGTTTCGGGGATGTGTAGATGTCTACACATCCCTGAACAATCTGCCATATTTTTTAAATTGTTGTGTGAGATGTTTATTCCAGATTGATTTGCATTATGCGACATTAGAATTCTTGTGTGAGATGTTTTAATAAGTTTCGTTGCTTGTTTGACTGATATTGTTGCTGAAGTTGTAACAAAGTAGCCCATTGACACTGTGGATGCGCATTGAATGTGTGAAGCTCTATGATGGAATACTCAAAATTTTGGTAAAAGGTCTTACTGAGACAAATTGATCCAGATCCCACGACGTCTAGGGGACAACACTCTGAATGAAGATTTAGATGTGTTGTAATTGCGTGCATAAGCAATATGAACAAGATTTAGGATAGAGAAAACAATAGAACTGGAACAGAAATTTTATTAATCTGGGTTTTGAACATGGCAAACTCTCGAGGGAGATGTATGGTTGCTTGTCTTCTACTATCTGACTGCTATGTAATGCTACAGATATGTAAACATAGATAACAAAGATGCTAAGGCTTAAAGAACCATTATAGAAGTTGAAACGGTTGAACTTTCATGTGTGCCTCTTCAACTTCCTTTGGGAACGTGGCTTGACAGACAACTGCACGGCATGCTAACAAATGTTGTGGCATAACATGAGCCCTGAAAGTGCCACCAGGCATGTCATGACGTGGTGTGGAGTGTCCATGTGGTTGCTGATGTCCAATCTAGATGTGCTGCACAGTATGTCTGTGGATGCTGAGCGGAAGGTTGATGTTGTGCATAAGTTGCGTGCATGTGATGGAATGGCGCCATGTTGTGTACATTGCACAGAATGCACCAATCCATTGCTGCATTGTTCGCCAAGTTGCACCAAACAGCATTTAAATTTGACCCATATTGGGGCTCCACCGCATTTTGGGTGAAGGGCACAATGTTTTCTTCTGAGTTGTGTGGTATGCATCCTAGCGCTACTTGGATTGCACATGATGCTTGGAGCTGCGTGGAGGTGCTCAAAGCACAGAGTTTCACACATTTTCAATGCACTCAAAGTGAAAGCATGGACCGGCGCAGCTGCACTCGGATCACCAATATAAGCGATGATGAACATGTTAAGACATTGCTTGCTTATTCACAAATTTATTTGAAGATTGTGCAGACTGTGATTTTGCTTCTAAAATTGAATGTCCCTTTCTTTGCTGTAAATTTGGAGGCTGAAATTGTTTGCTAAGTTGTCTTTCCATTGTTGGCCCCAATTCCTGAAAAGGTTGTAGATTGTTTTCAACATTTTTATAAATCTGTTTGAGTTGAAGGAGATTTCTGCATGACAAAAGACCATTTGACGATATTTTTATAAATCTGCTAAAATTGAATTAGATTTGAGAACAACTTCTTCAGTGCACCTATGGATTTAAATATGAATATGAATTTACAAATATCTTTTAGCGTTGGAGTGTGCAGCACACTACAGTCATAAGAAACTGAAGGAATATTGTTGATTGGATACAAAGACTTGAAGAGGTGAATCTGTGAATTGAGTGAGAGTATTGATGCAGTTTTTGAAACAGGCAACGGACGTTGAGAAGAATGTCTACAGACAATGCGGACTGAACAAACAATGTGAATTGTAGTGAACATCTCGTTGCATATATTCCAGGGAAATGGATAGTCAGAGATCAATGGGATTGGAGTTTGGAAGACATGGCATATATGGATGAAATAAATGACCTGCTGAAGATATAAACAATTACCAGTTTATTGTTGCAGGCAAGTGGTTTGTTGACAGGTTGTGAGTGACCTTTGAAGTAGTAACTGTTGTGCTGACCATGTAATCAAAACCTTAGAAGCCTGGATGTAGCCTCATATTGGCTAGAGGAAGTGAAATAATATTTGTATACATAATATGTATTTTTATTAAATTTTTGTTATTTAATTTTCAAATATCATTTGTATATGTATTTTGTCACTGACCCCAAAATCCAGGAAATTTTTTACTGTCCCCAAAACCAAAGGAAATTTTCACCATCCCCAAAATCCAGGAACTTTTTTGCTGTCCCCAGAAATGTGTATCCACATCCCCCTGTCCTAGAAACATTCCCTAGTCATTACTGATGTCTCTTGTTGTAAATTATGTGGATCAACTAACTTTCATATTAATTATCATGATGTGGATTGTTCCAAAGAGAAATATGTATGTGACATAAATTTTAACCATGCTCCAAAGAGAATTATGTATGTAGCATACAGTTCAGCCATTGGTTGCTCATTTGTTCATGAAACCTATGTTGCAAGAACCAAGAAACGAGAAACGAAGAAATGCGACCGAAACAAAAACATGATGAGAAAGAGTTGGGAGAGGTTTCGCATAAGAAACAGATTTTGGTATATATAATTTTCATATAAAAAATCATTATAGTTCAGTGATATACAACTTAAGCATTTAAATTTGCACAATAAACTATAAATATTTTATAGATTATTTAAGAAAAAATAAATCTGAGTTAAATATTTGTGTCCTCACAATTGCAAAAGTGATTTAAAATGTATAGAATATATGTACTGAATTACATCAAAATAATTTAGTTATGCTACCGTAGACATTGTAACACTCAAGCTGGAAAAGTACTAATGGACGCTTCTTTGTAGGAATCCAAATATAAAAAATAAGGCCTCTAAACAATTGGAATTAAAGTATAAAGAACAGAACCTCTCCATTATCCTTTAACACTTCTCACCATTATCTGTAAAGTCAGCGTAAGCTTAACGTTTTGAAATAGTATTACATATAATTTTACTAATTAAAAAATAAAAATTAAATTATTATTATTATAAATATTAATAAAAATGTTTTTTATAAAAAATAATTAAACTGATTAAAATAAAATCTAAAATCAAACATTTACTATAATTATAAATATTAATAAAATTGTTTTTTATAAATATTTTTTAACCGATTAAAATAAAATCTAAACTCAAACTTTTAGTAATAGCTAATTAGATTTAAAATCTATAATTTATTTAATAGCTATCAATAGTGAATATAAGTCGTGTCAATAAAAAAATGTTGACACCAAAGAAAACGCTAGGGTAGAAATGGGTGAAGTGAAAGCTTAAGAAAAAATACGGGCATCCAATACCTTAATAAAAAATACAGGCATTCAATAGATATAATACTTTTACCAGTTATTTGTTTAACCGCTACTTATTTGTTTTTAGTGTCTAGCTTAATTTGTGCAGCTGCAACAAAAGTAAAACAGGGCTGCTGCAGTTGTCGTTTCCAGTTTCCATTGCTGTCCTGCATGACGGGTAAAAAGCCCTCTGAAACCTGTCTCTGTCACGTAGCCGTTTCACCTCGTTTTAACACGAAACATGGCTTGAACGTTGCGTTTCTTGCAACAAGGCATGAAACCCTATTGATCCGGGTGATTGCTCTAGTTTTATGACGGGGGCCAATGCCAAACCCAAATCTACAGTCAACATCAGCACTAAATCAAATTTCCTACTCAATCAAGGCCAATCCAATCCTATATCAGTTGCTGCATCAACAGTCCTTTCAGATATTGTCAGCATAAACTGTCTACTTCCTTTGCAAGGCAGAGCCCCCTTGACTCTAGGACTGACCGTTACTCCTTGACATAGCTCATTTGTCACCAACGGAAAACAAAGGATCAAACATGGAAAAACAATCATTCCATCTTCCATAACACTTCCATGGGCTTCCATCACGCCATAATTCATATGTAGTTACTCTGATAGACTTATATAGAAATGATAAAGCCATCCATGTCTTTCAAGAGAATGCCATGAGCAAGACATTCAGATTAATAAAAAATTATTACAGTTCTATTTCACAATTATGCCTCACGGATGAATGTTATTTCTGACTGCCTGTTTCTAGCTTGCTTCCATTTATAAAACATCTGATTTACAATAGTTTAGTGTGTTTTCCAGTGGATACCTCCTAGGATCTGGGTCAATCATTACAACGCACGATATAGTTCAAATAAATACCTTTTTTAGTAAATTGGCCTCCTTTCATTTAACACAACTACCCAGGATCACTCATTATAATTGAAGAGCTTTCAAAGTTATCTGCCAACATTGTGCTCATACAAAAAGGTAGTTCAAGAAAATTGCAAACAATCACATTAGAAAACCACAAGAAACATTAAAGCTACATTTGGTACAAAAAGATTGACTTCAATCTCAAACTACACTAAATACATGTTTTTGAAGTACGAAACACTATAAATTCTATCCACTATTACCAAAAGTAGAAAGCTAGCAATTACCTGAAGCTGCACAGGAACATATCTGTAAGTAATGAAATCACACAAAGGCCAATACATAGCACCACTTTTAATTGTAGGAAGAAAATCCCGTTTTAATCTTGCAAATATTTCACTCCCACTCTCGCCTGCATTTAAAATCACAAAAATGTCAACTAACCAATTAAACCAACATGGAAACCATTAAATAGCAACAAGTTATCCGAACCAATAGCATGTAGCAGGTAGTGGTTCAGCGTGTGAAATAGAAAGGGGCAAAACTTGAGCTTTATATTTAAAAAATAATCGAAGAAATGCATCTTATGTTACTTGAGAGAACAAATGAATTTGTTTTCAAGTGACCATTCGTGGTGTGTTAATGTGTGTCTCTTCTGGAATCAAATTCATGGTTTTTATGACTTAAAGATGATTTACATCAGCTGTGCATTAGGATTACAAGGAAAATATCTCCCTAAGGCAAGGAAAGAAAGAACCTGGGTCTGCACCCTAATGGCCAAAGAATTCAAATCTTCCCAAACCACTCAAGCTTAGTTTGCACAACCAAGGCCAACTCTTGTCTAAAAAGTTGCTACTTCCCCCTACTGAGCAGGGTTATATCTTTCTGAAAAGTTTTAGCCAACGAAGGCAACATTCATGTACCCGAAATATTCTAAATGCAATCCATTATTAGGAACATGTGAGAAAATATTATAAGCAGACCAATGCGCTTGAAGATGGAAGCAGATAACATGAATATGATTTGTGAAAAGTTTTAGTCAACGAAGACAACATTCTTGTACCTGAAATATTCTAAATGCAATCCATTAATAGGAACATGTGAGAAAATATTATAAAGCAGACCAATGCGCTAGAAGATGGAAGCAGATAACATGAATATGAGAAAATGCCAAAAAGCAGTGACCCAAGTTCAAGCTTGGTCTGTGCTTACTTGGCATTTAATCAGAGAAGACAATGTACTACTCTTACAAAGACTACAGATTGTTATGTCACTCATATTTGAACACTATATTTATTTATTTTTTATTGAAGCGGGAAACATCCAGATCCTTACATTAGAGTGCAATCTACAGAGATGTATTGGTGCAGCCCCTTAGAGATTCTTTCTAATTTTGTCTGGCCTAGTTTAGCTTTAAGCTTCGTCACCTATACAATGTTGCTAGACTTTATATTATTTCCATTCAAAAAGGAGGATCTCGAGAGTGCCAAATTCAGAGGATCTCGAAACTGCCAAATTCAACCAACTCCAAAAGAGTTCCTGAACCCCAATGAATTTAAAATAGTATTTTCAGACTCCCGTCATTTTTCTCTTTCAATGACTGACGTTCATCCACATTCCAATGTCACTCAAGATCCTTGCTTCCCAATTGAAGAATTATTTTAAGTATTTTATAATAGGACTTTCATCATACCCAATCTTTCGAGGTTTTTATAGGCAGAAGATCCTTTGAATGAACATACGCTCCATGAATTGCAATGTCGTCTAGTCCAAAAGATGGGCTATAGCACAAACATATTGTCGCAATACAAAACATGAAAAACATAATAAAAATATCACTCACAAAAGGGTTAGGGTTCCAATCTACATTGAACATTGGATGCAACCCAAGCTAGGCTCAAATGCATTTTTGCCCACTTGTTTGACGATGGTGTATGGACCATATCGCAAAGGTATGAGCTTGTTTGGACCCTTGACCCACTTCTTTTGAAGATGCAACCAAACTTTGTCCCACTTGGAACTGATGGGGAACACGATGTTGATCGTGATGTTGCTTGTACTTCTAACCGGTTATATGTAGAATTTCATTAACCAATTGTTGAATGTGTCGAATTTGCTCAACAAACTTGGTTGCCTTATCCATTTCTTTCTAAGCATGAATTGATTCTTCCTCCAACACAATGAAAAATGCTACATCAATGGGGGCTAACGGTTGAAATCGGAGACATGCATGAAATAGGCTATGCCTTGTGGAGCCATGAAGAGCTGGATTGTACTATGTTGGACATATGGAAGACTATCATACCATGTATGTGGATGTTTTGAATGGTACACCTGAAAAAGATGCAAAATCATGCGATTGACCACCTTTGTCTATCCATTTGACTTGTTTAAGTTTGTGTCCATCATGGATCATAGTATAGACTAAAAGATCCCAAGAAATCTACTTCCGAGCTTAGACACGATGCTTCATGTTTGGCCAAAGTGAATCCTCGCTTACTCAAATCCCCTACACTCTCCTCTAATGAGATTCCCCTTTTGTAGGGAGCTAGAATTGCCATCTTTAAGAACTTGTCAACCACCACAAAAACAAAATCATGACCATGCCTTATTGTGGAAAGACTTGACATGAAATCCATTGAGACAAGCTCCCAAGGTAATTTTGGAATTAGCAAAGGAATGTAAAGGTCCTACTTCTAATTGGCTAGATTCGCGATGACGCAAGATGTGCAAGACTTGATGTAGTTGGTGACATCATGACGAAGCTATGGCAATGGACATGTTTAATTGTGTGACCATCATGGACCATAGTGTAGACCAGAAGATCCCAATAAAATTACTTTGCAAGTCTGACATCATGATTTGTGGTAGGCTGAAGTGAACCATTGCATGCTCAAAGAAGAGTTTGGTACTCTCCTCTACTGAGATCCCCTTTTTGCACGGTGCTAGAATTGCCATCTTTAAGACCTTGTCAACCATCCAAAAAACACAAGCATGACCATGACATATTGTGTGAAGACCAAATTTGAAATCAATTGAGACAGACTCCCAAGGTTTTTTTTGAATTAGCAAAGAAGTGTAAAGCCCCTGCTTCTAATTGGCTAGATTCATGACTACACAAGATGTGCAAGACTTGATGTATCTGATGACATTGTGACAAAGCTTCCGTCAATAGAAATAATTATGCAAAACTACCCCCCCCCGCCCCAAATTGACCTCCCATTCAATTGTAGAGGTCCTCCCAAATCATTTTTTTATGCTCGCCTAAAGAAACAATAAGGTGTGTCATGTGGCACAAAATCCCCTCCTACAAATGATAATAGGGAACATGTCCACCAACTTTCAATCTCTAGTATATGTCAAAAAAGTCAGATTCCCGTTCATACAACTCAAGCCACTCTGATGTCTCATGCCTGTAGGAGTCAAAAATTGTTGTCAGTGTTGAAACTAAAGGTCAAGTCAAACAATCAACAACTCAATTGGCACTTCCCTTCCTATGTATGATGTTAACATGGAATTGTTGCAGATATTTAGAAACTTTCCTTTGGTCAGCATGAATTGTAGAGGCTTTTGATTTGTATATATGATGGTCTCTTTGCCCTGAATATAGTGCTTCCATTGTTTGCATGCTTGATCAATGGCGAACAACTCAATACTTTCTTTTGAAGTCTACATTACTTCATAAATTCTTTGTTTCCCTTTAGTTAGTTGAAGCCTTTGGCATCATTAAAGAGCTTCTTTTACTTGCGATTGCCACTAACCTATTCAAGTGATTAATGCACAATAATATAATTTCCTTCTTTCTCCTCTAACAAGTATGCCCCATAATTAATGCAATTGCCTACAATAATATGGTTTCCTTCCTTTCTCCTCTAACAAATTTACCCCTAATACATCCAGCCACGAACATTTGAGGGCATCAAATGCATGAACACATATACATATGTACATGAAATTGCCAACACCCACTGTCGACATCCAATTCCTAACACCATTGTGTTGAAATTGTCAATCTTAATCAAAATTTGTGAAAACGTACAATTAAGGCCAAAATCACTAAAACGCGCTAAATAGTTCGAGCTTGTTGTATACAAGTGCCGATTTAGGCTAATGTATCCCTAAATGGAGCAATGCATTTTATGTGATTATTAACTTTTCTTACATCATTTCGAGTCAAAATGACGAAAATGCATTTTGGTCCTCTGAATCATGAAATTCTTCTACTTCGGAAGCACACGACACGTGCATGTGTTATTTCGCATCGGCAATGTCCTAAATAGAATATTGATCCGTATGCAACTAACATCGCCTTCTAATTCCACTCTAGTCAAATTAAAACCGAGTAATATGACATTCGGACCACTTTGATTAATTATGTGCAACCAATTTCCAAAGAATTGCATAAAATTTGATTAATCTCACTTAGGCAACTTAATCCAAATTAAAAGCTTAAGTGAAAAATCCATGGAAGTTATTGAATACCTTTTAGTTGGAAACTGATTCCTAATAGCTACATCATCAAATGACATCATTTGTGGGGTGGCATCCATAAGCCATAAATGCAACAAATATCAGGTTTAAGGCCTCCCATGCCTCTTTAATGCCCCTTCCAAATATTTAAGAGGACATTTATGGATTAATTATACAAAATTGGATTAATCTATAGCCACACATCTTGATCTCAAGATAGACGGTCATGGTTGATCCTGATCAAATTCATTTATCTATAAATAGGAGGGCCAAGACCACCATTTTTAAACTTCATTTGTGTAAACTTATTATGCATAATTGTCTCCACAACCTTTCTTTGTGTAGTGTTATAATGCTTAATTTGCAATATGATAGCTTCAAGATAGGCATAACATTGATTCAAATATCATGAGCCTAGTTTCATTGGTGCACTTGAGATGATGGAGGGGCTTTGCCTTGCATCATTGCTAAAGACTTGAGCACCAAATCAAGGGTAAAATCATGCTTTGAGCGGCTTTTGGGTGATAGGATGCTCTTGGAAAGGTATTATGTATGTGTTTTCTTTCAACCGCTTTGCCTTGCATCATTGTTTATTTAGAGACTCACTCTAGAGCAGAATTTCAGTGGAGGTGTCTGATGAATTTGCTAGATTCATGTGGGTTCGGATTAATGGGACTGCCCCACTTTCCAGAGATATTTACATTGCAGTTTGTTACTTTCCTCCAACATCTTCATCATATGCCATTCATAGTGGTCCTAAGGGGGGCCCTTTTATAGATTTGTACCGAGATTTCTCAATTCTCAGTTGTTGAAGTTATCCCACCTGGTGACTTCAATGCCCGTACCAGAGACTTTCAAATACCTCTCTACAATCGTTCCATTGATACATTCTGCACACAAGAGATTGATTCAGAGTCAATGGGGTTGCATAGGAGGTCAGATGATGCTTCAGATCCCTACACAACATACGAAAGACACCTCTTATAGTTGGGGGAATCTCATGATTTGTTGATTCTTAATGCATTGCCTTGCTTTCCAATTTCACTCTCTTTCACATGTACACCTCATGGGGGAGGTAAGAGTGTGGTGGATTACGTCTTATCCAGTCAAAACCTTTTGCCCTTCATCCGTCACTTTTCCATTTTCCCCATTACCCTTGCAAACCATGCTCCTCTCTTTCTCCATCCACGTTGATTTCTCCCCTCCTATTACAACCCCCTCTTTCAATATACCACATACCATTTTCCACTTTGAGGATGGGGACCCTGACATTTTCCTTTCTCACATCCATCAGCTTCCATCTCCAAAACCCCAATTCTTCTCACTCGGTTGTGTTAATCCCAAGTACAAATGTCTTTCCTCCATTATTTGGGTGCCCTCAAATCTTTTCCTAACTAAACCAAATCTACGTCTACTTCCCATCAATCTAAAAATCTTGCCCCATGAATAAGTGGTATGATGATGACTGCAAGACTCTCCACCGTCAACTTTGGTACACCTTCCTCCATTCTCACCCCTCTTACCCAGCGTTAAAATCATCCTAACGTTGCCTTCTCCGACATACAAAACGCCTTTTTATTTCTCAAAAGAGACGGATCATACGAGCTTACTACATTCACTCCCCCAAACTCTTTTGGCGTACCATCCTCCCACTGCATTCTCCCCTCCCCACTGAGCTTAATCCCACATACATGATTTCCCATACCTCCACCCTTTATGATATACTTGGACAAACGCAAACCCATGTTGCTTCTCCACCATCTTCTTCTCACTTTTTCACATACAAGAATGTTAAGAGAGGTGATAAAGGTGATGAATAGTAGCAAGGCAGCTGATGAAGAAGGTTTCCAAGCCAAGTTCTTCAAACATGGTTTTAGAGCTTTTAGACGTTTGGTTGATCTTTTCAACCACGTGGTTTGTTTGGGTTTCCCACCCTCTTGATCACCATCACATTATTCACCCGATACACAAATCAGGGTCCTGTTCAAATCCTAATAATTACAGGATGATCATGGTTGGACGCACATTCTCGAAGTTGTATGCTATTGTATTACACATGCAGCATTCAAGAGAGCTAGAGCAAAGACACCTCAGAGTTAGGGGACAAGCAGGGTTTAGACTAGCCCATCAGCGCATTGATCATATTTTCACACTCCGGGCCATTATTGAGGAGGCACGTCATCGCTCATCCAAAGTCTATTGTTGTTTTGTAGACTTTAGAAAAGCGTTTGATTATGTTCTGAGAGGCACTTTTCCAGAGACTTAGGAATATTGGCACTTTTGAGACCCTCTTGGCAGCGATTATGAGATTATACGAGAATGTTCTTGGTCATCTCCGCACGGTTCATGGGATTTTAGACTTGATTAGGAGTACCACTGGAGTCAAGAAGGGATGCCCTTTGTCCCCAACCTTATTTGGGATATACATTGATGAGTTAGAGACCTTTCTTCATGAACATATTCAGGCTAGTGATGGGTGTCTTCTTCACCAGGTTCTGATTTCTATCCTCTTGTTTCCAGACAATGTGGTTCTCCTAGCCTCTTCTCCTAAGGGCTTACAACAACAGTTGGATGCTTTGGCTCTCTTTTGTGATCTCCGACAGCTGACCGTTAATTTGGGGAAAACCAAGGTCATGGTATTTAATGGCTTGAAGACCTCCCACCTCCATTTCTTTTTTAGAGGAAAGGATGTTGAGATTAGCACTTCCTATATTTATCTAGGAGTGCAATTATGTGGTCCACGTTTCAGCTTGAGGCAAGCACTCTAGCCTAGAATAAACAAGGTTATGTTTTTTTAGCTCTCCTTGAATGACAATGTTTTCGGCATCACTTTTAGGATATCTCTTCCAAGATGTCACTCATGGATACACTTATCAGACCCACAATTCTCTATGGATTTGTAGTTTGGGGGCCCTCTCTACATGAGGATGATTGGGCTGTTGTTGGGAGGGTCCAAACACTTCTCCGTTGCATGATCAGATGTAAGCAGACAATTCCCCAATACATTATTCTTGCAAGAGTTTGGAGCCCGACCCTTTCTACTGGAGACTATATTTGATCCAATCACTTTCATACATCGCATACGAAGGTTTGTTGATTCTACGAGTGGACGTGACAGATATCCATACTTAGCATATTGTTCTTCAAAGAATCTTGCTCTCTCAACGCCTTCGACTCGTGGACGTTGTTGGTATACAAGAGTTTCTAATCTATTGGAGTCTGTGGGAATCAAGAGGGACCGACTTCCTCCATTTATGTACTCCTTGGATGCACCAGCGCATCTCCTACCCACTAGACAGGAGTTGAACAAGATTATTAGGATGATATTTACAGACAGTTTATCCAAACTACTTGGGTAAACCCTCCTAGGGGGTTACACCCTAAGATGGCATTTTATGCAGAGCACTTCTTGGCGCTGAGTGACGAACTTATCATTCGTCCACAGTATACATTCCGCCACTAGATGCACTCTCTTCGCATCCCATTGGGACAGTTTCGAGTGGGACTCACAAGCTTAGGATTGAGACAGATCACCAGATAGATCGAGCGGATAGGATTTGTCAGTTATGCAACATCCAAGGGATGGAGTCCGAGGAGCACTTCATCTTTAATTGTCCCATCTACTATGAGATCAAAGGGAGGTTTTACTGCCTGTTTAGGACACACTCTTTCTAACTTCTTCAAATGTGAAGACCAGAGATGTTTGGCTTTATATATACATAAAGCTCTTAAGCTTCGTGATCATTTTATTCAGAGACCCACTAAACCAGTCTCCACTCAACGAATTACTTCCTTTTTCACAGTGCTACCTTCGAGGAGAGGCACTAAATGACAGATTGACATCAGTACAGCGCCACATCCTAGATCAGTTAGGCCCGAAGACACTATTCACAGTTCCCCGAGTTTTCATCAGCATATTCACCTCAGACACGGCATCAAGAGACAAATTAGATCTCCCAAACCTTCATAGAGGACTTTTCCTTCTAGGCAGAGGATTGGAGGACAAACCAGGGATCATACCTCCCCTTCTTCAGGTCAAACTTCTATTTAAAGCTTCTTTTCATCGACCTTGGATGCTAGGAGAGTTGGATCGAACTCTTGACGGGTTCCTTCCTGGTTCTTTTTCTTAGGGATCATCCTCGTGCTCCCGATGTTTACAAATTCTTGGAGATTGCTCATTTTTTTTTGCTCCCTTCTTTGGACCTGAGCATGGTTGGGTCCTTTGGTGGTTTGGTTCGGGGCGTGGTCACTCTTGGCCATGTTTTATACTATTTCTTTCAGCATTATTTTTCTTGTTTTCGTAGACCTTTTTGGTTTCCCGCTTTTTCTTGACACATTTCTATAATCTGCAATCCCTTTGACCTACTTTTGTGGTCATTAGTTGGGCATTAATATATTTATCTTATCTTAATTGTCATTTGCAAAACCCCGTCGAAGGAGTTGGCTTAGCTAGTTATGTTCTTATGCATTTTTCTTGAGTTTTCATGACTAATGCTTGATCTAACTATCTTTTGATTCCATCCCTACACCCACAAGCATCAAATAAAGATTGGCAGCAAAATAAAAACAATGTGGTAGTTTCAAACCACTAAATGCAAGCTGCTAGAGTTATACATACCATTCCTCCATTGTAAATTATCATTCTATAGCTACTCCATGCGCAACTTCACACATGTCTGCACACTCTTCACAAGGATTTTGGGTTCCCAGTGCTTGTAGCATCTCATGGCAGGCGCGCAACCTTGCAATACCCATGCAAGTTGTCGAAGCACCTTGCTACATGTTGCGCAAAACTTCAACAATGTGCAAGCACATCTGAAATTTGCGCTTTGCGCATCAACCTACGACATTGCACAACAATTGTATAGCATTGCAATTCCTCTACTTGTTATTGCAGCACCAAGCAACATTTTGCACAAGCCCTCGATGTCGTGCAGGGACATCAACGCTCAACGTCCATGTGTTCACTTTCCGCTGCCTCCTAACATGCCAGTTGACACTTCCCAAATTTGCACCCTGTCAATAATTATGTCAACACACTGCAACGTTGAAGGTTCAATTGTCACCCCTGCAAGAAGGCGAACCTCCACCCAAACAAGACATGAACCGTTTTGTAACCAATCACTTCTATAACTACTTTTCTTGTAATTATGTTCTATAATTGCTATTATTGTAATTATGTATATATTATAACCATTTAACCCATAAGAAAAAAGAGACAAAAAGTTAACACAAGCAAATAGTAGGTTGTTAGCACGCCCTAGTATCTAGCATCTCATATGCATATGTAATTCACGTCTAGTCTGGGCAAATTAGAGAAGTGTTTTCCTCTGCTGATCAAGGGAACTTGCATTCCCAGCGTTATTTTACATTGTACAAACTATACTTTGATTTTACATTGAATATAAGTTGCACTATTCTACAAATACTTTTGCATTCAAATGTGTTTTAGTTTACTATTATTATAGTTTTCCTTTGCACAATCTACAACCAATAGCTGGCTGTCAAGTACAAGGTTGTCCACTGCACCAACATCCTGGGCCCCATAGTGTGGATCATTGGTATCAAAAAAAAACTATCATAAGCCTATCAACACTCAAGCACAAGGCAAGAAAGGACTACCAATAAATTTTGTTTCAAAGTATCTAGAAACACACCCTAGCAAGAGCAAGATAAATGATGCCCAAAAAGCATTCTAAGGCATCCCCAAACATCCAGAAGCTTATTCAGGACGCCCTTAAAGAGCAGCACAACGAACTATTTGGCCATCTCCATGAACTCATGGTACAACTTGGTCCACAAGACACTCCTTCCATGTGGCTTGTGCATCCATCGTTTTAGAAGCAAAGCCCTTTCAAAGTGCAAGTCAATCTTGGCATTCCAGTGTTTGAAGGTAAAACCAATGCCACAACATTGGATAGTTGGATTCCACAACTTGAGGCCTACTTCTCGGTAATCCGTTTCACTGACACAGAGAAGATAACCTTCACAATATTAAGGATGTCCATTTCAGTCTCCCGATGGTGGGAAACCTTCAGTGCACAATGTGAGAAAGACTTGGAGCCCATTGAGACTTGGAAGTCATTTGTCAATGCCTTTAATGATGAGAATTGCCCTCTCAAGCACTGAGGATGAATACATCAAGTTCCAACGATTGTGGCAACATAAGGAGCAATCAATTGAGGACTATACCAACAAGTTCCATCACTACATTGAGCATATGCGCGAGGACTTGACTAAGTAAAATAAGGCAACTGCAAGATCACATTAGGGCAAGCATACCACAACATTGCCAAGATCGAAGCTAAGGCAAGGATGAAATAGGAGTTTTCCTCTTCATCCAACGTCGTGCACAAGAACGAACCCACATATAGTGCACTATCTAACCCTTCCACACAAAAGCAGAATATGTTGGGCAAGTGTGAACAGCCTAACAAGGCCACACAACACCAGAAGACTCCAATGTCTTTTGTGCCAAACAAAGGCAAAAAGAACCAAGTTGACAAGTGGTGCCATCACGCACATGCTCTCACAACGATTCTTAAAGTTGTGCGCAACAATATTTGATAGTATAACCTACATCAAGGGCCACGCAAGTGGATGACACTTTAAACAAGATGCCACTTGTCTAAGCGCCAACACCACTAACACTTCTGAGGAGAGAGAGAAACTTTTTCACACCAAGTTTTGGATCAAGGGTCAACATCATGTCATCATTAACAATGTAAGTCAAAAAACCATCATTATGCAAAATACGGTTCAACGCTAAGGCCTCACCAATGAAGCATATCCTAGACCTTACTCTTTGGGTTGGCTTCAACAAGGAAGGCATATACACATCTGATGGCAATGCACTTTCCAGTATAAAGTCAAGCCCATGGAGGACACAGTCACTTGTGACATCACACCACTTGAGGTTTGTGACATTTTGCTTGGAAGTTTGTATTTGTATGACAGCAATAGACGTATCGTGCTAAGGATCATTTCTTCAATCTCTCAAAGTCACCTCCAACGACCAAAATCACTTTGGTCTCTACCAAACAATGCCGCAAGCTCATCTCACACACACAGAAGCTCATGCTACTCAAGTTCTTCCTAGAAGCACCTATGCAAGAGAGAAATCATGCATTGGAAGTGCACCATACCACACAACCATCGTCGTAGCAACAACTCCTCAACAAGATACTATAGCAATATGGAGACATCCTTGAAAAGCCAAAGTGTATACCAACACATTGCACAGTAAAACATCAAATTGATTTGGTCTGTGGATCCCCTCTTCGAAACAATCCATTGTACCTCAAGTCCATTTGGAAGAATGATGAAGTCTAGTGCCTGATCCAAGAGCTTCTTAATTAGGGAAAGATTAGCCAAGCTCTTCCCCCTGTGGAAACTCGATAGTCCTTATGCCAAAGAAATATTGCATGTGGTGCTTGTGCATCATCTATCACACGCTCAACAAGATAAAGGTGAAGAATCGATACCCACTACCATGCATTGACAACCTCATTGACCAACTATGAGGTGCACAATACCTCACTACAATCAACCTGAACTTAGGTTATCATCAAGTACTAGACCATCTTGAAGATGTTTGGAAGACAATATTCAAAATGCGGCAAGGATAGGAGTAGTTGGTTATGCCTTTCGGCTTGACCAATGCACCAACAACAATCATGCACCTAACAAATGGCTTACTTAGACCCATCACTAGCTCCTTCATCATCGTCTACTTAGATGACATCCTCATCTTTAGGAAGACGTGGGAGGCACATGTGGAGCACATCTTGCGCTTCTTAGACATATTGCACAAACACACATTCCAAGCCAACTTAGTAATGTAGGAGCATCCATGGCGGACAGGCTATCTTGCGTCAACCAAAAATAGAGTGTTTGTTTTCCCATTTTATTTCTTTGTCTTTCATTTGATTTGTGTTTGTTGGTTGTTCTCTTAGTTCCCATCTTGGTCGTTTGAAATTGGGTTAGACCAAACTTCGATTTGGTCTAAGTTTCGTCTTGGAGAAATTCATTTTTTGCTTCAGTTGTAATCGGATGTCTTTCTCCAAATTTGGACTTTGTTGAACATGATTAAAAATCCCTTTGCTAAGCGGACTTAAAAATCTGATCAGAACTGGCATTAGCAAATTGTTGAACTATAATGCTAATTGGGTATCATTATACCAATTAGGTCTTCTTAAATATTGTGCAAGGTTTCTAGTGCTAATCCAATTTCATTTTACCGATTAGGTCAGCAACATTTCTATTGATGGCATGCAGTGCTAATTGGGACTTCAACCCCGACTAGCTCGACAATATCTTTCGTGAGCAATTACAATGTTAATCGGAATCCTTGACTAGATTAGAATGATGTATAAATTGAAAGAAAAGTGCTTTGCTAATAGGGCTTTTGTTACCGATTTGGTTTGTTGTATGTTTTGTTGAACTGCCTTTGCCAACTAGACTTCAAAATCCGTTTAGAACTTCAAAGTTCCTTTTGAGTTACTTAGTGCCTAGTGCCACTTGGAACTCAATCACTGATTAGGTCTGCATAGACTCTTTGGTTGTGAGGCAGTTGTAATCGGAGTTGGTTTTCCGCTTAGGTCATCGTAGAAGACAAGTATATTTTGCAGTTATGTGCGGGTTCTGAAACTCGACCAGAGCTAGTTTAAGCTTTCTACATGACCATTGTGCTATTTAGAGTTTTGTTTGCCAATTTGGTCTCAGCAAGCTTTGGTTGGACAGATTAGTGATAATTGGGATAATAAACATGATTATAATTGTTGAAAAGTTAAATGAAGTGGCCTTTGATATGCGAGACTTAAAACCCGATTGGAACTTGACGGCAATGTTGACAAGCTTGCTTTGTTATCCAGAGTTGTAAGCCCGATGGGGTAAGCTTGGTTGTAAGCCCGACAAGGCAAGCTTGGATTCGAGCAACGTGTTTATGAGGTGTGCGGGGATTGAAGTCCAAATAGGACTATGGTTGATTTTGACATAGCCCACAGTTGTAAGCAAAGCTCAGATTCCGATTAGATCTATGGATTTTTAAGTGCTCAAACCAAATTTTTAAAACATTCAAAGTGCCTATCTATGCCCACACAAGTCTGTCCTGTTAAAAGTGCACTTTAAATTGTTAAGATGTGTTCCTACAGGACCCGAGTAGGTCTACTAAAGTTTTTACAACGCTTCTTGAGTCCTTTGCCTAAGCTTGGAACTGTGTAAGAGGGGATGGGAAGTCGAAACACCATGGAACGTTTGGGAAGCTTTGGGGTCAAACCATTCCCACCTATAAGGGAAAATTGGCATTTGTTTTGGGAAGTTCTTCCACTAAAGATTATTATTGAATTTGGTATTGTTATTTTTTTCTCTTCTTGACATCAGTGATGCATTATGCTATTGAAATTTGCATTCGAAACTTGTCATTGAAATTTGTATTATTTACCTAATTTCCTTCAAGATAAATAAAAGGAATGGTTTCATGTATTGAATTCTACATTTTGTTTTCTGAATCCAGTTCTCAAGAATGAATGTGTTTGCCCAAACTAAGCATCATAGACAAAACAATTGTCCTTAGTTGGAACCCCGATCTACATGTGCACCAACTAGTATCAGAGCTATGTTTTTCTCGTTGGGAGAATGTGCAAAGAGAAGACTCAGGAGGAGTTTATTGGCACGTTGTTAAAGAGAACTTTGCATCGTGGGACAGAGATGGCACACTGCATACATGTTCAGAGAGGCGCAAGACCGAGAGGACCTCAAGTTGTAGATTTGACTGAGATGATGAGAGGTATGCAGGCAAGGTTGGACGCAATGGAATTGGCTCAAATGAGAGTGGCTCATGGTGGAGACGTGAGTGAGGATGACGAAGAAAGGAGCTCAAGAGGTTGGGCTGGAAGATATGGAAAACGAAGCTGAGACAAGATTTCTCAGAGCTATAACGCTTGGAAGTAAGTTGAAACTGGATACACCCTATTATAACAGTAGTTTGAATCCCGAGGAACTCGTGGACTACATATAGCTGAAATGGAAAAATATTTTGATGAGTCTATGGAGGAACACAAGGTGAAATTCACATGCACGAAGTTGAAGGGTCACACCTTATGGTGGAATAGCGTGCACACTGAAAGACGGAAAGAATAAGGAGAAAATAAGATCATGGTATTGAATGGTAACAAAATTGAAGGCAAAATTTTAGCCTTGGACTATCGGTTGAGCCTGTTTAGAAAGCTGCAAAATTTGAGTTAAAAGGGAGACCAGCGTCAAAGACTACACTGAGTAATTTTATAGACTCACAATACAAGTTGGACATGCTCAGGGAGATCCATAAAAGATGGAAAGGTAAGTGAATGGACTGTATTTTGCCATACAAGACAAAATCAATTTTTTGAACCTAAGAACGGTAGAGGAAGCCTATCAATGTGCATTTAAGGCGGAGAAGAAGTTGACAAGGAAGAAGTTGACGAGGTAGAGGGGTCTTCAAGAGGATGAGGACAAAACAACGGTGGAAGGGTCAATAAAACAAAGGTGGAGAGGTGAGCAGTTCACAAAATCACAATTCAGGTCAGAGAGGAGGATACTCTTCTAGGAAGAGGTTTCTATGGATGAGGTAGAGGTTGAGGTTTTCATGGTAAGTGTTTTGGGTGTAATAAGTATGTTGGTCATAAGGAGCAAGATTATCCAAAAAACCCTCAAAATAATGGTAAGAGAGCTTAAGGGAGAGCTCATATCGTTTTTGGAGATGAGGAGAACGTTGAGTCTCCCAATCATACAGAAGAGCCGGAACATGGAGAGGCTTTGTTGATGAAAAGAGTGTTGTTAAAACCAGCCAAGGAAGTGAACAAACTGGGACAACAAAAGAGTTTATTCTGATCTGTTTGCAAGTCTGGAGGTAAGTGTTTTAGAGTTGCGATTGATAGCAGTAGCACGAATAACTTGGTTTATCAAAAAATGGTAGAAATACTTGAGGTGAAACATTTGACATACCGTACTCCATACAAAGTTTCTTGGTTTCTTAAGGTGCATTAGGTGCTAGTGAATGAGCAGTGTGTACTAAACTTTCAAATTGGTTCATAAAAGGATGAAGTTCTGTGTGATATCATGCCAATGGACATGTGTCATGTGTTGTTGGGAAGGCCATGGTAGTTTGATACGAGAGTCATGCATGACGGACGAGCAAACACCTACACTATTATGAAGGATGGCAAGAGATTCACATTGGGTCCATTGAAGGACAAAAGAGATGAAGTGGACAATAGTTCCAAAGCAATGTTGGTATCTAGTAAAGAGTTCTTGAAGGTGGCTAAGGAGGAAGAACTATGTTTTGCATTAACTGCTAAGCCTGTGCAAGTTGTGACAGCCACTACAGTAAGTGATTTGCATATTGAAATTCAAACTATGTTGAAGAATTATATTGATATTGCGACAAGTGAGTTATCAAATGAACTACCACCTATAAGGAGCATTAGTCATCATATGGATTTAGTGACGGACGAGCAAACACCTACACTATTATGAAGGATGGCAAGAGATTCACATTGGGTCCATTGAAGGACAAAGGAGATGAAGTGGACAGTAGTTCCAAAGCAATGTTGGTATCTAGTAAAGAGTTCTTGAAGGTGGCCAAGGAGGAAGAACTATGTTTTGCATTAACTGCTAAGCCTGTGCAAGTTGTGACAGCCACTACAATAAGTGATTTGCCTATTGAAATTCAAACTATGTTGAAGAATTATATTGATATTGCGACAAGTGAGTTATCAGATGGAGTACCACCTATAAGGAGCATTAATCATCATATGGATTTAGTGCCAAGAGCGAGTTTGTCTAACAAAGCAGACAATAAGTTGACTCCAATGGAGAACGATGAGATAAAGAAGAAAGTGCAAGAGTTGTTGACAAAGGATTTAATCCGTGAGATTATGAGCCCATGTGCAATTCCAACTGTGTTGGCACCAAAGAAAGGTGTGGAATGGAGAATGTATACAGATTCACGTGCAATAAACAAGATCACTAAGTACAAGTTTCCATTGCCAAGAATGGATGACTTAATGGACTATTTGAGTGGAGCAACATACTTCACTAAGATTTGAAGAGCGGGTATTATCAATTCTACAGAAGAGAAGGTGATGAACGGAAGACCGCATTCAAGAGGAATGAAGGGTGGTACGAGTGCCTGGTCATGCCATTCAGTTTGTCAAACACTCCAAATACGTTCATGCGACTCATGAACCAAGTGTTGAAGCCTTTCATGGGTGAGTTTGTGATAATATATTTGGATGACAATCTGATTTTCAGTCATTCCAAGGAAGAGCATTTGAAGTTGGTTTTGGATAAACTAAAGGAAGAGCAATTGCTAGTGAACTTGAAAGAGTGCAGCTTCATGCAAGAAGAGTTGGTATATTTAGGATTTGTAATCTCAAGAGATGGGTTGAAGATGGATCCCGAGAAGGTGAGGACAATTGTGGATTGGCCTTTGCCAAAAAGTATGTTTGAAGCAAAGAGTTTCCATGGGTTGGCGAGTTTCTACAAAAAGTTAATCAGAAACTTCGGCAGCATATGTGTACCCATCACGGAGACTATGAAGGGAAATAAAAATAAATGTCAATGGATTGTTGCAGCAAAGAGTAGCTTTTAGTTTTTAATGAGAAAGTGATGGAACAGCCAGTGCTAGCCTTACCAGATTTTGATAAAGTGTTTCAAGTTGATTGTGATGCAAGCGGAACAGCCATAGGAGTGGCATTGAGTCAAAAGGATAAGCCCAAAGCTCATTTCAATGAGAAGTTGAATGATGCTAAGAGAGTATTCGGTCTATGACCAAGAATTCTATGCAATCATGCAAGCTCTCAAGAAGAGGTGGCATTACTTGTTGCCAAAGGATTTCGTTTTTTACACGAACAATCATGCTTTGCAATCCATAAACAGCCAAGGTAAGCTAAATCAATGACATATAAAATGGTTAGAATTTATTCAAAGCTATTATTTAGTGTTGAAGCATACGAGTGGAAAGTCCAATGAGATAGCAGATGCCTTGAGTAGAGGATCGCTTGTAGTGAATGAGCTAAGAGTGGAGGTCATTGAATTTGAATCCATGGAGTTGTAAGAGGAAGACTTGGATTCCAAGATGCATGGGCAGCGTGTAGGAATCCAACAAATGCAGACAAAACTCTATGGTTAAGAGTACATGTTACAAGATGGACTGTTGTTCAAAGGACGGAAGTTGAGTATACCACAAAGTTCCATGAGAGAGAACTTGTTGAAGGAGAAGCATAGCGGAAAACTTGTTGGTCATTTTGGAAATAACACTTTGGCACAACTAACTGAAAGATACTACTGGCCACAAATGGGTACAAACGTGAAGAAGTTTGTGAAGAATGCAGAGTTTGCCAACATGCAAAAGGCATGATTCAAAATGTTGTTGTATCAGCCATTGCTTATTCAGATAGACCATGGGATGTGTCAAGCATGGATTTTGTTCTTGGTTTGCTGAAAACACAGCGAGGTAATGATCCCATATTTGTTGATGTGGATAGATTTTCAAATATGGCTCACTTTCTAGCATGTAGGAAGACTAGTGATGCCACCACACATTGCAAATTTGTTCCTTCAAAGTATTGTCAGGTTGCATGATTGCCTCAAAGTAGTGTCTCAGATAGAGATACGAAGTTTGTTGGACACGTCTAGAGGATGTTGTGGAAGGATTTGTGTACCAAATTCGACTTTTGTTCAACATATCACCCTAGACGGGGGCACAAATGGAGGTGGTGAATCGGAGTCTTGGTAATCTGTTGAGATGTTTGGTTGGTTACAAGCACAAACAATGGGACTTTATGTTGGCACAAGTTGAATTTGCTTACAATGATTCAATCAACCGGAGTACGGGAATGAGTCCTCTTCAAATAGCGTATGGGAGCAGCCCTAAAGGGGTATGTGAATGGAGGAGTACAACTCAGATGAGTAGAAGTGCAAAAGGTGAAGACTACGCTCAAGCTATGCACAATGTGCATCATGAAGTCAAGAGAAGACTTGAAGAGAGTGTTGAAAAATACAAACAACATGTTTATATGTGAAGGAGAGAAGTGACTTTTCAAATTGGGGACTTCTTGTTGACACATTTGCGCAAGGAGAGGTTTTCGAAAGGTGAATATAACAAACTCCAAGTGGAAAAATATTGGACCTCGCAAGATATTGAGGAAGTTCTCAGCGGATGCGTATGAGATTGAGTTGCCAGACAGAGTAGGTATTTCACCTATATTCATTGCGGTCGATTTATACCCATATGTGGAAGGGGAAACAAGTGATAGCATGGATTTTTCAATTTAGGGTTGGAAGGAGTTGTTGCCACGAGCAACGAAAGAAGAGATGGAAGCCATTCTAGATATTCAAGTTGGCAAGAAGACATGAGGCCGCAAGTACTATGAGTACTTAGTCAAGTGGAAGGATAGAGCAACTGAAGACGCAACTTGGAAGAATATATCCAAAGTTGCCAAACATGGTAAAACTATATAGCATCTCACCGCAGGCTCATGAGCAAAAGCTCATGCTCCATTTCTTTTACCATGGGTGTCTGATGCAGGGGCATTCACGACCGACATGTTATCTTGGCGTCAACCAAAAACAGAGTGTTTGCTTTCCCATTGTTTTGCTTTGCCTTTCATTTGGTGTGTCGTGTTGGTTCTTCTCTTGGTTCCCGTCTTGGGCCGTTCGAAATTGGGTTAGAACAAACTTCGATTTGGTCTAAGTTTCATCTTGGAGAAATTCGTTCTTTGCTATAGTTGTAACTGGGCCTCTATCTCCCAATTTGGTCTTTGTTGAACGTGATTGAAAGTCCCTTTGCTAAGTGGACTTAGTCTGATCAGAATTGGCATGAGCAAACTGTTGAGCTATAATGCTAATCAGGTTTCATTATACCAATTAGGTCTTCTTAAACATTGTGAAAGGTTTCTAGTGCTAAATTGGTTCCATTTTGGTAATTAGGCCTGTGGCATTTCCATTGATGGCACGTAGTGCTAATCGGGACTTCAACCCCAACTAGCTCAGTAGTGTCTTTGGTGAGCAATTACAATGTTAATCAAAATCCTTGACCCGATGTATAAATTGAAAGGAACGTGCTTTGTTAATCAAACTTTTGTTAACTTGGTCTATTGTATGTTTCGTTGAACTGCCTTTGCCAATAGGGCTTGAAAATTCGATTAGAACGATAGAGTTCTTTTGAGTTACTTAGTACTAATCTAAATTCAATCACCGATTAGGTCTACATAGACTCTTTGGTTGTGAGACAGTTGTAATTGGAGTTGGTTTTCCGCTTAGATCGTGCTGGAAGACAGGTATATTTTGCAGTGGTATGCGGGCTCTGAAACCCGACCAAAACTAGTTTAAGCTTTACTACAGGACCATTGTGCTATGCGAAGTTTTGTTTGCCAATTTGGTCTTGGCGAACTTTGGTTGAAGAGATCAATGATAATCGGGATAATAAACCCAATTAGTACTATTGAAAAGTTGAACGGAGCGGCTTTTGATATGCGGGATTTAAAAACCGATTGGAACTTGACAAGCCCACTTCGTTATTCATAGTTGTAAGCCCGATGGGGTAAGCTTGGTTTCGAATGACATGTTTGTGAGGTGTGTGAGAATTGAAGTCTGGATAGGACTGCAGTAGCTTTTGACATAGCCTGCAATTGTGAGCGGAGCTCGGAGCTCGGATCTCGATTAGATCTATGGATTTTTAAGCACTCAAACCATATTTTTCAACATTCAAAGTGCCTACCTAAGCCCACACAAGTCTATCCTATAAAAAGTGCACTTAAAACCGTTATGATGTCTTCCCACAAGGCCCGATTAGGTCTACTAAATTTTTTACAATGCTTTCTTGATTCCTTTGCCTGCACTTGGAGCTATGTAAGGGAAGATGGTTAGTCGAAATGTCGTGGGACATTTAAGAAGCTCTGAGGTCAGACCATTCTCGCCTATAAAGGAAAAATGGCATTTGTTTTGGGAGGTTCTTCCACTAAATATTATTATTGAATCTGGTATTGTCATTTTTTTCTCTCTTCTTGACATTGGTGAAGTGTTATGCTGCCGAAATTTGCATTCCAAACTTGCCATTGAAACGTAATGTATTCTTTTTCTGATTTCCTTCAAGACGAATGAAAGGAATGGTTATGTATTAAATTCTGCAATTTGTTTTGAGTCTTGTTCTCTTGTTCTTAAGAATGAATGTGTTTCCCCAAACTAAGCATCGTAGACGAAACAGTTATTCTTAGTTGGAACCTCAGTGTGCATGTGCACCACTTAGCCAAGTGTACATCCAGCACCGCACAAATTCAATATATAGGTTGCATCATTGATCCCCTAAGTTGCAGTGAAACGTCCCCCCTAGTTTTCAATATAGAAATGTCCAGATACGTTCAAAAACGATCTAGGATGTTTCCATGAAATTCCTAAGTGTTTCCGAGGCGTTTCAGGACATTTCCAATCGTTTCCCAACTTTCCCAAGCGATAACCAGGGGAAAAAATAGTCTAAGTCGATAAATACATTTAAAAAAATTTAAAACCAGCCTGAACCATACAGTATACTTATAAAATAAACATTTAAATATAAGTTTACATTGTACTTTAAGGATATTTGAGAGTGCTTTGGACCTTTAAGAGCTACAATGCAAATTCTAGGTTTTGGAGGATCCTATCATATTTTAGACTTCATTAGATTTCAGAGTTTCAAACTTGGCCATATTTCAGGGTTTCAAGTTTTCGAGGAGGTATGAAGGTTGCATGAAGGGATGTAGGTATGAGAAAATAGTATGAGAACATTAAATGATAAAGTTGAAAAATAGTGGGAGTGGCATTCATGATTTTGAAGGTAATCTAGATGATTTATTCGAGATTTGAATGTACATTTTGTCTTTGAAGCAATGAATGAATGAATCCTATATATGTTTAAGTGGTTTATCTTTCATAGACTAAAAAATGAGTATTGTCATTATACATATACATGCGTACTATATATATATATATATATAGTACAAACATTTCCATGACATTTCCAAATTAAGGGTTTTTGAAAATCTGTTTCTACATTTCAAAAACATTTTTGTTTTCATTTCCAAACATAGTTCATTGCAGAGGCATCCATGCAGACCCAGAGAAGATCAAAGTAATCCAAGATTGGCCAACTCCGCACAATCTCACTGAGTTGAGTTTTCTTGGACTTGCAAATTTCTGCTGCAAATTTGTTCTCGGTATGTTGCATATAGCATGGTCTCTCAATCAAATCATTCACACCAAAGTCATGTTCCACTGCACACCTACACAATAGCATGCTTTTGAGAAACTCCAGCAACACCTTTGAATAGCATCTATTCTAGAAATGTCTAATATTGTCCACCCCTTTGCAATTCAAACTGATGTATCTATGCACTTGGTGCGGTACTCACACAACATGGACATTCGATCACATATCATTCAAAGACAATTCAACAACACGATTTAGCCGTACTCCGCCAACGAGAAAGAGTTGTACACCATCGTGCAAACAATAAAGCAATGGCACCACTATATCTTGGGTAAGGAGACAATCATCCATTCTGATCATAAGCCACTTCAATTCCTACACAGAGTAAGTTGGGTAATACATGCCACATGAAGTGGATGACTAACCTGCAATAGTTCCATCTGGTGATCGAGCACAAGAAGGGAAAAGACAAAGTAACAAATTACCTCAATCAACCGCCAATACACACTCATCACAATGTTTGACAGGGGCGGCCACAACTTCTTTGACTAGGTATCTCTCTACTAAGCAGATCGTGAATTTGCAAAAGCCTATTCCGCTCTTGCATAGGGCGAACAGGTTTGTGATTTCTACACGTTTGAAAAGCTTCTCTACAAGCTTGGACACCTCTGTGTTTCTAATGACACGCATTGTCAAAGACTCATCTTGGAGACACACTATGCCAAGATGACACCTAGGCATTACCAAGCCACTAGCAACGCTACAACAACACTTCTATTGGCCTCTTATGCGCACAAACATTGAACACCACATCAAGTCTTGCATTCCTTGTTGCATCGCCAAGCCCATGAACAAGAAGCTAGGACTTTACATGCCTTTGTTGGTTCCATTTAGCCTATCTAAATCTATCAATATGGATTTCATGACTAGATTACCTACAACTGCACTCTTATTCATTTGTTGCACATGTACAACAATGTGCATCCACACACTTGGGATGATAATTTGCTATATATTCAACATGCCTATAATAGAGCATTGCATAGCTCTACGAGGCATAGTCCATTCCAAACATGTCTTGGGTTCCAACTAGCAACACTCCTAAACATATCCTACCACACACCATCTAGCAAGGAGTTGCATGTACAATAAAAGGAAATGGACAAGGCACATAATTTTTTGCAACACAACCAGAGTGTTCACCACTAGGTTCAACAATTACTCTTGCACCAACAACTTAAGTGCAACGAGTGCCATGCCACGCATCGTACACCTCATGAGTTCAAGGTAGGTGATAAGGTCTTATTGCATCTTCGGAAAGAATGCTTCAAGGTTCCTCATCGAAAGATCAAGCCCATACGCAATGTTTATACACCATACTACGCACAATTGAAAAGAACGTGTTTGTTCTTGACTTGCTGCAATACTTGGGTTTGCATCCAATCTTTAATGTGGAACTCCTTAAGCCATACATCCACCTTTGTTTGAGCCAACAACAATGCAACATCCATCAAATTTGGATCATGAACACTAGCACCCAACATCAAAGGATCAAATTATTAAAGTGACAGCAACGCACATCCCACAAGGCACACATCAGTTGTTCCAAGTGGTCAAGGTTGGGCATGACATTGATCAAGCTAAGGTTGGGCATTACATTGATTAGGGTAAGTGGAACAACCTTCAACAACTTTAGGTTCAATTTACATAGTTGATCAAAGACGCAATACGAAAAATTGGTCCTCAAGGAAGGGTGAATGATCCATTTGCATCTTCCATGCGGGTTTGCGCGCTCTTCACAAGGATTTTGGGTTCCCACACTTGCGACATCTCACTGCATGCAAGTTGCTACAGCATGCCATGCAAAATGTCAACATTGCGCAAGCACATTTGAGGTCTACACGTTGCACATCAACCTACAACAATACACACCAATTGTATAGCCTCTTGCTACCCCAATGTGTAACCACAACACCAAGCAACACACTATTTAGGTCACCGGCGCTGCACAAGAACATCAACACTCATCGACCACATGTCAACTTTCTGCTACCATGCAGCATGTAAGCTAGCACTTCCCAGATTCGCACCCGATCAGCACTCATATTAGCATTCAACAACATTGGAAGTTCAACCGTCACACCTACAAGATGCCAAGTCACCACCCAAGCAAACGATGAACTATTTTGTAATCGTTCACTTTTGTAACCGCTTTTCTTGTAATAATGTATTTATTGTAAACGTTTGACTCATAAGGGATCAGAGACGAAGATAGATCACAATCAGATAGTAGGTTGTTAGCATGCCCTAAGTATCTAGCATCTAATACGTGTTTGTAACTCACGTCCAATCTAGGCAAATCAGAGGAAGTGTTTTCCCCTTTTTATCACAAGAACTTGTCGCACATTATCCACATTTGTACTTTTCCCTATTCTTTACATTGAAAAGAAATTGGACTATTCTACAAATACTGCTGCATTCGAATGTGTTTTGGTTTACTATTGTTATAGTTTACCTTTACACATTCTAGAACCTGTAGCTTGCTGCCAAGTGCAGGGTTGTCCCCCACACCAACATCCTGGGCGCCATGTTGCGGATCAATAGCAGCTTTACCCTCCTAATATCAAAACATGAGACTAGGAGGAAAATCAAATAATGTGGTAGTTGGAGACCACTAAGTGCAAGCGGCTAGAGTCATATACATACCCTTCCTCCATTGTAAATGCATTGTTATATAGCATTTTCACCCTCCTAATATTAAAACTTAGCAATAAGAGTACTCCAGTAGCACAAAGGCTGTTAACGAACAAGCATTTTCTGATGAGGACTTCAATGATGTTTTAGGAGGATATTCATAAATTTCCCCTTGCCTCAAATCTCTTTTGTTGAACAATGGAGCATATTAATCATAGTTTCTATCGTGTAAGGTAGACATCAATATGCAGGATTGCCAATCGCTAAAATTCTATACACTAACAAACAAAGCATGACAACAAAACAAGTTATCCTTAATAAATGGAATCTCTCACCATTGTTATTTCATAATGTTCAACGTTGATGGGTGTCTTGCAAGGAAATACTTAGTAGGGGGCTTCCTTTTGGATGATATAGGTAAGGTTGTCGATATCCAACTAATTTTGGTATCAACACAATTATTGTGATTGAAATGGAAGCAATCATCCTTGCCATGATGGATAATTGATCTTTTGAAAGAAGAAGAAAAAGTGGTATCTTTTGAAATAAGAAAAATAAGTAGTGGTACATTCAAGCTTCATGTGTTCTTAGGTCAAATAATAAAGTAGTGAATCCTTTAGCCAAACATGACTCTACAAATAAGAGTGGATTGTTCAGAATTCTAGAGAAAATAAGAATTAGGGTTTAGCAAAAATAAGAATTAGGGTTTAGGGTTTAAGGGAGAAAGAAGAAAGAAAGAAAGAAAGAAAGAAGAAAGAAATAATTTATACCAACACCCACAGGTGACCAAAGTTGGTCAATGGGACTTGAAAGCACATTCAGTTACAAAAGTAAAGTGCTTAGGTGAAAGGAACTGTTTTTTCTGAAAAGCAACTAGATACTACAAAAATCTGACTAAAGGGGGTAAACCTATTGCATCTAAACCCCAAACCATATGATCAAAATAAAAGTACAACTGGTCATGTAAGTGAAGGACCCTTCAATGAAACGGAATACAGAGTTCAAGAAATAAAACTAGGGAACAAGACTTGAAACTGATGTTGCCACACATAAGCTCAGACAAAGGAACCAATGGCATGATTATTCAATACCGTGAGAGGGCCATTGCAAGATTTAATAGTGTCCATGAGGAGTGTCCTCAGCTAACAGGCCATGGCTGGACAACCCGAGGAAGAAGCAAGGTACTCTTAACAAACACTGAGAGCAACAATAAGAACAATTTCAATGGAGGGGAAGAGTAAAACTATTATCATCTCAATTATCAATCAATGTGATGGCAAGGCAAACACAAGAACAGTTATAAGACAAAGGAATAAATCTAATAAGGTTAGAGGCACTTGTTACTCTTTCAAGATGACATTAGAGAATACTAAATTGTGAAATACAACAATTAAAATCCCTTAATGTTAAAGGCATAAGTTCCAATTAAATGGCATCTGACATAATCATTAAGGAGCAAAGTAAGATATGATTACTCAAACTCATTAACTCCTATACGGGCTTTCCGTAAGGATGTAAACTCTTTTCCCTATGAAGAAAAGGCTCATACATTGGCCTTTCTAGCTTTTATAGGACAACTATTTTCCTGTAACTCTGATGCTCAACTGATATAACTTTCATACTTTTTGGTGTATGATATTAAAAATAATGCACCTTACGAGGGGAGGAGTCATTAGAAATTGTTAAGCTTTTATTTGTGTAGTTAACCTGGTTTTCTAAAGCCAATTGCATTTTTTGTAAACAATATTTTAGGTAAAAAGCATGATTTTCAAACAGATCTGCCCCAGATCCAGATTTTTTAAAGACGTGCAGATCCTGTCAGATCCTGTCCAATCAGATCTTGGCAATTTTTATTATTTTTTAAAACTAAAAATAAAAAACTCGTTTGTATGCAAACACAAATCTGAGCTGACTTGCTCTACTCAACCCACCAATTAAAATTTCACATATGTTTGTTATATAATAATTTTACACATTTTTTAATGTTTTACATATATAAATGCTTTTTTCAGAACCAAACTTTCTGAATATTTCTGAAATTCCTAATTTTCGGAATTTCCCCCCTTCCTGTACAAATCTGGATTTTTACAGGCTTGGCAACTGTCGTAAAAAGTAATCATCCCAAATGAATTAAGTGGATTCGTTATGAAGAGGAAAGTAAGCATAAAAAGGTCCCCTGGCCTTTATAGAATTTTATTGTTTTGGAAAAAATATTTCTTGTGCACAAGTCTGAGACTGTTTTTTTCTATGGCAGCGTCCATATTGTCCAGTATTTGGCCTGAGTAGGCCTCCCAATAAACTTAATCTCTTTTCTTTGTAAGATCTAATTTTCTAGCCATAGCGAAGTAGAGTTATTTTTGCAGTTCCCAAAAAAAAAAAGGTGCAGTTTATGAATTTTTACAGTAATTTCAATTTTTAACTTCCACCTTACAGCAGCTATCAGTTTTCAGAGTTTCCACAGCAGTTTCAAAAAAAATCTAAGATCTCAGATCAGATTTTATAATGGAATTCCAAATCTAAGGCTTTTGTTTTCAGCGGAGTTCTCATTCATCTAACACTTCCTGATATGACCAAGGTCTAAAACAAAATCAATCAACTTCATCGCCTTTATTTGTTCTATTTCCAAATTAAACATCAAAATTTCAAAAACTCACCAGAACAATCAACTTGCAACAAAAAACAATCAAAACTTGTCAGCCTTTGTGGGATAGTAGAAACTATAGGAGCCATAGCGCAAACATTGAAACAAACAGGTATTAATTCTACATAAAGAACATCAGGTCTAAATTAATTGAAAAAATAAATAAAGAAATTACTACTGTTTACGAATGAACAACATGGGCTTGCAAGTACACCAAAGAGTCGAGGAAAATTCTTAGGTACTTTCCCCAAGTCTGTCTTTAAAATGTGCAGCATATACTCAAGACTCTTGGCCTTGGAATCAAAGCAAAACTGTTTTGATTTTACCAAAATAAGTATGCCGTAAAAGTGTTTTATGATCAGAAAATTATATCCATAACCTTTTCATGAAAAATGTCACTAAACAGAACATTTGATACCTTGCAGTAAAGCATTCAATGAGAAGAAGACAACAGTAATAACAGGGCCATAAAGAGCCTGCCCAAGAAACATTTTCTTCACTGTGCTTATGACATCCGTCTTGGGAAGAATTCTTGACATTAAGTTAAACCATAAATGCAGCGTGGGGCCTGACAGGAGGAGTCCATATCCAGCCATTCGTAAGGTCCTTTGTTCATCAATTTCTAGTTTGTCCGAGACCTGCAAAGCATCTGATGCAACAAAAGCAATGACCTGATAAAACCCCATAGGTACAAGAAAAATCAGCCAACAAGAAGTGCACTGTTAAAAAAGACAATAGCTTACTCAAAACAACGAACGGAAATTCTTCAAATATCATCAGTAATGCCACAAAAAAATAATAATAAATATTTATTAGAAACAACAAGAAGCAAATACCCTCAACCCATTCACTGTAACTAACTGTTTACTCAGTTTTAACTATTCGTTTAACAGGATTAGAGAGAAGAAACTGCTTATTTCCTCTATTTTTATTTGGCTCCACACTATAACTCCTAATTTTTGTTTACCGTCATCTTTAATCTTTAGCATTCGTCCCTTGCTGCTTTGCAGGCACTATACCCAAAGTTGGTAATATCAACTGAGGTATGTTAAATCACTAGTGGGTTATCCAGGAAACAGAGTTCTGAAGACTTATATTATTAAAATTACTGATGTAGAAATTGCATGGTAAAAATGAAATTGAACCAATTTTCTGGGCCAATCTCTGTGGCCCGTCATCAAGATGAATGAATTACAAATTGGGGCTCCTTATATTAAAAAATCCCATGAGAACAAGAGAAAGGGAGATTCCCATATTGTCATTTCAACAAAAATACTAAATGCAAAATCACCCCAACTAATACAAAGAAATAATTGCTTTACAACCATGTATTTATTATTAAAACTTATCAACTACGTTGAACATCAGTGCACACTTTCTTATATGCAAAAAAATCCAATGTTACCAGGCACTACCTCATATGCCCCCATAACAATGCGATTTTGGGTGCGGGTGCGGGTGCTGGTCCTAGTACCTCTCGAGTGCATCCCAGATTTGCACAATTCTGGTAAGGATACCGATCAAGGGGCCTCTTTGGTGCATCCCAGATTCACCTAATATCCTAGTTCCAACCCGGGTACCAAACCTCGGACATACATACTTTGACTGTCTAAAAGAGAAACGGAACAAGAAAAACTAAAAATAAGGTTTTAATAAATACAAAAAAAACATTAAAAAAACACTACTAAGCAACCAAATTAACATTGATATTGATCAAGATTTGGGATCAAAAAGATCATCCACTTAAGTCAGCAAGACAATTGACTGTCAAACAGGGGTTAAGGAGTCCTAAAAACAACGAGTTTCTGATACAAGTTCTATATTAGCATATGCTTGGCATCAAAAGTACCTTTTGAGTACATTTTTGGATCCCTCTCGAAAAATCATGCAAGTTAAAATAAATGGTATGTCAATACGAGTCTATATGCAAAAATTTTATCCTCCAGAAGTTGCAGGACATTTTTCCCACAGGATTTTCAGAAAAACCAAAGGCATTGTCATGCGTTATCAAAACAAGGCATGGCACCACTGCACTTTTCAGTTACAAGAAGTTGAAGGAACAAAAAGACATTTTGTCTTCGTTTCCCAGCTCTTGGGCTTCCTAATTCAAACCTGAGGTATGTTCTTGTGTATATATGAACCTGTAGAGCTCATGAAATTCATTCATAGTGGATTCAAATATCAAATGATTGGAGATGGGTAATTGACAGCAGATAAAGCAGATTGAATGAATGGAAGGCTCCATGAAGTGCAAAGAAGGCAGTAAAGGACCGAGCAAATCTGAGTTGAGGACCAACAGCTGAGATGGCTGAGTTCGGTAGTCTCTATTGCTAAAGGAGCAAGTTGTCCACAGAAGAATACAGAGGTCATTACAAGTGTAGGAGTCATTGAGGAGTTGGTGTCTTTGTAAGCTCAAGAAGACATAAGCTTGTAAACTGCAAAACATAGTGGGGATGAGGAAGCATGGCTTCCGTCTTCTAAAGTTTTATCACATTGAGTTTCTCCAAGGTAATGTCTTGTGTATCTCTCTTTCATGTTGTGTTTGATTTCATTTACTGTGTGTTTCAATTCCTTGCAACTAGTCTACATATCAAACACTAAGGGATATCAAAAATTAACTAACACAGGCATAACACTTGCTCACAAAACTTCACAACTATTTTGCACTTCTATACAAGCATGTTGAATTGCAGTCATGTATGGAGTAGTAGCATGTTTAGGATGTGAAGGGTAGTATGCAATATATGTAGCATGTGGAGATTGCATTTGAAGTGTTGCATAAAGAAGTGTATGTTGTAAATAACAGTCATAAGAGCTGGAATACATCTTTTTACAGCATTTTGAGTGCTGCCATAGTAACAGAAAACAGGAATTAACACAAGCATAACACTTGTTCACAAAGCTTCACAACTATTTTGCACTTCTATACAAGCACATTGAATTGTAGTTATGTATGGAATAGTAGCATGTTTAGGATGTGAAGGGTAGTATGCAATGTATGTAGCATGTGGGAATTGCATTTCAAGGGTTGCATAAAGAATTGTATGTTGTAGATAATGGTCATAAGAGCTGGAATGCATCTTTTTACAGCATTTTGAGTGTTGCCATAGTAACAGAAAACAGAAATTACACACGTGTACTATATTGATAACGTAATCGCCCCCGTGTTGTGTCGTTCTGACCCGGGTTGCCCAATTTTTTCAATAAACCGGTCAGACCTGGTAAAACCGGGTTTTTACTGGAAAAAAACATGTGTAAAACATGTTTAATTGAAAAAACCAGCAGTTTTTTTAAACTGGTTGTGGGTTCTTGCCTATAAACCCCTTAATATTGATTTTTTTTGTTATTTTTTCACTTCCAAGCAACAGGTAAACAAAATTTCAAACTTTTTCATGTGATTGCAAATAAATTGTGATCAGCAACCTAGGCACGGCAGCACTCATTCGACATCGCTCTTTAGACATAGGGTTAGGGTTAGCATTTTCAATTTTTTACATTTTACTAAATGAGATTGACCCTCATTCAGAATGGATCACAACCGAGAAGGAGCCTACATTTAGTGAAAAGGATGTGGATATCCTAAATGAGGTTTTGGATGATTGTGACCACGCTTGCTTGGAGCAAATGGCTGCAAACACAGGGGCATCGACTTCCACGTCAAGTTCACATATCTAGTCATGGCTGCCTTAGAGACTATTTGAATTTTGTAATCTCTAATTTTGTTTTGTATATGAGTAACAAGTCTATGACAATATGTACTTCGACTGAGAAATTGATACATAATGAGAAATTGAGAGTAATTGGCAACAGTGAATCCTTATTTATGTCGTATAATTGAAGTTTGGACTTTGTTACTCTTTCTACACATGCTATTTGGCAAAAAAATAAAATTTACAATTTTTTTTCTTGTGTTTTTGTGAGTATTTTAGGTTTCTTTTAATTTGCCATGTTTTTCCCATTTTAAACCCATGTAATTGAATTCCATTTACACTTTCAGTTTGCTGCGTCATTGCCATGTAAGTGTAATGTTACTATGATTCTATGGCATATAACTTGGAGACAACATTTGTTGGAATCAATACGTGTTTCGGGAGTCCTGCTATGGAATATCCATGCCGATTACAAATCAGATATTATGGTTAATTTTGTTCATTTTGTCTATACTTTTTTTTGTGTGAATGTACCCAAGCTGTACTAAACCCAAGGTCCAAAAAAAGACTGACAAATCCCAGTACCCATACCAAACCTGTCCTCCGATAACTAAGCAAAAGTCAACGGTTTGAAAAGCATTAATCAAGTATACACGGGAATAAAATATTAGAGATGACATTTCTTCAAATTTTGTATCATGTCAGTGTGTCGAACTAATAAACATCCACGGCCTTCTTTTTCCAGTCTGTTTGAAGTTTAGTTACTTTTTGCAATCAACCTTAATAGCCTTCGAAACTAATAGAGACTTCAAGCTTCCATAATCCATAATAATTATTAATATTGCTTCAAGATAGAAATTTTATGGGAAAAATGAAATTGGATTGAAGTTTCAGGCCGCCACTCTTGGTGGCCCATCATCAGTATGAATGAATGTTGAATACAAATCGAAGCTGCTTATATAGATAACTCCTTGAGAACAAGAGGTAAGGCAACTCCCATACTATCATTTCCAACAAAATTATTAAATGCATGATTATACGTACTAATACAAAAAAATAATTGTCTTCTAATTGTTAATTAATTATCAAAAAATCATTATACACAATACAATAAGACTGTTGGACATCAGTTCCGCACATTGACAAGATACACAATTTGAAGAAATTCCACATACAATCTGAAAACCATTATTCTTCTGCCTACTTTAGAATGCCACTCAAACCTTTGCCTTATGAAAATATAAGGAAGTGTGCACTAATGTTCTCTATAGTTGAGAAGATCCCTAATAGACTCTCCTAGTACGTTGGTATATTTCAGCTGCCACAACCAGTTCATTGTGAAGTATTTGTCTTGCTATATTGGTTCTTAATTGTCATCAGTGTGGGGATTCTGATCAAGAAAAAGTTAAGGAATGAAGATTTTTTTTCCGTATTAGAACAATTGGTAAATCTTTACATTTTGATTTATTTCAAAATCTAAGAAATAAATCTATTACAAGCTAATATTTGAGGGAAAACAAAGAACACACTACTAATACTTATTAATCCTAACCAATAAAAAAAGTTGGCTAACGCCCAAGAGATGTGGGGTGAACAGTGCAGCGCAATGAGTTTCCTCCAATAAAGCTATCGAACCATTCCCACAAGCTCTTGGGCACCTAGTAGTGGCCATAAGAACACTTCAAGGTAGAGGTCCAATTTGTGGCAGCATAGAACAGTTGGTAAATCTTTCCATTCTAAAATATAAGAAATATATGTATTACAACCTAATACTTGGGGAAAAACATAAATTTACTATAGATATTTATAAATTGTGGACAATTTAAGCTCTCTCTCTCTATACACACACACACACTACAGGTAACTAGGGTTACAGACCTGTTGGCAATTTGAGATGTTTTGATGTGTCTAGTGAAGAAGGTTCAGTGCTCCAGTATCATAGGTTGTCATGGATGTCAAAAATGCAATCATTAATGACAATAGCTTAGTGGTTTTGCAAAAGGCTTTTGACCCAAGGATTTTGTATAAGGCAGAAGTTAAATCTTGCAAAGTCACTTGCAGTGCAAATCGGGCTTGTAAACTTCAATTACTTTTACTTATTTCATTAGTAATAAGTAAATAGCCTTTGAAAAACCGAATGGATCTTGCAGTGCAAATCGAGTTTATGAACCTCCACTACTTTTACTTATTTCATAAGTAATAAGTAACTAGCATTTGAAAACCCAAATTGGTCTTGTGGTGTTAATCGGGTTTCCAAAACGACTTTACTTTGTTCAAATTCATAAGCTAAGCAGCTCGAAGAACCCGATTTGGTCTTGGTGTGTAGATCGGATTTACAGAACAACTTAACTTATTTCATTTTTATAAGTTAAGTAGGTTGAAGAACCCGAATTGGTCTAGACGAGTGGATCGGAATTGCAAAGTGACTTAACTTATTTCATTTTTATAAGTTAAGTAGGTTGAAGAACCCGAATTGGTCTAGACGAGTGGATCAAAGGTTGCAAAGTGACTTAACTTATTTCATTTTTATAAGTTAAGTAGGTTGGAGAACCCGAATTGGTCTAAATGAGTGAATCGGGGTTTTGGAATGACTTTACTTCTTTCAAACTTATAAGTCATACAGTCTGGAGAACCCGATATAGTCTTGGAGAATTCTTTCGAAAAAATTGTTAAGTCCTCGTCGGGAAAATTGTCTCGAACAAAATGCCAAAGGGATAGTTTCAAAAATTCCTAAGGGTATGTGGTCACTTGCAAAGTTCCCGAAGGGTACATTTCAAAAAGTCCGAAGGGCAAGTGGACCAATCAAGAAAGCCGAAGGGTGCTTTTCAAAAAGTCCAAAGGGCAAGTGGACCATTCAAGAAAGTCGAAGGATCATTTCAAGAAATCTGAAGGACAATTGGACTATTCAAGAATTCCAAAAGGATCTTTTCAAAAATGCCGAAGGGTATGAGGACCTTTACAAAGAAGCCGAAGGGTAGTTTGCAGAAATGCCGAAGGGTATGTTGCAAAAACCCGAAGTGTAAGTAGTCCGTTGCAAAAGTTTCCGAAGGGCACTTGTTCCAAACAAAAGACCCAAATAAGTCACTTACAAAGTTCCCAAAGAGTTTCGTCGGGAAAATTGTCCCGAAGCATTATTCAGACAAATTGTCTACGACAACTTTTATGAAGGACATTTGTAATTCTTCTGAAGGTTAAGTAACCCAAGCAAATTTCCAAAGGATACATTGCAAAGTCTCCGAAGGGTATGTGGACCATTGCAAGATCTCTGAAGGGTATGTGTAAAGTTTTGAAGGACGCTTTCACTTTTGCCGAATGACACTTTCGAATGAATTCGAAGAACTTCCCGATGGATATTTTTCCAAACTTGTCGAAGAATATAGTCGGAAGAAGTGTAGAGTAAAGCTCTGACCTAATGCGCAAATGACAAGTGTCACATTCGCGCTTGTTCAGTGGGTTAAAAGTCATGCATGTTAATAAGATCAATGGCTCATGATCAATAGTACAGTGAAGACCTAACGAAGCAAAGTGTTTTCAAGCTTGAAAGGTGCTCGATTTATAATAGCTAGTCAAGATAAACATCGAGCAAGTCTAGAAGAGATCGACGGAGCGAAAGCATTCAAGGATGTCGTAGAGAGCGAGATGTTAACAACGCTGCCGGAGGATAACGTCGAAGTAAGTTACGTCAAGCACTTTCAAGAACCCGATATAGTTAGTTAAATTGTGCATTCTCGAAAACCCAACAAGAGATGGAGTGTTTAATGTTAAGACTTGCATTTTCAAGAACACAACAAAGTGAGTCGGTTACAAAAGTCTAAAGCGTTGATTGAAGGAACATAACCGGTTCTTGTAAAAACAGTTATCCCTTTGAGTCTCTTATATATATTCAGAGGTTGCTTTCAAAGTAAGCAGATGCGAAATTCCAAAGTGACGAAAAACAGGGAAGACAAACAGTCATTTTTTTGGAATGAGAGGAGTTTGAACCATAGGTGAAGAAATATGAAACTCGTCTGAGCATGGAGTAGTATCTAATTGGAGAATATCTGAGTGTCAAATAGATAAATTCAGATACAGAGAAAGGGTGCAAGAAGAGTGAAGGATACACAAAAGTGTGTTGAAGGAGAAATGAGTAGTTGCAGACTGGACCTGCAACAAAGAACAAAGACTTGGATTATTTTATGAATCTGATTCATTAATTTGAATTGTTAATGTCTGATAGGTTGGTGCCATCAGATTAAATTGGGTTGGTGCTCAGAATAAGGAGTAGGTGCTTCCTGAGAGTTGGTGCTCTTAAAATAAGGGATTGGTGTCTCCATGGGATGGGTGTCCTGAAATGTAACCAGTGAGGTTCTATCAGTGAGACAAACTTTGTGAGGTTGGATTAGAACAATAGATTCTAGCAGCTTTCCCACCGTGGTTTTTCCCTTTGGGTTTCCAAATATAAATCCAGTGTTGTATGTTGTGCTTTTGTGATTGCGTTACTTCTCTTTCATGTGTTTATGTTTGCATATGTTTAAAATTCTTTTTGAAAGTTGTAGTAACCAGTTTTTGAGATCTACTGATTCACCCCCCCTCTCAGTAGATAGGCATGTTCAACAAGACCCAATACCCACAAAACAATGAGTGAAAAACCAGTCACCCATAGTCCAAACTCATCAGGCCCTCAAATTACCAATGCATATTATCATGCAAAACACCACTTGTAGCAAATCAAGCGTCTCGAAGCCAATACTGAGGTGTTTATCAACTTGAGAAAACCACAAGGGCAGGGGAATAAGTGTCTATTTAGCAAGTCATGCCCAATCATAATTTCCAAACACCAACCAGATTGCATTAGCACAAAATAATTGTGAAACAATACTCCCTAAAATAATCTCTTTACTTCATTGTGTAGTCCCCACTACTGCACTCTTTAAGCTAACCCTGGAGGGGCAGAATAGATTTTATTTTATAAGCACAACATCACAATTTCTTTTCACCTGAATCTTTCCTTTATTAAACAACCCCATATTCATGTACTTTTACCCAATAATTCCAGTGTAGCCTTCATGCATTAGCATAAGACAAAAGATACAGAATGCAAAGAAAACGCTGACACTGGGACCATCATGAACCGAAGGATCGTATGAACAGATGCAATAATTTTTGAAATCCTTTCTTCTTATTATGTTGGATACAACTACCATGATGCATTAATTCGCCCATGTAGATGCACAATTTTGGGTGTAGAAGTAACTCCATATATCCTTCCCTTTTCATCAACTACTCAAGACTCTTGCTCACAAAATGCCAGGGGATGTAAAACAGGTATCTTATGTTAACGTAGTGAAGAGATGAAACATGGGAAATTATCACTCATCGTGAACTGAAGATATTCATGAACTGCACATCTTCCTCATCCCAACACTCAACTCTCACCCCGAATTTCACATAACACACACCCTCCTAGTACATTGCAGTCGTTATCATTTGGAAAGATGAAGATTCAGTTCTCACCGTTTAAGCTAGCTACATTTTCAAGACTTCCTTTCACAAATTTCAGTATCCGCACCCTTCCTAATGAAATGGAAAAGGATGAAAACCCCATACCCATTTCCATGTTAATTTTTGGTTTAAATATAAAATCCACTAAGCAACCCCAACTTCATCTAAAAAGCAGTCTTTTTCTCAATAGCACAGCCAAAGAGTCCAAAGAGAAAACTAACCCTGGGATCCTTATGATTCGGAAGGTGAATTCAAATAGAAAGAAAAATCAATGCTTACTAAATTCCTTTCATCTTATTATGTTAAGTGTGTTGTGGCACAACACACCCAAACTTCTTTAAAGCTTGGGACCACAATATTTCTACTTAGGAATGCTTTCACATCTTGTTTCGTTTTTCTTTTGCATGTTTCAGAAGCATTTAGGTTTTGATTTTAAAAGAGCATTGATGCCTTTGTTTTTTTTTTAAGCATTGTTGTATAAGTGCTCTGAAATTTCTGCATGGTTGTTCCACACAAGAATTGGACCCTTGAGAACATTTGCATGGTGTCGCATGAATAAATAATCCAAGCATGAAAAGTAATAAAAACAAGTGTTCTAAAAGGGAAAAGAGATCCAACTAAATTTATAGTTTTTTTTTTAAAAACCCTCATGAAAAATTAGAAAGGTTGCATGCAAGGTTTCACATTTTTTGTGTAGAAGTATGCATATGCATATTTTTAAGCTTAGATTGGTGTGGCTGCATCCCACCTTGGTCTTATAAAAAGACTTTTATACATTTAATTTTAGAGATGTGAATTTGGACGGAAGGGAAGGCAAGCAAAGTTATGTCACAACTTCTACGTATTTTTCGTCTCACGAATGTTGAATGATACAAGTATTCTATTGTTTAAGAATCAAGTGTTTATCTTAAGCTTTTCCGGCTTACTTTGCGTGAATTTACTATGCTTGGCTATTCTAAATTATCTGTTCTTATTTATTTAGGTCATGATTACTTTAGATGAATGGATGTGTCATGCAATTCGCAATCTATAAGATATTAGTTGTAGCTACATTTAGGTCAATGCTTCTTCTTCCGGTGAATGGTTTGTTGTATTCTTTCTTGAATGAATGTGGAATGCAATTTATTCTAATTGTAAAGAAACCTAAAGATTGTGCATAATTTGATATATCCTACAAATTAGGGTTTCAAAAGTGGTTAACAAAGATTGAGTTTTACCAGTATCGTTAAATATGGGTTTGATGTGATTTGCACTTGATAGCAGTTGTATCACTCACATTCATACTTCTTTTATGCCTTGCCTTTCCCTCTTTTTCGTTTTTCTTTTAATGAATGGTTCCATGACTTATATTATATCACATATTATTTTCCTTGAGACATGGTAGATCAAACTTGTTTATATAGAGTAATTGTTGCATGATTCATCAAAAACTTCCCTTTTCATCAATATTCATTTCTTTATCACAAAAACTCTAGACATGAAAAATAAAGCTCATCTATGAACATGGAAAGGAGAAGCAAAGGCAAGAATAAATTCTTTTAATTCTCAATTCATCCCCCCCTAAGAGGAGCAGCTTTGTCCCTAGAGTGGGGTGTCACTCCAATGGTGAGTGCAATGTCTTTTACCCGCAAGCTTTGTAATTCTTTCGTGAAGGGATGGTGATAAACATTTTCCTAGGTATTTGATGCTCTTTGCAAACTAGCACCCATATTTGCCACCCAATTTTCCACTTGCTTCCCTTCTCTCTTTATATACTTGATCCCCACTAATTCCAATTTACTACACAACTATTTTCCCTCTTAACACTATTTCTTCCAAGCTTTAGCTTTAGCTGGCCTACCCTTCATGGCATTTATTAGGATTTGGGGATCGCCTTTAGTGACTAACTTTTTCCATCCTTAAAGGACTACTGATTATAGGGCCATAGCTTTTGCAAGACTATTGGTATCCATTCCAAATTACAAAGTGTATACAACGTTAGCTTGGTTGTTGGTATCTTGGGAGGCGTCACCTCTGTCGGCAAGCCCTGGATTTCCTTTTGCAGATCCGTCAAAGTTGAACTTAATGAATCCCTTGATCAGTGGATCCCCTAGGGACCATTGCTTTTTTTCTACTTTCTTGATCATTCTAATCCATTTATAAGGGTAAGCCGTTCAGTTGGCCCAGAGATCAAATTCTAGTAGATACATATTTTAGCGTCCTTGCTCTCCATCTTGTCGTCTTTGCTGATTGTCAAATTGATCAAATTGGATTCACTTGTTTCAAGTTTATTCCAAATCATTTCCTCTCTGAGTTTGGCTTGAATATTAACCTCTTCCTTTCCAACAACATACTCTTGTGCTATTATTGATGACACAATTTTCAACCATGTTGAGAAAAGCTTATTTTTGAAAGGCAATCTCCACCCTTTGATGTTGTCTAGAACTACTCTTGAACTTGTTGCCTTTGCTGATTTCAAATTGATCAAATTGGATTAAGTTGTATCGAGTTTATTCCATATCATTTTCTCTATTAGTTTGGCTTCTCTAAATATTAACCTCTTCCTTTCCAACCACATATTCCATAGTGTTATTGATGGCCCAATTTTCCACAATGTCGGGAAAGACTTATTTTTAAAAGGCAATCTCCACTCTCCGATGTTGTCTATTACTATTTTCTGCAAAGCCCAACCCATATCAATTTTGGCTAAGAATGATTTGCATATGTTCCAAGCCTACTTGCAATGCAATAGATTATGTCCATTGGTTTCTCCATCCAATTGACATAATGGGTAAATGAAGGGCCTGCAAACGCCTCATCTCATCAATTGACCATAACTCAATAGTTTTTTATTTGCTGCTAGCTATATAAATTAGCTTTGGGAATTTCATCTTTGACCAAGATGCTATCTGCAAGGAAGTCAATACCTATAAAAGCTTCAATTTTGAGGATCCCCAAAAAGGCCGCTCTTATTAATATATCCCCAAAGAAGTCCCCTTCCCATATGTGTTTGCCCGCTTATCCCTGCAAGGGAATGAAGTAGGAGTATAACCTATCCTCAAATTATTTAGTTGTTTGTGAGTTTAGCTCTTTAGACCATTTCAGAGACTTCCATCTACAACCTTCATCATCTTTTGTGATGTCGTCACATACCTTGGGGCCCCACTTAGAGATGGCATACTCTATAATCTCCTCAAGCTCTTCAGTGTTGACCAAGGGTTTATCCTCTATCCATGTGTCTTCAAAGAAGTTTGCTAATCTGCGAAAAAAATAATAATAGTTAAGGGAAATTGGGATTGCCTCCCTACAACCTTAGATGAGATTTCGGATGGTTGAACCCCTAGGAAGATGGATTTGAGAAAATATTTCGACTAATTGTTGATTATCAAAGTATTTGCATGGGATGATCCTGCTCCATAATATGTTCTTTTCCTTGTACATTCTTGATATTAGCTAGGCTCCTAGGGCATTGTTCATGCAATTCAGCCTTCTCATACCCAAACTGCCTCGTAAATTTCATAGTGTAGATTTTGATCCAAGATATGAGATTTATGTTTTTATTTTCCTTTGCTCTATTCCATCACAAGTTTCTTTGGATTTCCATGTCACCTATGGTCTTTGCTTAGGGCTTTGAAAATAGATAGCATGTATGTTGGAGAGCTTGTAAGGAGGCTTGAATCAACTAGGCCCTTCTGCTAAAGTGTGACATTTACCCTTCCATGTTGGAGAGCTTGCAAGGAGGCTTGAATCAGTTGGGCCCTTCCTGCTAAAGGAAACCATTTGCTTTCCATGTTGAAAGTTTCAACTTTATCTCTCTATTATACGTTTCCATATTTCTTTTGTGCAGCTTCCTATGATCAATGGAATGACCAGATATTTGCTTGGGAGTTGTACCACCTCAAACCTAAAAATTCATCTTATTCTATCTTGTACTATGTGGAACATTTATGAAATAAACCCTTGACTTGAAGAGGCTGACTTTTTGACCTACTGCGTATTCATATCTATTTACAATATCCTTCAAGCATTTGGCCTCTCTTTAATGCTTCGGCACACAACATTGTGTCCTCTACAAATTGCAAGAAAGAGATGTTTTTACATTTGTAGAAACTTGAACTCCTTTTAAGTCCCCATTAACCATAGCTTTATCCACTACTCTCCCCAAGGCTTTTTAGCCAATATTATAAACAAGATTGATGACAATGGGTTACCTTTCCGTAATCCTCTAGAGGACATGACAAAACCTGCCAAAACCATAATGATTAGAACTGAACATGGAGTGGAGATGCAACTCCTCACCCATCGTCTCCAATGTCTACAAAATCCAAATTTTTCCATTATGTGATCAAAGAAGAAAACGCCTTGACCACATCTAGTTTTATCAACTTACATGCTTTATTTCTATGATTGAGTGAGTGGACTGTTTCACAAGAATAGAGTATTCCATATAGTATTTGTCTCGTTGCAACAAGACTACCTTGTAACACCAAGATTAGATCTATGCATTTTTTTATCCCATTAGCCATGACTTTAGATACGAACTTGTAAACTAAGTTGCAAGGGGCAATAGGCCTATATGAATCGAAGCACTCAACCTCCTCTTTTTGGGGTTGAGAGCAAGAAAAGTTGCTTTACATTCTCTAAACATAGTTTCCCATTTCTTGTGTTCCTCAACAATATAAATGACATTCTTTGCCACGATGGCCCAACATTTTTGAACCCTACTTGAAATCCAACTAGTCCTGGAACCTTGTCTGCCCCGAGGCTAAAAAATTGATTTCTTTCCTTCCTCAAATGCTACCATCAATTTTTAATTTATCTATGCATGGATTAGGAAAGGGATGTTTACTAGTAACTTGTCTTGATCTTCTTTCCTATCCCTAGATTCCTCAATCAACAGAATTTTAAAGAAGTTGATTACTTCCTCCCCAATACTTGAGTTGTCATCCAATATCTCTCCCTCTCGAATGACAAACCTCTCAATCCTATTTTTTTTAAATTAAGCTTTTGAGACAAAATTTTGTATAACATTATTTCTGAATTATATAGCACCTCAGTCTTGTACACTTGGCAAATACATATCATGCATGTACCTTTTGCTTCTAGACCCTTCCCAATGCCGAAAGGCTTGCATACACACCCTCTCTATGCCAAATTGTTTATCTCTTAGTCCGACCAATGTATTATGATGACTCAGACCTTCCATCATGCTCAGAATGTTTAAACCTATTTATCATCTATCTCTACAAATTTTGGGCCTGTGCCTATTTTCTAGTTGCCCGAACACTTGCATCTCAATCAGACACCTACGTCGATGCAAATGTCCTACCTCAACACAAAGTGTCCAATGCCCTAAAGTCATCCAATTTACAAATGAAACGTATTCCTATGGTCGACCTAAGTGCTTTATTGCAAGATATTCTCCAAAGGGATTGGTATAAATATAGAATCAATCCTCATTCATTTCTCACCTAACAACTTCTTACCTACTCACAAGGCAACTTGCCAAAAGGCATTCAATCAAGCACTCAAGGGAGCAAAGCTTCCCTATTTTTCTCCTATTTCAATATCAGTCATAGGGACAACACAACTACAGGTCTGAAGCACTAAAGGAGCATTCCATGAGCCACATTTACCAAGTTACAAGCTCGGTCACTCTACGTACTCACTTATCACACATTGCATGATACACACACAAGCCAACACATAGGGGAGAACTACAACAGTTTGAGGCCCTCTTCGAAGTATTGGCTATGTAGGCAACGCTCATTGACAAAGGGGTCTTTGGGGCAACTTCACACCGTGTGCCTACTAACCCATTTTTCCCACAACCACTATGAAAATGAAGAACTGGGGTTTCGCTATTTGACAAAGAGTGGCAATCCATGATCCAGATCTAAATGCACCAAAGCGAAGATGACGCAAAACCCAGAAGCATCCAAGTGGTTGCATCCAGTTTCAGCAAGTATTTCGTAATGGACACTTGCATCAAAGTCAATCAGAAGCGTCAATGCAACTGTCTCAGGGCAACGCAAGTGGCCGCAGCTATAAAAGTACAATTTCCAAAAGCAAGGTACTGATCCAAAATTCAAATCCAATCTACTTTCTTCCTGTTCTAGATCTAGATCTATGTTAGCATCAGAACCAATTAGGTATCTTGTTTTCATTATCATTGCAATATCTAGCATAGTTGTACTTCCTATTTTCAGCATATCTTAGCATAAAAAAATTGGTATATGTTTATCTGAATTTTGCAATTAATTGGCCTACTTTAGAGATAGTCTACTATCCTTATGCCCTATGTTAACCCTAGATCCCCCAATCTAGATTTTAGGGTTAAACAAATTTAGCATTTAGCCCCCTTATACCATGTGTTCCAAAATATTTTTAGGTTTTCTTCAAATGAAGTGTCCTTTAGCCACATGAACTCGAACTTAAATGGAATACCCCAAGTTTTTTCTCTCTCTATTCTTAGGGTGATTGACCAATGGTCTAATCCTACAAAGTTGAGTGTTTTTGTGGATACCGTGATGGCCTTTGTTAGCCTTTTTGAATTTATTAAGAAGCGGTCCAATCTTTCCATATTGAGTTGATCCCCATACCTTATATTACTCTAGCTAAACCCTGATCCTTCACATTCTAAATTTTTTAATGTTGTTTTTAGGCAAAAAATCATTGAAATTGATCATTGATTGGGATTTGGACAAAGCTCTTCATAACTAATGAGACCTTTAGAATTGCAAACGACCCAATTAATTCCCCCATACTTTTTTTGAATTTTTCCAATTTCTCCCCGCATAGTTTTTCCTTTCATGTCTTTTACATAGATATAGATGAAGTGTCCAAATTTAAATAATTTATCTGAAAAAGTGTGTTGGATTCCATAGAATTGCAATACCTCCTATGGAGTCAGTTGCAACCTTTGCAATCTATTCACCTTTCTTCCAAATAAGTATGGTTGATGATTTAAATTGCTCTTCATTTATCTTGATTTCCTAGAACAAAATCACATCTAGTTTTTGCTCCTCTATAAGCCGCTTTCATAAGCAGCATTTGTCATAATCCAACTTAAGAGCTTCATGTTGCCTTGGTGGCATGCTTGACCCTTCTACCAACCATTAGATCTATAATTTTGTATTGCTGCCCATTGTCCAAATCTGCTCATCTTCTGGAATTACTTTTCTCCTTGGCAATCTCCCTATTGTCACAGTTGGCCCTGTCATGGGTTGGAATTTAACCATTGAGGATCCCATTATGCAAATCAGGTATCTGTGGGGTTTTTTTGCGATCCATGCACAGCTTGCAATGCATGCAACCTTGCAGTACCTTTGTGAGTTGCCACAACACCTTGCAACTTATCGCACAGCATTTTTTGCAACTATATAAGCATAACAAAACTTTGCACGTTATCCATCCATTTGCAACTATGCACACTTGTGTCGCCTCACAATACCTTTACACATTATTGCAACATCAAACAACATATTGCGCAAGCCTGTGATGTCACATAGGAATATCCATACTCAACATTCACATGTCAACATCATGCTGCCACAAGGCATGCCAAGTGGCACTCTCTGGGTCTATGCCATGTCAAAATACCTACAAACGAAACCACGCACTTGAGAATCCAATTGCCACACTTACAAGAAGATCAATTGTCACTTGGCCAAAAGATGAAATGATGCCTCTTTTGTAACCATTATCTATTGTGACTACTTTATTGCAAAAATGTATACATGGTAACCGTCTGACCCATAAGGGATCAAAGATGAGAGAACACACACATACTAGATAGGAGATTGTTAGCATACCCCAAGTATCTACCATTCACACACATTTTTAACTCATTGTTTCTTTTTAGGCTAGACCAATGAGTTGGAAGCATTTCCCCTTCTGAAGAACTTTCATTCCTAATCTTATTGAATCTTAAATACATTTGAGCCTTTACCTATTCTACATATTGAATAGAATTAGCACCATTCTACAAATACTCCTGCATTCGAATGTGTTGTTGGTTTATTGTTGTTTAGTTTTCCTTTGTGTGTTCTACAACCTGTAGCTTGCTACCAAACACAAGTTGCCCACCACACCGACATCCTAGGCCCCATTGTGTGGATCATTCTATGTATCCTCTTCAAGATTTTTCTTTGCACCATTTGTCTCCTAAATGATGATAGCAGCTTGGTAAGAAGTGGGATTCACATTCTTCTTTCCTTTGAAATTGATATACTCCAATCCTTTGGTATTTTAAGTTTTTATCTTGTTATTGATTATTCTCTTTAGGAGCTCGCATCTTTCATGATTCCCATCTACTTTTGTCTTGTTGTGTCCCAATCTAAGGTCTTTTTTGTTCCTCAAAACTTACCTTTGTCCTATGCTAATTTTCTTTGATCCTTTTCCCAACCTCATGATCTAATTTGACCTTTGATTTTTCTATTCCCTTTCCCTTGCTTTTCTTAAGGGGCACCACCTTGCTTTTCCCCTTCCTCTTTCCTTTTTACTACAATATTTCTTGGACATGTTCCCCTTTAGTGAAGAATTGGTCATGATTTCTCCATTTAAATGCAGCCTTCATGTCCTCTACAATGACCTTTGGAACCCACACTTTCCTGACACTCCCCGAGTTTTTCTTCCCAATAGGAAGGTCGAGGCTTGATCCTTTTCCACCCAACCTGGGGCAGGTGTTTTTTTATATGACCAACTTCATTAGAGGAAAACAGCATTTGAAGGGCAAGAATTTATAATCTAAATCTTGTTGCCACACCCCGATTGCTAAGGATATTCTTCTTGCTTTTAAGATAGACTTAGCCAAAATGGTATTCACACAAAATTCTAACATGGGTTGGATTATTCCTTATTTTATGTAACTTCAGAGAGATAGATAAACTTACCAACTGTCTCCGTGATGCTTTTGAGAATACTCTCCTCCCAATATTCCAATGGTAATCTATATAGTCAAATCAATAAGGGTATCACTTAATCACTTTCTCTGCAACGTTGAAAGAGGGGTCCAGTGTCGTAGATACAGACCTATATTTTTTTTAAAAAAGCCAAGGACCCTTCTATAAAGACTCTATTTGTCTTATGCTCGCTTGAAGGTGACTTTGAAAAATCCTTTTGCTAAAAATTCAATTTCTGGTTGGGCACGAAATACCATTTTGCCCCCATCCATTGCTTTTGAGATTCCATGCTTGGCCAAGCCCCTATAAACTTGTAGACCAATGCTTTATCAGAGTATTCTTGAGTGAGTTGATCCAATTTTCTATCTGGGATTGTGATAATCATTATTTCTTTTGTAATCTGGATATTAATGTCTTTCGATATTGAAAATTTTCGCACCCTTTGCTTATCATTCGCTTGGTGCTCCTATTTCCGGAGTATGTCATACTAGTTGCTTTGCATGCCTAGGGCCCTTGCATTTTGACACTAACTAGTCTAGGGTTTCTTCCTCTACCTCATTTTTTTATGGCCTTTTGCTACATGCTTCTTCAAGCTTGAACACATTCCTCACCAATTTTATTTCACTACTAGTTGGACTCTTTAAAATTTGATAATTGATCTTGAAGCTGAATTCTGACTTGAATTCATTGATTAGGGATTGAGTATCTAACATTGATCTCTTTGTTGCATTCTTTTCAAGTTTTCACACTAGGTTACTTTCCCACAACCATGCACCCTTGCAACGGCCATTGAAACACTTAGAGGTAGAGTTCGCACTCAATGCAATGCATAGGCCTAAACCCATCCCATTTTGTGGGTCCAGGTCCATCCAATGTTCTCTACAAGCTTTGCCTTGATGTTTGGCCTAACATTTTTATCCAAGGGTTTTTGGTGTAATGGCAGTAAGGGGCACACCTAAGAGCATGACACGCGTTCCAATCCCCCTCAATGCAATAAAGCAATCGCCCATAACTCTCCCTGATATGTCGTGAGGCTATGATGTATCAACATGGGAGTACATTCGAGCGTCGCCCATGTTTACAAATCTTTAAAATATGGCCCAAGCTTGCCCCGCAATGCATTAAAGAACGCCCATAACCTCCCCCAAAATTAAACATGCAAAAACAACAAAACTCAGCTAAATGTTTTTTAAAAATATTAGCTAGTTGGCATATGTGCACATTGAAAAAACTGTCAAAGCAGCCAATAAAAAATCCCCCAACTCTACCAATGAGATGTGGATAAGTTGGTAAAGTGGTTTTGTTGTTTCAAGCCCCACCCAGGTTCAAATCTCAATAAAGGCATATAAGGTCAGTTGTGACCATCGGTAGAATTTCTTGCGGTCGATTATGATCGTCGACAGTATTTCTCAAGGCCGATTGTGGCCATTGGTGGTATTCACAAGCCTATTGGCTATATACGCAATAATATATGGTATATATGTGGTTATATCTGGAATACAGATGGCTAATAAATCACTTGGGGATCTGGACCCCCAATTGTGTCCCACACCGGTTCGCTCTCTAGTCAAAAAGCCGTTACCTAGCAAAAAATAATCCACCAACTCTGACATTGCAAAGTCTTAAAAAAGGATGCCAAATATTAGCCACAGGTTTGTAGTGGTTTGCGACAAAAACACATTCCACACTAAAACATTTCACCTTGTCATGTTCTAGGGTTTTAGTAGTGGTTTTAGCTAAGGTCATTGTTACAATTTCTTTTTGTTCATTTTCTCAAACATCAAATAAAAAATTTGCTTGTTGGATATTATATATCTAAAATCGACTGTGTTTATCCTTATTTATTTCAAATTCAAAAACAAACGACTCTAGATTCATTAAATCAAAAAATTGTGGGGAAATCTCAAAAGTTTAAAATTTGCTTATTTCTTAATCTATGAGATAGATTTTGCTAGAAGCCTCCATTTCACAAAGACAAAAAACACAACACAAAACAAGAAGAAAAATTTTATAAACACAACACAAAACAAAAAACATGGGTTATTATTTAACAAAAATTATCAAAAAATGAGACATTCCCTTTTCCAAGCAAGAAATCAAAATAATAAAACTTCAAATATACACATTATCCCAATAAACAAGCACAAATTCAAGATTCTAAATATTATTTGCAAAGAAAAACAAAAAAAAACGAAAACCATTTTTAAAAATGGCGACTAAGTAAAGAAATAAATAAAGAGTACCTAGGAAGTAAGGTTGGTAGCTGGGAAAATAGAGGCAGTCGTAACAATCTTCGTCAAAATGGGATGCCATTTAATAAATCTGTTAGTTCACGTGAAACTTGTTCCAGCAGTCAACACCTCAAAGCTTCTCAAAACATGAGAATGCATAAATGCCCTAGAATTTTGCCTTGTAGAATTGAAAACTATTGTCAAGCTACTATATATTGGCTTTAGGGTTTTAGAGCTGGTTTTAGAAACAATGAAATCTCAAGCAACATTTGAAGGGAAATTTGTCAAAGGTTTTAGCAATTGTTGCCATATTGGCAAGGCACGACCCAATTAGGAAGCCACTACTTGCGTCATCTAAACGTTTTTACTGTTATTGCAATCGCCAAACTAGTTCTAAAAATATGGCACCGCGAGAAAAAAATATTAAACCTTACAAAAACCTGCAAAAGTATTTGAGACCTAGTAAATATAGAAATTGTTTGATTTGGTCTCAAATGCGCCCTAAAGACAGCTTGTGCTTTATATGACTTTTTATCGTTCATGCATGTAATTAGAAAGCGTTGATGTGGGATTGGGATTGACATTTATTAGGTAGATTTTGTCATACATATCTTTTAATTTCATGACAGAATTTGTTGACCTTTATTGAGTGTTTTGTCATACTATTACTACCTCATATCTTGAAATCTCAAAGGTTTGGTAAAGTTGTCAAATACCTTATAGTGGAAATGCATGTTTACAAGTCATAGAGATCTCACCCAAAAAGATAACACTGATTAGAGTAGGATGTACAAAGCATTAATAATGTGCATGACAAATGTGCAAAGCATTAATAACATTCTTGGCAAGTGACACAAAATCTGGAGATAATTTGACTACACTCGCATGATGTAGACCCCCAATGACCTCACTTAATATTCCACGTTGTGACTCCAATGACCTCAAAGATAGATTTCTTCTTCTAACCTTAGATGGACAGCTATGCCTAAAACCTTAAGGAAAACAAAAAGCGTTTTGGGGTATGCGATAAACCAAAGAATAGTAAAGCTATCATGCTATTTGTCAAGTCCCTAAACAATAACAATAATGAAAACAACAAACCTCGTAATTAAAATAACTCGAATGACATGCAAAATCATTGTGGTGTGTAATGTGTACTTTCAATCGATTGCTCTAGCATGAACTCGTGTGCTTCAATAATAAACACTCTAATGATTACATGGTTTCTCTAGGTTGCTTGTGAGTGATCAATAGATACTTGTGAATAATAGATAGATTCTTTGTATATACCTTAGATGTAAATGAACTATAATGCTTATATATTTATAACAAATTCGGTTCAAGATAGGACCCTATTTGCATCTAAAACAACAGCAAACAGTAAAAAAGAAAAAGAAAAACACAAAACAGGGGGTCATGTGCACATTAGCCAAAAGGGACCACACCAAAGGGCCTAGGAACATCATTTGTGTTCCAAATGGACCCAACAGCAGTAATCATACCCTTGATACAAATCCCAAGGCAGGTGGAAATAGGTAGAAAAGGAGCAATTTAAAGGCGTTGAGAGAAGGTACAAGAACCATCAAAATCTGACAAACGTGCCAATAACTCCTAATTCGAAACAATAATCGACAAGTACACAAACATCCTAAATTCATGCAATTTAATGTCTAATAAATGCCTAGGGGCCTTCGTTAGTTTTCTACATTTTGCCCCACTTTGAGTGTGTGCGCACTCTCATACATATCAAAGTAGAAAAGAAAACTGTTATGTATATAAATTTATGTGCACCTAGAGCTCCGGAACAAAAGCCATTGTACTTGGGAAATTGCGAAAACATTATTTCTTTTTTTACAAGCACATGGGTAAGTGCCAAATAATAATAATATGCTCAACTCTAAAAATTGTAAACAAGATACCTCATTAGTACCATCCCATATAAAGCTAAATGATATCTTAAGTACATCCCCTCCTTATGGAAGTAACTGAAGTAACTTATATACATCTTCTACAAAAGTAAAAATAGTATGAGTGCATCACTCTATGGGGAAAACTAGATAAAATATAAGTTACCACAAATTTGATGTGATAATGGAAATATAACATACGCATGTTTCTAAATATGATGGGTGGTATGTACGCCCCCCTTTGAGATTCAAGATAAACATGTGAAGTTCACATCTCAAAAGAAATAGATTAGATGCACCGTGTAAAATGTATAACATAGAGACATGTAACCTTGGAAATGTATATATCAAGAACAAGTTGCCTCATATGGGCCTAAGATATAAGCAACATAAGATCGAGATCAATATAACCCATATAGGCTTAAGATATAAGCATTATAACATCATCATCGTAAGATAGTTAAGTGTGAAGCACAAGTATGAGATATAGCCGCAAGTTTATGCATGCTAGGAATCATCACAATGAAGGCAAGCAATAAAAGCATAACATGAACATAAGGCATGACACACATGTGAGTAAGACAATCACAATAAATACATGTTGGATATATAATAAGGCATAGAGCAAACACATCAAGCAACAAAGTCACGTCAACTACCTTAAAATTGCATAAGACAATGAAAGCACACCAAATTGTAGACACCAAAATTTGGCACAAAACCCTTACTCCCATGTTTTATTCCCAATTTAACTTATTTGGAAAACTTGTACATTTTAATCCATTTCTAGGACGACCCCGACCCCATATAAGCCTATATTTGGTCCATAGAACTTAAAATCACCTCGACACTTAACCAAAACGTATCCATTTATACATCTGGACTACATCTTATCTGTTAGCCAACCTCGCCTTGAAAACAGAACCTGACTTATATCCTAGACAAACTCATGGCTATATAAGCTCGTCTTAGATAAACATGTACTCATACAGGTGTCTCTTTTAGCTTTGTAGGCCTATCTCTTTACTATCGTTGGTCATAAACCGTAATCCTTCCCATCTGTATTTTGTAAAGTCGGCCAATGCAAATTAGTTATCCTAGACCATCTTATAAATACAAGGTCTTGCCAAGCCTTTTTGACAATTAAAGAACTAGAAAAAGAATCAAGAGAGAGGAGACCATTCGACACCTTTGACATTCCAAGGGCCAATCCTAGAGCCAAGCTTCTCCATGCATGTGGTGCTTCATTGAACCAAATCTTACACACTTGGGACACTTATCCATCTTCGTCCCTCTGCAGATTCCCTTGTGCCAAAGGAGGGTAACTAGACTTCACTAGTTACATTGATCACTTCTAGGGAAAAGGAGGATGATAACCTTACTCGACCTATTCCATTCACACACCACAAGAATTACATGGAGGTCTAATTCCAAGCATGTAGGATTAATAGTTTGCAACGTTGCTTCAACGTTTGCCCAACTCCATTACTTCTATTTCGTTTAGGAGCATGCAAGCTAGGTCAAAGTGAAGATTCAACCATACAACATATCTTTCCCTTCATATCTCTAAAATGAAGGTACAATTGCAATTAGGAAGACACAATGCATAGGCACCAAAAAACCCATACTGTAAAAACTTGTAGAGACATGCCCGACAGCACAAAGACAAACCTAATGGCACGGAGACAGACCCAGTAGCACAAGGACAAAAATGAAGCAATCAGGCTTGCTGCGGTGGGGCTTGCACAGGGCAAGGCCATACAAGTATGGGTTCATCTCAGAGCAATGCGCAAGCTAAGACTCAATAGCAGGTCAAATATTATTAACACAGTCAAGATACAGAATCAAATTTATAGAACAATCAAGGTGTGATCGTTTCTTAAATTTTTTATCAATTCATTGCTTGGCTTTAGCTTTCATTTGTGACACTTGGGCTTTTTTTGTTACTTAAAATCTTAGATAGATCTAAATTCTATATTTCAGCCATATGTAATTAGATTTATTTAAATGCAACTAGTTTATACCTTAATTTGTGTAAACATCAAAAGTAGGGTAAACAAAAACAGGCTAGGGATACTTCACTTATGATAAAAGACATGTCAAATATATAACAAGACACAAATTAATCACATTAGGCATAAATATAGAAAGCATAGCATGCACTATGAAGGCACATCGGGCATATAACCATCATAGAATTGTATAAAATGTATAACAAAGTTACAAAGAAACATATCAAATAGGATAAATCATGTCAAGTGTATGGAAACACACTTAGTAAATGAAGACATGTTAGACACATGAAAACATATCAAGCACATTAAGTGATGCAAGTAGACCTCTTGTTCCTAATTACAATGGCCAATATGATATAAGTGGGCCTTCAAGAAATGATGTTTTAGAATTGGACTTGGCTTTGTTTGGATAACCCCACAAGTTTCTTCTAACAAGGCTTCTTCACTATCCCTCAAGACTCTTTAAGTCTCCTTAAGATGGCAATAGACTCTTCCCAATTAATACTGACCTCCAAAGGTTTCCTTAGTCTTGTATTGATGACACTACATTCTCAATACAATTTCCATCCCTTTCTCATGTGTGCAATTTCATCCACATACCAAACAAGCTTCATGCAAGGTCTTCTTAATATGGCCTATACTCCTTACTAACAAGAACATGGGTTTACTCTGACTTTTATGGCAACACAGGGCTTCTTCATGACTAATCAAATGTACTGCAACTCATTACAAAAACTTACTCTTCCTTGATGACTCTTAAAAGCAAAAAAAAAACCCAAAAGACTACTAGACCCATAACTAGGCTTTAAGTCTCTTTTTATGGATTGGGGTTCAAACAATCATCCACATGGTTTCTCTCACTCCCTCATATCATAATCAATGTCTAACAACTTTTCCTAGAGGTTATAAACCTTTCTTTGCACCCAAAATTCACTTTTGCCAAAACAGGGCTACTAAGCCTAATTAGGCCTAATTGACCTCCTTGAGTTGATTCTTTAGAAAACCTTAATTTTTAATGACTATTGGGACTTAGATCATCATATTTCATGTTCTCACACACTAAACATCTGGTCTCAACCTTTTTTTGACCTCCAAATTCACATATTCAACACTACGGGGTTTTAGGCCTTATTTCCTTTGGCCTACAGAAAAACACAGTCATGAATATCTTCTTTTAGAAAGCTTTTCAAGACCGAAAACCACTTGAATCCTTTCAAGAACCTTCTTAAGCACCTACCTATCAAATTTCAAAGAATTATGAGCATTATTTTTAAAGTTGTGCCCTTTGTACCCTTCCAAAACAGGGTTTTAGACCTTGTTCTAGGACTACAGGTCTGAGTTTTTGTCATAACTTGAGCTACAGATACTCAAAACTCATGAAACCAAGATTAATAGCTCACATACATCCTCATCCAACTATCTACCAACTTTCATTTGATTCCACATGTTCGTTTGAAAGATATGCACGTTTTAGGAACTCAAAAACCCTAATTTTCTTTGTAGGCCGATAGCTTAAACTTAAGGAAAATTTAAATTCTAACAACTGTTTTGTGGTCTTTTTTACTGAAATGAGACCCCCACACATGTACCTTGCCCTGATAATTATATTCAGTGAATGAACAAACTTAAAAAGTTGATTAAACACAACTTTTGTTGACTGTCATAAACCTTGTTCTGTATACTCAAGCCTACAACTTGAATAAATGTCATAATAAATCAAAATATGATTCAAGAAACAATACAACATAAACTCACATGTCCACAGTAGCTGAGAGTGCAACAAATATCATTCCAAGCCTTCTTTATTCATAAAACATTTACATACAAATCTCTGCAAGTTGTTGCCACCATGCACACTCCACTTATCTATCCATCTTTGCATAAAAATTTCATCTTTTCTGCTTATTTATATAGCTTTCTTGGGCTCCTCATAAGATGATTCAAGCCTTGTCAGATGAAAATAGGTTTCTAATATTGGTTTGTGGTTGGTTTCAATCAACAAAAACCTCACAACCAACTTTTGGACTCTTCAAACATGCTTACCTAGTCATCCTCCTACGTTGGTTTTCACTTTAACAACTTTTACAACTAGCATGAAGATTAAAGAATATATACAACATGTTTTAGACCCTCAAGGTCCATCACATTTGAACCAGGACCCTTCAAACTTATTAACAAATTCAAAATTTTTAATTTCCCATTTTGGCGGGAAAACACATTATAACTTCAAAAACCAAATTTTTGAAATTGTAAAAACTTTAAAACTTTCTAAACGATCCTATAAGACACTCCACACCTCCATATAACCAACTTGACTTATAAAATTCATATTTACATGTATCTTGTTGATGCTCCTGCATCACACTCCCCAAGTGGGAAAATTTGAGTTCCAGCTCAAATGAAGTTTTGATTTCTTTTTCCTTTTCTTCCAATTCTTCATCTTCTTTTTCTGTTCATTTTCTCTATTGCTTGCTTGCTGGTCCTCTTTCCTTGTCTTGTTTTTTTCTCTTTGCATCTCATCTTCTATCTTCCTCTTTGTAGATTTATCCTCCAAAATTAGAATGTGAAGTTGTACATTCTTTGCTTGAATTCTTGCAAGAACTTCTCTCTTTATGCTATTCAGCTCATGAACCTGCACATACACAACTCAACAAAGCATCAAATATAAAATATGGAGACATTTGGGTCACATCAAGTGTCTCTTCATTATGCTCCACTACTCTATTCAAAGCATGTTCTAATGCTTTTATCTCGGCTTCTAGTTGCTCTACACTCTCATAAACAAATAAGTAATCATATTTCACATCTTGTGTCATTGACATTTCTTCCTTCAAGTACTCCTCAAGTTTGGTCCATTCTTTATTCAGCTGCATGGACTGATTTTGAACTCTTTCATGATCTTCTTCTTTATTGCTTCCATCTTTTCCATCTACATTGAGTACTATCAAACACTTATATGTTTGAAGATGTTGTTTCCTTCTTCATTAGACACTATGGGCTATACCATGACCTGCTCTTGGAGGTTATTTTCATCATGTGTCAAATTAAACACTTCTTCATGTTGTATATCTGCTTCCACAAGCATTCCCTTAAGTGCTTCATCTATTCTTTAATTGAGCCTACTCAATGGCCCAAATACTTAATTATTCAAGGCACTTTCTAATGCCTTCATTTCATCAACTTGTATATCTGCATACACACAGTCAAAAGCAACATCAGAAATAAAAAATTGAGGCCACATAGCCTCTTGGTTTGTTTCTTGCTCCAACACTACTCCTTCAGGATAACAAATACCGATTTCCATCTCATCTTTCTCAAGGTGTTGATCACCTTATTCTTGCTTAAAACCCTGCATATTCATCTTAAGCTCTTCACACTTGAGCTTCTCCACCTTCTTCTTGAGTTGCATTGCAACTTCTTCTTTCTCTTGTCTTTCATAACAATCCTTCTTCACTTTTTTATAAGTAACCTTATAGGCCACTTGACTCTCTTTCTTATCTCTATGTTAAATCCTTGGTTCTTGTTTTCTTCTATGCCCTCCATTAGGAACTTCACAATTGCAATCCTAATAATCATCTCTTTTGTCATTGTGTCCTCTCTCTTCTTCATGCAACTTTCTTTCTCAACCAAACCCTTCATTTTCTTGCCCTTGTCTTCTCTATCTCTTAGCCTCAATGTGCTTTTCCTCGACTCTTCTTTCTCGCTTTTCTCTCTCTCCAACAAGTCTTTTTCACCTTGCCTCCTCTTGATACCTCACCCTAGGCAGCGTCTTCTTCTATCTAGTCTTTTGGTATCTTCTTCCAAGTCTATTCCATCTTGGAACTACCTCTTCCTCAAGCTTTTTTTCACAAACTTCTTTTTCCTTCAAGACTGAACTCTCTCAATTTTCAGGACTTCTTTCTCAATCTTCTTAACATTCACTTCTTCCCAAAGAGCTTTTGAGGTTTGATACCACTTAATGCAAGTAGACCTCTTGTTCTTAATTACAATGGCCAATCTGATATAAGTAGACCTAAATGATGTTTTAGAATTAGCTTTGGCTTTTTCTTGGATAATCCCGTAGGAATCTTCTAACAAGGCTTCTTCACTATCCTTCAAGACTCTTTAAGTCTCCTTAAGATGGCAAAAGACTCTTCCCAATTGATACTGACTTCCAAAGGTTTCCTTGGTCTTGTCTTGATGACACTACATTCTCAATACAACAGCACATCCCTTTCTCATGTTTGCAACTTCATTCACATACCAAACAAGCTTCATACAAGGTATTCTTGACATGGCCTATACTCCTTACTAACAAGAACATGGGTTTACTCTGACTTTTATGGCAACATAGGGCTTCTTCATGACTGATCGGATGTACTACAACTCGTTACAAAAGCTTACTCTTCCTTGATGACTCTTAAAAAGATAAAAAACCACAAAAGGCTACTAGACCCATAACTAGGCTTTAAGACTCTTTTTATGGATTAGGGTTCAAACAATCATCCACATGGTTTCTCTCACTCCCTCATATCATAATTCAATGTAATACAACTCTTCGTAGAGGCTACAAACCTTTCTTTGCATCCAAACTTCACTTTTGCCAAAACAGGGCTACTAAGCCTAATTAGGCCTAATTGATCTCCTTGAGTTGATTCTTCAAAAAACCTTGATTTTTAATGACTCTTGGGACTTGGATCATCATATTTCATGTTCTCACACACTAAACATCTGGTCTCAACCTTTTTTTGACCTCCAAATTCACATATTCAACACTATGGGGTTTTAGGCCTTATTTCCTTTGGCCTACAGAAAAACACAGTCATGAATATCTTCTTTTAGAAAGCTTTTCAAGACCTAAAACCGAATCCTTTCAAGGACCTTCTTAAGCACCTACCTATCAAATTTCAAAGAATTATGAGCATTATTTTTGAAGTTGTGGCCTTTTACATTCCCCAAATAGGAATTTAGACCTTGTTCTAGGACTGCAGGTCTGAGTTTTTGTCATAACTTGAGCTACAGACACTCAAAACTCATGAAACCAAGTTTGATAGCTCACGTACATCCTCATCCAACTATCTACCAAGTTTTATTAGATCCCACAGATTTGTTTGAAAGATATGCACGTTTTAGGAACTCAGAAACCTTGATTTTCTGTGTACGCCGAGAGCATAAACTTAAGCAAAATTTAAATTCTAACAATTGTTTTGGGGTCTTCTTGACTGAAATGAGACCCCCACATATGTACTTTGCCCTGATAATTATATTTAGTGAATGAACAAACCTAAAAGATTGATTAAACACAACTTTTGTTGACTGTCATAAGCCATGTTCTGTATACTCAAGCCTACAACTTGCATAAACATCATAATAAAGCAAGGTATGATTCAAGAAGCAATACAACATAAACTTACAGGTCCACAGTAGCTGAGAGTGCAACAAATGTCATTCCAAACCTTCTTTATTCATAAAATATTTACATACAAATTTCTGCAGGCTGCTACCACCATGCACACTCCACTTATCTATCCCTCTCTGCATATAGATGTCACCTTTCTCCTTGGTTATGTAGCTTTCTTGGGCTCCTCATAAGATGATTCGAGCCTTACCAAATGAAAATAGATTTCTAATATTGGTTTGTGGTTGGTTTCAATCAACAAAACCTCACAACCAACTTTTGGACTCTTCAAACATGCTTACCTAGTCATCTTCCTACATTGGTTTTCACATTAACAACTTTTACAACTGGCATGAAGATTAAAGAATATTTAGAACATGTTTTAGACCCTCAAGGTCCATCACATTTGAACCAAGACCCTTCAAACTTAATAACAAATTCAAATTTTCAAATTTCTCATTTTGGCGGGAAAATACATTATAGCTTCCAAAACCATATTTTTGAAATTCTGAAGTCTTTAAAACCTTCTAAATGACCCTATAAGACACTCCACACCTTCATATAACCAACTTGACTTATAAAATTCATATTTACATGTATCTTGTTGATGCTCCTGCATCATTAAGCCATAAATAATATATGTCAAAGATGTAGAGAAACACATCAAATAGAGGCATGAAAGTATAGACTAATGAATGTAAGAATAACATGTATTAGGGCAATGAAATGCCCCATATTTGCCCTGATTTGCCCTCGAGCAAATATCAAAATTCCCACGACCTACAATACAAACCTACAACCTTCTACAAATTAAATTTGCATCTATCTCAACAATCTGATCAGTGCCATATATGAAAAGAATTAAAGAAATTTGAATATCTATAGATGTTAGACATGAACATAAAGTGTGTACCTTAGCATAGCGACGATGCGCCAATCATTTGACAATCACCACTTAACAAAGATAAAGGCAAATGAATTTCAGAAGAGATACAATAATTATTGCATTTAATGAGAAACATGTAAAAAATACTTATAAACAATCATAGAAAGTACCATAAAATGAACAAGTCGCGTACATAAAAATGTTATGACAAATATAATACACCATAGTATTCTTCTATATACTTGATTAACAAATCAAATATAGTTTTAAATGTAGGCTTAAATAGTTTATTATTTAAACCTTGCTAGTTGGTTATAGTTCAAATCCTAGGAGAAAAGCATAATAATTTATTAATAGGCTAAGGTTATTGTTATAAACTCCACTGCTATAATAATATTGATAATGGAGCTTAGTCAAATAGGGATATTTTTTATGTTATACTATTATATAAATACCTCTGCATATTTGAATAAAGATCAACTGATATAGATATTATTCTCTCCTACATTTGGTACCAGAGTGGGTTACCGTGGGAGAGCAAGGAGAAAAGACATAAGATCTCCAAAGCACTTCTCTCTTTACATTTTTATTGTGCACGCTTCAAATGACACACTTCTATCTTTGTATTTTTATTGTGTAAGCTTCAAACGAGCGAACAAAAACAATGTGATGTCACAAAATATGTTTTATTTGCTAGAAGAGAAGCAGACAGCATGAAGGCGCACTAGCAGACAACTGTACAACAAAAGAGGAGGAAAAGAGACTTTGAAAAAAAAAATATATCTGCTAACGGTGTGAAGGAAGAGTAAGGGTGTGTGAAAACAGAGTAAGTTATTTCTTTTGATGTGCAGAAGGTGTAGAGAAAAGGAGTGCTGTGCCATGACGCCTTGCATAGACATAGAGCAGGTTTCAGACAAAGTCTTTTTATACTATAAAGTTTTTATAATGTTTCATTCTTATAGTGCTTCATTCTTATTTTTTTAAGTTTATTGAATTTATAAATATATGTAAGTTTAAACATTATAAATTTAATTAAAAAACATTGTAGATCTACCCCTACCCGTATTAATTTAATATCTAGAACACCGAGAGGAACCTTTTGTTGAGATTTTCCCACATAACCAAAATAGCAGTGTAAAACATCCCCCAAAAACATATCTCTACAGCTCTTACATTGCGCCCAATTTAATTGTTTTACTGTAATATTGTATGTTTTCACTGCTAGTTGGACTCTTTAAAATTTCACGATTGATCTTGATACTGAATTCTGACTTGAATTCATTGATTAGGGCTTGGGTATCTGACATTGATCTCTCTGCTGAATTCTTTTTCAAAATTCGAATCTTCATCTCTCTCTCTCCCTCTCTCTCTTAAAAGTTGGCTAATGCCCTCTAGTATGGTATGGGGAAAGTAGTGGAGACAGATGAGTTTCACACCATATGCCCAGGTTACATTCCCACAAGCAGGCACCCTTGCAGTGGCCATTGAGACACATAGAGGTAGGGTTCAATCTCATTGCAATGCATAGGCTTAAAGCCTTAAACCCGCCCCAATATGTTCCCATGGAGAACCTTTAGATAGGGTCAAAAGTTAACATTTTGCGGATCCGGCCCATCCAATGTTCCCTACAAACTCTGCCCAGATGTTTGGCCTAACATTTTTATCCAAGAGATTTCGGTATAAAGGCAGTAAGGGGCATGCCTAAGAGCATGACACAGTTTCAAAAGGCCCTCACTTCAATAAATCAGCCGCCTGTAACTCTACCTAACATGTCATGAGGTTATGATGTATCAACTAGGGAGTACATTAGAGGAAGGCCAAAGTTTACAGATCTTAAGAATATGGCCCACGCTTGGCCCACAACACATTAAAGAACACTCATAACCTTCCCTAAAATTAAACAAGCAAAAACAGCAAAACTCAGTTGGCATATATTCACTTTTAAACAAACTGTCAAAACAGCCCATAAAAAATTCCCCCATCTCTGACATTGTAAAGTTTTAAAAAGGAATGCCAAATATTAACCATAGGTTTGTTGCGATTTGTGACAGAAAAACACATTCCTCATTTAAACGTTTTACCTTGTCACGTTCTACTGGGGTTTTACTTAAGGTCACCGTAACAATTTCTTTTTGTTCATTTTTTCAGATATCAAATAAAATATTTGCTTGGACATTATATATTTGGAATCAACTGTGTTTTATCCTTATTTATTTCAGATTCAAAAACAGATGAGCGAGATTCATAAAATCAAAAAAAAAAAATGTGTGGAAATCTCGGAAGTTTAATATTTACTTATTTCTGAATCTATGAGACATAGATTTTGCCAGACGCCTCCATTTCACGGCCACGAATTAGATTTTATAAATACAATACAAAACAAAATCGTGAATTATTATTACAATCATTCTTAAAAAACGGTATATTCCGTTTTACAAGCAAGAATCCAAAATAATAAAACTTTGAATATACACGTTATGCCGGTAAACAAGCACAAATTCAAGATTCTAAGAATTCTTTGTAAGAAAAACAAAATCAAACCAGAAAAATCGAAAACGCATTTTAAAAGATGGCGATTAAATAAAGAAATAAAAGAAGAGTACCTGGGAAGTAAGGTCGGCAGCCGTGAAAATGGAGGCGGCCGTAACGCTCTTCGTCAAAACAGGATGCTTCCCGATCATTTGCAGGTACCATTTAATAAATCCGTTAGTTGACGCAAAACGTGCTAAGGCAGTCGACGCCGCAGAGCTTCTCAAAACACGAGAATGCGTGAATGCCCTGGAATTTTGCCTCGCAGAATTAAAAAATATCGTAAAGCTACTGTGTATTGGCGTTAGGGTTTCGGAGCTGGTTTTAGAAACCATGAAATCTTTGGCGGTATTTGAAGGTAAATTTGTCGGAGGTTTTAGCAATTGTTGCCATATTGGCGAAGCGCGGCCGAATTTGGAAGCCACAACTCGCATCATCTGAAAGTTTTTATTGTCACTGCAGTCGCCAAACTAATTCAAACAATTTGGCGGCGCAGGAAAAAAATAATAAAACCTGCAAAAGTATTTGAGTTCGCGCAAAATTTATAATGAAATCGTTGCCCTAAAGACAGTCTGCGCTTTATATGTCCTTTCTATTGTTCACATGAGTAATTACAAATGGCTGACGTGGCACTTGGGTGGACCTTAATGAGGTTGATTTTGTTATACGTGTCTTTCAGTTGCGTGACAGGATTCGCTCTCTCGTGATCGTGTAGACTCGAGGATTGTATATTGCCCTTTTTAATTGTATGATGTGGGCGCCCCTTTCTACATGAGAATTAAACCTACCACTTCTTTTTATAATGTTCATCGATCGATCACCTTTTCTTTTAACCACTTTCTACATGAGAATTAAACCTTCCACTTCTTTTTATAATGTTCATCGATCGATCACCTTTTCTTTTAACCACTTTCTACATGATAATTAAACCTACCACTTCTTTTTATCATGTTCATCGATCGATCACCTTTTCTTTTAACCATTGATTTTTTTATCACGATATTTACATTGTATCAGGGGTAATGTCCTCTTATGTATTTATCAGGGATAATGTCCTCTTATGTATTTATGTGGCATGTATTTTGTAAAAATGTCGGTACTCACTTCAATTGCAACAAAAGTAACAAGAACAACTCCATATCAACATCATTGCATTGTTGATTCGATCCACAAATTGGATGTCAATTCTTTCCATAATCAAATAAAAAATAGTCAATAAAAGATGCCACCACCCTGCAGGCTACAAACCCCTTTGTAATGGGTGCATGATATGTAAATGCAAAGTTGGAGAAATTGTCTTCAAAGGTGATCACAACCGGATATTTTTCATATTCAAGCCATGAACTGAATGATGTGGAGGAGGAAGAAAAGGATTATTCCCCTACCACCATAGTGGGAAGTTGCCAATTGCATTTGGATTGTTAAACACACCCTCTAGAATAATTATGAGAGTTGTAAAGAACCTTCAAGTACATATTGGCTATCACATTGCAACCAAGTTTATCTCTAAGATTGGTGCAAGACAAACTGTTGTGAGAGATGCAAAACAATTCCGTCATTTTAAACAAGGACAATGTTCTTGCCAAGATTATTGGTGATGTTAAGTGAGGTGATCTGTAAACATGGGCTTGCACTCGAACAAGGTGCACTTTGTCAGAGTTGCAGTGATAAAGAAGGGACCATGTAGTATTTCAAGTTTCATGCACAAAAGGTGAGCAGGGTCACTGTTCATGGGTTTTAAGTGACGTACAACTATTGACTTACAATCTTTCACTTTACAAAGCCCCGCTTTACCAAAATAAAAAATTACATCTTTTTTAACATAACATGCACTTTTTAAAAAATTGATTGCTAAATATACTATATCACATAAATCTATTATTATATATAATATTAAAACTACATAATATTATAATAAAACATATCTACATCACCATTCAAGAATCCACTGCAAAAATGGAGGGAGTTCGTTATGATATTTAAGTGTTTCTCCTCTTCCAAGGAGTTCAAATTTGATATGTGTGCATTTCTTTTTTTCCAAGGAGTTCAAGTTTTGAATTATCGAACATTGTATTTCAATGTTGTTATGATACTTAGGTCATCCTCCTGGGTATCTAAATATAATATTATTCATCAAAGCTATATTCTAATAATGGATTTATAGCTTTTATTGGGATACACACACATATATACATACATAAACACATACTCTCTGTGTGTGTGTGTGTGTGTGTGTGTGTGTGTGTGTGTGTGTGTGTGTGTGTGTGTGTGTAAGTGTATATGTATGTATGTGTTTATGTATGTATATAATGAAATTTAAGAAAAATGCATTTATATATGTATGTATATTTAGTTTTGGGGTTTTTTGGGTAAGTGTATTATTTTCATTTCTGGAGTAAATTCCCCTTTTAAGTGTACGATGTGGGCACCTCCAAATGCTTGAGAATTAAACCTACCAAACCTCCCTATCACCTGGGACCAATCGCCAATCGACCACTTTTTATCTCAACTAGTGACTCCTCTACCACAACATTCACATTGTTTCACGAATGATGGCCACTTATGCACCCATGTGGCATGCACTTTGCAAAAGCTTTAGTACTCACTTTAACCTTAACAAAAGTAACAAGATAAACTCAATAGCCTCAATGTATTGCCCCTAAATTAGTATCATTACAGAACGCATATGATATGGGCCCTCTAATGTATGATATCACATGAAATATGTTGTCATTGCCCCTCATCGTCACTCCCCAACTCACTTTGAAATCTTTAAACACTTGTAATTTTTGTAAGGCCTTACAATAATTTATCTAGGTGTCAATATATTGGCAGCATAGACAAACATAAGTTATAATATACACTTTGGAACCTCATTGTCTTGTCTCCATATAATTGACATCGTAGTGGTGACTTGAGTCGCACATCAAACATGGAGCCTTCTCACAATCAAATCAGTGTCATGTTATCCTCATCGACCCTTCACAATAGCAAATGTCTAATCAAAGAACCTGCCACCTCGAAAGCTCTATACCCCTTTCTGATGGATGCAAGTCATGTAAATTCAATAGTTGCCTTAAATCCACATAATCTTTTAAATGCCTAAATGTCAGCTTAAACCCCAATGGACACAAATGTAATCCATCACGAATAATATATATATATATATATGTTATATTTTATAATATATTCTGATATAGTTTTTAATTTTAAACAGCAAAATTGTGGAAAAACCCTGATTGGCGAAGATAGTTAATTAAGAAAAGAGGAATAGTAGCTTTTGTCGGGCCATGTAGTTAATATGTTTTGTGTTGTCTTAAAATGCAACCAACAAGTGTCTTTTAACAAAGGCTCACACCTTTCTTTGGCTTGGTACCTTCACTATTGAGAGGAAGTCGATCTCTTACAGATGACCATCCTACAAGGACTCTCTACAAAACTTGGTCATAGTGATTTGAGTTGGTGCGAAGAAGACGCTATAGCATCAACTAATTTTGTGTTTTGGTTTGGTCTGTCGTTGAATAGCCAAAATACATTACAATAGGTCATGCAGTTGTAATAATGGAAATTTCATTATATATAGAACTTATAAGTATTTGTTTTAACCTTTGTTGTAGATATTTTGAATGTTTACCAGATTATGTCAGTGTTAATCCATTATGTAAAACTGGTTAGCCATTAGGCTGACTATTTATACTAACCTTATGGTGGTGTTAATCCATTTCCTGATTTACCATTTGGGATTGACACCAATTCCCTAAACATTTTTAGTGGGTTGTCGAGTTCTAGACATGGTAGCTTTGCACCAATCTGGTCACTATTTTTATTAAAATCAATTGACCTAAGATTTTATTTATTCTCTTATTCTTAAGCAAAGTGTTGGTCTTTCATCATCCTTCAAGTGGGATGATTTTTACAACATATTTTTGCATGTGTAATCCTAAGTGTTGTGGTTTGAGATAAAAGGTTGGAGGCGCTTATGCAATATATATTATTGTGATTTGTAGGTGCTTGTATTCATTTTCATGTTTACATATGCATTTCCCAATTTAGTTTTACATTATTTTTTATAAGGTGAGGAAAATACAAGACCTAGTAGTCGCTCGTGATTAAATAAATAGTTGTTTATTCCTTTTATCTTTCTTATTTAAGGCTATTAATCTTCCATTTCACTTGTTGTAATTGAAATTTAACCGTGATATTCTCTTACTCATGTACTTCATTGGACAGGAAATTGAAGGTCATGAAGCAGGTGATTTTAACAGCAGTCAACATCAAAACATGTGGGGTCTAGATAACACCTTCCCTGCACCCCACACATGTCTCATCACATGCATGGCCTAAAAAAATTTAAGTTTTTAGGCACTATGCAGATGAATCTAAGCCATCCACATAGCAGGTAGGGATCCAATCTAGACATGAATCTAAGGTTTGTTTCCCCCAATAAACAATGCCTCTAGCATAATTAATGTCCACAAGAGGCCAAGAATGGCCAATGGGACTGTAGAACCTGGGATGGCAATGTGTATTATTGGAACATATCATTGTATCTATTATAACTCAAATAATAATAATAATAAAAGGATGGTTACAATAATAAAGTGATTAGTGGATATGTACAGTCCAAATTTCATGTCAATGAGAGGATATAGTTTAAAATAAAAAATTGTTGACTATGTATAGTAACTTAAAGTTCACAAAATTATCCAAAAACATAAAAATACATATATTTAGGCACAAGTTGCATCCTTAAAAGGAGGTGGAGGCTCAGTTGAAGAAGTCTCGGGTGCCACCCCACCATCTTGAGTGGTTTTTTGGTGGACAATAAAATAATAATGCCCCAATCAAAAGGTGACTAAATAAAGTGACCAACCAAACCACCCCTTGCATAGGTGAGCTCCATTGTGATGGGATAATAACGGACCTCCATATGGCGGCAAGGAACTCCAATCCACTCATTGAGGAGAAGGAATGGAGAAGCACATGCAATTGTGAGAACGACTCCTCTAGCCACTACGTGACGAGGAACCATGAGGTGATTGCTTTGGGGGAACACAACTCATAATGCAAAGAACACTCCCCCAATGGTTGAGCAGCTCCTGCAAGTGTTGAAACTCAAGCACCGCCTCCTTAGCTTGAGTTGATATCTACATAAAATCCAAAGAGATAATAATCACTTTGTCATTAACAAAAAACTATGAAGATGGTTCTTCATTGTCGAAAATAGTTGAATTCCTATATTTCCATAATCAAGCCAAAATTAAAGCTTTGAATAAGTTTCATATAAAAATAATATATGATGGTTAATGACCTTTATACCAAAAAAAATAATCCCCAAGAGAAGGGCTTTGTGTGGAATGGTTGGAAAAGGTTATGGATTTATTGTTGGGGAGATTGAGCTCTTGGACATGTCCAAAAGAGATGTTTGAAGGACTCAAGCCTAGAGCAATATAGACATCTAGGTTGATCAATTATAATGTGTAAGATACACTCCCCAAGAGGAAGTCCTTAATGTACCAAATACCAAATAAAATGTGAGAGGTTGGGCTCAAGTTTGGCATTCCATATTTTTTTAAGTCTAGTGAGCCAAGTCATAGGCATATAACTTAAATTCCAACACATATTTAACTTGTCTAGAGCAAAAGAGAACATGCTTGTGATTTGATAAATGACACTAGGGGAGTAATTTTTGAATTGGGTGTCACAGTTCCACCTCTAATCCTTCCACCATGCACATAGAGGTTTTAAACGCATCTTATGCAGCATGACATTAAAGATCAACTCTTGTATACGTAAAATGGAAGGTAAGTTCACATTAATCAACTTATATTTGTCTTTTAGCAAATGACACGGGATCTAGTCTCAAAAATAAATAAAATCCTCGATGGTGTGAATTCATATTTTAAATAGATGCAGAGCTTGTATACTTAGTGTTTTTGTTGAAGGAAGACTAATATTGGTCGTTATAGGGGACCTCTATATATCATGGTCATTAAAGGAAATATCATTGTGATATCCATCTCCAACCCATTTTATAAAAGGCTTGACAACTTCAAAATATTTCCAAATGCTCTTGGCTACAAAATAACCTTTTATCCTGACAAGAGTAGTAGTAATCAACAAAGTGTGCAAACCAATGTTATTATAACTATTTTTAGAATTGGGGGTACATGTATAAATGTAATGCCTTGGAAGGATTTTACAAGCCTCATTACCTTAAATTTCTCTAACCACCCACTTAACATAATTGATAAATACTTTGTAGGTAGACATCAATGATGCCCATTTGTCCTTTGTCACGAGGAAGGCAATAAATGTCCCAAACAACCTTGTGATAGCCTCTAGTTTGCTTAGTATTAGCCTAAAGAAAGTATCTAAAAACCTTTTCTAATATATCAAATGAGGGTTTTGAAGGGGTCGATCATGAAGAGTAGTAAACACGAGTGGTTGCAAGGATTTTGGTACAAACTTGAAATTTACCTGTTACAGAGAAAGGTTTAGAAATCCAATATGAAAACTCCTTTTGCACTCTATAGTTAACATACTACCACAAATTTGAAGGATATCTATCAAAATCAAAAGGAAAAGCGAGGAATTTAAATTTATCTATTTTTTATAACAGCTTCCATGAATAATGATAGATCCATTCAAGAATAGGCATCATGTTGTTTGTAACACTAGGCTTTGGCCATTACAAATAGGACACTAAGGCTTTGCAAAAAATGTCAAGGCATCGAAGCATCTCTTCGAAGGAAGCTTCTTGCTTGTCAAAAATGAGGAAGGTATCATATGCAAAATTCTCATTCATGAGCTAAGAGGAGAGACCAGGAAGAACAGTACTCATAGTGAGTCCTCGATCTACTCTGTGAACAATAAGACAACCAAACACCTCAACGACAAAAACATATAAAGTAGGAGCCAGAATGAAACCTATCCAATGGAGTGAAAAAATCCAAGACTATTAGACTTGTGTCCATTGATGGTGAGCCAAGTTGATGTCTTATAAAATACAGTTTACATCACTAAGAGAAATAATTGGCCAAAACCTAGAGCCTTAAACATAGTGAGAATAAAGGGCCATTCTATCTAATCCTATGCTTTTTCAAAATTAAGTTCAGAAAGATGGTCCTTTGGCCAGAGGCTCGATCCCATTCCATTCATTCCCAAACTACAATTAAATTATATAGTATATATTTATTTTGTATGAAGCTCATTTGCTCGACATTGATGATTGTGGATAAAAGATGGCAGAGGTGATTCACTATAGCCTTGGCAATGATTTTATAAGAAATATTCAAAAGGGTGATTGGGTTCTAATTGGTAATAAGATTCGGGTCATAAGACTTTTGGATGGATTTAATATTGCCTTTGTTTATCATATCTCCTAATGACTTATTTTACAGGGATTCTTTGTAAACTTGCAACAAGTTGAGCCTTAAAAATTGCCAAGTAGCTTTATAGATTTCACAAAGAAAGCCATTATAGACACCTAAATTTCACTATTTAGTGTCGAAATTAACTTTGACATACTAATCCTTCACCATCCCCAATTCAAACTCATATTAACATAATTTTCCTCCAAATTTTGAATAATTAATTGATTCATAATTAATTAATTAAATCATGCACACTTATTTCCTCCAAAGCTAATTAAAAAACCAGATTATCCACCTCATCCAAACGTCCTCCACATTTGTCTCAACCAAATGTTAACTTATCCAACCACCTACCTCAACTTCCTCAACCACCTCATGAGTCATCTTAGAACATTTCAACTAAGTTGTGAGTCATCCCTTGACTCTTCAACTACTTTGACCCATTCATGTTGAGTCACTCAAATACCAATTCACTCTCCTCCTTCTTCTCAACACATGGGAATTATTCATCATCCATTGTGATGAGGACTCAAATCCAACCATTGATTATTTCAACAATTCAACAAATTTAGATTATTCTCAAACGTTCATCCCACCACCCTCAAGCCTATAAATTGGCATGCGGTCTTCCACTCAAATCATCCACCTTCGAGATATTAAAACTCTATCAAATTATCCTTGAAAATCCATTGAGATCAAATCCATTTGAAACCACACACCACCCAATTCCCTTTGTTTAGAGAAGAGTTGAGTACCCACATCAAGCAAAAAGTTAAAATCTACCATTGATCACATAATGGAGAAGGTGATGAACACGCATTTCATGTTTTATAAGTATGTCATCTAGTTAGTTTTATTTTATTGTTGTTGCTCTATCCTTGAAGTTAAGTTTAGTTTAGATTAAAATTCATTTGTATTTTATTTCTTAGCTTGTCTTGCATTCTAAATCTTTCACTTGTAGCCATCAATCCTTTGTGCTTTATCATTGGCCATGCATTATGTTGTTCCCAAAATCCTTCACTTGTTTTTGGGGACAACATATCAACTATTTTGGTCTTGTAGGCCAAAATTCTCTTTTCCCTTCTCAAAAAATGTTCTGAGCACTCAATTTCTTCAATTTTAAAGCATTTTCAGTCAAGGGAATCGCAGGTTCAATGGGTTCAATAACTTCAACAAGCGGGCTCTCATAAAGGAACAAGTTCCAAACACATAGGCATTTCAAGGTTGGTTCAACGCCGAAGTTCAACCAAAAAGTCCATCGACAGGCTTCAAATAAAGGAATGAACCATTGAACCATTGAACCATTTAACCCCGCTTCAGCAAGGTTCAAAGGTTCAACGAGTTCAAAGGTTCAAAAAGAGTTAAGCGCTCAACAATTTCAAAGAAGTTCAACCGCTTCGAAGAGTTCAACAAGTTCGAAGACTTCAGCAAGTTCTAAAGTTCAATAAGTTCAGTGGACTTTAAGAAAAGAAGGCTTCGAAGAGTAAAGGTTGAGCCATTGAACCTTGAACCAAAATGGCTCAACGAGTTCAAAGGTTCAACAAGTTCAATAAGATTAAAAGACTTAAACAAAATAAGGATTCAAAGAAAGAGAATGAACCGTTGAACTTTAAACCGAAATGGTTCAAGGTTCAAAAGAAAAGGATCCAGAAAGTTCGAAGGACCAAAAGATTCAAAGAAAGAGAATGAACCGTTGAAATTTGAACCAAAATGGTTCAAAGTTCAAAGGTTAAAAGGTTCAAGGAATTTCAAAATTCAAAAGGAATCTTTGAGCGAAGGAAGCGAAAGATTCTAGAGACAAGTTCGAAGAGATGGTTCAGTTGATTGAACCAAGGAGCCGATAGGACCGCCTGAACCATTGAACCATTGAACCAATTCACTCTCATGGTTCAAAGGTTCAAAGTGGTTCAAGTGACCAAGTGACCAATGACGTCCCCGCGAACATCAAATTCATTGTAATAAAAATGCCCATTTATTTTTAAATGTGGCACGGACCTGAGAACAAACTCAGCGACCAGTTGAAGGAGCCGAAAGAGCCAACAAAAAGAGAAGAGATAGCTCGAGAGCTAAGATCATGAAGAAAAGGACAAAATGCATTAAGATAAGAGGGAACAAGTGGGAAAGATGAGAAATATCTGCGTAGAAGTTATTTCTAGTAGGTGAAACAGTCCACCAAGTGGACATCAGAGAGCGTGAGCACTCAATAGTGCAGCCTATTTTTCTAGATCGAGTAAAGGAAAAATGGATAGCTACACAAATATTAGGAAGAGGACCAGGCAGCCCATACTTTGGAGGAGACATTTGAGATGAATTGACATGCCACAGTTAAGGCTGATGCCCTGTTCCAGCATGGCCCCTTGACATAATTGAAAATACATTCAAGGCATTGAATGCAACATGGGCCATTTTATGAAACAAAGCACCAAGTCTTTCTTGGCTGCTTATATATTTTAATCTCTTATTTTATGCAAAGGAGATCTCTTTATTATAGAAGCAAAACTCTGCCCAAATTGAAAGGCATTTCCTGAGACTTTGAGCTTAGATTGTTAATCATATTTCTTTATTTGAATGAGAAAACAAGCGACCTTTCAGACTTTATGCTAGAATAGCTTGTGTTATTTAAGAAATTGTTCTTATGTCTATTTCCTAGAAGCATTCTTGTCTATTTAATTTAACAAGCAGAACTAGTGGAAGTAATTATGAAGGTGTCCTAAAGCTGACTGTGAAGAGACTTTGTGCTACCACCATTGTCTTTAGTGTGTTTGTTTTTTGTTTTTGTTTAAAGGATCTTGGAATGACTTTGTGCCCCCATTATCCTTCACATTTAACTCTTTGGAAGTTGAGGTAGAGACTTTGTGCTAAACCTCATTCTGCTAGTTATTGTGCCCTGTTACATTTACTTGTCACTACCAGAAAGAATTCCTGTTATTTGCTGGAGACCACTTTTAAAAGAAGAGAAGTGCCTTTTGTCATTTCACCAAGATTTATCCTTTGTCTATGAACATCATCTCTAAAAAAAAGAGATGGATGGTGTTATCCTACCCCTGAGTGTTATTTTCAGCTTATTTATAGTATATTAATATATATAGGACCTTATAGTTATAGGGAACCTCCCCTTTATGAGAGGAGAGATTTGTCCCATTTTGATATGGTCAACCTACACATTTGGCCGGTAAATCTCCATATGTTGTGGTTGAAACACCTATTTTGCCCATCAATTAGCTGGTGACAAAATATTCACCCAACAGTTTTTTGCAACTTCGCTAGGGACACAATAATTTTGTGCAATTTGAAGCCTCAAGCTTCAGATTGAAGCATCACTTGTGTCTTATCCATTATCATTATAGCCTTATCCATTTCCATTATATACTCTGAGCTACAAAACTAGAGACGCTGGAGATCGAGCGTTTCATTTTAAAAGTTAATTCTCTGCCAGCTTCACGCCAACAATTTTTGGTGACTCTGCTGGGGAAGAACGAGCAGTTTGAAGCCTCAAGCTCCAAGCTGAAGCATGGCCAGTTCTTTTCCATTTTTATTCTACAATCTAGTAGCTCCATGCTATACAAGAAGCTAGAAAGCTCAAGGTGTTGTTGACCCTAATTTTGAGTTGGTGCAGCAGAGCAATTTTGAGTTATTTCCTCCACAACCTCACCTTCAACGAACTAGGAGTCTTCCTCCTACCAACACCAAGTCACCAATACAAGGCAGAGCTTCTTTTTTTTCTACTAGTAGAGCTTTGCCTGTACATACCCCACCAAGATTTGTTATCCCCCCTTTCCATAGTCATACAATGGCAGCTCAAGGCCCCTAGGATAACTCTTTTAGCCCACTCAATTTAACTCCACCTCTACATGAGCTACCACATAATTCCAAGAAGAATTTTCTTAAATTCTATGGTGATAGGAGAGTTCATCCTAATGAACATCTTGTAGCCTTCAGCATAACCTGTGGGGTGATAGGTGTGGAGTATGAAGACGTAGCAGTCAGGCTATTTGTGGAAACATTATAAGGTGTTATTGTAGAATGGTTATACCATCTGTAGGCTCAAACTGTGACTGACTGGAACACCCTCAAAGCCAAATTTGAAGCAAGGTTCAAGCCTGCAAAAGATGTGCATGCTCTGTTTTCCCAACTCACACAGATGAAGAAGGAGCCTCATGAACCCAAGTTTGACAAGCTAAGGAATAGGATTCCTACCATTGCTCAGCCAATAGCTGAGAACCTTAAATGTTTTTTCATCAATTCTCAGCTTCCAAAAGTGAGTTTTTGCTAAGACAGGCTGGCCACATAGACCTTGCTACTGCTCAGGATTTGGCCACTGAGGTGTAAGATGATATCATCTTAGCAGGGAAGATAAGGAGAGATCCTAACAGAGGTAAATCTTCTTCATCCTCTGAATATCCACCTACAAGCACCACTGATCCAATAGTGCAGAAGCTAGAAAATGAGTTGCTAGCTCTCAGAAAGCAAATGGTGCAAGGGATGTCTTCTGCTCCTTCGTACAGAGATATACCAAGGAGGACATTCCCCAATCAGACATACCAAGGAAACACTGCCAGGAATTAAGGGCAGTCAAATCGCCTTCTTCCCCCGCATGGGAAGCTTGTCATTGAAGCACCTCTAACCAATTCAGCAGTTGGATATCTTGAAACATAATCTGATTTCTCTTTCTAGCCTTAATTGAACCCAAAAGATGACGATGATCTCTTTGTAGCATACCAAGATGAATCAGCTGGTGACTCCAACATTGGTTTCCTGAATTACCAGGATGAACTCAAAAGTAAAAGTGAAGTAGTTGATGGATCATACACTGTATTCACCAGATCCCATAACCAGTCAGCCTAACAAGCTGATAAGAAAAAAATAGAGGAGAATTCTCAACTAATAATTTCAATTGTTAAGCGAGGAACTACTCTGCCTTTTCAATCAAAGGACCCGATGATCGCTAAAAATGTAAGTACCTCAAGTATTCCTTCATCTTCTGCTTCAAATTTGCAGATCAATCCTACACTCCCAAAAAACCAAAAGGATGAACTTTCTTCTTCTGTCATCAATCTTTTTCAGTCATTTGATATAATCGACCATGTCAAGAAGACCAAAATTCAAATGAATGAGTTTAAATTCTTGCAATCTAATCCTGAGCAATTGGATAGATTAGTGGAATGTGTGAAGGATAAAGCCATCCCTGTAGGACAAAAAATTCTAAAAGTAACTCTTGGTCCCCCCCAAAACACATCCACCTGGAATAACCTTGTCATTACTCCTCCAGCTACCCCTGGGAAGACAAAATTGTTTTGTCTCCCTGTTGATAAATAAACATCAGCTGAACAATTACATCATAGACTCAGGTGTATCTGACAACGTCATGCCCACCAAAGTAGTTAAATCTCTTGGCCTTACATTGACTAAAATTTTTGGGAGATGTTTCTCCATGGAAAATAAACAAATGCCACTGTTGAGACAAATCAAAGATGCCCAGTCTACATTTGTGGCATTTCTAAAAAAGAGGATTAAGATGACAGTCCTAGTGGCCAACGTCTCAGCCTCCTATAACATCCTTCTTAGGTGAAATTTTTGCAAGGATGTTGGTGGCGAGTTGAGCATGGACCTATCCAAAGTGAGGATCCCACTCAAAGGCATTATGCAGACGCTGCTTCCTGAGAAGGAGGCAAAATATATTGTCACCCAAACATCAGCCCCTGAAGCTCAAATTTTATTTGAGTCTTCAATAAGGGGTAACTTTTTCCTGTCTATAGAGGATGTCCCTATTTCATTTGATAAAATTCTTGTAGGTGATAATCCAAAAAGTTCAGACACGATAGTAGGAGAATTAGTAGAGCAAAGTTCAGATGCAAAAGAATCCTCCCTCCCTGACCAGAAGGAATCTGAAAAAAGATCAATTTTTGATAATGGCGTATGGATTTTGGAATTTTATGGTAGTTGTTCTTCTACAGGTGCTAGAGCTGAGATTATTCTAATATCTCCTCAAGGAGATATTTTTCTTTCTTCATACAAGTTGCAGTTTAGTAACACCAACAACACTGCCAAGTATGAATCTTTGTTACTCGAGTTGAAGGTAGCTCAAGACAAAGGTGTCAAACTCTTTTACGCCAAAGGAGATGCTGAACTGATGGTTTGCCAGGTGAGGAACCTGTGTCAAACAAAAAATAAAAGATTGTGCCATTACCGCAATCTGGTATGGGACTATATTGAAAGTTTTGATGCTTTCAGTATATCTGTAATGCCCAGAGAGCTTCATAGTCATACAGATTCAATGGCTATCTCTACGACCCTCTTAGTTCCTCACAAAGACTTTGAAGAGCATAAGTACACTATCGAGCTAGTATTGCGACCAAGTGTGCCTGACAATACCAATCATTGGCAGGTATCTGATGGGGACAATCAAATCATGTGTTAGACTAAACCAGAATAATAGCGAATTATGGTAATAGACCATATTGTTGCACATCGAAATCAGGTAAAGAAACTATTCTATAAGAGAACAAGGATTCATGATTTTTAGACTGTAAATCAAGTCTTGCTATGGGGCAAGAGGAGAGAACCAAAAGGAATGCACAAAAAAGTTGATTTTTGGTGGAGAGGTCTATTTGCCAATCATCGCTTCTGGGGAGAAAATGGTTTCTTGCTTATATATCAAGACAAAACGCCATTTTCACTGTCTCACATTGGGTGGCATCTGAAGCACTTCAATCCTTGAAGTATCAGATAAGATCAGCTTGTACATATGTATAATTTTTTTATAGTCTTTAGCTTGTTTTGTGTTGTTCATTTTTGTTTATTTTTGGCGCCTTTCTTTTTGGGTAGCATGACTCCATAGCCCAATGGCATACATGAAGGCACTGAGATTCTGGATTCTACCCCCTTCAATTATTTTTGCAATCGATGGAAGTTCCTCAACTGGAGCCAATTGTTGTTCCCAAAATCTATCACTTGTTTTTGGGGACAACATATCAACTATTTTGGTCCTGCAGGCCAAAATTCTCTCTTCCCTTCTCAAAAAATGTTCTGAGCGCTCAAGTTCTTCAAAATTTCAAGCATTTTTAGTCAAGGGATTCGTAGGTTCAACGGGTTCAATAACTTCAATAGTCAGGCTCTCATAAAGGAACAAGTTCCAAACACTTAGGCATTTCAAGGTTGGCTCAATGTCGAAGTTCAACCAAAAGGTCCATCGGTAGGCTTCAAATAAATGGAATGAACCATTGAACCCTGCTTCAGCAAGGTTCAAAGGTTCAACGAGTTCAAAGGTTTAAAAAGAGTTAAGCGCTCAACGAGTTCAAAGAAGTTTAACCACTTTAAAGAGTTCAATGAGTTTGAAGACTTCGGCAAGTTCTAAAGTTCAATAAGTTCGGTTGGCCTTTAAGAAAAGAAGGCCTCAAGGAGTAAAGGTTGAGCGGTTGAACCGTTGAACCTTAAACCAAAATGGTTCAACGAGTTCAAAGGTTTAATGAGTTCAATGAGATTAAAAGACTTAAATAAAATAAGGATTCAAAGAAAGAGAATTAACTATTGAATTTTGAATCGAAATGGTTCGAGGTTTAAAAGAAAAAGATCCAGAAAGTTTGAAGGACCAAAAGATTCAAAGAAAGAGAATGAACCATTGAACCTTGAACCAAAATGGTTCAAAATTCAAAGGTTAAAAGGTTCAAGGAATTTCAAAATTTGAAAGGAAGCTTCGAGTGAAGGAAGCGAAAGATTCTAGAGACAAGCTCAAAGAGATGGTTCAGTCGATTGAACCAAGGAGCCAATAGGACCGCCCGAATTGTTGAACCATTGAACCAATGCACTCTCATGGTTCAAATGTTCAAAGGTTCAATGTGGTTCAAGTGACCAATGACGTCCTCACAGAAATTAAATTCAAGGTAATAAAATGCCCATTTATTTTTAAATGTGGTGCGGACCTGAGAACAAACTCAGTGACTAGCTGAAGGAGCCAAAAGAGCCAGTAGAAAGGGAAGAGATAGCCTGAGAGCTCAGATCATGAAGAAAAGGACAAAATTCATTAAGAGAAGAGGGAACAAGTGGGAAAGACCAAAAATATATGTGCATAAGTTATTTCTAGTAGGTGAAACAGTCCACTAGGTGGACATCAGAGAGTGCGAGCACTCAATAGCACGGCCTATTTTTCTAGATCGAGTAAGGTGAAATGGATAGCTATGCAAATATCAGGAAGAGGACCAGGTGGCCCATAATTTTGAGGAGACATTTGAGATGAATTGACATGCCACAGTTAAGGCCGATGTCCTATTCCGACATGGCCCCTTGACAGAACTAAAAATGCATTCAAGGCATTGAATGCAGCATGGGCCATTTTGTGAAACAAAGTGCCAAGTCTTTCTTGGATGCTATATATTATAATCTCTTATTTTATGCAAAGGAGATCTCTCTGTTATAGAAGCAAAACTCTGCCCAAATTGAAAGGCATTTCTTAAAACTTTGAGCTCAGATTGTTAATCATATTTCTTTATTTGAATGAGAAAATAAGTGACCTTTTATACTTTGTGCTAGAATAGCTGTGTTATTTAAGAAATTGTTCTTATGTCTATTTCCTAGAAGCATTCTTGTCTATTTAATTTAACAAGCAGAACTAGTGGAAGTAATCAGGAAGGTGTCCTGAAGCTGACTGTGGAGAGACTTTGTGCTACCACAATTGTCTTTAGTGTGTTTGTTTTCTATTTCTATTTAAAGGATCTTGGGATGATTTTGTGCCCCTATTGTCCTTTGTATTTCACTCTTTGGTAGTTGAGGTAGCGACTTTGTGTTACACCTCATTCTGCTGGTTATTGTGCCCTGTTACATTTATTTGTCACTACCAGAAAGAATTCATGTTGTTTGTTGTAGACCACTTCTGAAAGAAGAGAAGTGCCTTCTATCATTTCACCAAGATTTCTCCTTTGTCTGTGAACATCATCTCTGAAAGAAGAGAGATGGATGGTGTTATCCTACCCCTGAGTGTTATTTTCAGCTTATATATATATATATATATATATATATATATATATATATATATATATATATATATATATATATATATATATATATATATATATATATATATATATATATATATATATATATATATATATATATATATATATATATGACCTTATAGTTATAGGGAACCTCCCCTTGATGAGAGGAGAGATTTGTCCCCTTTTGATGTGGTCAACCTGCACATTTGGCTGGTAAATCTCCCTATGCTATGGTTGAAACACCTATTTTGCCCATCAATTAGGTGGTGACAAAATATTCACCCAACACATTACAGTCCGTGAAAGAGCTCATCAAGAAAAAGAGGTGCAACAGAATGTTTTTGGTCTAAAAGGCTTAATTTGTGTGGCACCACTTCCAAACATTCTTGTGAACCATGTGTTCTTTCCACTGAATCTTCTTGGGTATAAAATACTAATTTGTAATAATCTAGGAAAGCTGAGGAGGTTTATGTTAGATTGGTTAGGTGCTTATGAGCCAACTCGATGGCTTTGATTTACTCCTTCACTTGATTGGCCTTGAGAGACTTGAATAAGTCCTTTGAGGCATGATCCCCTATCTTAAACTAATGCAAATAGGTCCTATTTATGCCCCTCTAGTTGCATAGATATCAACAATTTTGATCTCATGCTTGAGAGAATCAACCATGGCTTTTATGTGCAATTTAAAAGGGTTTTGTTAAATGATGGAATTTATATTTTGGTATTCATTGAAGGTAGCACCATCAGCCCACTTCCAAACTCATGTAATCTAATTTTTATAGTGGTGAAGGAAGGTGGTGGCATGGTTAATTGCTTCATTCAACCACTCAATCTAGCAAGGAGTGTATGGTGGACACAGAGCCAAATTACACACTTTGGCAATGAGTTAGATAGTGCCCTTGTGGGTGAGAAGGGATGTGTTTATAAATAATTGATTGTGTGGGACTTTAATATGGATGATGCCCCACTCTGCTCTATAATGGATATGACTATGATGGGAAAGGATGATTTCTAGATGGACTATGATAGTTTTCCCATCAAAATTTGAGAATGAGAACGTGTGTTGCTTGGAAATCATGACATGGTCTACTCATTTAAGGACCATATTGGTGCCACCATGGCAATTGGACCAAGTAAACTATATCATTTTAGTTAATATATGTCATCAAAGGAGTGGTTCCACTAAGCCCCATTTGTACTTTAAAAAATGCCACACTTCTCATTCTCCCACACACCATCTCATCAAAAGGGCACTAAATTTATCCTTAGCCCTCTCAGTATCATTGAAGTCATCATAAATCACTAGGTGGAAAGGGGAAGATTGTCAGTGATCCATCTCCATAACATCATTTTTTCAAAGCCACCATCTAAGGCATAAATATTGTGAACCCCTAAGGAATGACCATCAATGCTAAGTAATGCCTAAATAATTCAATGTGATAATTCTTCTCCCAAGGAAAAAATTAAGGAGATAATTTTTGGTGAAACCAAAATATTTGGGCCACCACATCCATCCTTGTGTGAAGTGTAAAAGTGAGATGCATCAAACTATATATTGCTCGGAGAAGATTGCAGAAGAAATCCTAAAATCTTAACTTTTTGTAAACAGATGATATATAGAACACCCAACCATTGACAAGCTGCACACACAAAAAAATTGAGGGAGCAGTCAGGACTTTGCGAGACCTTGGACATTTTAGGTGAGTGAATTCATTTGGAATAATCCTCCATGAATAATTCTCTATGTCCGTCCTCTATATCTTCTTCTAAACTAAGTGTCACAAAATGGTTGTCCAATAATGGTTGTTGGTTTGGAAAAATAAAATCCCTGAGTGAAATGGAGCAGCATTCAACTCCATTTACTTCTTGATGAGAGTCATCGCTACCACAAGGTGGACTATGTGATTGTTGTGGGGTATAACCTCTTATATAGGGTATCCTAGCATGAGAAAAACTTAATGATAAATGATTAACCTGATTAACTTGGCTCTCAGAGGTCATGAGATCATGATGAGACTGGGGAGGACTAATGGGAGGGGAGTAACTTTATCCTTCTTTTCCTCTTGGTGGGGTTTGATGATGAGGGGAATAGAAGTTGCTTTAAGATTTTTGTTTTTAATGGCATTTTTTAGCTAGTGTATTCCAGCCATTATTCTTTTCAACCACCTTTTGCTTTTCAAGTGGTGGTTGCTTGGTGGATAGCTTTGAGCAAACCATAAGGGGACAATCATGAATCATATGGTTAGTCACGTAACATCTAAATCATGTGTTCAAGAGATTGAATTAGATGACTTATAAGAGAAGCATTATGTTCCTACTTGAATATCAATGAACTCTTTCAAGTCCTTTCTCAAATCAACCTCTACATCAACATGCTTGTTAGGGCATGCAAAGTATAACTCATCAACCTCATTACAAAGCACCCACTCAATGGGTTTGAAAATATCATCAAGTAATGGCCATATAGGAAGTGGAAGACCTAGAATATCAGCTCAAATAGGCATCTTAGGTGAGATGTGTTCAGACACTTTGAAATTACACATCCAAGAGAACTTAATTATGAGGGTATTCCTTAAGAACCAATAGTTTAACCTAGAAAGGAGGGCCTATACTTGAGAGGGCTACTTAAGGATAATATAAAAAACCCTTCTTAAGGTTACAAACACCAATAACTTACAAGCCCAAAGGTTTTTCCTGGTGTTGAACTAGGCATTAAGGGAGTCCTTTGAGGGGATATGATCAACATAGTAAGTAATAAGACATTTATTTTCATAGCATCTACACACATTATTGACAACATCTACTTGTAAATAAACATCAGGTTGAGGAGAATTACTAGGATTTATACCTCATCATAAACTTTTGGGATGAACTTCCATGCTCATTTCAGTGCCATCCATCCCAATGTTCGTAATAATGGTTATGGCATATTAGTTGAGGGTCATTTAAAAAACAAAATCCCCCAAAGGGTGGATAATAAAATACAAGAAATATGAGCTTTGTCTTGGAAGTCCCCCATAAGCACTATGATAATAAGGTTAAACAAACTAGCATAACACATACAAACCCTAATAAAGCAAGATTCCACCCAAGTTTTTGGGGTTCACAATGTTTTATTATATTCCTACCAATTATTATAACTACCTCATATATTAAAATTGTAAATATTTGGTGAAATTTGTCAAGACCTAACCTTGCAGTGGAAATGCATGTTTGTAAGTGATAAATGTCTCATTCAAAAAGATAACACTGATTATAATAGGATGTATAAATCATTAATAATGCTCAACATAGGTGTGCAAAGCATTAATAATGTTCCTGGTAAGTGAGAGACAAACTACAAATAATTTGATGACTACACTCCCCTGATTTGGATCCCTAATAATCTCACTTAACATTCCACCTTGTGATTCCAATTACCTCCAATATAGATTTCTTATTCTTACCTTATATGGGCAACAATGCCTAAAAACTGAAGGAAAACAACAAGTGTTTTGGGGCATGCAGTAAATTTGGGAAAGGCAAAACTATTTTAATATTTTTCAAGTCCCTAAACAATAATGATATTAAAAGCAATAAAATTTTCAATTAAAATAATTATAATGACATGCAAAATCATTTTGGCGTGAAATGTGTCCTTTCAATGATTGCTAAAACATGATCTTGTGTGCTTTGATGATAAATGTTATAATGATTACACAATTTCTTTAGGATGCTCTTTAGTGATCAATAGATGCTTGTTAGTAATCAATAAAAAACATGTGAATGGTATATTATTTGTATATAACTTAGATGTAAATGAATTACAATGCTTGTATATTTATAAACAAATTCAATAGGACCCTATTTGCATCCAAAATGACATCAAACAGTTAAATTTTTGAAAAACACAAAATAAGGAGTCATGAACACATTAGCTAAAAGGGACCATATGAAATGTCCTAGGAACATCATTAAAGTTCCTAGTTGGTGTAAGAGTTATAATCACATGCTTGATATATATCCCAAGCTAGGTTGAAATGGGTAGAGGAGAAGGCTAGTTCAAGGGCACAAAGAGAAGGTACGGGGACCATCAAAAGCTGACAAACATGCTAATAATGCTTAATTTAGACCAATAATTGATAAGTACACAAAAATCCTAAAATCACACAATTTAATGACTATTAAATGCCTAAGGGCCAATTTTAGGTGTCTACATATTTCTCCACTTTGATGTGTTTGTGATCATATATTAAAGTAGAAAATAAGATTGGTGTGGATTTAAATTTATGTGTCTAGAGTTTTGGAACATACGCTAATGTACTTGGGAATTTTCAAAAATATTATTTATTTTTTTACACATAAGAGGGAAGTGCCAATAATAATAATATGCTTAAATCTAAAAAATTGAAACAAAATACCTCATTATGAAAAAAAATAAAATTATAGATCCTAAAATTGGGTATTAGATACTTGGCGATGTTATTTTTTACCTTCCTTAAACTTACATGACTTGTGCATATATGTATGTATCTTATTTATCATTTTCTCACATCGACATGTTTTGCATGGGCTTGATCCTCCCTAGTTGCTATCAGTCACCTGCATGGATTCCCATGTCAAACCAATTAATTAGCACACTCAAACATCTCTTAATCATCATATTATTATTTCTGTTTCCTATATTGAAATGTTAGACTAAAATAATATCATCCAAACCTTATAGTGTTGACCTGTGCCAAATAATGATCACATTTCAAATTCAAATCATTCTTATGGGTTAGCCCATCTATTTACTATGTCGATGGTGCTAAAACTTATCTAAAGATTCTCATATTAATATAAAATAAGTGTAAGTGTATTACATATACAACAACCTTCTGTCAAGCATACTCTAACACTTGCATGTTCAAAGGCACTGCCCTATTCTTCCCAATTTACCAATCGATCACAAGGAGCAAGGCTTGGCCAAGTCTAAAACACCTCAAGCCCAAGCCAAAGTTGTTACTTTCCAAGTATATAAAGCTATATTATATGTTGCATACATTCAAGGATCATTATTTCACACATTCACCTAACAATAAGAACTACATACGGTTTGACTTCCCTCTACAAAGTTTTAGATTTGTAGGCAGTGCTTAGCCATTCAATGGGGAGTGGTTAGGGCAAGTGTTTAAAATGGTTAGTGATTCACACAATATATATATTTTTTTAATAACTCAATATGAGATTATTACATATACTAGGCCCAATTAACTCCTAAAATAGTGGAGTTTAGGCTCATCAGAATCCCTATTATAACTCACTCAAGCTTATCTATGAGTTGTGTGAAATAACCCATAACTCACTGATAAAAAATATTTTAAAAATAAGATGACACACTAAAATATAGAATATCCAACATTCCCCCCTTTAATACAGACATAGGGAGAAGAAACACCACTTAAGAAATGAAATATACATGTACTTGACACACACACACACGCACACACAACACTTGTTGTTACTTGCACAACATGTCTTCATTATTCCAATAATTAAGGAACCTCCTTGAATTTTTGATTTTTTCTATGCTCATGCTTGTGCTCATGGCTCATTGGTCTCAACACTCTTAAGTTGCCTTGGTGGTCTATCTCACTTTGTGTGTCGAACTAGGGTCCAAAACCATCACTGTTAGAAAGACCATGTTCATGTGAGTCAACTTTATATATAACACTCAGGTAAAAGTGGATTCTTGACCTCCCAATTTGTATTTGAATCATGAATCTCTTAGCTCTCTTATCTCTCTTAGCATGTTCCTAGAGGTCATCTAGATTTTTGTACCCTTCAAACTCCACAAACATGTCCCATTATGATGACCAAGTATGAACTGTAAAGTTTAATATATAACACTTGGCCTCGAAGTGGAGTCTGGTTGCACTTATACGCATGTGGCATTCTTGCCCACTTGCTCTCTCAATGCCTTGTCTTAACACATCTTAAACCACTCGACTTATGTCTATATAAATGATTGTTATTTGCCATTCTTCTAAACCATTTACCTATACAAAGCCTTGACCCTTTGTTCATTGTCACAACGACAAAAAATATTCCAACTTAATGCTCAAACCTATATTACATCACTCTCAAATTGCCTCCAACTCGAGATAGCCATCTTTAATTCTCCAGGACAAATTTGCCCTAGGTAAACAAGTCTACCACCTAGAGCAGCCTTATCCCCGTACCAAACAATGACTAGTTTCCAAATTTAAAATATTCATTTGGGTCCTCCCTCACATTTTATAAGGTCAACTAAAAGAGACTATCAAAATGTTTCAATATAAATACAAGTCAAATGTCATTCATTATTCTTAGATTGGCAATATATATTAAGCACTTATACACTATTTCACATTGATTAAAACTACCATATTCTTCCCAAATTCAAGATCACTCACTAGGAGCAATCACAAACCAAGTCTAAAGCATCTCAAAGTAATCAAATAATTATCATTGTCAAGAATATAAGCCATATTTCTAGTTGCATACATATAGTCAGGGAACACAATTGCACTATCACTTTAGATGGGAGAACTACATGTGACTCGATTCCCTTCTCAGAGTATATGGGTACACATGTAGTGCTTAATCATTAAGGGGGTGACTAGGGTCAACTCAACCCATTACACTTCCCCTTATTTTCAACAAGTTTTTATCTCTCATAATGACCACTAAGGTTTCCAAAGCAAAAACAAGGAAAACAACAACTTGTATGTTGTACAAACAAAATCAAGACATCTTAGCCCACTCAACACACATAGGCACAAAAGGTGGAATAACCACTGTTTTTTCATAATCAACACAAATAATTACACAGTCAAAGGACATGATTGGCCTACATTGTTCTCTAGGGAACATTATCCTATCTAGGAATATTCACATATTTTGTCTCTATTCTTGAGCAATCACTAACTTTTTTACGTTGTTCCTCGCTATTGAACATTATAAATAGTCAATTAGAAATCTAGATCTAAGTTAAGTTATTTTATTTATAGTGTTTTGTAAAAATAACATGTTTCTATATTTGGCAAGTTGCAATCAAAATTATTGGTAAACTACATATATCCAACATTTTGATATTTAAAAAAATTATACCTATTAAACAACATTTAATTATTGAATAAAAGATAGGGTAAAACATATTGGTGAACTCATAAAAAAAAATTAACATTAATTTTTTAATATTTGTTCTAGAGTTTTAGCTACATTCATGATTCTCATACATTAAAAATAAATATAATCATCCTTTATTGGATTTGATTAAGCATTGATCTAGGATTTACATTAACCCAGGGGTTTTATATTGAAATTCTAATTTCCATGCACAAAATTGTTGCTTTTGTCAGTCCTTAATTTCAATTTTTTTTTTTTTTTTTGCATTATAAAACTATGTTCCAGTAATTGTAAAACTTATATGAATTGTCATTATGGGAAAAATAATATCGAGTTTTACCTGAATCATGGTGTGAAGGGTATTGATTCAATACTTAAGCTATTAGACAACACTATGTACTAACTTCAATTTCCACTTAACTTGTGGTATATCAGAAATGTATATGCTTTTGTTTTTCAACCATAGGAAGCCTCTTAGACATTTATTTTTTGTAGTGCACCAGTAAGTGGTTAGCCTCAAGAAGTTACTCTTGATGTACCTTAGAGATGGGATAGTGGAATCCTCTGTAGTTATTGCCTCTTTAGTTAGGCCTTGTTCACTATTTATGCCTATGATTAGTATATATGAGAGCCTACAAATCAAAAAAACCTTATCTAGTTAAACCTCTAATCTCATTTGCAAACTCACAATTTCAAAACAAAATCATGGTAATAATGAATAAACTTTGATTCTATCTTTTGATTTGGTTCATTAGGTTCATCATCACATTTTATATTATTTTCCAAAGTGTTGTTTGGATTCACTATAAACTAGCATGCATCAAAATCAAATACAATAAAAAGGCTAAAATGAATAAAGAACAATATCAAGCCTTACTCAACTCACATTATTACAATAGTGCTTGTAGGATAGAAGCACTGCTAAGGCAAATCTTTATAAAATTAAGAGTGTCTTGGGAACAAGAATATTTATACATTCAGAATGTTATAATGCATATCACACATCGTATTGATAGAATTATCATGAATGTTGAGACTAATAAAGTTAATACATAACGATTAGATGAAATTAATGACAAATAATTAATGGAATATTTTCAAGCAAATCTATATAAAATTGATGATTTTTAAATATATGAAAATAAACCACTGCATAACTAGAAAATAAGAAACTCACAACATAACCAGAACAATCAAAACAAGATTACTTCTTCAAATTATTCGAATCATTCTCCATAATAATAAAGATCAAATGCAATGTATTTATTGAATTGCACGTGAACATGCTTTTCTAATACATAAATCAATCAATCAATCCAGTTTTAACTAATTAATTAAAATATAAAAAACATCTTGCATGAAAATTAACTAAACTTAATTAGCCTTTCTAAGGGTTTATCATTTTAAAAATAACTTAATTACACATTGAAATGTTTTAGAGCAATTACATTAGTTTAATTACTCTAAACTCAGTGCTCAATATTAGTTAACCAAAATTCTCCCCCTTGATGTTGAGTGGACTAACAATTTGATCTCAAAGTTTCAAAAATTGAACTTTTGCAACAGCTTTAATGAAGATATCTACAACTTGTTCCTAGGTGTTTATATACTTCAATTCTACATCTTTATTCTAAACCAAATCTCAAATAAAGTGATACTTCAAATCAAAATGATTTGACCTGTTTGATGCACTGGATTCTTGGCTGATTTTATAGCACTTACATTATCATAAAATATCATTGTAGGTTGATATTGTTTATCCTTAATTTCTTCTTAAACCTTTCAGAGCTACAATGTTTGTGTGCCTACTGAAGTGACTGCAATATATTTTACTTTTATAGGTAAAAGAGCAACTGAACTTCGCTGCTTTGAGCTCAATATAACCAAACTAGAATCGAGGGAAAAATAATTCCCAAATGTTGACTTTTGGTCATCCAAACTGCCTCTCCAATCAGAATCACTAAAACCAAAGAGTTAAAACTTTTTAGTAGTATAATAATGAATACCAAAGCCAATAGTACCTTTCACATACCTCAAAATTGTCTTGCCTTCACATGAATTTCAGATTGCTCAGACATAAATCTTGACACAAGATAAACTGAATAAATAATATTTAGTCTTGTGTGAGTTAGAAACATTAAGCTTCCAACAATACTTTTGTAAGTTGTCTCATCAACTCTTTCAACATCATCTTCTCTACATGGCATAACTCCATAAGTAGTTGGAGTGAAAACTAGTTTATAATCAACCATATTGTATTTCTTTAACATATCATTTGCATACTTTGTTTGACAAATGAAGATGTCATCTTTACTTTGATGAACCTCCATCCCTAAAAAGTATTTCATGTGACCTAAATCTTTAATTTCAAATTCATTCATCATTACAATTTTGAATGCATAATTCATCTAAAAATTGTTGCCATATACAACAAATCATCGGCATACAAACTTATAATAAGCATATAATTACCTTATTGTTTGTAGTAAAGAGTAGTCTCACTTTTGTTTCTTTTAAATCCATTTTGCTGAAAATATCCATCAATCCTCGCATACCATGCTCTGGGTGCTTGTTTGAGGCTAACAAAACCTTCTTTAACTTGTAAAATTGGTCTTCTTTACCTTGTACTAAAAAACCTTGTGGCTATTGTACATAGACTTCATCTTCTAAGAAACCATTGAAGAAGGCACTTTTCACATCCATGTGATGTATGTTCCATTTATTTTGAGCTAATAGTGAAATCACCATTCTTATGGTCTCTTGTCTTGCAACTAGTGAAAATGTCTCTTCATAATCTATGCCATGTGTTTGAGTGAAACCTTTTGCAACTACATGCCTTATGTCTTTCAACACTACCATCACTATTGTACTTAGTATTGTAGACCCATTTAATATCAATACACTTCTTATCATGTGAAAGTTCTATAAGTTGCCAAGTATCATTTTTATGAATGAAATCTGTTAGGTTGTGGAGCTAAAAGCTTCAACTATGCAGATGAAGAGAAGGTTGCTGAGTTCCAGAAGAACCGGCATCGACAGTATGACCGACGTCGGTCATGATGAATGCAAAAGGCAACCAACGTCGGCAGGTAGTTGGCCAACGTCGGTCAGCACCAGTTAGACAGGGACCGATGTCGATCGCCTGTGTGTTCCAGAACTGTTCGTTACACGGACAGTTAGTTGAGTGAACAAAGTGTTTGCATGTAAAGACCAGTTAGAGTCTTGAGCTGCGTGGATATTCATTCCATATTAAGAGTCTAAGTTATTGTTTAAGTCTGGGATTTATTTATAGACCCATTGACATGTATTAAATGTATGAGATAGAAAGGAAGGCAAGGAAGTTCCTTCCATTGTAAGATCATTGAGTTGCAGGTTGTTGCAAGTTCATAGGAGATATACATGTGTAAGTATGGTCTATTGAATTATAGGTTGCAGGTTCATGGGAGATCAACTTGAAGTACTATAGAGTGCTTGGTGTACTAGCAGGGTTATTACTGACTGGTTGGAGAGGTGAACACCAATTCTGTGTGTGAGTTGGTAGTTGGGACCGTTTTTGGTAGGAGAGTGTTTTGAAGAAGAATTACTGTACACTTGAGGTGTGGGAAACCTCTGTAAGGTGGAAGAGTGTGGCAGCTCTTTATTGTATTCTTTTCTATAAAGTGTTAATACAAAATAGTGTATTGCCTCTCATATTCTGTGCTATTGGTGAATTCTAGTTACTTGTGTTTCTGGTTATTTTCGCATATTTAATTGCTTATATTTGGTAATCATATTGTGCTCTTTCTGAGGAGCAAGATCTTAACAGGAGGGATCAGAACAGGTGTGTTTGTTCTTGGATTCCCCCCCTAACAATTGGTATCAGAGCTTTTGGTTGGGATACTAACAGATTGGATTAGATCTGGTTAGTGTGTTTTTGATTACAGGTTACTCACAGGGTTTCTGTTTGAGTGGGAGTTGAGCAATGGCAGAAGATAGTAAGCTATGAATGGAGAAGTTTAATGGCAAGAACTACCAATTATGGAGGATGCAGATTAAGGATTATCTGTATCAGAAAGATTTGTACTTATCGTTGGGTGGGGTTGATTGTAAATCCCGAGATATGAAGGATGAAGAATGGGAGGTTCTTGATCGGAAGACTCTGGGATCTATAAGATTGAGTCTCACATCGTCTGTGATTTCCAGCTTATCACAGTGTAAGACAACGGTAGAGTTGATGGAATCTTTGGCAAATTTATATGAAAAACCCTCAGCTTCTAATAAGGTATTTCTTATGAAGCGTTTATTTAATTTGCAAATGTTGGAAGGTGGATCTGTTCATAGCCATCTTAGTGATTTCCATGGTTTGGTAAACCAGTTAATTTCAGTCAATATTATTTTTGATGATGAAATTAGAGCTCTCTTAATCTTGTGTTCATTACCTGAAAGTTGGGAAGGTTTGGTAATGGCAGTTTCTAATACTGTGTCTGCTTCAAAAGTCTTAAAAGTGGATGATGTTGTGAGTGTGATCTTGAATGAAGAGATACGCAGGAAAAGCATAGGTGAATCATCAGGGAATGCTTTGAGTGTTGAAGGCAAAGGAAGGCAAAGAGTGAAGATAGAGCGTGGGAGATCAAGGTCGAAGATAGGCAGTAGATCCAAGTCCAAGTATGGCAAAATAACCTACTGGAAATGTGGAAAGCAAGGGCACTTAAAGAGAGATTGCAGATCAGGTGAAGATTAACATGAAGGACATAAAGAAGAAGCAAATGTTGTGGATTACATTGCACAGGATGCTCTGGTATGTTCTTTGGATAAAGTAGAATCTTAGGTTTTAGATTCTGGTGCCTCTTTTCATGCATCCCCACATAGGGAATTTTTTTCATGAATATGTCCAGGGAGACTTTGGAGAAATTTGTGTAGGGGATGGTAAGCCTTGTCAGATGGTTGGCAAAGGGAAAGTGAAGCTAAAATTGCAGACAGGTAACACATGGGTGTTAAAGGAGGTCATGCATGTCCCAGTTCTGGAGAGGAATTTGATTTTGGTTAGAAGTTTGGGTGATGAGGGTTGCACAGTAACTCTCACAACAGACTCTTGGAAGGTTACCAAGGGTGCACTTGTTGTAGCTAGAGGTAAGAAAGTAGGTATGCTTTATCTATCTACTTGTATTACTGATTCTCTTTCTGGGTTATCTACTTCAGCTGTAGATTTGAAGATGTGGCTTAATAGGCTTGGTCACATGAATAAGAAAGAGATGCATGTTCTTGAGTCAAAGGGTATGCTTTCGGATTTGGAAGGCATGGATCGTGATTTCTGTATGTAGAAGAAGAAGGTGACATTTATTGAGAGATCTGATGTTAGTGACAAGAATAGGAAAGCCTTGGTTTTCAAGGAGAAGGTGACAGACAGAGTTTAGCACAAGGGGCAGAGGAATTCTGAGCAGAGCAAGGGTGATTTGGACAAGGGTTTGATCCAAAAGGAGCTCGCGAGAAAAAGTCAGTTCTCACTAGTAAAACACAGAGACCGACGTCGATAGGAAAACCAGTGTTAGCATCCAAACAGGGACCGATGTCGGCTATGTGCAGCCCGACATCGGTGACTTAGGGCAGATAACTACCGGTGTCGGCCAGGGGAAACCGATGTCGATAAGGAGGCAGTCGTAGGGAACCGACATCGGTCGGGTGCAGACTGAGATGTGATCGGCATCAGTTACTGAGATGAATTTTGGGTGGACAGCAAGCTATCAAGGAGTCTCAAGCGCCCATATGGAGGACTGAAGGCGTAAGTAAGTTTTTAAATTTGTCATTTCCCTTATTTACACTACTTGTTGCTCACTTATGGTATAGAACCAAGAAGTTGTTAAAGAAGCAGAACAGGTAGATCCAGGAAACAGTGGGAGCTTGGCATGAATGGAGGATGTGATTCTTTGGAGGAGAACCAAACAGGTGTTTTGGATGGAGTTGCCAGCTGGAAGTAAGCACTGAGAGACGAATGGATGTTCAGGATGAAGAAGAGCGGAAATGGATATGTGAGATGGAAAGCCAGGGTATATGGTCTTGTATAAGCTGCAGGGCAATGGAGGTTTGATCATTGTGTTTCTCTTTACCAGGTTGGATAATATTAGCTACATTATCTTATTACTGTATGATGTGTTTGTTGCAGGGTTACATATACAGGGATTGCTGAACTAAAGGTAAAGCTAGTTCAGGAGTGTGTCATGGAGAATCTGAGAGCAGCAAGATTCTTTCGCATGAGTGTGTTCTAGAGACATGGAAGGTCATATGTTGACTTTGTTTCAGGATGATTGTGTGAGACCGGTTAGCACGCTGATGGTTGGACAGTTCACAAAACAGGTGTCTCGATTCACATAATGAGGTTAAGTGCATGGTATGTACTAAACCTGAGTTTTCCCAAGCAGTGGGAGTTGTCAGAAAGTTTGGGGTCAATTTGGGAAAGAAATACTGGAGGGCAGTTTAGTGGGACCAGCAGCAGGTGCACATGCTATGCAGGGTCAAGTTCTTTTCTACATGGTTGTAGATGCGGATGTGGCAGGTAATTTGGATGACAGGTGTTGCACTACAGGATTTGTGGTGGTTGGTCTTCAAGAGTAATCTTGAAGAGGGATACAAAGCCAAGAAAACAAACTAGACTAAGTACAGGTATAGGTACAGTTGCAGCTATTTATCTCTAAGTGAGAGATTGTTAGGTTGTGGAGCTAAAAGCTTCAACTATGCAGATGAAGAGAAGGTTGTTGAGTCCAAGAAGAACCGACGTCGACAGTATGACCGACGTCGGTCATGATGAATGCAGAAGGCAACCGACGTCGGTCAGCACCAGTTAGACAGGGACCGATGTCAGTCGCCTGTGTGTTCCAGAATTGTTTGTTGCATGAACAGTTAGTTGAGTGAACAAAGTGTTTGCATGTAAAGACCAGTTAGAGTCTTGAGCTGCATGGATATTCATTCCATATTAAGAGTCTAAGTTATTGTTTAAGTCTGGGATCTATTTATAGACCCATTGGCATGTATTGAATGTATGAGATAGAAAGGAAGGCAAGGAAGTTCCTTCCATTGTAAGATCATTGAGTTGCAGGTTGTTGCAAGCTCATAGGAGATCTACATGTGTAAGTATGGTCTGTTGAATTGCAGGTTGCAAGTTCATGGGAGATCAACTTGAAGTACTATAGAGTGCTTGGTGTATTGGCAGGGTTATTACTGACTGGTTGGAGAGGTGAACACCAATTCTGTGTGTGAGTTGGTTGTTGGGACCGTTTTTGGTAGGAGAGTGTTTTGAAGAAGAATTACTGTACACTTGAGGTGTGGGAAACCTCTGTAAGGTGGAAGAGTGTGGCGGCTCTTTATTGTATTTTTTTTTGTAAAGTGTTAATACAAGATAGTGTATTGTCTCTCATATTCTGTGCTATTGGTGAATTCTAGTTACTTGTGTTTCTGGTTATTTCCGCATATTTAATTGCTTATATTTGGTAATCATATTGTGCTCTTTCTGAGGAGCAAGATCCTAACAGGAGGGATCAGAACAGGTGTGTTTGTTCTTGGATTCCCCCCCTAACAAAATCCATTTCTTATTGCATTGCTTGCACCCAAACATCATTAGTACATGCATCTTCAAAACATGATGATTCAAAATCAACTTTTATAATTAAAGCATAATTTACTATCTAACTTCTTAGTGATTCTTCATATGTTTGGCTTCTTGTACACTAATAAATTTCACTCAAAAATTTTACCTTCCTTCAAGAACTATGACTTGAAGCTAGAACTATGCTTATAATACATGTACTTGAAGTTGGAATTGTGCTTGGAATACATGCACTAGATGAGGGTCTACTTAATAGATTTGTAGCACTTGGTATTGAAGTACTAGTGGGATGCTCATTAGCAATATCATCATAATTACCATCAATAAATACAAACTTAGACTTATCAATATTGCCTTTATCTTTGTCATGACCATACACCCCCCCTTCATAAAAAATAACATCTTTTAACATAAGTACACTATTAGTGATAGGATTATAAAGCCTATACGCTTAGTTTTGTTCACTATACCTGTTAGAGGTACAATCACTGAGAAGGGGGCTGAATCAGTGAGCCCAAATAATCCAACTTTATTTCCGATCTTTACAAACACTTAACCAGTTGCCACAAGCATTCATGAAGCATACACATCATTCATAACAAAGAGCAAGAGAGATAATGCAAGATCAATCACATAACACGTGATATATGTGGGAAACCCTCTTGGGGGAGAAAACTCAATGGAACTTGAAATTGGAATACTATCTTATAAAAAGAACCAATTTAGACCATCTACAATTGATCAAGGAAGTAAAATCCCTATTTAGTGAGACAATGATCCCACAAGGTGCTACAACACTTGTCTAGCTGAGCTACAACAACAACTAGACTTTTAACAAGTTTCACCTTGCAAGGAGGATATAACCACCTTAGATGCTAAGCTAAAAAAAAAACACCTATGAATAAATCCACATATAAATTGATGTCTTCAACACCTGATGATGGACCTCTACTTATCACTGTTTAGCTTTTCTCACACTCAATTTGTAAGAGCACTGTTCTACCAACAAAATTATGATCTACAAGTCATACTAATAGTCCTAAATATGTTATGATCTTAAAATCATCTATAGGTCACTGTTCCCCTCCTTCACTCCATAATTCACACACACAATCCTTTCTCAAATCTCCCCCAAGTCTCTCACTCACAAGTCTCTCCCACCAAGTCTCTCACTCAAGTCTAGAAACCAACACATTTGGTTTCACTATTTATAGATCAAACATGATAATCATTACACTGGTTAGCCATTAAGCATGCCTTCTCTCAAATGAAGACACGACTCGAAAATAATATTCATAGGTTGGCCATAGCATCTATGGGTCACTCTTAAGTAGCTACACCTTTTAATAAGGCCCTTATAGCTCTTATAGGTCTCATGTAAACCCATTCACTCCTTTAGTATCACTTCATCAAACAAAAAAAGAACATAAGACCACTTTCCAATATCATGTATCCATTTTAAATGATCTATAAGTCCCCCTTAAGTGCCAACAACCATCATAGTACCTTTAGCTTAAGCACAAATAGCTCAAACACTTCTCTATACACACAATCATTATGAATGAAAACATAGCCGACTTCAAAAACTTTGTTCATAATGGATATGATTGATAAAACCTTCATAATACACAAAAAAACTCTTTATGAAGGGTAAAACACTCCCCATTTACTAATTAATTGAGAGATATCAAAACAACATCAACATAAGCTCAAATACTCTTTTCAGGTCACTTGTAAAATAAACACGAACACATAGTCAACTCTAAACCTTCATAAATATGACTATACACACTTTTAGATCTTAAAATATATGTTTATAAATGCATTTTGGAGTCCTATACAAGTTATTTTTTCACATGATGAGAAAATTCTACATATATCTAAAGATATAGCCAAAGTATAGAGCACTGGTTTTTTCCTTTGCAAATTCAAATATTCAAATGCAAACGGTCACAGTTAAACCTCAAACACCATGCTCACATCTCATGTCCTCACTACTTATATTAAACATGCACCATTGATCTTGATGTATTTTTAACACATAGACACCAATGCTCAAAATGTTAAACCTCAATCACTTTGACCTCATCTCGTGCACCCTTGCAATGTTGACTCAATATGCACTGTCGATCTCTACAGATCAGCCAAATCTTTTATTATACAACTTGCACTATTAAATAAATATGTACAAATTCCCACTCACTATTAGATCCTTATCCTTTAACTTTGATTAATGTTAAACCTCAAATACTTGGCACCATCTCGTTGCATCCTGATGTCTTGGAATAAAAATGCTCTATCAATCATTTTATAAGGAGCTCAATCTTTACCTAGTTTAAGCATCAAACACTTTGACCTCTTTGAATTGATTCACACCATAGATATAGATGTATGAAATCCCACACACCATCAGATCTCCATTTGGTCTTGAAATTTTAACTTCGTGTAGATTTGGCTAAGTATGGCAACCATTATAATATGCTTGGAAGGCCAACTTTGGACCACAACAACTTTTGTCTCACTCATTCGCATGATCTAAAATTTGGATCATATGATATCCTCACATAGGAAAATCCAACCATGTGTCAAAATGATCTTGAAACCTTCACTTGTGTGAGATATAACTCCATTAATTTTTTCACTCAGATTTATTTGCCACAGAGCCAACTATGTTAAAAATTTATTTGGAAGGCCAACTTTGAACATGCATATCTTTTGACGCACATCAGTCCATGACCTAAAATTTAGTGAAAGTAAAATAGGTTAAAAACTAAAAAAATCCATATGATCATCTTATTCTGAAATGATCACATGTGCAAGATATGACTACATCAAAATGCTTACTCGGCTATTCTTACCTCATTGCAAATTTGGCTAAGTATGGGAAAACACTATTAAAAATGCCTAAGCCCAAATTTGCATCCACATATATTTGACTACATTTAGGTGCATGACCTAAGATTTATCACAGATAAACTAGGCACTAATTTTATCACAACATATGACCAACTCCCCTTGACTCATCCACATGTGGCAATGGTGACTTCATCAAACTACTTGCTTAGATTTTCTGCCACTAGACCCAAAAAGTCTAGATGAAAACAATGATCAACTAGATGAAATACACTCATACACACAAGTACTCAAATCATATTGAATTCTGATAGGACCCATTTTACATTCTCAAATCACCATACTCATTCTTGAACATCTCTAACCATTCTAAAATTGAAGATCAACTAAGCCTCATTCAAGCATAGTAAGACAAACACATTGCATACTTTGTCATTGTCACTTAGACTATCAAATATCTTCATCCACTCACCTAGACACCTTCATGACATCATCAGGATATAATTTACAACTCTCTAACAATATCCCCCTTTGTCATTGATGTCAATAACCATCATATAGCAATATACAACTCACCTTCCTTTTCTCTCTTCGAGCACTCTCATAATAAGAACTTCCTCCCCCATTAACACAATCATAAAGTAGGAAAAATATTATTATAAGGACCTAAAAATACCATAAAAATAAGAGGACCACCTTATAAAAATGATACAAATTCCTCCTTACCTTGAGTCTACTTCTGCTTGCCTTGACAACTTCATCTTGCTCCATGCCAACACTCACTTCAACCAAGCACTGTAACCAATGAAGAAAGAACACAAAAAACCCATTGGAATCTGATGTAACTCACTAAGAAACATATAAGAGGGACTCACCCTAATATCTCTAATAAATTACACCTTTTGAACATCTTCAGATCTCCACACACCATGAAGAACTAATATACAAGCTTACTAGCCTTCTCTATCAAACCACCTCGAAGACCACCAACAAGAACTTCATGACACTTACAAAATAGTAAATATGCACTTAATAAACCTAAAAAATCACTTTGAAACACTCATGCTTTTCTATTTTGGATAATTTGATCAAAAATCACTCTTCTTCACACTAGGCTTGACTAGCCTCCTTGTAGCCCTGTATGGAACTTATAGAACCCATAACTTTCAATATATACATATTAAACACATAAAAATTCATCTATAGAGCACTCCCATATTCCCCCTAAATCACACCAATTTTCATCACCTAGCTCATCTTCTGTGACATACTTCCTTCATAAACCTACTATCTAATTAACCCTCCATATTGACAAAAACTTGAATAACTTGAGAACCACAAACCTTTAAATATATGTGAAGCTTGTTTTGATAACCCATTTTTCCCATTAAACCTATTAATAAGACTCAAACCTCAACTCATAGAGCAAACTACTTTTCTAGCATAGCCCAAAACCCTACAATCTCAAAACAAACAAAGTCAACAAACCTCCTTTTGCTCAACCCACACCTCTAAAACTTCTTGCACACCTAGAGATAGTAATAAAACACTTATTGGACCAAAAATAGAGCCACCATACCTTTGGGAACATAGACTTCCTATAAACCATTTTATGCTTGTTTGCCTTTAAACTAAAAACTGAGAAAACTGAGAGCACTTAAAAATATTCAATTGGCACAAACATACCTTTAGACCACAAAATCATCTGGATCACATCACAAAGAAGTGTATACAAATTTATAAGCATGAAATTATTTTTGACATTTCATTAATCTCATTATTTCATCTAGAAATACCCATTTTGATCATGTAGTATAGCTCCGTCACAAATCTCTAGAGCAAGATCATGAACTTGATGCTATCATTTAACCAAAAGACCTTCTCTAATTAGCATTATCATCTTGAGCACACAAAATTTCTTCTATATATAAATGAGTCTCTTAATAAGCATAGACAAATATGTCCTCTACACCACAATGCTCTACCATGGTGTGAAACGAGAAGTTTCCCACAACTCCTCATATTCCTTCTCCTCCTTAGTCATCTGATACTTATAGTTCTTCTTATTCTTAGGCTTATGAGAAGAAACATGCTAAACTACCACAACATTATCCTTCTCTTATAATATTTAATTGACAATACATTGAGACAACAAATATTTATGACATACCTTTTCATCTAAAGAATCCACCTTGCAGTTTGGAACCTCATCATTAGGCATAGACAATTGATGTTCTTTGCATGATACATGCTCAACATTCACTTGGATCCATGCACACCTTATAACTATACTCAATAATCACCTTGGTCTTCTCCTTGAGCTTTGTATCTTCATTCTCAACATGAGTAGACAATGAGATCCCTTAGCACTCTTCAACTTATGAAGCATTTTCCACCATAACAAACAAATTACTTGGATCTAAAGTATCATCATGACTCACACTTTTCACCTTTGGCTTTCATGTGTTAACATGCCTTCTTTATTTCACTCTAGGAGCTTGATTAAAGCTATTCTAACTTATAGACCTTTGCTTGTATAACCTAGCAATGTGACCTCTCTGTTCACGATTATAGCACATAATACCTTTTGCAAGAAACATATCTTTCCTTACCTTATTTAGATATAAATTTGAAATATGTCATATGTCATAATAATTAAATAACTTAACTCTATTCATACCTTTTGGTTGATGACCCCCATCATAGTTCCAAGCAAACTCATTTCTAATAGGTCTCTTGCATTCTCTAGCCTTGTGACTAAATTGATTACATGTGTAACATTAACCATTGAATCTTGCATACCTCATGGCATTAGGTTATATGATCTGATTTGTCTTTAATCTGCCAACACCTTAATTCCTTGTTTGATGATTTGTCTTCAAAGTCTTATCCACCTTGCTCTTATTGATATTCATGTCAACTTGAGTAGCAAATTTGGGCTCTTCATTAAAACCCAATCCAGATTTGTCACTAGATGATTTTTGACTCTTTAGGAGATCATTAGAACTTTTATCAAACTTGACAAATGATTTCACCTTGCTTGTATATTTCTCTAACTCATCTTTCAAAGATACAATCTTAGAATCATACCTTGAACATTCTTCTTCTTTGGCTCTTAGACTTTCAGACATAGATTCTAACTTAAAATTAAGAAACATGACTTCACCTTCATGCTCCCTAGAGTCTTCAACCAATCTTGCCTCAAACAAACTAAATTGCTCCTCATAGTCTTTGTGTTTAGATTTCATCTTCTTTTTTATCTTCTTCTCAATCTTTAGTTCTTCAAGAGCATTCATCAATACAGTCTCATAGTCCACCTCAACTTCAACATCATCTGAATCACTCCAAGTAGACTCCTTTTGATGTGCACATCTTCCTTCCTCAACCATGAACAGATCTTCATCTTCAACAGGAACATCATCTTCATGATCATGTTCTGAGTCACTGTCTTCACTCTCATTTGATGAGTTGCAATCTTCTTTGGCGTCGAGACTCTTCTTGTTCTTGAAGGACTTCTTCTTGTTGTTATACTTTTCAAATCCTTTCTTCCTGTAAGTCTTATTGTCTTCATATTGGTTTTCACCATGCTCTTCATCAACATTCTTCTCATGCTTATGAGCTCACTTATGAGCAAAATGTTCCATCTCTCTATAATTGAAACATTTAAAGGGTAGTTTCCCCTTATACTTCCCTGAGTCTATGTTTAATTTTCTAGTAATCAAAGCAATTAGTTTATCCTCATCAATATTAGATATGTCATCTTATTTGGGTTTCTTACCTTGGAATTTATTCTTAGGCTTCATCTTAGTCTTGAATGTTGCTTCCTTCTTTGGTGGTATATCATCATTTACTCTCAATCCATAGGTAGTAAGGGCACCATGTAATTGATCCATCTTCAATTGAGTAAGATCATGACTTTCTTCTATAGTAGATACTTTTGGATCAAACTTGATGGATATAGACCTTAAAACCTTTTGGACTATAGTATCCTCTTCAAGATTCTCTCCAAGAACTCTAATGATATTCACAGTCTCATCAACTCTCTGTAGAAAAGATGTCACATAATCTTCTTCCTTCATTTTGAGACTTTCAAATTACCTTCTGTGAGTCTACAACTTCACAAGCTTGAACTTTGAATCTGCTTAAAAAATGATCTAATTTTTTCCCCATATCTCTTTATTAAATTTACAATGGATTACCTTGGTGTATTCAGTCTCTGATAGACCACAATTCATAACTTTCATTGCCTTGGAATTGTTCTCAAGTAACTTCTTGTTTACAACACTAGATTGAAGAGTAATAAGAGTAACATAACCATCTAGAATAGATTTCCAAACATCAAACCCTAGGGACATAATGTATGTCTTCATTATTGCACTCTAAAAAGCATAATTGGATCCATTGAATAGTGGTGCTCACTTAGTAGAGAAACCTTCTTGATGACTACCCCTATTTTACCTTTGATCACCTTCAAGCTGTCAATTCTTTACCAAAGGACCAACTCTGATACCAATTATTAGAGGTACAATCACTGAGAGGAGGGGGGTGAATTAGTGAGCCCAAATAATCCAACTTTAATTGTGATCTTTATAAACACTTAACTAGTTACCATAAGCATTCATGAAGCATACACATCATTCATAGCAAAGAGCAAAAGAGACAACGCAAAATCAATCACATAACACATGACATATGTGGGAAACCCTCTTGGGGAGAAAACCCACTGGAACCTACAATTGGACTACTATCCTATAATAAAAAGAATGAATTTAGACTAGGTGTAATTAATCAAGGAACTACAATCCCTATTTAGTGAGACTACAATCCCACAAGGTGCTACAACACTTGTCTAGCTGAGTTGCAATAACAACAAAACTTTTAACAAGTTTTACCTTAAAAAGAGGCTAAAAACACCTTAGATGTTGAGCTACCACAAAAACACCTATAAACTGATGTCTTCAACACCTGATGATGGACCTCTACTTATCACTCTTTACCTTCACTCACACTCAATCTACAAGAGCATTATTCTGTAATGCTGCCAACAAAATTATGACCTACAGGTCATACTAATAGTCCTCAATATGTTTTTATGTTAAACTCATCTACAATAAACTCTACCCCTCATTCACTCCATTATTCACACACGCAAGCCTTTCTTAAATCTCTCCCAAGTCTCTCACTCACAAGTCTCTCCCACCGAGTCTCTCACTAAGTCTATTTCCAAGTCTAAAAACCAACATTTTTGGTTTCACTATTTATAGAGCAAACATGATAATCACTAACTTGGTTAGCCATTAGGCATGCCTTAATCCTCAAGGCATATATCACATCAATACACAAATCAAAAACAATCTTCATATGTGGGCCATAACATCTATGGGTCACCCTTAAGCTACAATAAGGCCCTTGTAGCTATTATAGGTCTCATGTGAACCCATTCACTCCTTTAGCACTTCATCAAACAAAACAAGAACATAGGAGCACTTTACAACATTATGGACCCATTCTACATGATATGTAGGTCCCCCTTAAGTTACAATAACCATCACAATACCCTTTAGCTTAAGTAGAAATAGCTCAAACACTTCTCTGTACACAAAATCATTATGAATGAAAGCAAAATTGACTTAAAAAACTTTATTCATACTGGGTATGATTGATCAAACCTTAATAATTCACATAGAGCATCCTTATGGACTCTAAACACTCCCCAATAACCAATTCATCAAGAGATATCGAAATAATATCAACATAAGCTCAAATACTCTTCTCCAATCACTTGTAGAACAAGCACAAACACATAGTAAACTTTGAACCTTCATAAATATGAGTGTACACACTTTCAAATATTCATTGGAGTCCTCTACAAGTTTTATTTTTACACCATGGGCAAATTCTGCATAGATCAAAAGATATATCCAAAATACAGAGCACTAGTTTTTCTTTTGAAAATTCAAATATTCAAATGCAAATGATCACAATTAAACCTCAAATAATATGCTGGCATCTCATGTTCTTGCTACTCAGATTAAACACGCACCATTGATCTTGTTTTATTTTAATGCATATGCACCAATGCTCAAATGTTAAACCTTAGTCACTTTGATCTCATCTCATGCACCCTTGTAATGTTGACTCAATACACACCATTGATCTCTACGGATCAGCCAGGTCTTTATTATGAAACACACACCATTCTATAAATATGTATGAATACCCACTCATCATTAGATTGTTATCATTTACCTTTTCTCAGCATTAAACCTCAAACACTTGACACCATCTCGTTGCATCTTGACATTTTAGAATAAACATGCTCCGTCGATCCTTTTATAAGGAGCTCAATCTTTACCTAGTTTAAGCATCGAACACTTCGACATCTTTGAATTAATTCAAACTATAGATATAGATTTATGAACTCTTGTGCATCATTAGATCTCCATTTGTTCCTGAACTTTAACTTTGTGCAAATTTGGCTAAGTATGGGAACCATTGTAATATGCCTGGAAGGCCAATTTTGGACCACAATAGCTTTTGCCTCGCTTATTCGCATGATTTGAAATTTGGACCATATGATATCCTCACATAGGATAATCGAACCATGTGTCAAATTTCTCCTAAAACCTTCACTCATGTGAGATATAACTCCATTTATTTTCTCACTTAGAGTTCTTTGCAATAGAGACAACTATGTCAAAACTTGTCTGGAAGGCCAACTTTGAACATGCATATATTTTGATGCACTTCAACGAAGAACCTTAAATTTAACACAAATTAACTAGGCTCAATACTGAACAAACATATATTATCATCTTATTCTAAAATATCCACATGTGTGAGATATGACTACATCAAAATGCTTACTTGATTATTCTTACCTCATTACAAAGTTGGCTAAGTATGGGCAAACACTGTTAAAAATACTTGAGAGCCCAACCGTGTACCCACATATCTTTAACTGTATTTAGGTTCATGACCTAAGATTTTAGGGACCAATTTCATCATAAACATATGACTAACTCCCCCATACTCATCCACATGTGGCAATGGTGACTTCATCAAAATGCCTACTCATATTTTTTGCCACTAGACCCAAAATGTCTAGATGAAAACAATGATCAACCAGATGAAATCCACTCATGTACACAAGCTCTCAAATCATTATTGAATTATGATAGGACCCATTACACATTCTCAAATCACCATAATCATCCTTGAACATCTTTAACCATGCCAAAATTGAAGATCAACCAAGCCTCCTTTAAGCATACTAAGACAAACTCATTGCACACTTTGTCATTGTCACTTAGTCTATCAAGGCTCTTCATCAATCACCTGGACACCTTCATGAAATCATTAACAACTCTCCAATAATACCCAAAAAAAATATAAGACTCGCTCTTTGGATCTAATTTATTCATTTTCAAATCAACTACATGGACATAAGCTAAACAATTAAAAACTTTGAAATGTCTGACATTAAGATTCTTTTCATACCATGCTTCACACAAAGTCATATTTTTAATTTCACTAGTGAGACTTTGATTGAGAATATATACTATTGTAGTAATTGCATCACTCCAAAAAAAATTGTTCAATCCCTTTGTTTATAACATGTTCCTTGCCATTTCAACCACTGTACGGTTCTTCCTTTTAACTACACCATTTTGTTGAGGGGTGTAGGCAGTTGTGAGTTGCCTTTTTATGCCATTCAAATCACAATAATTCATAAAATCTTTTGAACATAATTCACCTCCATGATCAGTCCTTAAGCAATTTATTCTATAACCACTTTCATTCTCTACAAGGGTTTTAAATCTCTTATATGTATCAAATGCTTCAATTTTTTGCTACAAAGCATAAACCCAACATTTTATTGAATAATCATCAATAAATGTAATGAAATATGATGACTTACCTAAATTTTTTGTTTGCTTAGTACCACATATATCAGAGTGAACCAATTGAAGTGATGATAAGCCCTCTATGCACTACCTTTTAGAAACTTTTTTCTTGTATATTTGCCTTTAACGCATCCTTCAAAAACTTCCTTTTGCTCTTCAACCTTTGTCAAACCATAAGCCAATTCTTGTGATGTTATTAACTTCAAAATTTGAAAATTCAAGTGTCCATACCTGAGATGCCATAGCCAACTTTTATCTTCATATGCCATATTTTTAAGGGTGTTACTATGCTCTCCAAACTTCAATTGGAACATCCTATTCTTAGACATATGTATAATTATAATGACCTTATTTCCTTGATTCTCATCATAGATCATGCATTACTTATCATCAAAAATCACCTTACAGTTCTTTCACATAGTTATCCAACACTCAACAAATTATGTTTCAACTTTGGGGTATAATAAATATCATTAATACTTATATTACCTTTTATAGTATTCACCTTCATAGTTCCTTTTGCTGCAACCTCCAAAGATTTATCATCATGAAGCTTGATATTGGTTTTGAAACTTCTATTCATTGTAGAAAATAACACATTATTCCTTGACATGTGATTATAAAAACCTTAATCTAGATACTAAACCTCATTAGGACTATTTTTAGCTTTGTCATATGAAATGAATAAATTTCATGAAGCATCACCATCCTCATTGGCGTAATTAACACTTATATTTTCATTTCTTGCTTTTAATCTACATTCCCAATCAAAGTGACCATACTTGTGACAATAATAACATTGAATATTTCTCTTATCAAATCTACCTTTTCTTCTTGCAGTTAAACCACCTCTTCATCTTTTGTATCCTCTTGAATAATTATAATTCATGTATTTACCTTGTACTTGATTACTTTTGAGATTGTCTTTTCCTTGTACATGGTTATTATCATTGCTAGTGCTGGTACCTTCATTCTCTGTGATCTTTAATTTTGAGGCAAAAGCATTCTCATCACTTTAATTTAATGTATCTATTAATTTATATTCATGGGACACAAGAGATCCAACTAGGTGATCGAACTCAAGAGTAGTCAAATTTTTGATTTCTTCAATAATGATGAAAACATTATTCCACCTTGGGTTAGAGACCTTAACACATGTTTTACCACAATCTCTTTGTTCAACATTTCTCCAAGTGTAGCCATCTTGTTGACTAAATCCTTTACTCTTACACAGAAATCACCCACACTTTTAGCTTCTTGCATCTTTAAATTTTCAAATTCTCTCTTCAATATTTGAAATCTAACCACCTTTACTTGTTCACTACCTTGGCAAGCTTCTTGTAGAGTCTTCAAGGCATCTTTGGCTATGTTTGCACATGTAATTCTTGGAAATAGGCTCTTGTCTAGAGTTGTTTGAGTGTGAAATAAAGCTTGTGAGTTCTTCTTCTTAGCTTCCTTCTTGTCTTTCCTATCGTTATTGGAAAAATGGCCCAATAAGCTAGTTCATCATAACCAATTTTTACAATCTCCCATAGTTCTTTTCTTATCAAAAGAGTCATCATTTTGATGCTCCAATAATCATAATCATTTCCACTAAAAATTTGGAATAGGAAGATTGTCAGATTTTTTCATGATTAATTGTGATACCAATTGATGATTTTTAAATATATAAAAATAAACCATTGTATAACTATAAAATAAGAAACTCACATCATAACCATAAAATCCAAAACAAAATTGCTTATTCAAATTATTCGAATCATTCTCCATAATAATAAAAATCAAATGCAATGTATTTATTGAATTGCATGTGAACATGCTTTTCTAATAAATAAATAAATCAGTCCAAATTTAACTAAATAATAAAAATAAAAAAACATCTTGCATGAAAATTAACTAAACTTAATTAAGCCTTTCTAAAGGCTTTATTGTTCTCAAAATAACTTAACTGCATATTAAAAGATTTTAGAGAAATTGCATGAGTTTAATTAATCTAAACTAAACTCTCAACAACAATTAACCAACAAAAATGGATGCACTATTATACATTACAAGAGATGAACAAAAAATATTGGCTCAAGCTTCTACATCGAGAGAACAATTAGATCGCTCTCAACTTAGTACTTCCACTTCAAGCATCCTAGTTTATACTACTATATCGACACCTCCAATTACATATGTGACATCCTCCTTAGGCATGGGGGAATCATAAGGTTTACAATAGATTAATATGCATTTTTATACATAGACACCATACACACCTCATGTGATTATTACACATTCTCCATCACCAACCTCACTTAATGCATACTCTCTTGAGCAAATTATTATAACCTTGCATGTTAAGGGGTTGCAATTAAATCAAGTTTTCTCTTGATCTAGTCATTATATGGACTCCAACTTCATAATCATTTGCTACCTGAGATAACATATTACTCATTACTAGTAGGTTTTGTAGCTCCTAAACTACCACTCTATGAAGGTAAATGTGATCCTAAACGACATCTTTGGTCAATTCATGAAACATGCTTGGATTATGCATACAGTGAAAAATTATTAATCAAGATATTTGATACAGAGGTCTATTATATCTAGTCTATAATGGATGAAAATGCGAACACATATCTCCTTACCTCTAGCTTCCTTCACCTAGCTCTGTTTTACAATGTTTGTCTATCTTCAAATCTATCACTCTTTGATGTCTTGATAAAATTGCCTTTATCTATTTGAGATTCCAACATTATTGACATTTTTTAAGTTACCTCTCACTTATTTAGTCTTTCTCTTATCTCACTTTTCAACTCCCTTGATGCCACCGTCATCTTTAATTTATGCAATCTTTCTCGATCCTCTTAGTTCAAGCTCATTTTCCCTTACTTGCTCATAGACTAAATGAACCACTATGAAATTTAGGATTCCTTGATTCTTTTATATTGCCTACAATCATATAAATTCTTATTCAATCCATATTTAAGTTTCCATCCCAAACTCATATCCTCAAAATTCCATCTTTTCCTCATTCTCTACTCCCTTTGTTCTAGTTGTCCCTAGTAGCCTTTTTTTTACATTTCTTCCTTGTATGGACAGGTATAATAGGTTATTGGAAAATAATGTGGTATTTGGATACCTTATATTGAGGTCATCTTATCCATGTGATTTATTTATCTAACTCCACTCATAACCCTCATTTCTCATCACCTTTTGTGCACTGTTAGGCCTCTTTAGGTCTATGCCACCATTTCAAACACAGTCTCATTTATCCATACTATGTTGTACCATATAAACATAGAAAAATATCATTTTATACCTTAAAAACCAACTATAATAAAATTTTCATTATTTATTTACGATGGAAACTATAGTTATGCACACTTTAGTTTAATAACCCTAGGCAGGGTTAAGGCTACATGTTACCAACTAAGAAGGGTTATTTTGACTCTTAAGGATTTCTACTTTGTTTCAGACCAAATTAACTATTGTTATAGGTTATTTAAAACTCCCTTAACGTTCTCAAAGCATTTTATCTCCTTCACAATGACTTTATTTACCATTTAAATGTGTTTAAGCATGATTGTGTATATAGACACAAGACTGTAGTGACCCAATAAGGGTTCTTTGAAGGGTTTTGGTATTCTGGGAGGTTTATAAAATTATTTAAGTTTTAATAATCTCTATTCATGTTTGAAATACCTCATAAAATCAACACTTACCATCTAAAACTCCTCTATTCAACATTTGACCTCAATTTCTCTATAAAACTGTGTGTTTAAATATAGTCTACTACAGGGTTCATAGGGTTAGATCACTTAACACAATAAATACATGTTCAAACAAGATATAAAATTTTAAGAGACTAAAATGAATTCAAAACACATTTTTACATCCACACTTACATTTCATTCAATCTTCCATTCAATTTTCTTAACATAAAGAGCATAAACTGTCTCCTCAACATAGGAAACAGGGTATTTACAGTCAGGGTTCAATACTGAGAATGATTTCTTTGTTTATATTTTTATTTAAATTCCATTATACTATTAAACTTGTCCTAAATGACTTCACAAAATTCATTCAAAACAAGTTTCCAAAGTTTCTTTCTTATATCTTTACATAAAACAATCTTTGGAAGTCTTTACATAGGAAAACATAAAGAACTAACAAAATCTACAATTTATATATCAAAATGGAGGTGTAATCTTGGTTCTTATTTATATTAAATCCACACCTCCTCATACCTCTCTTTCCACCAAAATAACTCACACCAAAAAACATTGACATTTACAAGCATTTGAAAACCTTTAACTACTTTTCCCAAGGGATTCTTGTTCCTACTCAAGAATCATTGACAAGGCTAAACTACCTATTTCTAACACCCTTGTCTAAATGACTTATTAAGTAACTTAAACACATACTAAGGTGACATTGACCACCATAAATATCCCAAATCAAATATATTATACTTTGGATCTCTTTCACAAAGGTTTTGGGATCCAAACTTGCTTCTTAAAATTCAAATTTTAAAACTTGTAGAAATGGCGGAAAAATGCCATATGAACCCAAATTTGAATTCTACACACTCTTAGAACTTCTAGCCTAGACAATCACACTCTAAATGATTTTTCCTCACTAAACAACTCAAAATTGAAATCATGTGAATATTCCCCTGCATCATACTACCAAGGGGATAAAAGAACTTTCCTTGAAAGTTATAACTAGTTTTTGCTTGATGTGCTTCATAGTTGCTCTCCTTGTTGACTTTGATCTTTTTTGCATGGGCTCCTAGATCCCAAGACCTATTTGATGAATTTATAACTCCTTGTCTCTATAAACTCCTACAACTAATTTTTCATGCATATGTACATGCTCTTCTGATCCACAATTGTATTTCTTCCTTCCTCTTGTTATCTTCATCCAAGTTATTCCTATAACTAGCAACAAATCATTAGTAAATCATGTTTATTCTCATGCCCTTGAGGCATATTAAAAATATTTTCCTTTATCGTGTGTTATCATTACTTCCATGCACCTTCATGTGCCTTGTATGGTTTATCCTTCATCTTTGAATCAACCACCAACTCATCTTGTTTCTCTCCTTGTATAGTTTCTCCTTCTTTTAAAACATGTTCTTCAACCTCAACATTTGCAACTTCACCATGTAGAGTGTCTTTATATGCTTTAATACTCATTGCCTTCATAAGTTCTCTTATTTTAGACACCATTGTTGCATGACATAGGTCTATGTTTTCCTTTGTTACTTCCTTTACCATCTCTATATACATTTGGTGAGGATCAAAATTATGTTCTTTCTTCAAGACTTCATACAAACTAGAATAGTCCTTATAATTTTACTTATGTTATTGTCCCAATGCTTCTTTGGCTTCATTTTCATCCTCTTGAGTGAGGATCACTTCATGCTTCTTGCTTTCTTGCTTCTTAAATGGCTGACTTGCTTGTTTTTCTTCCATCATCATGTCTGTATCTTTAGCCTCTCCTTCCTCTTGGTTCCTCTTGAACACTACTTGGTCAAATGCTTCCTATTCTTATTTATTGGGCCCATGTATTGGACCAACTATCTCATATCCTTCCTCAAATCTCAAACCTACATTCACACATTCCAAAGCATCATTAGTTTGAAATCCATGAGGCTTGATTGCCTCATTTTTTGTATTCTTAGGTTGCTTGTTCAATTATTTCAACTATCTCTTCACTTGGCTCACTTTTGTTTGTATTTTCCTCTTTCTCAAAATTTACTTGAGAGGAAATATCACACTTATTCTAATCCCAACTAAAAACTTTAGTATAATTTCTTCCAAAGCTTTCTCTAACTCTACCAATACTGCCTTTAACTCAACAATCTCCATCTTATTGACTTCCTCTTTCTTCACTTCCTTGTGGTAACCTTATTATTTTGAGCCCTTCATCTTCCTTATCTTTATTCACACCCTCTTTAACTTCACTCTCTCTCTAGGTCTCTCTTGAAATATCTATTCTTCTTTACAAGACTATCTACTTGTCCTCTTAACCTTCACTTGGTCTCTCTCTTCTGCCTTCAAACTCTCCTTGAGCTTCTCTCTTGGAGCTTTCACTAGCTTTGATCTTTCTCTTCAAGCCTCTTAGGTTAATGGATTTAGCCAAAAAACCTTATTTTTTTCCCTCTCTTTCAGATACTTGCAACTTTATTTAGTAGCCTTGTAAACAACCTTCATCATTCTTACATGAACTTAATCAAATATATAAACTAAAAACAAAAAAAAACAAATGTGTACCTTTCTCTATGTAAACCTTTTGTATCTTCCCAATGAACAACCTGATCTAATACCAAATGATGTATAATTATATTCAATATAGTCTATGATAGATGCAAAAGTGAACAAATATCTCCTCGCCTCTGCCTTCTTTCGAAAACCTAGCTCTCATTTACAATGTTTGTTTATCTTCAAATCTATCTCTCTTTGATGTGTTGATAAACTTGTCTTTCTCTATTTGAGATTTGAAACTTTATTGACCTTATTGAAGTTACCTCTCACTTATTTAGGATTTTTTTTACCTCACTTTTCAACTCCCTTGATGCCACTGTCATGTTCAATTTATGCAATCTTTCTCAATCCTCTTGGTTCAAGCTAGTTTTCCCTTACTTCCTCATAGACTAAATGGCCCACTATGCAATTTAGGATTCCTTGATTCTTTTAGATTGCCTAAAGTCATATAAAATCCTATTAAATCCATCTTGAATTTTCCATCCCAAAATCACATCCTCAAAATTCCATCTTTTCCTCATTCTCTACTTCCTTCCTATGTTTTAGTTCCCCCTAGTAGCCCTTTTTAGATTTCTTCCTTGTATGGATAGGTACAATAGGTTATTGGAAAAATAATGTGGTATTTGGATACCCTCTATTGAGGTCCTCTTATCCATGCAATTTATTTATCTAACTCCACTCATAACCCTCCTTGATCATCACCTTTTGTGCATTGTTAGGCCTCTTTAGGTCTCTATCACCTTTTCAAACACATAGTCTCATTTATCTGTACTGTGCTACACCATATCAACCTATAAATTTAAAAATATCCTTTTATACCTTAGAAAACAAATATCTTCCAAGTTTCACAATTTTTGTACGGTGGAAACTATAGTTATGCATATTTTAGTTAAAAAACCCTAGACAAGATTAAAGTTACTTATTACCAACCCGAGAAGGGTTATTTTGACTCCTAAGGATTTATAATTTGTTTCAAACCAAAATAACTATTTTTATAGGTTATTTAAACCTCCATTCACATTTTCAAAGCACTGGATCTTCTTCATGGTGACTTTATTTACATTTGAATGTGTTTAAGCATGATTGTGTACAGAGACACAGGACTGTAGTGACCTGAGAAGGGTTATTTGAAGGTTTTTAGTATTCTGAGAGGTTTCTAAACTTAGTGAAGGTTTAATGACATCTGTTCACATTTTACATACCTCATACAATCAACACTTACCATCCAAAACTCCTATGTTCCACATTTGACCTCAAGTTCTTTACAAAACTGTGTTTAAATACAGTCTACTACAACGTTCACATAGTTATATCACTTAACACAAGAAATACATGTTCAAATAAGCTATAAAATTGTAATAGCCTTAAATTCATTCAAAACACATCTTTCCATCCACACTTAAATTTTATTTAATCTTCCATTAAATTTTATTAACACACAGAGCATAAACTTTCTCCTCAATGCATGAAACAGGGTATTTGAAATATGGGTTCAATACTAAGAATGCTTTATTTGGTTCTCTTATTATGTACATTCCATTCTATTGCTAAACCTTTCAGACTAACTTTTCATAATGCATTCACAATAAGTTTCCAAAGTTTCTTTCTTATCTCTTTACATAGCACAATCTTTAGAAGTCTTTACATAGGAAAACATAAAGAACTAACAGAATCTGCAACTTTTATATCAAAATGGAGGTGTAATATTGGTTATTATTTATATTAAATACACACCTAATTTTACCTCTCTCTCTACCAAAAGGACTCACACCAAAAAACATTGACATTTACAAGCATTTGAAAACCTATAACTACTTTTCCCAATGAATTCTTGTTCCGACTCAAGAATCATTGACAAGGCTAAAATACCTATTCCTAACACACCTGTCAAAATAAATTATTGGATTAAACATGTGATAAGGTGACATTGATCCCCATAAATATCCCAAAGCAACTAGATTGTAATTTGGATCTCTTTTACAAAGGATTGAGGATCCAAACTTGCTTCTTAAAATTTAATTTTTTAAACTTGTAGAAATGGCAGGAAAATGCCGTATGAACCCAAATTTGAATTATACACACTCCTAGAGCTTATATCCTAGACAACCACACTATAAATGAATTCTAGTTAGTAAAAAAACTCAAAATGTAAACCATGTGAAGATTCCTCCACATCAATATTCCTAAGAAGCCTCAAATAATATGCTTTGTAATGGTTTTGTGATCTCCCACTTCAATCAGTTTAGGTATTCAACCCTTTTTTAGATTGGTTTCTAGCACACTTCTCTATCAAAATTAGTGAAGAACTATTTTATGTAAATATTACAAGACTCAAACAAGATTCAAATGATGCAATCAGTGAATATGTTGTTCAATACAAATATGTGCTAGCTAAGATGGCAAACACTATGGTAGATAATGTGTTACAAGATATCTTTAGACAAAGTTTGATAGCCCCACTCCATGAGTCTATCATGTTAAATAAATTAAAATATTTTGATTAGTTATTTTATACAGTCAAAGAACAAAAATTTAAGCTCATAGCTTTGAATAAACTCAAATACACACCAAATGCTCCATCTACTACAAATACTAAGTTTCAAATCAAACCAATGTACAAGGTCAAATCAAACTAATATAATAAAATTAATAATAAATAAAAAGTAACAATCAATGTAGTATCACAACCAAAAAATAAGCTTTAATTGGCAACTCCTCAAAGGAGGCAATTTTTAAGGTTACCACGACCTCCTCATGTTTTTTTTATAGAAATTACTTGATTGTAATCTCATATCTTTCCCTCCAGCATTAGAGATTTATATGACTAAACCTTAACATAAAGGCTTCAACATTAAAGAATATTGTGACTACCAAAAATGTATCAGGAATTCTATAAATATGTGTTATAGGCTAAGGCATAAGATACAAGATCTTATTGATGACAACACTATTGAGTTAAGCACACCCATAGAGGAAGCCAGTCCACATCAAAATGACAATACAAATTTGAAAATATTCAATAATTGATTTCCAAATCATAGAAAAATATTAAATACATATAATTCATAGGTGTACCATGTGTACATTATGCATCCTCATCCTCATACATATGTTCATTCAATAGAAGGTATTATTGGTACATTTACAAACACATAGGCACCATGTTTGGTGATGAAATTTGATGACACTGAGATTATCTACAATAATTCAAATAGACATGAATCTTCATTCTAGCTTATATCAACAAATAACCCATCCATAGTGTCATGATCGACAATGGGTCAATTGAAAAGGCATGTACATTGACACTTCTTCGTACTCTTGGGTACACAAATCAAGATTTACAAGCTACATCAAAAGAAGTCAAAGCACTTGATAGACACAAAAAATGCTCTTGGGCATATGGTGGTACTTTTTTAGGTTCGTTCAACAAAAATGGTATGTCTATTCTAGTCTTACCAAGCACAAGGGTATTTAATATCTTATTAGGACACCCTTAGCTATAAAAGCTCCATTTAGTGCTATCCATGCTACATCAATGTCTTAAATATATACATTGTAATCAAGTGGTCAAAGTTTCATGTATTTGATATGATTACCCTCTATAGTCAATGGTAATTCATCATCCTCCCCCATCACCACCACAATTGGTTATTGCACCAATTCAAGAGCATAATACATAGAGAATTATTGCACATATTTAAGAGAACAATATAGAGATAGTTATTATACTAATTCAAGAGCATAATGCAGAGTCAATTATTGAACCTATACAAAATCTCTTTATACAATAAATTAAAAGGAGAGTTGTATACCCTCCTCCATATCAACATTTGAATTAGAGAGTTATCCATAATTCAAATAGGTATTAATATTATATAATGCATATTAAGATAGTACAATGGACATTTAAGTGTGTTCCACCAAGTCCTGCACCTTCTACAGTTCCACATAATGTAATAGATTCTATGAGCAAAGATAAATACAATTATATTACAACACATTATTCATTTTTAGATTCAGATTCATCTACATGTAGCAAATTTCCTTCACAGAATGCCACCCTCTAGCTCTATGGTATAGGAACATACTATGGTCCTCCCATTGATGGCATCATAGGGTAGTTTCTTTCAAAAAAAAAAAAAAATACAAAAACATTCAAATATGTTAAAAATACAAAAAAAGTTAAAATATGTAAAAAAATACACAAACATGCAAAATATTCTAAAAAGGGGGCCCTGGGCATGATACAAGTTGTTAGTTTACTTATTTACATATATTATTTATCACATATTTTGTTAGATAACATACCAATTTTTATACACACATGCATTTTACAAGGTATATGAGTGATGTAAGACATACATATCATACATGGATTCTTAGATACCCTTATACCTAGTGGCCATGCCTATGTTTGGGGTATCTTATTCTATAAGTTACATTATTTTAGGATATGTATATTTATGATATCTCTACCATGTTAAGCTACACATCTTACAAGTGTCTTGATAATTACTCATATTTTACATTATGTTATATGGATATGCTACTTTGTTATGATATGAGTTTGGTATATATGGATAGTGTAGACTATTTTTCACTTGTTTTATACGCATTTGATGTTATTACTTACTTGCATAATATGTTAGACATTGTTTGCTCATCGTGTTTGACCCTTGGCTTTATGTATGCAATATTTGCTTAGTATGTGTGACATTTGAACATTTCTAACTACTTGTGGCCCTTAGCCATATGTGCGCTTGGTATGTGTGACATTTAAACACATCCATTGATTTTGGACCTCAACCCTATGTGTACAATAATTTTTGGTATGTGTGACATTTGAACATGTCCCTTGCATGTGACCCTTGGCCTTATGTGTAACATTGCATGACATTGTTCTTGTTGAGCTTGATTAATGATGCCATGATTCATATCATGCACTTTTTTTTATGTAGTTTAATTCAAACATGATCACTTTATTGCATGTATCATTGTTATATTTATCTAGGCATGACACTTGTATGCTTGACATTTAATATATTACATACATGCTTCAATGATAATTACATTACTATGATGGCATACTCTCCACATGATGACATGATGCTACATGATTTTATCTTTATCTCATGGTAAAATTAACTCTTCTTTTGAGATGAGTGATTTGTAGGCTACATCCTTCATCTCAAAAGGGGGGAACTATTGTGGGCCTATCTTAGAGATCCAAGCCTCCATGAACCAAAAACTCATATTTTATTACATAGTATAGGTTTCAAAGATTCAAATTAGTTTATATTTCAAAAACTTGGTAGATATTGGCACAATGATATATATTATGTGGGAATATGACATGCATATGCACTCACTTTACAAAGACTCAAACTACAAAATTAATACATACTTGAATGCATATGCATGGGCATGTGTAGAATAATTACAAGATAAAAAATTATGGGTTTCACATACAGTTACAATTAAGTGTATAGATGCATGAAATTTTATACCATATGGCACAAATTAAGGGGCATGATACTTATTCATGCACATATATACATTTTTCAAAGTTCAAAAGGCATGGTATTAGTTCATGCATGTATCTATTATAATAAAATTTATAAATTCAAAGGCAAATGATTATTATTTTAATTCAACTGTATTAGCAATGTGGTCATAATGGGGGCATGAATATTTTTCATTATCTTTCAATCATGAAAATAAAATATAGATCCATATATAGTGATGTAATTCATTCTGTTATGGGTAATGTATGTTCCATTGCACTAACACTCAATAGCCTTGGCATTATTTATAGTGAACCCATTGCGTGGTTCCACCTTTCTCTTAAGGGTGATGTACTTTCCAGTCTAATGACACTTAAAGACCTTGGAATTACTTCTAGTGAACCCATTGTGGTTCCACCTTATTTTGCATTAGTACACTAAGTACTTCTCCCCATTTTCTAGAGTTAGAGCATGCACCTTTCCAACTCAAGGCTTGATTAGTTATTCAAAATTGGGACTTGATCATTCTCAATTTGCCAATGGTTCAACATGAAAAATCTCTCCAAGTGATTCAACAAGGGTCACATGTCTCCAATGCTTCATTATATTTTATAGGTTACAAATAAATATGGTTCCATATCTATATATGTGTACTCTATATGCATGGGCTAGGATTACCTTAGAGCTATCTTATATTAATAGACTTAGACTTAGATAAGGGTGATCAAATAGACCATGTGATAATTAGTTATTCATGTAATGACCAATAAAATCCACATATATAGTAGAGGGTTACCTGTGTCACAAATTTCAAGAGGAAAGGGCCCAAATCCTAAGCCTATGACAGAAGGAAATACTTCTCGCTATACCTATATGAAATTAAATTGATTGCAAGAAAGTAACATAATAAAGTAATGTAAATGGTTGAAAGTATCGAAGTAAACTAAAATAAAGGGGGAAGGGTTACACTGGTTGTAATTGATAAGGTGTCATGGTCAACCAAATGAGGATTTAGGAAAACTATAATGGAATATGACAAGTCTAAGCAATTATATAACCACATTAATATTAAATGTGGAGATAACCTATACAAGGATACCCACACATTAATTCATTGTGCAACAAGCAACATCTAACTAGTAAGTAAATACAGGAAAGAGTATAGGGTTAGCAATATTTACCTTGGAGTGGACCTTTTGAGCATCAATCTTCCCCTTGCTTCAAGTGGAGATTTGTGAGATACATTATGGTTTGAAGGATTTAAATGGTTGGACAAAGACTTAGGAATTTCCTTTGATGATTCCTATTAAATATCCAAAAAGTAACCCAAAATAATCTTCTTCAAGATAAGGTTATAAAATACAAACTTCTCCAAATAGGAATTAGGGAAGAAGTGTGAGCGAAAATAGAGAAAATTGAGTGTATATGATTTATTTGGAATGAAATATGACCCATATATATTGATACAATACCAAAACTAACCTTAAACACTGAGGTTATGGTATCAACTAGTCCAATATAGATGAAAGATGGAAACCGACACATAATGGTATTGGCCAGGTCAATATAATACATGTCAAAAGACAAGCATGACACTGCACTAGGCTAGCCAATATAGTTCATGATGGGAAAATGCACAAAATAGATAGTATTAGTCTAGTTAATGCCATATGATATAAGGGAAACTAGCATAACTTAATATAATAGGATGGTGTAGACATTAAATTTGAATTATATGTCACCTTAGTCTTGTACACTTAGCAAATACCTATCATGGTTGTACACTTAATTCTAAGACCTTATCGTTGTCAAAAGGCTCATGTTCACTATCTCTTGTGCCTAAATTACATATCTCTTAGTACAACCACTATTTTTTCGATGACTAGGCCTTTTATACTATTCAAAATGCTATAAACTTGATAATTATCCTTCCTTTTCAGTTTTGGATCTGTACCTATTTTCTAGTTTCTTGGACACTTACATCCCAACTAGATTTCTACATCAATACTAGTATCAATTTTCAAACTAAGTGTCAAGTACCCAAAAAGTCATCCAATTTACAAATGAAACATATTCTAAGAGGTCGTCCTAAGTGCTTTAGTGAGTGATATTTTCAAAAGGGATTCATATATATACAAGATTAATCATCTTTCATTCATCACCTATAAAAGACCTAGAAATCACATACAACTCACAAGACAACTTACCAAAAGCAATCAATCAAGCATTCACGTGAGAAAACTTGTCCTATTCATGATTATTTCCATATTAGTCATATGAGTCATATTTCCACATGTCTAAAGCATTCAAAGAGTAATCCATGAGCCATATTTGCCAAGTTACAAGCTAGGTCACTCTCTGTACTTGCTTGTCACACACTGCATCCTTATGCACATACAAACCAAAACATACAGGGGAATTACATAATTCTGAGGCTCTCTTCAAATTATTAGATATGTAGGTAATGTCTATTAATAAAGAGGTCCTTGTGGTATGTCGACACCATGTTCCCACTACCCCATTGTTCCCATAGTCACTCTAAGGGTGAGGAAGCTAGGGTTTGATCATTTGGCAAATAGTGCTAACCTATGCATGCAATTTGAACACACCAAAAGAAAGGCAATAGAAAACTCAGAAGGCTCTAGGTGGTCACATCAAATTATAGTCACTATTCTATACTATACACCTACATCCAACACAGACACAAACATCAATACAACTATCCAGATGCAATGCAAGCATCCAAAGACATAAAATGTAAAATCCTAAATCTAATGACTATTCTAGAATCCTAATCTAGTCCACTTCTAGCATGTTTCAGCCCAAATGTGCATGTGCATAGTAAACCAACTAAGTAGTATTGCTTTAAATTTGTTGGAATATCAATCAATAGTTGTAATTTCTATTTTTGGCATATCTTAGTATTATAAATTAATAATATTATAATTTTGCTCCCTCACATCTTATCATTCAATTACATTTTGATTATCCCATCCACCTAGGTCTTTACCTATGTCTTGGGTGGGTATCTCTCATTATAATGTGATCATTTTGAATCTACATTGTCATTCATTACACTTCCATCTTTGGGAGGGCCACCTTGGCCTGAGGTCCAAACAGACTATGTAGGCAATGCTTGGATACATAGGGCAGCTTACGTCAGCTCAACCACTTTCATTCCCATTTTAATTTCCCCTTAAATTATCATTTATAATTTCATCATTATGTGAGCTCATTCTCTTTTACACCCTCACCATTTTTAGAATCATTTTCATCTCTTATTTCTCTAACAGTTTCATCCTAATCCTTTATCATCACAGTTTTTGCACTCCCATTTTTGGGAGAATTACATTGGCCTAAAATCCACATGGACTATATAGGCAACATCCATTTGTATGGGGAATTTTTGATATAGGTAAAAACCATTGAGAGGGGGGGAGGGCTAAATTAGTGTTTAACAATAATACAATCTAATTTCCAACTCTTCAAGCTACTTAATCAATCACATCAATAACAAGATAGATAAATCAAAGAACAAACATGAATGCAACCATTACATAAAGAATTATGTGGGAAACCCTCATGGGAGAGAGAACCCACTCTCAAGTCTAAAAAATAATGGACTAACGTCCTATAAGATGATCACAAACATGAGGCTTTAGTGAAGCACCCTCTTCACAAGGAACACCAACCCCTAAAGATGACAAGCACCAACTTGCCTAAGATGTTGAGCACCAACACAAAACCTATCAAAATAAAAATTCTTGATCTCTAATTACTTCTCAATATAATAGAGAAACCCTAAAATAACACTCTTTTCCAAGTCTGCAACTCCACACAAGTCACCAACACCAAGCTATCTCTTCAACACAAGCAATAACCCCTTTACAAATATTTCTCTCAAATACAAATATGCACTCATAAATATAGTAAAAATAATCAATATAATCAGAAAATTATGCTGATTCTAATGACATTTTCTCTACTTAATCTCATACAAACATTGGTCACCAAGACCCCCAACAACCTTCGCACGAGGTCTCCAAATATCAACACACACGCTTGTCTTGGCTTGATCACACATAAAGAGTATAAAAACATCTTGTATATATACTATTATTAATTATGGTCATATATTTATCCTTAGGATATTTTATAAATAATCACTTATGTCTTCCAAAGTTAACCATGAACCTCTGCAACAACTTTTTAGTTCATGTAGTGAGTCCATGTCTCATACTCCTTACAAACAAAGCATAACTTCACTTTGTAAGACTATTTTTGACCAATAAGAGATTGGTGAAACCTTAAAAGTCACTAAAAAATATATTAAATGAGTCCTCAACACTCTCCAACCATTAGGAACACTTGATCTTACCATCTGCCCTATAATCAAACTTAATCACTTGAATCGAGTTCCTTTTGCTAGCAAAATCATCAAGGTCAACTATGAGTCAACCATTCACTCAACTCCAAGTGACTAGGAGAAATACCACTTATATGAATAGAGGGCATACATCCCCTAAATCACCTCCAAGAGCTCAGACCCATCCCTACTTACTAATTAGGCCTTCCAATTCCATTTCTAACTCTGACTAGTTTTTCTCACTCATGGCACCCTTTCCTTCATATCGATTAGACAAATTTGAGGACCTAGAAATTTGACATAGATAAATGAATCTTCCTAAAATTTACATAAATGTTTGAATCAATTTATAATCTTTATCACACACCCATTTTCCCCCTAGTTACTTTCAAAAATCTCTCACAATATCAAAAACACTGTTAAGAAGCACTTTTCTATGGGACCCATAAATAGTCAAGTTTGACCAAACAAATACTAAAAATACTATAGGAGTTATATAAAACCTTAAAACATCATTATGTCCATCCACCACCTTATTAATCATCAAAAATAAAGATCTTTTAACATCGGGTCTTAAGACTAGGAATTTTGCACATAAAAACCTACTTACCTTCTCAACAATTGTTCATAAATAATAGGTCCTTAATCCATGAAATAATTCTTATAAAAATTTCTTAGGAACATCCCAAATATATCCAAAAGTATCATCTCCCTGTGTAAAGTCTACATGAGCTTAAGAACATGAGAACTTTCATCTTGAGCTCAAAAATACACCATTCGAGCACACTCTGAAGCACATAAAGAATTTTCTTGACTTTATCTCTCCTTATCTCACCTCAGACCTCATAAACATGATAAAAAAAACTTTCCTAACCATATCCAATGCAAACGCAAGCTTCACCAACATGAAAACACCCTTTGACCCTTCAAAAGGCTTTACAAGCCCACCTAGGCCAACTAGGCCAAGAGCCAAACAACCTTGCAGACCACTTAAAACCACTTAGAAGTCATCTACCTAGCCTCTTGGCTCCCTAAAATGTATAATATGCATGTTCCAAGCACACTGAGCTCTTTACCATGACACATAAACCAAAACACTCAAGAACCCTTAGGCAATCATGCAAGATTAATCCTACAAGGTACAAACTGAACTTCATACCTCATGAAGGCCAAATGAAGTCAAACCTTGAGCATAGAACACATCAGGAACAAATAAAACATCTTCATACTTGGCTCCATTAAACCATACATCATCCACCTAGGACAACCATGCAAACCCCTGAAAGCATCACACTACTCCAAATACACTGGGCCACCGTGTTCCATCTCACTATACCTGCTATACCACTTTGTCATTACACACGCCTTATATACGTCAATAAAAACACATAGCATCAATATCCCAATAATCTCCCCCTTTTTCATTTATGGGAACACTCCTTTTCTCTCTCCCCCTTTGCCAAAATGACAAAGTGGACACCCTTCAGTACTAGGCACCTTAGAAATCAAGTAATTAAGCTACAAGAAAAACATGGAATCAAAATCACCTAAAATAATACATATAAAAGAGTACCATTTTAACCTCAAACAAGCACAACTCCCCCTTAGAATGTGCTAACACTCAGCAATTGCTCCCAAGCTACCTAAATCTCTGGACCTATCACCAATTACACAGTAACATAGTTCCCCCTAGGACCCTGATCCAATTTGAAGGCTCCCCATTATTTTACACAACCCATGCACATGTATAGGACCTCCAAGAATAGGTATCATCACTTCAAACAATAACAAGAACACCAAAGCTCTAACAAGCTCACTTATCATTACTTTCAAGGCACCACATAGAACATAAAGGGCACTCCAAGCATAGCACCAAACCTAAATAATGCTTAGAATAGACCAACATGCTCAATTGAAACCAAAAATATTAACCTTATTTAGAAAAAATTCTTCAACAATCATCATTTTCTTCACTAGGCCTATTTAGACCCCTTGTATCCCTATTTGGCCACTGTAGACCTCATAAATCTCTTCCTTGATCACTTAAATATATGAAACTTCATATTTAAAGACTGCTATCATTCCCCCTTAGGCATGCCAAAATTAAGCCTCCAACTCACCCTCCTTAGCATACTTCCTTCCTTAGCCTACTAGCCAATTAGGCCTCATAGTGAGCTTAAACTTGAATAAAAATAAATACACTCACTTTCAAACCACTATAAAAGTTGATTCAGACACCCATTTGGCCCATTAAAATAATTTTAGGGCTTCCAACCTCCAAATCAAAGCTTGATCACTTTTCCAAACATGCCCAAATTACTAGGCCTTCAAAGCAACAATTGGTCAAAAGTCAACCTTAGATCAATGTAGACACCTGATCTGAATACCACACATAGAGACCATGAAAACTCACTTCCATGCCAAATTTCAAGATTCCATACCTTTGGGAACATGGACTTACTTTAAGCCTCCAAACACATGCTCTTGAGAAGAAGAGCTAGAGACCACTCAAAACGCTCCTCCTGGCACAAAATCATTCATCAACCTATGGAACCACATGGAACATGTCTTAAACACATGTGCAAACCTTATTGAGCAATAAATTATTCATGACACATTTTCATTCTTCAAGTGACCCTTGAAACCAAGTAATCTATGCATATAAGCTCATTATCTACAACAAACACCTTGACCAAAAGGGAAAATTCATACCTGAGCACCTCATGGACACCATCAAACCTCCTATCCTACTTTGACATGTCAAACCCAACTTCAATCATATATTTCCAACCTTCTATCCATCATAAATTACCATAAGAGCACTTTGGGCACCTTCTAGGCAGTCATCACTGCCAAAATTAGTCAACTCTGATTTTTGACCATAAAACTCATGTCTGAACTCATCAAGACCTCAAACCACCTAGGAATGACTTTTGTAAAACTTCCTCATGACCTCATATAAACAACTTCATCCATATATTTTAGATCAACACTCAAATCTAGCATCAAAAATTGATCAAAAATGCACTTTAGGATCAAGAGACCTGAACATACCATTTGAACAAACATTCTTGCTTCTTCACCTACAAGAGTCTCTTATGAAGCATATAAAGAGGCCTCCAATCCCTCAAGAGTAATTTAGAATAGTGTGAATCCTGGAGTGGCCCACATCTTCTCATACTCTTCTTCCTCCTTAGTCAACATAGTCTTATTCTTCTTTTTCTTATTTTTAGACTTGACTGAGACCACTTTTTATGTCTTTGAAATTCTTTCCTCCTCTCTCAGACTTGAATAGGCAACAAATGAGGATTACACATTGTCTTGATCTATATTATTAACTTAATTGACCTTTTCAAGGTTTGGCAATGATCGATTTGTATAGGAAACACTATTGTTTATAACTGTAGAATGATCAATACTCATCTTGAGTCTGTCTTTATTTTCATTCTTCAATTTCTCATTGTTTTTTATCTCTTAATTGAAAACATGAGTAGATAATGAGAATTACTCAATGAAAGAAACACACTCTACCTTAGTAAACACACTACTCTGATCTGTTAACATATCAGCTATCACTTTATTTTCTTCCTTTGGCCTATATAAAAATTTGTTCTTCCTTTCTTGAAAACTTGAAGTTTGATTGATATTGTCTTGATTAAGATACTGATTTTGCTTAAAAAATTTAGCAATATGACCAAATCCTTTGCATATGAAGCATAAAATCCTTCTTTGATATTGACAAGATTTATCCATGTGACTAGTTCTTTGATAATTAAAGCATGTTACAATCTTAGGTGCATTCCTAGAGAGATTAGGTTTACTAGGACATTGATCAAACACATGTCCATCATTTTTGTAGTTGAAACACTTTACCTCATTCATAGGATTAGATAAATTGACTTTATTAGCCTTCATCTTGCAATCATTATCCTTATGACCAAATTCATGACAAATATGATAGTATCCATTAAAGTTCAAATGCTTTATAGCATTAGGCTATATTACCTTATTGAAGATAACACCCTTAGCTTGGGTATTAATCTTTATAGGTTTGCCCTTTTTCTCTTCAATGATTTTCTCCTCTGCTTGAGATACAACTACTGGTTTCTCAATGAAACCCAGACCTATCCTATTACTTGAAGTTTTTTGACTTATCAAAAGACTGTCAAGACCATTTGAGATTTTCTCAAATTTGGCAAATGACTTAGCTTTGCTCAAAGATTTCTCCAATTCATCTCTAAACAAATTATTTTCTATAATCAACTTGGAACACTCTTCTTCCTTACCTTTTAAGCTTGAGGATATAGACTCCAATTTGGAATTTAAGAACACGATTACTCCTTCATGCTTCCTATTATCTTCAGTCATCTTAGCCTCAAAAACATTTAATTGAACTTCATAGTATTTCAAGTTGTCCTTCAAACCTTTACATACCTTTCTTTCAATCTTCAAATCTTCAAGAGCAATTTTTAGTTCACTCTCATAGTTTGGAATGTCTTCCTCCTCTTCATCATCTGATCCACTCTAGTTTCCTTCAATTTGATATGAACAATCACCTTCATCATTTGATTTGATTACCATGAAAAGGACTTCATCATCCTCAGCTTCACTTTCATTATGGCTGTCATTAGATTGACTGTCATAGCTTACTTCTAAGTCACTATCATCCATCTTTGTGTATAGACTCCTTTTGTCCTCATGGACCTTCATTTTGTTATCAAACTTCCTAAATGATCTCTTATTTCAATCAGATTTGAAACCTTTTCAAACCTCTGCTTGATCCTCATCCTCATCTTTCTTATGCTTGTGAGGACATTTGCTTGCAAAATGACCTAATTCACCATGGTTGAACCACTTAAAAGGAAGCTCACCTTTGTACTTACTTGATCCAATCTTCAACTTGCTTGAAAACAAAGCAATTAAATCATCATCAGATATATCATCTAACATAGCATTTTTTCCTTTAGACCCCTTACTTTGTGTCTTCTTTTCTTTAGGCTTGTTCTCTACCTTGAAAGCAACATCCTTCTGAGGAGGCTTGTCTTCATTTATCCTCATCTCAATAGCAATTAGAGATCCATAAAGCTCATCCATCTTCATTAGTGTAATATCATGACTTTTCTCAATTGTAGATACCTTAGAGTCAAACCTGTAAGATAGAGATCTTAAGACCTTTTGAACAACATTCTCTTTGAGATCTTATCCAAGACACCTGATCATATTGACCACATCATCCACTCTATTCAAAAAGGATTCTATTGAATCCTCCTCCTTCATTTTGAGAATCTCAAACTATCTTCTAAAAGTTTGTAATTTTGCTAGTTTGACCTTTGAGTCTCCTTCACAGATTGTCTTCAACTTAGTCTACATCTCCTTAGTTGTTTGATAGTGAATGACATTTGAGAACTCAATCTCTAATAGACCACTAAAAATAACACTCATAGCCTTTGAATTTCTTTCAGATAGTTTCTTATCAGCAACACTAGTAGGAGAACTAGTAGGAACAACATATCCATCAACAACAATCTACCAAACATCAAATCCTAGAGCCATGATAAAAGTATGCATCTTTGAACTCCAGAAGGAATAGTTAGAATCGTTAAACAATAGAGCTTGTTTGGAAGAGAAACCAACTTGCATTCCTTGACATGCCATTGTACCTTAGAATCAACTTTCAAGATCTTAAGCCTCAAAAAGGACCTACTCTGATACCAAAAGATAGAGGTACAAACCACTAAGAGGGGGAAGTGAATAATGTTTAACAATAATGCAATCCAATTGCCAAATCTTCAAGCTAATTAATCAATCACATCAATAACAATATAGATGAATCAAATAACAACCATGAACGCAACCATTACTCAAATAATTATGTGGCAAACCCTCATGGGAGAGAAAACCCACTCTCAAATCTAAAAAACAATGGACTACAGTCCTATAAGATGATCACAAACATGAGACTTTAGTGACTCACCCACTTCACAAGGATCACCAACCCCTAAAGATGATAAGCACCAACTTGCCTAAGATGTTGAGCACCAACACAACACCTATCAAAAGATTAATTCTTGCAATGTAATTACTTCTCAATCTGATAGAGAAACCCTATAATGTCACCTACAAAGAAAGCATCCTCGTGCACCATGGCTACATGTGCTTCTATACATCAATCAAAATATCATTAAATTTTATATCATCAAAGCAAAACAACTAAAATATGCTGAACCCTGACACATATATACCAATTATCATAACACCTAGGCATAAACATTTTACATCATGATCCGATGCTAAATACATCATCAAAATCAATCACATTTGTTATCTAAATCAAGTACAACATCATCATGGAAATTAAAAATGATAAAATCATGGAAAATAAATATACATTCACATCGATATTATAGATCTAATTTACAACACAAGTCAACATCCATAAGATCACACACACACACACACACACACACACACACACACACAGAGATCTTATGGATGTTGAATATATATATATATCAAAATAATATTAGAGACCATATACATCATATTATAAAAAATGAATATTTGTGTACATCTCAAAAAATGTCTATACATTGAGATATATATATATATATATATATATATATATATCAAAATAATATTAGAGACCATATACATCATATTATAAAAAATGAATATTTGTGTACATCTCAAAAAATGTCTATACATTGAGATATATATATTACAAAATCCAAAATGCAGAGCTATAATAAAAAATCAACTATACCCCTTATCATCCCTAGAATGGCTTCTCGATAGAATCTCTTGTTGGAATCTTTGCCTTTTACCATGTGTTGGTGGTTGTTGAGGTGGGCCCATCACTCTTTGCTATGAGGGAGGTTGTGCCACTGATCTTTGTAATGTCATGGTATGACATGATCTAGATGTGTACCCAGACCTCTGAATTTGAGTGTGCTCTTAAAAGCTTGATTCTTAGCCCCTGATGGTATCATTGACTGTATTGAATCTATAATTATTATAGAGAATAATAAATTGCTTTAAAAATATAAATAACTAGATTTGAAACTGTAATAACAATGACAGGATATAAGCTGAAGAATAACAAGATAAAAATCAAATGAAGCCATGGAATATAATTCTTATCAAAACAATGGCTTATTTTTACCTTCTTCATTCACTTGACTATATAGGTTTTTCAACTTCCCACTTGTCTCTTCAGTTCCACACTTTTTCTTTTTCAAAATTTAATTCATTTCCCTCTTTCTTTTATATTTACACAATTTTTCTATTTTTACATAATTTACAATAAATTCCACTTCCCTATACCCATGATAATAGACTCATATAAACTTCAATAGTATTTAGCCTCATCCTTGGGCTATAAGGAACCTTGGTTTACAACACATTAACCAGTGTTCTGGCCAACTCATACTCTGCCACAATCTCTTTGGCTATGTCTCATTCCCCATAAAGCCTTTGTGCATTAGCCTTCACCCTATCTAAATGGGTAATGGTCATCACTAACTCTACATCCCTCAAGGTGAGTTGGTCCTTAATAGATATCATCTGGGTAACATGCCCCCTCAATGTGCCTATATTTATATCCCTCTTTGTAATGAGGCCATGTCACTTGATAGCCTCACCTTGAGCACCTACTAATTATCTACTTAGCCTAGCCACATCCTCTGATAGCCCCAATATCTCTATGATATTGGTTGCTATATCTCTCATAATCCTGTTTATAGTGGCTTGGTCAGTGTTTGATCTCCCTGGCTGAGATGGACCTGCTTGGCCTGATACATATCCCTTATCATATCATGACCCTCACGTGATAACAAGGGTCACTTTTATGTCCTGTATATTTGTCTACCCCTAGTCTCCATCTGGGTTGGGACCCTCTCCCATATCAACATCTTTCTTTGAGGACTCCCCACCACTGTTGCTATTATTGTTTTTAGTGTTATTATTATTTTTACTAGTGATATTTGAGTTAGAGTCTATCACTATAGGCACAACATAGTATAAGGGTACATGATACATTGGTGCCTATATATTAAGGGACACTTGAACTAGCCTCTACCCCTATACCTATCTAAGTGTTAGCCTAGATTGTCTCTATTGTCTCTGATGACAAAGCTTGGGTCTAATAAACCACATTGGTCTCAATTCTGCCCACTAATCTACATATGTGCTAGTCACCCTAGGTCTGTTATCCATCCCTCGTATGCCCATGCCACTAGTTATAATGTCAAGAGGCTACCAACTACTACAAGTCTTAGGATGGGAGGCTCCCACTCACTAATCTCTTAGGCGATGTGGAAAAAATAGTGAGGCCCCTCAGGTACATCCTACTACCATCTAAACTACCTTTGCACATGATATGACTAATATCAATCAACTGTGAATTTGTGGTGACTTGTAATATAACATGGGGTGGTCATATACTATGTAATAGTGCCATCCTCTCACCAACCAAAATGAATGTGCATGTAGGGTTGCCATATGAAGTCCTTACCGACCATCTCATTGATCACTCATCTATATAAATATACATCTCCTCAATTCCCTCATCATCCTACTATTATTAAGTACCAACCATAAAATAGTGGATCCTCTTGTTGCTACTCTTGTCTATCCCACACTAGTCACTCTATCACAATATGCTCCCAAGCCTAGATCTAAAAAAGTGTACAAGGCTAGATGTTCCCACCCTGACAATATGCCATCATATGTAAATCTATATATATTTGGCCAATACTATTGGGCCCCAAGTAAAGCATGTAGTCGATTGTACCATGCCATGGATCACACCTATTAGGTCTGTGTGGAAAAATTGGCTGCCTATGTTAGACAATAATATACCATTGATAATATCCATCAAAATCATAACCTCGTTTCCAATAAATGGTTGAATCCATCTACAAGGAAGGTTAGGTCATCTAATGTATCTATAGCAATAACTTTATCCTTAGTCATAACACCAGTGATGCCAATCAGAGCCTTTAACACCACTAACTGTCCCTATTGCATCTAGTAAATCATGGACCCCTAGATATGGATGTGCAATATCTACCAAATGTCCTATAATGTAATTGTCATATCTCTAATAGGTAGGTGGAAACTACTCATCTCTGAGTGCAAATGCTCAGCTAGAGCTTATGGGTATTATTTGTCTACTCAAATTATAGGCATCTACACAATTTATCTCAATCCAACCGTATCTAATAATGTCAAGGCCTCCTCCATACATAGTCTTAGGCAAATAAGATGCACAAGTGTCACTCATGAATGATTAATACAGATACTTACTCCTACCAATCATAAACATGTCAACATGTCACGATAGAAAGAACAATCTAGACAACTAACAAATAATTCTCACAAACATAATACCTTAACATCAAACACAATCATTCTTCTTATCTAAGATACACACTTACAGATTCACATTTACACAAAAACTTATTCTAATTTCATCCCTTTAATTCTTGGGATTTTTTCCATTTTTGGTGATATAATTGTTTATCTAGGTATTATCAGCATTTCTCATGGTGATCTCATTGCTTCATAGGGCATTCTCATCATTTCCTAACTTTTTGGTCATTTTAACATTATCATCACTTGGAAATAAATATATTCATTTAACAAGATTATATCATCACTATACAGGGCATTATTTTCATTTCCCAACTCTTTGGTCATTTTCATGATCTCATCATTTGTCATGGTGATATCCCCATTAGACAGGGCATTATCATCGTTTTCATCACTTTTCCATTATTTAGACATTTTCCAACTAATTATGTGTTTTCACCATTTTGGAATTTTATCCTTTTTAGTGATATCATTTATTTATCATGATACTTCCATTTTCAGTGCTGATATCACCATTTTAATAATGATATCATCATTTACGTGTGTGATATCGTTATTTTCTAGAGTTTTGTAAATGGTGATTTTGCCAAATATCCTACTTCTAATTAGCATTAAATGTGACAATTTTACAAAAATGAAAGTACTTATCGAAACCCGACTCCATGTTGGTCACCTATACTCACACACTTGCTTATTAAGGTGGCTCTATCATTGAATGTAGGACTTTTGCTCAAGGGTCTCACATCCAAATCTAGAACTCAAAATTTCAATAGGGGAGAATGAAAATAAACCATTTTCACCCCCCATGGGTAACTTTATATCTTCAATTTTGAATTTTTACCCCCTCCATCATCCCATTACATCTTTTTTCTTCCTTGGAGGCGTGTAGGTGGCTTTGTCGCCCATTTTTCCTTTCATTTTCATCTAATTTATCTATTTCTTAGCCTCTTCTATCGTGGAATGTCCCATTTTCTTATTTTAAGGACCCATCCATAAAAAATATTTTTTAACCACTTCCTTGAGGGGGCATCCTGGGCATCCCAAACATTGTTTGGGACATTAGTGTGAATTCATTTTTCATAAAATTAAACAAAAATAAACAAAATGTGAACACATCATTCTTCAATCATTATCATACCATTTTAATGAATTTTTCATTCTTTGAAAATTCATTACTCTATCTAGTGTCTCACAACTCCCTTTCAAATAGGGGAAAAGTGTAGACACTCCAGTTTCATCATTTTTGTGTCAAATTTGTAATTAAAATGACATTCTGCAATAATGCATAAATCAAGCTAAAAATCTCTTAAAAACTCAAATTTACTTGTGCACTTGACATGCATATTATGAAATGTATTAGGACATCCTTGATTAGGGTAGTGCACCATATTCAATCATCATATTCGCTTAATTCATCCTGAGTCAAATTACAAATGTGCAAGAGATGTTTTAGATTAATTAGGTCGAATAATTATTTGACATTCAAAAGTCACATCACTTTGTATTAAGTTAATTAACCTAATCTTCATCTAATGGGAAATTCCATAGCTTTGAAATTTATTAATTTATTAAGTCATCAATTGAATTTTTCCTCCACTCACATGGCAAGTGGATTCAAATATCTAAAACCATGACATCACATGAAAAGTTGTAAGCATTAGCATAAATGCAATAAAATATCATAAAATTGAGCCCATGCCTAATTAATGCAGACTCAAACCCCTCTAAATTAGACTAAATTAGAACCACACATCTTGATCTTGATTTAGTGGTCGAAATCAAGCTAAAAAGTCTATAAATACAAGGCTCATTTGCCATTATAGACGATATTTTTTGGTGCAAAATTAATCCATAGAAATCAAACAAAAGCTTTAAAAAAATTTCCACTCTTCACCCAAATCACAAGTAGTCAAGGAGAAAATGTTGTCCACATGAAGTGGTGACAATGACAAAGACTTTAGTTCTATAATTCAGGCTCAACATGCTTACAATCTAGCTTGGAGAATGAATCAATTGGGAAGGTATAACATTTTGATCTTTGTCTTTCTATTTTGTTTACATTCTCCTACACCTTGTTCAATCCAAGGACCACACCTAAGATGTTATGTTGTTTATTTTTTTATTCTTGTTTTGAATCTAACATGAACTAACCACCTTTGTAATTGTGTATTTGCACTTATGTTTAAAAAAATATAGACACCCATTTATATTAGCTTTGGTTGACCTAAAATACCAAACACGTGAAAATAGTAAAGAAAGTATGAGTTAAAATCCATCCTTCATTATATAAAAAACTAAGGATAATATGCATTGATCATTGATGTAGTGATAAATGTCCCTTGAATGGTAAGACTAGGCCATGATTTCATGGTTGCACTAAAAAATAACAAGTAGGAGGTCATATAGAAATGGTGAGTTATTTATAATTTGATTAATTGATCATGAATATTATCACTGATGCTCTGGCCCCAATCTATGAATTATGTTATTTGACATCCAGGTTTTGAAATAAATTAATTTCATCATGGCACATCACTTTCTATAATAGTGTAATGATGTCAAATAACTCATTACATAAATTATACTTATGCAAGGTTTAAGGTAGCTTGGATGCTCCTTTCCTCTTTTCATTCAACCATGATTGAGTTATTATTGTCTTAAATGTATCTTTATTGTCTTCACAATGAGATTATCTAATCTTATTTATCATCTCTACATATTCATCCTTTGCAAAAGCCTATAACCAATGTTTATTGATTGGCCATCTAGGTTTTCAATCACTTTATCTTGGGAGAAGCTCACTTTCATAATTTATTTCTTCTAGTATTTGGCACAAACAAGCACTAAGTCAGATCATTTGACCGAGGTATGAAAACCTATTACATGCGTGAGTCCACTCTCAAAGGTTATTTAAGTGATAGGGGTTTTGTATTAATTTTTAATTCTCTTCTAAAAGTCATTCATGTTGACATGACCAAGTCTAGAATATCCAAGCTCTAGAAGGTCAATTTAAAGAGTAGACATTTTCTCATATCCTTTGTATTTTCATTTCATCTTGGTGGGTTTTTTCATAAGGGAATCAATTATTGAAAGGAATACATGATGTTTTTTTAATATAAAACAATGATGGAGGATGAGTTTCTATGGATGCAATGAGCAACTGATAGAGTTCATATAAGCTACAATTTTTGACTAAAATCAATTTGTAATACTTCACATAAGAATAAAATAGGTTACTTATTTTTATCCTAGAGAAAAAATAAATAACATGTTAAAATGCAATTTTTTTGACACGGACTACATTAGCGAAAGAATAATTAATAAGAATAGACAAAAAAATAACCTACAATTGGATGTAATAGTAAGGGATAGATATTTTAGATCAAAATCACCTAGCATAGAGGATCTCTAAGGTAGACACCAAGGACACAGAGTGTTGAACACAATGAAGGAGGTAGGATAGTCATTTGAAAACACACCAAGAGGTTTCAAATTTTTTTGTATGGATAAGAACCCTCAATACCAATTTATAAAATATTTAGCATGATTTTAATGCTTTAAGATGAATTTATAACAATGTTAGTTACATTGGATTTTGCTAGGCCATTAGGAACACTTAAATTTTAAATTTTTATCATTTTAAACTATTAAATCAGTGATATCATTGAAGTTTAGAACTGAAAACATTCTAGGAACAACCTTCATCAATGATGTCAACAACATCATGAACTGATAATGTTTTGTGAACAACTTCTTTAGTGATATTGGTGAATCTAGGTTTGTTGGGAACCAAGGTCTGAGTTGGAACAAGGCATGCATAAGTAAAATTAACACATTTAGGCACTCAACTTTAGGAACAAGATGAATTTTTTAGACTAAATGTTTTTAATTAAAATTCATCACCTCGACTTAGCCAGTGTAATAGAGTAAGAATTGGTAGAAATTGGGGAATCCATTTTTTAATGGCAATACAAGTGTAAGAGATGAGGCCATTTTTTACAAGGAAATTATCATCTTATATATCATTAGATTATGTATTCCACATAGATGATGATTTCTTGTGTTTCTCATGTAACTAATTCAAGGCATTTGCAAGAGGTTTCCAATAATGTTATATAATATTAAAAGTATCAAAAAAGGTTCGTGGACCTAGTTAGTGTATCATGACACATTATTTGAAATTTATTTAAATTAGTCTATTGAAATACATATTTTATTGAATTCCATTTATCTTATATTATATCTTAATAATTATTCTAGATTAGGTTTGTATTTGACATATTTTCCTAGTATTTTTTGGCTTTTTAACTTGCCTTTTCTTATTTGCACCCACATGCATATACTAACTTGATCAATAATGATCTTAATTACTTCAAATAAAAGGTTGGTAATGTTTTAATAAATTATATGGTAATTATTATATCTCAAAATTTTACCCTATGAGAGGGTGATTTAACCCCTTTTAACTTGAGCTATGCAATGGGATTGACTCTAAGTTGTGGGTGACCTCTAAGTGAGTCAAACCTCTATATTTTCAGCTAGATCCCAAAATACAACACCTATACTAATAATACGACTTGATTTGACATGGAAAAGGGAAATAAGAATACTAATATACCCAAAACAACTTGGAGGTGATGCACCAAACATGAAAACCACAACTTGTTGAAAATGCATTATGAAGTACCAACTTACAATCTGATTATGCTCGTCTAAACAACCCCTATTACACTAGTGTTTCAATATGAAGGTTTAAATGATTACATGAGTAATAGGATGATTAAATAAAGGTGGTAATGGCAACACTAATTACTTATCAATATTGTAAACAAGCAAATAAAGTAGAACACTTCATATGACCTGTGAAAGGCAACAAACTTGCATAAGACATGAAACATGAAGGACAAATGGAAAGAATATGAATATCACTAAATAATCATCGATAAAACATCCTAAAAATCAATATTTTAAAGATATAATTATAAAATCCATCTTGAATTCACTTCAATAGGAAAGTACAAGTCTCAATTTTGGCAAGGATTCACCATTCAAAAAAGTATGGATCCTAAACTTAGCCAAAAAATGGTTGCTCTTATAGAGAATGGTGAAGAGAGAGAGGGGTGTAGTAGATAAGGGGTGACAAATATCAAGCATGATAAAACTAGTTACAAAGAAATGAAAAGTTATGAAACAGTCCACCAAGTATGCTATGCCATGTGTTGACCCTTTGAAGATGTTCCATCCTTCCAAGTAGCATAAGAGTTACAACTTGGCTTGACACCTTGACTAACATCTTGGAAAATACACTTATTTCATGAAAGGAGTAAAAAATAGACCCTAAAACCATGAATTAAACTTAAACTTATTTGAAAAACCTCATTGAACATCTACCATTCCTTAGGAAACTCCTCTGACCTGCCATTCCATCAGTTATATGCACAAGTATCTTGTAACTCTCTATTTCCCATGCCTAGATTGGTCCAAGTGGCCTAAAACTCAAGTTAGTCTTCTTAAAATATTAAAATATATATTAATTTTATTAAAATATGTTACTATGCCTAAAAAACATCATTTTGGTTCTTGGACCAACTCCCCAAAACTCATTTTGCTCCTCAAGTCTTCAATAACCCTAATTTCCTTGTAGCATTTTTTTTTGTATTTTTCTCCTTATGTGGGAGTTGTATGGGTAAAATTTAAAACATAAGATCATATTATATCTTACATATCCATACCAAATTTCATCATTATAATCTAAGTGGAAACCCATTTTTTCTACCAATTAGGCCTAATTAGGCCTCCTTGCTTTGGGCCTTGTTTTCTTTCTCCAAATTTTTTATACATATATGAAATCAAAAAAAATAATGTGATTAAATTTACCTAGGACATTACCAACCTCCTTGTCAAATTTGGGGTCTTGAGACCTTGTAGAAGTATGCAAACCAAGAAATGGCCAAGTGACCTATTCTCATTTTGAGCTTGTTTGAGATTGCCTTGAAAAATAGGCATAGTTTAGTAATTTAAAGAATATATAGTGAAATTTTTTGCACTTAAATGGATATAAAATGTCCAAAATTACCTAATAAAATTATTTTTAAGCTCTCCCATACTCATAGCACCTAAAAAACACCAAAACATGCTAAAAAAGGCATTTGTACCAATTTGTAGAAGTGATGTCAAATTAAAATTTCATAAGGTTAACCTCCTTTGAGTCCTTAACATAATAAAAGAGGTTTAAAGATAAAAATATGTTATTATATGTGCTTTTTAGCTCATTTTCCCATGACTGGTCACTATCAGGGTTTAGAAGGGGTTTTAGACCTGTTTGGGGTCTTAACAATTGCTCATAAAGAATATATAATTAAATAACCTCCTTCTACTTGGAAATTATTTTTATTATATCCCTTAAATTTTTATACTCCAATCCAAATTGTGAGCAATGGAATGATAATTTGAAGTTGTTCTTCGAGTAGCTTGCTTATTGTTTCTCAAACCCAAGAGAGGTCTACCTTGAGTTCTAGGTCTCAATAATTCATTTGACTATTGTGAATAGCTAATAAAAATATAAAAAACCCCTATTTATGATTATTGATTCTTAGTAAGTTCTCATTACCTTCTATATCAATTTGGTACACTGATCATGCTATTTGGGGTTTAAGCTTGCTCTCTCTTTGCCAACCCTCAAGGGATTTGGAGTGAAATCTAACATTTGTTTCACTTGAGAATGAATGGATAAATATTTTATGACTATTTAATTCCATAATGATCCATTTATGGGGTTTTATAACTTGCTTCATGCCCTTATAGCTTAAGTGGATCTATAGATCTCATGGCTGCCCTTGCCCACGGAGTGGACAGGGGCTGAGACAAAATAATGGATATGTCCACAAATGGTATGATCTTTGTGAGAACATGTAAACTTAAATACACTCATGACAAAAAAATTTACCAAATTTAAAATATTTATCATGCCTATAGAGGCCTCAAAACTCATTTATCCTAAAACTAGCTAGTTAGCTGCTTGAGTTTTTATGCTTCATGGGTCCATGACTGAGTTTGTTTATTTTCACCTTGTCACTATGGTGTGAGAGTGAAAATAAGGCCTTGGTGATGTTATATGAGCCTCTTTAAATTGTCCTTATCATTCCTTAGTCACTTATCAATCCTATATACCCTATCAAATCACCATCTCTCTTCATCTCTTTCTAGCTTACACTCTACCAACACTGGATGTAGGTAATAGTCTCATTATGGATCTTTTAGTAGTTATTAGACGTATATTTGAGAATTAAAATACATGTTATCATGTCACTTAGGATATCAAATTCCATTTCAAACATTAATAATAACTACTTGAACTTTTTCTTCGACCTTCTTACACACCTCTTCATCACACCCTGTAGGTGGCTATAGGTGTTGATTGTGACAATGAGTAATTTTGGAGGTATTTAAGGTCTCATTAATTATAATTACTAACCTTATCAATTTACTCTTAAACTTGGGTAGAATATCCATTTATCTCAAAGATATTTCCAATACCTTCTTCACAGTGCATACATTTGATCTAAGTTTCACATACCTCAAGAGCCATCCAAACACTGTGTTGTTTCCTAATTTGAGTTATCTTTACTTAGTATCTACCTATGATTTTCCATGCCCATAAATTTACCTCTAATTTATCCAAATAATCACTTTTCAATATTGACACCTTTGACTCATTACTCTACCTTTTGAACATAGACTTTTCTTCATTATGAGCCTGATTGTGTATGAGAATTTGACCCTCGTACGAACTGTGTCCAAGTTTTAGATCTTTAAATTGACACAAATATACCCCCAAAGTCCCTCTAATGCTATTTAATTTCCTTGAAGTTCCTATTAAGTTCCACTCTCCTCTCAAACATCTAGGTTTTTCCTTGTTTGCATTTTTGGTTTCACACCTTCAAAGCATAGTAGTAGTGACAGTCTAGGAATCTTAGAATAGGTTCTATCCACTCCATAATTACTTAGCACTTATAAATCTCTAAAAATCATTGAGAAACCATTTTTAACCTTTTCCAAGTCTATAAATTCATACAAAAGTACATACATGATCTACATGTTACACATACCTCCATGACCCAAGCCTAACACTACTATAGGTGGATCTTTCAACTCAATGGATCAAATAGTTAAATGCATCATGGTTTAGGTCTCTAAGAATTCTCAAGGAATTTCGTTGCTCAACTCCCATGTCACAAGTGCATATATTCATCTCATTATATATAGACCAATATCTAACCCTTAGTCTTCTATTTTATTTTATTCCTCACCCTATCATTGTATGAACTTGAGGTCATTTTGTGTTCCCTTAGCCTATAGGTGTTGTAGGTGTCATTTGACTATTAACTTAGTTCATTATCCTCTTTTATTAACTACTAATGACCTAATAGTTTCAAGGTATTGTATCTTTTTTGTATCTAGTTGAAGAGACTTAGATAAATCTCCATTGTCTTAGCCTTTCTAATGTTGATTTAACATTATTTAGGTCAAAATGGACACTTACAGGCCCTAGGCCTGTAGGTTTAATTTTGACTACAAGTGACTACACAAGGTCATCTTCCCTGAGTTATTTGAGTTTCTTAAACTTATTAACTCATTACATACCAACCTATCTTTGTTTACTAGTCCACAAAGCTTTTAGGCCATGCTTCTTATCATCTCAAATTGACCCCACAATCCTGTATGAACTATATACATAATCCTCTGATGCATAAGCTCTGTGTGTTGTGTTAGAACATTCCAATGGCTCATTCAACTTGATGATGGAAATAATCAAGTACAATGGATACATGAAGGTATGAATATGAGTATCAAGATCATCTCATATATTTAAGCATTCTCAAACACTCTTACAATCTGTACCACTGTATACACAATCACTTATGATCCTCATTGAAAGTGTGTATTGAACTAACATCTTGAACTAATTATGCCTCCAATAGTATAATATTATCTCAAGAACTTCACACTATGGTATGTTACTGGAATTTGAACCAAATTAGAACTTAAACCGCCATTGGACTGTGTAAACATAGATCATGTTCCCAAAAGCAAGTGCTTGAAGAAGATGGACTAAAACACATTTGAGACAAAATATTAATGAAATAATTAAATTGAGGGAGTTTACATGAAAAATGGATCACTATAAACCTCTGGGAATCACCACCATGAAGATAAAATAGAGACTTACAACATAACTCATTAGAACAACTTATACACCGAGGCCGTCTATCTTCACGTGAAAGTAACTCAAAGAGGTGAAATGGTTGATGAAATCAATGTGAAAGGGAGATACAAGATCTATAGAAAAAAACCTCAAAAAAATTCCTCTCCATCAATTTTGAGCTGGAAAACATGTGTAAGAACAGACTCCTCGGATGCATAGGCTATAATGACATGCTATCATTATTAGTGATTGTTCATAAAAAAATAGGACACCATTGTACAAACAAATGCCACTATTTTTAATATCATTAGGGACCCTAACAATGGCCACAATTTTAGGTCCTAAATCTCTCTCTCTTGACCATAACATCCACTTCTATTTTGTCTTTCTAAGCTTGTGAAGGTAGTGTTGGAGGAAAAGCGTGTTTGTAGTATCAGTTCAACCTAAAACTTGGTCTAAATCTAGGAAATGATGTGAGGGAGACCAAGAGACACTTCAAAACCATTTTGAACTGACGATTGATCCTTTAAGGTCGTACAAGTTCCAAAAAGTGCTTAAAACTACCATTTTTCCTATTTGGGGAGTTGAAACTACAAGTTTATTAGTACCTAACTAACACTAAATATTATATGACCTCTATCTAACACTAAGGTCATTTTTAATCCCTTTAAAATGTTCTCTTCTTTAAGTGGAACATCTCAGTCCTCTATATGGGTCAAAAGGTGGCCAAATTGACATTTTTTGCATTTACAAGTGAAATAAAGGTTAAAGAATGATAAAATGGCATTAACGACATTCAAAAAAACTTTTTAATGACTTTGAAACATATTACACCTTTCACCAAGTTTGACACAACAAGACCTTATGATTGACCTCTTGGAATAGACAAGTATTCATGAGACCAGAACTTGGACAAGGCTAAAGGCAAACATGACCATATGTGACTCTAGGACCTATTTAGACCATGAAAAATCCATATAACTACCCTATGAAAGTTTTAATTTAGAGGGGTTGACCTATTTTGACTTGGGGTCAAAATTTGGTCAACAATTTGGTAATTCACAGGGGTAGCCTGCCTGCAATGCTAATGGATTAGTGGTCTTGTCCTTTCATTAGGCAATGGGTTCAATTTGAAAGTAAAATTTGACACATACCTTGGAAAAAAATTAAAACTAGATGACAATAATACAAACACCATGCTTAACATGTGTCTAAAGACATTTAGAGGAAATAAACACACAAGGAAAGTAAAATAAATAGATGTGCGTAAAGCACTTAGGGAACTCAAAACCTACTCTAATATGTACAAAGATAGAACTAACCTCAATAACATGGATTCAAGTGAATCCCTTTGACTAAGATACTAAATTCTTCTCCATTGAGTCTTGCCAATTGGAAGGCATTGTGCTCCTTGCAAGCAATAATGACATAATGCCCACTTCATAATGCATCAAACTTGGTATGCTTACCCAGTTTGGCTATATCAAAATCCCACTTCAAGACAAAATTTCTTCTTCACTTATATTTGGTGACACTCCAAGGTGAGCATAACCTAATTTTTTATCTGTTTTAGGGCCATTAGTTCTAGCCATCTTATCTCCATAGGATCATTCTCCATCCTCTCAAGTTAATGTGAAAATTCAAGGGCTAGTAACTCAAGTGAAATAGGTAACCTAGCTTCTTTTCGATAGTGATCATATAAGGAAAATTGCCAATGGTAGCCTTATGAGTGATCTTATCAACCCAAAGGGCTGTCTTCAACTTAGTATGCCAAACTCCTTGATTATCCTCTATAGTTTTCTTCATAATTATGATTAAATTCTTGTTAATTGGACTTAGCTAGCCCATTGCTTTGATATTAATAATTTTAAGAGGTACTTAAATAAATTCCATGTTTTAGAGCCCATTCCATTTTTCTCACCCCACTTAAAGCCATGACATTATCAAAAATTATAGTTGTAGGCACTCCAAACCTTGTTACTATACTCTCATAGTAGTCAAGAGCTGAAGTTTCATTAGCCTCCTTAAGAGCTACTACCTCTGTCCACCTTGTGAAATACTCTGTGGCTATAAGGACCCATTTATGACCACCACTAGATGGAGGATAAACCCCCATTGCATGAATGGTTACTCAACCTGAATTGGATGAAGAGGAAGGGCTGTAGGTCTTTGTTTACATGCAAAAAGTGCACACTTTTGACACCTCCTAATCCAAGTATATGCATATTTTAATAGGTTAGACCAATAATAACTGGCCCTCATTATTTTTGTAGCTATAGTTCTAGGTACAAAGTGACCTCCTACTAGTCTCTCATGGAATTTCTCAAGAAGTTTTTCAACCTGATCTATTTAAACACACCTAAGTAACACCCCATTAAGATACTTTCTAAAGAAAACTCCATCTGTAAGGACATAAGGGATTGATTTTAGTCTAAAGTATATCCTTTTTTCTTGATTTAAACCTCTAGGACACTCACCTATTTAAAGAAATCTCACCATTTATTGGGTCAAACTTGGAGGAGATGAAGTTGAAATCACACTAGGATCTTCTTACAATGACAAAACCACTTCTCCTTCCTTATTTAAGTTTGATACTAGGTGTTCACAAAGCCCTCTTCCTCTCACAAGATTAGTGGCCTTGATCTCTACATCATATTCCATCACTTTGGTTATCCACCCAGCTCTCTTTTCATTCATATCTTTATTTTAGAGGAAGTCTCTTATGCTTGGGTAAGAGACCATCTCATTAATCTTGTTATTGGACACCATATGTATGAATTTATTGAGACTTATTATCATAGCCAACACTTGCTTCTTAATAAAGGTATACTTTTATTCATAGTCTTCATGTCCTTGACTAATAAAAGCTATGGGATACTCAAGTCCTTCAACATTTTTTTGCATCAACATGGAAGATATTTTTTGAGCATTAGCAAAATCATACAGGAAGAAATCCTTAGAGAAATTTGGATTTATTAGCATAGGTGCTTGAACAATGGCTTGTTTAATGGCCCCAAAACTGGTCTTCCCTTTTTCAGTCTATTGTAAACTTTGGTGTTTCTTCAACATGACTATTATTGGCTTCACAAGAGTGGTAAATCCAGGTATGAACCTTATTACATAGTTAATCTTCCCAATAAAACTTTGAAAAGATTTCTTATGCTTAGGTAGTGATAAATCTAGAAAGGCTTCAACCCTATTGCGATCAATGGCAAGTCCATCCTTAGAAACAATGTGTCCAAGTAACTTACCTTCATGAACAATAAACACACACTTATTTGGGTTTAGAGACACCCCATATTGCCTACATCTTTCAAAAATATGCCGTAGATGCTTCAAATGATCACTTGCATTCTAGGATAAAACTGTTATGTCATCAAGGTATATCAACACTATGTCATTAATCAAACCTTGGAAAGCCATGTCTATGGCCCTTTGGAATGTAGCACTTGAATTAGATAGCCCAAATAGAACTATATTTTAGGCATATGTCCCCCATCTTGTATTAAATTCTATCTTTTATTGATCTTCCTCTTTGACCAACACTTGGTTATACCCTGAATAGCCATCTAAGAGTGAGAAACATTGAGCGCCAGCCACCACTTGAAGAAGTATTTGTTACATTGAAGGTAGAGGATAGTGATCCTCTAATGAGAATATATTCAAGTCTCTTTATTCTACACATAACCTAATTTCACCACTCTTCTTTCTCATTGGTACAAGATTAGCAACCCATGAAGAATGCTTGATAAGAAAGATAATATTTGACTCAATCAACTTGGTGAGTTTATTTCTCATGAGCATATTAACCTTAAGGTTGAATGGTATTTGTTTTTGGCTGACAGATGTAATCAAATTTTATAGTGTGTTGAGCTAATAAAAGATAAAACCCTTTGAGATCACTATACTCCCAAGCAAAGACATCTTCAAATTCTCTACATAACTCAATGAATGTGTCCTTTTCTTCTTATCTACATACCTTTCCAAGATTTAGTAACTTGTCTTTGAATATGGATAATCTATCATTATGATGTTCCTTTGTGGATATGCTTACATTGTATTCCATCATTTGATCACTTTCATTGAATATACTTTCAAGAGTCACCAGCCCTTTAAGCAGCTTGTTAGACCTTAGTCATACAATTTATTCCCCATACTGATGCTGCAACCTGGCTTGATTTTTGGAAGAGAACTTAGCTTCATGTTATAAGAAATATGGTATTTGTTTTTCACTTTCAAACACTTTACAATTTACATCATTATCTGATATGGAAGGCCTTACAACTACCATAATATGTGACTATAATTTTGGACTCTTGACATCATTTGGAATATCAAATTGTGCTCCAATTGAATCCAATCTATAAACATGTTGATTTTCTTCCATTAGGAATGATTTGATGTCAAAGGATTTAAAATATTAAATAATGTCCCATACTATATGCTTATATGACTTCAACAAGGTGTTTTTGATGCAATCTTACCTCATACTTGATGCACAACTAGTTCACTATCTCCAATGGATTGAACTTACTTGATACATCTCTTCCTTGCCCATTGAAGCCCATGAATGAGAGCCTCATATTCTAATAAATTAAAATAAAAACTGAATTGGAACCTAATATCTAAGTATTACCTTTCATTTGATGGAGAAACAAGCATCATACCATATCCTACACCATTCTTACTCCTTGATCCATCAAAGAACATTTTCCACAAACCATCACCATCATCACTAGGATTGAAAGAGAAGGTATGATTGTACCTTCCTCATGTAAATAATAAACCCTAAGATCATATTCTTTAACTCCTCTATATGGATCAAACTCATGAGTTTTTTCCCCCCACTCATCTAGAAAAATATTATGTATGCCATCCACAGGTGTAAGTGGTTCTTGATCGTTAGCTTGATCTCCCTCATCAATATTAGTGTAATTCATGTTAGATGAATTTTATACATAAGGATCCACATTAAAATTGGTTGAAGGCTCAAATTTTATAGTCAATTTATCACCATATCTAGTCCTAAGTGCCATATAGGACCAATCTGAAGTTAAATACCCCCCAATCTTGACGGTAAAATCTCTTGACAAGAAAAGAGCAAAGTGAGGTGGCACATCAACAACCACTACATCTTGGGATATAGAGAAAGTCAGAAAATCATGAAGATTCAATTATAAACCTTTGATCATGCTAACTATTTTGGTAGCTGATCCATCAAGTTGTAGTACTCCTTTTTAATTTGGTTTATACTTCAACTTTAGCTTATCCCCTACTTGTTTTGGCATAACTTAGCTACTTGCTCCAATATCATTAAACAATTATGAACCAATTCATCTATAATGATAATAAAGAGGTATAATGGAGGAGGGTTTTCCTTTTTCTTAGTTTTTCTTGGCTACCCATCCTTGATCTTCACTTCATTGGTCAAAACTGCCCCTCTTTCACTAGTCTACCTAGATGATGCATTGAGCTTGGATAACTCATTTTGGAATAATATTATCTAGCCAAGTATGGTTAATGTTTACTATATTGTAATTATTACATGAACCTTATTCATTTTTCCACAATATTCATAGGAGATCTATCAACTTTTTGAGCCAAAACACTACTACTAATTTGTGACACTTGATGTGTAGGAGCAGGAATATAAGAAGATTTAACATTTCAAGTTTTTTGATTGATTTGATTCATAAAGGTTGCATTTTATATTCTTGATCCTTGGTATGATTGATATATTACATTTGGACCACTACTTTTTCCTTGAACTTCTTTAACCACTCTCTTTTTTTACCTTGTATTTGCAGCTATGGAACTTGGATCAACATTAAGATTTCCTTGGTAGTTGATAGCACACGAGTCCTATTGATAATAGTTCATCATGGTAGAATTTTATTGAGTATCCCCTTAATTCCCCTTCATTGGTCACTTCTCCATTAGACATCTCTTTTTGAGTTATGGAAGGCATTATTCCCCATTGATCCATATAAGCTTGATTGAAAGCTTCATTTGCATAAGTGGAAGGATCATGAGGTTGTTGCCATGTAGGTTGCTCTCCATTATCTCATAAAATATTATTTTTAATAGGTACAAGTGCCTTGGAAGGATAAATAACATTATGATTTTGTCCATTAGGCTGCCTTACTTGAGTTAGATGCCCTTGTCCTTAGTATTGACCTTGTCCTTGGTATTGACCTTGAAAAGGTAATATAAGAGATTGATATGGCTGGAAAGGACATTGATAAGACCTCCATTGATTCTTTTTTTTTTGCATCTTAAGATCTTGGATTTATTCTCTAAGAGTCTTAATCACATCATCTTCTTTTTGTTTGTTTGATTGCCTAGGGGAAACTTGTTTGTGCTTGGGTGTGGGGATAAGAGCAATGGAGGATATGGGAGATTGTACATTAGGAAACAAAGTCATGGGAGGCCTAAGATAAATTTTCCAAGCTTGGATCAAGTTTTTCTTAGCTATTATATAAATGTCATATGCATTTGGTAGAGTATTCCCACCCATTGATTGAATCATAACACCAATATCACTATTAAGGCGTTGAAATAATAGACAAAATCATAGTTTAGGGTGGGACTTACTAAGATTGGGATTCTATCCCATGTTTTTTGAAACATAACACTAAAATATTTCATGGATTCATGAGGAGCTCTCTTTATAGTAGTCAATTGTTCGACCAAGGACAAATGGTCACTTTTATCTTCAAATCTCTTACTTAATTTGTCTCCCAAATCATCCCATGAGTCAATTGAACTGGGGCCTAATGTTTCATATCATTCCAAATATTTTCCTTTGAAACTAATTTCCAAAAACCTGATTGTTACATTCTCTTGTGTGATATTGTAAAAGTTGGCCATGTCTCTAATATGTTCAATGGGGGTAAGAGAAGTCTCTCCATTGAAGTAAGGCACACTTTTGAGGGAAACCATTGGAATATCATCATATTACTGAAGGTTCAAAGGAGAATCACCATTTAAGGGAAAAAAGGGTAGATTTATAGCCATGTTATTATCATTAGGAGATATTGAGTAATCTAGGATAAAGAGCCTCTTTCTAGGTAACTTATTGTATGGGAGAGTGTGAAGAAATCTCTTTCTCTTTTATGAATACAACGGTAATTCAAGGAATTAAAATGGGATACATTTTTATTTTGATCTTGTGGTCACCTTTAGCATAAAATTAGGCTAAATAATCAATAAATAGGAGTTTAAAATCTTTTAGAGTCTCCAAATGTTGCATGAAAAATGCTGCTACTACTACAATAATGCTAAGACCAACATATATCTTGGATAGCCTCTTGTATTTTGAATCTCACCAGGTATGCTAGAATAATTATATCTCAAAATTTCACCTTATGAGAGGGTGATTCAAGCCCTCTCAACTTGAGCTATGTAATGGGATTGACTCTAGGTTGTGGGTGACCTCTAAGTGAGTCAAACCTATAGATTTTGGGCTAGCTTCAAAAATACAGCACCTAGACTAATACTACCACTTGATTTGACATGGAAAAGGGAAAGAAGAGTACCAATATAACCAAAACAACTTAGAGGTGATGCACCAAACATGAAAACCACAACTTGTTGAAAATTCACTATGGAATACCAACTTATAATCTGATTATGTTACTCTAAACAACCCCTATCACACTATTGTTTAAATATGAAGGTTTAGATGATTACATGAGTAATAGGATGATTAACCAAAAGGTGATAATGGAAATACTAATGAATTATAAATCCTCTAAACAAGAAAACAAAGTAGAAGACTTCATATGACCTGTGAAAGGCAACAGACTTGCATAAGGCATGAAACATGAAGGACAAATGCAAAGAATATGACTATCACTTAACACTCATCAATAGAAAATCCTCAAAATCACTCTTTAAAAGATATAATTAGAAAACATATATTCAATTAAATTCAACAGGCAAGTACAAGTCTCAATTTTGGTAGGGCTTTGCCATATAAAAATGTGTGGATCCTAAACTTAGCCAAAAATGGTTGCTCTTATATAAAATGGTGAAGAGAGAGAGGGGCACATTAGAGAAGGGGTGGAAAGTGTCATTAGAGAAGGGGTGGAAAGTGTCAAGCATGAGAAAAATAGTTACAAAGAAAGAAAAAGCTATGAAATATTTTATCAGGTATTCCATTCTATGTGTCGACCCTCTGAAGATACTCCATCCTTCCAAGTGGCATAAGAGTTACAAATTGGCTTGACACCTTGACTAAAATCTTAAAAACTACCCTTATTACATGAAAGGAATGAATAAAGGACCCTAACACCATGAATTAAACTTAAAATTATCTAAGATAACTCATTAAACATCTTCCATTCCTTAGTTAACTCCTTTGACCTACCATTCCATCAGTTATATTGATCCAAAACTCGAAAGCTTTGGTTGAAAGATAATTCAAGAAATAAAAACAAAACAATTCAAAATAATGCTATCTCTGAGAAGAGATGTTTTATTGATCAAATTTGCAGACCCAAACATATGCTTATCTCTGAGAAGAGATGTTTGATTTCTATTTCGGGTTACATCTTCATTTATACATGTTTTGAAGGTGTGGGGAGGATGTGTAAGGTCACCAATCTTGAGGGAGATGAATTGGTTTGACTTCCACAATTTACAACAATACATAATTCAAGGAATTACTATTTTTAGAAACTTACTATTTTTAGACTACACTACTAAAATTGAAATTTGGGACACTTCCATTGGGTTTTATGGGGTCAAAATTCATTGATCAGAGCTCAATTCCATCTCATGATGTTCCCCTCATTATTAAATTTCCAACAGTTCAAACGGCGAGTCAATTGGAGTTATGGTGCAAAAGTTATGGCCCCTGGAAGTTCCGTCATCAATTGGGGTGGACCCATCACCTGAATTGTCATCTGAATTATTGCCCAGATCATATATGCATAGGTGTCTTATAACTCTCCATTTCCCATGCCTATATTTGTCAAAGTGGCCTAAAACTCAAGTGCATATTATTAAACTCATAAAATATATATTAAAGGTATTAAAATATGTTATTATGCTTAAAAAATACCATTTTGGTTCTTGGACCGACTCCCAATTTTTTTTTTTGCTTCTGAAGTCTTTAATAGCCCTAATTTCCTTATAGCATTTTTTTCCCTTTGTGTGGGAGTTGTAAAAATAATATTTAAAAAATAATGGAATATTATAGTATCCTCTATTTAATTACATATACATACCAAATTTCATCTTTAGACTTTGAGTGGAAGCCCATTCTTTCTATCCTTTTCTTCTGCCAATTAGGCCTCCTTAATTTGGACCCTATTTTCTTTCTCCAAAATTATGATACAAATTTTAAATCACAAAAAAACATGTGTGATTAAATTTACCTAGGACATTACCAACATTAATGTCAAATTTGGGGCCTTGAGACCTTGTAGAAGTATGCAAACCAAGAAATGGCCAAGTGACCTAGTCTGATTTTGAGCCTATTTGAGACTGCCTTGAAAAATAGGCCTAGTTTGGACATCTATAAAATATAAAGTGAGATTTTTTGGAATTTAATGGATATAAAAATTCTAAAATTACATCATCCCATGATTTGGAAGCTCTCCTTTTCTCATAGAATCTAAAAAACATCAAAAACATGCAAAAATAGGGCATTTGTACCAATCCGTACAAGTGTCATTAGCATAAAAGTTCATGGGGGTAACATCCTTGGAGTCCTAAATAACATCCAAAATTTTTTATGATAAAAATATGCCATTATATGCATTTTAATCTCATTTTCCCATGACTGCTCACTATCAAGGTTTAAGAGCAGTTCTAAGCCTATTTGGGGTCTTAACAATTGTTAATAAAGAATATAATTAAATGAACTCATTACACTTGGAAAAACTTATTATTATACCATTTAAACTATCCCAAAAGTTTTAAACTCCCATGAAAAGTGTGAGCAATGGTATGAGCATTTGAAGTTGCTCTTCGAGTGGCTTGCTTAGTGTTTCTCAAGCCCAATAGAGGTCTACCTTGATTTTTGGGTCTCAAAACTTTATATGAATATTTTTAATAGCTTATATATATCTTAAAAAACCATTTTTATGATTATACATTCTTAATAAGTTCTCATTACCCTTATATATCAATCTGGTACACTGATCAGGTTATTTGGGGTTTAAACTTGCTCTCTCTTTACCAGCTCTCAAGGGCCTTAGAGTGAAAGATGACATTTGTTTCAATGTGAGAATGAATGGATACCTATTTTATGACCATTTTATTCCCTCAATATCCATTTATGGGGTCTTATAAGTTATTTCATGCCCTTAGTGCTCAAGTGGATCTCTAGGTCTCATGGCTGACCTTGCCCAAGGATTGGACATGGTTTGAGATAAAAAAATGGATATGTACACTAATGGTATGAACTTGGAGAGAAAATTTAGAATTAAATACACTCATCACCACAAAATTTACCAAATTTCATATCTTTATCATTCCTATAGAGGCCTCAAAACTCATTTTTCCTAAAACTAGCTAGTTGGTTGCCTGAGTTTTTATGCTTCATGGGCCCATGACCGAGTTTTTTTATTTTCACCTTGTAAATATGGTATGAGAGTGACAATAAGGAATTTTTTATGTTTTATGATCCTTCTTGAAATTTTAATTATCCTTCCTTAGTCATGTCTCAGTTCTATGTATCCTATCAAAGCACCATCTCTCTTCATCTCTTTCTAGCTTACACTCTGCCAACACTGGCTGTAGTTAACAATCTCATTATGGATGTTTTAGTAGTTATTAGAGGTATATATAATAATTTAAAAAAAAATTATCATGTCAATTTGGATAAAAAATTCCATTTCAAACATTAATATCAACTACTTAAACTTTTTCTTTAGCCTTCTTACACACCTCTTCATCACAACCTATAGGTGGCTATAGGTGTTGATTGTGAAAATTAGTGCCTTAGAGGTATTTAAAGTCTCATAACCTTCTCAAGTTACTCTTCAACCTAGGCATAATCCCCATTAAACTCAAATATTTTCCAACACCTTATTCATAGTCCATACATTTGATCTAAGTTTCACATACCTCAAGAGCCATCCAAACACTGATCTGCTTCCTAATCCGAGTTCTCCATACTCAAGGTCTACCTTTGAGTTTCCATGCCCATAAATTTTCCTCTGAGTTATCCAACCCATCAAGTTTAAACATTGACACCTCTAACTCATGACTCTACCTTTTGAATATAGACTTTTCTTCATTATAGGCCTGACTATGTATGAGAATTTGACCCTTATTATACAAATTGTGTCCAAGTTTTAGGTCTTGAAATTGACACAATCAGACCTCCCAAGTCCCTCTAATGCTCTTGCATTTCCTTGAAGTTCTTATTGAGCTCATCTCTCCTGTCAAACGTCTAGGTTTTTCATTGTTTGCATTTTTGGTTTCACACCTTCAAAGCATGGTTGTAGGTGATAGTCTAGGAAACTTGGAATAGGTTATATCCAATCCATAATTACTTAGAACTTAAAAATCTCCAAAAATCATTGAGAAAACCTTTTTCACCTTTTCCAAGTTCATAAATTCATACACAAGTACATACATGATCTATATGTTACACATACCTCTATGACCCAATCCTAACATTGTTGTAGGTGGATTTTTCAACTTAGTGGGTCCAATACTTAAATACATCATGGTTTAGGTCTATAAAACTTCTAAAGGACATTATTTACTTAACTCCCATATAAAAAGTTCATATATTCATCTCATTATATATAGACCAATATATAACCCTCAATCCTCTATTTTATTTTGTTCCTCACCCTATCACTATATGAACTTGAGGCCATTCTTCCCTCAGCCTATAGGTGTTGTAGGTGTCATTTGACTGTTAAATCAGTTCATTGTCCTCTTTTTTTGACTATTGACCTAATATTTTCTTCAAGGGTTTGTCTCTTGTTTACATCTTTTTGAAGAGACTTGGAGAGAAATCTATTATCTTAGCCTTGTTAATGTTGATTTGACATTGATTAGGTCAAAATGGAGACCTTTAGGCCATAGGTTTGTAGGTTTCATTATGATTGCAAGTGACTACACAAGGTCATCTTCCTTGAGTTCTTTGATTTTCTCAAAGTTATCAACTCACTACATACCAACTTGTTTTTGTTTACTAATCCACAAAGCTTTTAGGCCATGCTTCTTATCATATCAAACTGATCATACAGTCCTGTACGGACTATATACATAGTCCTCTTATGCATAAACTCTGTGTGTTATCTTAGAAAATTTTGATGGATCATTCAATTAGATGATGTAAATAATAAATTCTAATGGATATATGAAGGTATGAATATGACTATCAATATCATCTAATGGCTCTAAGCATTCTCAAACACTCTTACAATCTGTACCATTATATACATAGTCACTTATGATCCTCATTGAAATTGTGTATTGAACTACCATCTTGAACTTCTTATGTCTCCAACAGTGTAATATGATCTTATGTACTTCACACTATAGTATGTTACTGGTATTTGAACCAAATTAGAACTTCAAACCTCCATTCGATTGTGCAAACATAAATTATGTTCCCAAAAGCAAGTGCTTGAAAAATATGGACTAAAATGCATTTGAGATAAAAGATCAATGAAATCATGAAAATGAGGAAGTTTTTGTGAACAATGGATAACTATAAACCTCTGATAATCACCACCATGAATATAAAATAGAGACTTACAACATAACTCATCAAAACAACTTGTACACCAAGGCCCTCTCTCTCTCCAAGTGAAAGTAACTCACAAAGGTGAATTAGATGATGAAACCACCATGAAATTGAGTTTCAATACCTCTATAAAACACCCTAAAAAACATTCATATCCATATATTTCTAAGCTAGATAAATAGGTGCAAGAATAAACCCTTATTGGATGCATATGCTATAGTGACCTAATGTCATTGTTACTAATTTTTCATAAATAATAGGCCACCATTATACAAAATATTTCCACTATTTTTAATCTCATTAGGGATCTTAAAAATGGCAATAATTTCATCTCTTAAGTCTCTCTCTCTCTCTCTTGACCATACCATCCACTTCAATTTTGCCTTTATGAGCTTGTGAAGGCAGTGATGGAGGATAAAAGTTGTTTGTAGTATCAGTTCAACCTAAAACTTGGTTGAAAGTTGGGAAATGATGTGAGGGATATAAATATATAGTTAAAAACTATTTACAACTGACAACTAATCCTCCAAGGTTGTACAAGTGCCTAAAAGTGCTTAAAATTACCATTTTTCCTGTTTAGGGAGTTGAAACTATAATTTTGTCAGAATCTGACTGATACTAAACATTATCTGACCTCTATCTAACACCAAGGTCATTTTTAATCATTTTTAAATGTTCTCTTATTGAAGTGGAATGTCCCATTCCTCTATATGGGCCAAAATGTGGCCAAATTGACATTTTTTGCATTTGTAAGTCAAATAAAGGTTAAATAATGATGGGATATGATTAATGACATTTAAATAATTTTTTTTAATGACTTTGAAACATATTAAACCTTTGACCAAGTTTGACACAACAAGACCTTGTGATTGACCTCTTGGACTAGACAAATATTCATGAGACTAGAACTTGGACAAGGCTAAGGAAGGGCCAACATGACTATATGTGATTATCTAAGACCAATTTAGACCCTGAAAAAGCCATATAACTACCTTATAAAGTTTAAATTTAGAGGGGTTGATCTATTTTTACTTGGGGTCAAAATCTAGTCAACAGTCATAATGAAAAAACTCCCATAGCATTTTTTTTGTTATGATATCATTTTCATAATATTTTTGTCATGGTGTTCACAAAGAATACATTTGGGAAGTTCATTTACTCTAAAAAATTTCTTGGAAAATTCCAAGTGGTTGTTTTTTTCCATCCATATAATTTTTTATTAATTTTTCTTTAAGGTCATGAATGGATGTTGATTCTCTAAAACCCTTGAATCAATGTGACACTAATATCCTCATCATTGGTCTCTTCATCTACAAGACCATTATAAATGGGAGTTTCAATTCCCTGATTATCATCACATTTATTATAGAAGATATGCTCCTAGTCTTAGTTTAATTGCACATTTTCCATGTGATATAATGTTCTTTTGCACAATTATTTTTTCTGGGTGTGTTTTAGATAGTTTCAAGGGTTCTAATCACTTGTATAGGGTCTTTTTTAACCCCCTAAACCTTCTCCAATAATCAGCCAAGTCATATCAACCCTCTGTACCTTCCAATGCTTAACAATTTAGTGTCTTTTGACTGTATTTGTATGACAGTCAGCAGGGTTCAAAATTTTCCTTATCTATTTCAATGATCAATGGACTTCAAGATGTTATAAAAACATGTCCATACCTTAAGTGATTACCCTGTTCCCATACTTATAACAAAGAAGACATTTTCAATGCATTTACCTTGCAAAAACATACAAATGTCTGACCCTTGCCTGTATACTGTCACTTACAGTTCTGAATTTCAACAGTTGAAGTTTTGAGATATCAAAGAGATTTCTAAGCATGTTTCTTCTTGATCTAGTTTTATGCTTGCCTTAGGGACTTATTTCCACACCATTTTAGACTCCATACAAATATTTTTACTTGGAGTTTACTTAAGACAGTGGGCTGTATTTTTAAATTCCTGAATATCTTGTTTAGGCCTGTTTAGGCTTCTTTTAGATTTCAAAGCTCTTAAAGTCTTTTGTTTACATAAATACCAGTTTAAAATTATTATCAACATACAAAATACCCAGTCTCTCTCAATATTCCATAGAGAACCATCATACACACACTTACACAGGACTGTTACCAAAATTCATAAGAAACCATATGTGAAACAAATACATTCATTCTTTCTTTCATAAATCAATAGGAGACTTACAATTTAATACCAGATTCAATCTCCATGTTCCATGGATTTCAAATCCTTGCTTGCTCCTTCAAACATTCTCTTGACTTCAATCAAATTTGCTCCTTCTCTTTTCTTCTACATCTCTTGAGTGAGGTCCTCCCTCACTGTTTCTCTCCTCTTCTCTTCATTCAATCTTCTTTCCCTTGAATGAGAGGACTTTTCCTCTCTGTCCTTCTTCACTTCTATGCCCCTCTCATCCTCTCTTCTCTTCTCTTCTCTTTTTTTTTTTCCCTTAATGAATTCTTCTTTATTTTTCTTTCTTTTCAAGAATCTCTCTTCCAACTTCTACGCCCAAATTGGGCTTAAGGCAACAAAAGACTGTTTTTAAGTTTTAACAATTTACTAAGGTTGAAAATAGTTTCAACCATTTCCCCTTTATTTCCTCAAAAATCTAACAATCACTTTTCACCTTTTTACTTTCACTTTTTACCATTACATTTACCCTTAAGGTGAAATTTTGAAATCTCACACAATTTGGAGGGAAAACCAAAATTTGAATTTTTACACTAGAATTTGAAACTTTTGTAGATGCTCCTGCATCATACTCTCCCTCTAGAAAAGATTTGAACCTTAGTTCAAATGTCAGGCTTCCTCCATGCTTTAGCCTTCACTCGTATACCTGGATCCCATGGTCTTGTTGCCAATACCAATGCTTGTGTTTGATAGTCTTTGTCTTTCATCTTACTTTTCTTCTTCTTCTGGTATGTTCTCCTCATCTCTTTCTCAGCTGCCAGCTCCTGCTTCCATGCTTCTTCATCTTCATTCATGTCTTCTAGATCTTTTTTTTGTTCTTCTTGGTTCATGAGCTTCTTCAATGATTCATGTATGTCATTCACTTTAGCTACCTTCATACCTGCATACAAAACATTCAAAGCCACCTTAGAATAAAAATATTTAGGCCATGAAGCCTCTTGGCTGTCTTCACATGCTTGCTCTTTGACCAAAACTACCTTTGTCTCTTTGCTATGCTCTTGTCTTGCTCCACTCTTCCCAATGGTGTCTTCACCATGGCTTGTACCTTCCTTCATCTTTCTTGAATCACCCAACAACTCCTCTAACATCTTCAACTCTTCCTTTAGTGAGATCTCATCTATCTCACCATTCTCTTCATCAAATTTGGGTTGATCACACACAAGGCTTACTTGCCCTTTACCTCTTATCTCATCTTTTCTTAGCTTGTCTTCACAATAACCAACTTCTTCATCAACATCAATATACTTATCAAATACAATTGAAACACTCTTACCTTCTATCTCTTTGATTTCTTCAATCTCTGCTTGAAGCCATCTTGTTTGTTCTGCAGTATACTTTCTCCTTTCCTCATCCTCCATCCATTTGGATGTCTCTCCTTGCTGCATATTAGTCCTTACAACCACTTTCCATCTTTCATTTCTCATGAAAATATCATTGAAGGATTCAAAAACATCATCATAAACAAATTGTTTACCTTTCATCTTTGCATCCTCATGCTCTACCTCATTATTCTTTGAGAAGTTTTCTTTCTCATCTTCATTCTCTTGGCTACTGGAATCACCTTCAATCCTTTCTTTTCTCTTTGCCTTCTTAGGCATCCACATTTGATTCTTCTTCTTATCATTTGACTTCACAAGCCATTTATGCATCCTGTAACCATGCTCTTGTACCAACACTTCCTCTTGCTTGGGAGTTTGCTTCTTCCACCATTTAGGCATCACATATCCATGATTAATTGGAAACTTTACCTTTATCTTTGCTTCTCTAACATGCATATCAATAGTTTCATGATTATAAGAATAAGAAAAATCAACTTTTGGATTCTCCTTTACCTCCTTAACGGGCTGCTCTATTAGTTCTTTGACTTGCATAGCTTCTTGATTGTTTGTACCTTCTTCTTCCTTTATGCTTGGCTGTTCTCTTTCCTCTTCTTGGCCTTCAATGGCATCATGGAATTCAGCTTCATCTTCTACCTCTTCTCTTACTTGTATGGGTTCTTCAACACCTCCCTCATGCATTAACCAATGCATCTCTTCTTCTTTGTCAACAACAACAAACTTACTTCTCTTTCCTCTTACACATTCACTTGTGCATTTGGTGTCTTCTCTTGCACCAATCTCTTCACTCTCCAAGGCCCTTCTCTTGACCTTCATAAGGCTGTTCATACCTAAAATTACCCATGCAAAGACAATATTAGAAATAAAAACAAGAGACCACAAGGTCCCTATGAGTGCTCTCTTCACCAACACTCTCATCTTCTCAAGTGCTCTTCTTGGCACTTCATCTTTTCTTTCTTCTCTCTTGTTCTCCTCAATGAGAACCTTCTTCACAAATTCTTCCTCTTGCAGCTCACTTGGCAACCTTCTTATCTTCTTCAAGCCTCTATGGGCTTCTCTCTTCATGGCAATCTTCTTTTGCCTCCTCCTTTTCAATAGGAGATCTATAGGCCACTTTAACCTCCTCCTCATTGGCCATACCCATGCTTGCCTATTCAACTGCATCCAAGACTCATACTCATATTTAACCTTAGCTAACTCTCTCTTCAAATTAACAATCTCTTTATCAATTACAAAACTATCCATACCTTTGATGCTTGCTTTCATCTTGGTGCCCTCATATACCTTGCTGCTCTATAGTGCCTTCATCAGTACTTCCATCTCTGAGATCTTCACCCAAGTCTTTTCCACCTTGGTCTCTTGATCCCTTGTCTCACCCAAGCCTTTTCTCCTTGACTGGTCTTTTGAAAATCTCCTTGATCTCACCTAGGCCTTTTGCATCCTAGTCTTTTGATCCTTTTCTCAATCCTGCAGCAACTCTTATACAACACTTCATCAAATACAAATCACAAATCCAAGCTTACCTTGCTTTGGATCTTCTTATTGAGCATCCACTTGCTCCCTTAATTTTGAGCTTCTCTAAGCTTCTCTTCTCAATTCTTCAAACTTCATCCTTTACCTCACCTAAGTCTATTTCACCTTAGTCTTTTGGCAAGCTATCCAAGCTTCTTCTTGGATCTTCACTAAGCCTTCCTTGGCTTCTTCTCTTCTTAAGCCTCAATGGCTTGGCTGCCTTGAACCTGCAACTTCTTCACTTGATTTCTTCTCAACACAATACACTTAACTCAAAGAGAAAATATTATTCATACCTTTTCTCCCCAGGGTCTTCTAGCACTTTGTCCTGCTGATCTTCTTGTCAAATTCTGTAACAACTCATTAGAAATCACAACCAAAAATAAGTTACCAATTCCCAAGAGCTTCAATCTCTAATACCAAATGATGAAAACTGATCTTACACAGCTCTGAAACCATCATATTTTGAGCTAACTTCAAATTACAGGCCTATTAGTTCAAGCATTCCTTGTAGCCCTGTTTTCCCTATTTATTGGCCATAACTATTTTTAAGTTAACTCAATCATGAAAGTAAAACCATTTCTAGATACCCATTAAGCCCTTCTATAACATACTAGAAAATCTCTTGAGGTTGCTTTGTATGGAATTGTACTTTCTTCTTTAGGCCATGTTCTAATTAGCCCTCCTTGTGTGCAAATCACCTTGTCCAGAGTAAAGTACAGACTTTATAAACAAACCAATCATCATTATAGATACCCATTATCTTCTTACAGGTGAATCAATCATTTTTTAGTGCACTTATTTGGAGAAATTCACTTTTCCTATATTGGCCTATGCTCTTTCTTTCATGATTGAGTTAACTTACAAACAGTTATGGCCAATAAACAGGGAAAATAGGGCTACAAGGAATGAATGATATAGATAGGTTTATATCAGTTTGTTGATGGTTTTAGAGCTATGTAAGATCAGGTTCCATCATTAAAACTCATTTTGAGGGCTAGAAGCTAAATCAGGATTTTCCCTTGGACAGTCACAGGCCGAGAGCTAATTATTTTTGCCGGGTGTGTTTTAGACAGTTTCAAGGGTTCTAATCACTTGTATAGGGTCTTTTTTAACCCCCTACGCCTTCTCTAATAATCAGCCAAGTCATATCAACCCTCTGTACCTTCCAATGCTTAACGATTTAGTGTCTTTTGACTGTATTTGTATGACAGTCAGCAGGATTCAAGATTTTCCTTATCTATTTCAATGATCAATGGACTTCAAGATGTTATAAAAACATGTCCATACCTTAAGTGATTCCCCTATTCCCATAATTATAACAAATAAGACCTTTTCAATGCATTTACCTTGCAAAAACATACAAATGTCTAACCCTTGCCTGTATACTGTCACCTACAGGCCTGAATTTCAACAGTTGAAGTTTTGAGATATCAAAGAGATTTCTAAGCCTGTTTCTTCTTGATCTAGTTTTATGCTTGCCTTAGGGACTTATTTCCACACCATTTTAGACTCCATACAAATATTTTTACTTGGAGTTTACTTAAGACAGTGGGCTGTATTTTTAAATTCCTGAATATCTTGTTTAGGCCTGTTTAGGCTTCTTTTAGCTTTCAAAGCTCTTAAAGTCTTTTGTTTACATAAATACCAGTTTAAAATTATTATCAACATACAAAATACCCAGTCTCTCTCAATATTCCATAGAGAACCATCATACACACACTTACACAGGACTGTTACCAGAATTCATAAGAAACCATATGTGAAACAAATACATTCATTCTTTCTTTCATAAATCAATAGGAGACTTACAATTTAATACCAGATTCAATCTCCATGTTCCATGTCTTTAAAATCCTTTCTTGCTCCTTCAAACATTCTCTTGACTTCAATCAAATTTGCTCCTTCTCTTTTCTTCTACATCTCTTGAGTGAGGTCCTCCCTCACTGTTTTTCTCCTCTTCTCTTCATTCAATCTTCTTTCCCTTGAATGAGAGGACTTTTCCTCTCTGTCCTTCTTCACTTCTACGCCCCTCTCATCCTCTCTTCTCTTCTCTTTTTTTTTTCCTTAATGAATTCTTCTTTGTTTTTCTTTCTTTTCAAGAATCTCTCTTCCAACTTCTACGCCCAAATTGGGCTTAAGGCAACAAAAGACTATTTTTAAGTTTTAACAATTTACTAAGGTTGAAAATAGTTTCAACCATTTCCCCTTTATTTCCTCAACAATCTAAAAATCACTTTTCACCTTTTTAATTTCACTTTTTACCATTACATTTACTCTTAAAGTGAAATTTTGAAATCTCACACAATTTGGAGGGAAAACCAAAATTTGAATTTTTACACTAGAATTTGAAACTTTTGTAGATGCTCCTGCATCAGCAATGTTTAGACTTTGATTTCATATCACAAATATTTTTTATTGTATTTTTCAGACACCAAATAGAATCTTTGATATCCTTTTTGGATTTTTTATCTTTTTTTTTGTAAAATTGATATTAGCATGTTGACATAAAATATGTATTGGCATGCTCTCTTTTGATTTATTTTTTTTGTTTATAGAGTGGATCGATTTTAATTTGAGTGTTTTATTAACTTGCATTGAGTATTTTAAATGGCACATGGATTTTTGAAAGGTTGTTATTGAAATCCTCTGTTGTTCATCCAAAGTGTCAACAATAGGTTGAGGTGCAAGTTTTTCTACCAACACTTCATAATGAATATGTCATTTATTTGTTACAAAGCATATAATATTATGTGTACATTGGGTGGTTATTTTTATAGAATATAATACAACAATACACATTGGTTGTGATTTCCATAGCTGCAGGTATAATTTTAAGAAGTGACCCCTAAAAGCTTACTATAAAATCTTATTGAATCCTAGATTTAAGGTATAATTCCATTGGTGAATCTTTGGCAAAATCACCATGCTAGTATAAATTGATTAGAATTTTATATTCATTATCTCAAAAAACTTATAAATAGATGGTGAATCAAGCATCATATTTAAATCAAGAAATAATGGCAAAAAACCAATGGAGAAAGAGGTTAGAGGATGAAAAATCTAAAGTCAAGATCTTATTTACAGTTCCTTCTTTTTAACGATTAAATTTGTCATTCTTTTTAAAGATTAAATTTGTTCATTTTAAGGTCTAAATTTAATGGCCATATGATTAAGTATAAATTGAGTACAGATCTCTTTAATTCTTTTAAAAGATCACCCAGATAATATAATAAACTGAGTGTAGTAAAAATTGTGACAAAAAATCAAAGTATAGAGTATAAACCAACTATGTGGCCAAAAGTGAGGATAACATAACTGAAAAAAATATTCAAAATATTTTCATAGTTTTAAAATTATAAACTATATAATAAGGCATGCAAAATATCTTAACCACATCCATATTGGTCTTTCAAATATTTTCTTTATTTCAATTAACAAACCATGCCAACCAGAATATAATTATTATCTTAAACATTTAAAAACATAATACAGTATGATCATGAAGCTCTATTGCATTTATTTTATTTGTTTTTTGTGCATTGTTTAAAATAAGTATCTTGCATGTCATTATTTCTTATAGGAAATCAATTTCTTGTTTTTTTAAAATAAGTACATGGTAAAAACCAACTAGTAATATAATAAATTGAGTATAGCAAAAATATAATGAATTAACTAATAAATCTAATGATAAGTTCCCTAAAAAGCATTTCTTTAAAGATATTTTCTCAAAACATTGTCTTTCAAATGTCTTTATCCATAATCAATAATGATAAGGTCTACCAAAATGTCTTAACCATATCTGTAACCAATAATGGATTTTCAAATATTTTTTTATTTCAATTAACAAACCATGTCAATCAAATTATAATTATTACCTTAAATATTTAAAAATAAAATACAATATGATTATGAGCCTCTATTGTGTTTATTTAGTTTATTCTTTGTGCACTGTCTAAAATAAGTATCATGCATGTCATTATTTATTAGAGGAAATCAATTTTTTATTTGTTTAAAATAAGTATGTGGTAAAGACCAATCATATAATATAATAAACAGAGTATAGCAAAAATAGTGACAAAAGTGTTGAGTTGTGGAGTTAAAAGCTTCACTGATGAGCTAGATTGAGGTTGCTGAGTTTACACAGTAACCGACATCGGTTACACAGTCGACCAGCATCGGCAGTATCATCGACATTGGTCAGAAATAGACACAAGACCGACTGACATCGGTCAGGGGTCGACTGACATCGGTCAGGGGTCGGCCGACATCAGTCACCTGTAGACTGACACCAACAACTGTGCATTTATATGCGTTTCCAGAATTAGATTTGTTCTAATTTTAGGAGAACAATTGGTTTGCATGTAAAGACTAATTTTAGTCTTGAGTCTGTTTTTCTAATTATTGTTTGCCTTGGATCCTATTTAAGAGACCCATGGGGCAGTATTGTAATTAAGAAGAAAGAAAAGAGGGAATAAAAACTCGGTTATCGAGTTGATTGTAATTGATTGAGAGAGAGAGAGAACTCTTGAGAGAGAAATACTGTACACCCAAGAGGTGTGGGAGAGTGAGATTTCTTCATTATATTCTAGAAGAGTTTAATGCAAGATTGGTTGTTTCTTGTATCTCCTATTATTTGCTGTTTCTGATTTCTAGTTACTTATTACTTTTGGTTCAATTCTATGTTTAGTTGCTTATAAAAAAGTAATCAATTGTACTCCAAGTTCCTAACAAGTGGTATCAGAGCGAGTTAGTGTTTGTTGATTACAAAATTCACTCATAGGGGTTTCTAATTGAGTGGGAGTAAAACAATGGCAAAAGAAAGTAAACTAAGAATGGAGAAATTCAATGGCAAGAATGATCAATTATGGAGGATGCAGATAGAAGATTATTTGTATCAAAAAGATCTGTACTTACCGTTGGATGGGGTTGCAAGCAAGCCCACAGATATGGAAGATGAAGAATGGAATGTTCTTGATAGAAAAACTCTTGGAGCTATAAGGCTGAGCCTGGCAGCTTCTGTGTTTTCAAACTTATCACAGGCAAAGTCAATGGTAGAGTTAATGGAATCTTTGGCAAATTTATATGAAAAACCCTTAGCTTCGAATAAGGTATTTCTTATGAAGCAATTATTTAATTTGCAAATGCATGAAGGTGGATCTGTATCTAGTCATCTTAATGATTTCCATGGAATTGTAAATCAATTAAATTTAGTCAAAATAGTTTTTGATGATGAAATTAAGGCTTTCTTATTCTTATGCTCTTTACCTCAAAGCTGGGATAGCTTGGTAATGGCAGTTAGTAATAATGTGTCTGCTTCAAATATCTTGAAAGTTGATGATGTTGTTAGTGTAATCTTGAATGAAGAAATTTACAGGAAAAGCATAGGAGAAACATTAGGTAATGCTTTAAGTTTTGAAAGCAGAGGAAGGAAAAGAGAGAAGGGCAAGCAAGAGAAATCAAGGTCAAAGATGGGAAGAAGATCCAAATCCAGAAATGGAAGAATAACCTGGTGAAATTGTGGAAAGAAAGGACATGCAAAGAAAGATTGTTGGTTGAAGGATAACAAAAAAAATCATTATGAAGGTGATAAAGAAGCAAAAGTTGCCGGTATTGTTGCACAAGATGCTCTTATATTTTTTTTGGATAATAAAATAGAATCTTGGGTTTTAGATTTTGGTGCCTCTTTCCATGCAACCCCAAATAAAGAATTTTTCAATGCTTATGTCCATGGACATTTTAGAAAAGTTTATTTAGGGGATGATGAGCCTTGTCAAATTGTTGGCAAAGGAAAAGTGCAGCTAAAATTGTAGAATGGCAACACATGGGTGTTGAAAGATGTCATGCATGTACCCAACCTGAAGAGAAATCTGATTTCTACAGGAAAGTTGAGTGATGAGGGTTACACAGTAACTCTCACAGCTGAATCTTGGAAAGTTTCCAAGGGTGCACTTGTATTAGCTAGAGGTAAGAGAGTAGGTACACTTTATCTATCTACTTGTATTACTAATTATTCTCCTTCTGTTTTATCTACTTCAGATGTAGATGCAAAGTTGTGGCACTACAGGCTTGGTCACATGAGTGAGAAGGGAATGGATATTCTTAAGTCAAAAGGTAAGCTTTCATATTTGAAAAATATAGATCTAGATTTTTGTGAGCAATGTATTTTTAAGAAACAAAAGAAAGTGAGGTTTTTCAAAACTGGGTCAACAAAGAAGAAGCACAAGTTGGAGCTTATTCACACAGACGTGTGCAGACCAGCTCAGGTAGCTTTTATTAGAGGATCACGGTAATATGTTTCTTTCATTGATGATGCTACAAGAAAGGTATGGGTTTATTGCATAAAGAGAAAATCTGATGTTTTTGACACATTTAAGAAATAGAAAGCTTTGGTTGAGAATGAAACAAGTTTGAGATTAAAGTGCCTTAGATCTGACAATGGTGGTGAGTACTGCAACAATAAATTCAATAGTTACTATTCTATGAGTGGAATACGTAGGGAAAGGATGGTTCCAAGGACACCTCAACAAAATGGAGTTCCTAAAAGGATGAATAAAACAATAATGGAGCATGTACGGAGTATGAGCTTGCATGCTGGTTTGCCCTTACAGTTTTGGATAGAAGCTGTAGATATTGTGGTTTACCTGATTAACAAAGGACCTTCTACTACACTGGATGGTGGAATTCTAGAAGAGGTGTGGACAGGTAGAAAGGTAGATCTTTCATTTCTCAGAGTTTTTGGTTCTGAAGCTTTTGTGCACGTTGATAAAGAAAATAGAAAGAAGCTTGATGCTAAATCTATGCGGTGCACTTTCATTGGTTATGGTTTTGGAGATTTCAGATTCCAGTTGTGGAATTTAGAAACTATAAAAATTATTAGAAGCTGGGATGTAGTTTTTAATGAGAAGGTGATGTACAGTGATCAGCTCAAGAGGCTGAATAATCTTGAGCAGGGCAATCTTGATTTGGAAAAGGTTATGATCCAAAATGAGCTCACAGGTAAAAATCATCACTCATAGAAAAACACAAAAACTGACGTCGGTCAGGCAGAGACCGACATCGGTCAGGAAACCGACGTCAGTGACTAGAAGGAATCGACGTCGGTCAAGTGCAGACTGACATCAGCTAGAGATGATCGAGATCGGTCACTGACAGAAAGAAATTTAGGTGAACAACAAGCTGTCAATGAGTCTCAAATGCCCATAAAGAGGTTTGAAAGGGTAAGTAAACCTCCAATTCATTATTCCCCTTCTTTATACTACTTATTGCTCACTGATGGTGGAGAATCAAAAAGTTTTGATGAGGCAATGCAGGTAGAATCCAAGAAACAGTGGGAGCATGACATGAATGAGAAAATTGATTCCTTAGAAAAGAACCATACATGGGATTTGGTTGAGTTTCTAGCCAGAAAAAAAACATTGAAAAATAGATGGGTTTACAGGTTAAAGGAAGGAGAGAATGGACAAATGAGACATAAGGCCAGGTTGGTGGTAAAGAGATTTGCACAAAAACCAAGTATTGATTTTAGTAAAATTTTTTCTCCTGTAGTAAAGATGACTTCTATTCGGACTGTATTGTCTTTAGTTGCTATTGGGGATTTGCATCTTGAGCAGCTTGATGTTAAGACAATATTTCTTCATGGATATTTGGATGAAGAGATATATATGGATCAACTGGAAGGTTTTGAGGTCAAAGGTAAGGAGAAACTTGTGTGTAGGTTGAAGAAAAGCTTATATGGTCTTAAACAAGCTCCAAGACAATGGTATTTAAGGGTTGACAGGTTTATGACAGAGCATGGCTTTAGTAAATGTCAATCTGACCATTGTGTTTATTTTACCAGATTGGATAATGGTAGTTATATTATTCTATTGCTGTATGTAGATGATATGCTTGTTGCAGATTCACACATACAAAAAATTACTGAGCTTAAAGAAAAATTAGCTCACACATTTGCTATGAAGGATTTAGAAGAAACAAAAAAAATCCTTGGCATGAGTATTAAGAGAGACAGGAAAAATCACAGTTTGATTTTGTCTCAAGAGGATTATGTGAATAAAGTGTTGGAGAGGTTCTATATGCAGGATGCAAAATCGGTAAGCACACCTATGGCTAAAAACTTCAAGATGAGCAAAGAACAGTGTCCTAAATCACACGATGAGGTTGAGTACACGAGCGACGTTTTATATGCTTCAGCAATTGGGAGCTTGATGTATGCAATGGTATGTACTAGACCTGATATTGCCCAAGCAGTGGGAGTTGTCAGCAGGTTTATGGCCAATCCAAGAAAGGAGCACTAGAAAGCAGTTCAGTGGATTCTCAGATATTTGAGAGGGACCAACAGTAGGCATTTATGTTATGGAGGGTCAAACACTTCTCTACATGGGTATGTAGATTCGGATATGGCAGGTGACTTAGATGGAAGGAGAAGCACCACATGATATGTGTTCACTATTGGTGGAACGACGGTTAGCTAGATTTCAAAGTTGCAGAAGATTGTTGCCTTGTCTACTACAGAGGCAGAATACATTGTAGTCACAGAGGCTAGCAAGAAAATGATTTGGATGACTCGGTTCATGAAAGAGTTGGAAAAGGAGCAAGAGAGTTGTAGATAGTATAGTGATAGTCAAAGTGTAATTTATTTGGCAAAGAATTCAGTCTTTCATTCAAGAACCAAACATATACAGCTTAGGTACCACTTCATTATACATGTATTGGAGGATGGTCAGTTGAAGCTGGAAAAGATCCATACAGATAAGAACCCTGCTGATATGTTAACAAAGCCAGTAACAAAGGAGAAGTTGAATCTTCATTCAACTTTTGTTGGTCTTCAAGATTGAACTTGAAGATGGAGAAACAAGCTAGAGGATGTTGCTGTACAGGTACAGGTGCAACTGTTTATCTCTAAGTGGGAGATTATTGAGTTGTGGAGCTAAAAGCTTTACTAATGAGCTAGATTGAGGTTGCTAAGTTTACACAATAACTGACATCGGTTACAAAGTCGATCGGCATCAGCAGTATCACTGACATCGGTCAGGAATAGACACAGGACCGATCGACATCGGTCAGGGGTCAGTCGACATCGGTCACCTGTAGACCAACACCGACAACTGTGCGTTTACATGCATTTTCAGAATTAGAGTTGTTCTAATTTTAGGAGAACAATTAGTTTGCATGTAAAGACTAATTTTAGTCTTGAGTCTATTTTTCTAATTATTGTTTGCCTTGGATCCTATTTAAGAGACCCATGGGGCAGTATTGTAATTAAGAAGAAAGAAAAGAGGGAATAACAACTCAGTTATTGAGTTGATTGTAATTTATTGAGAGAGAGAGAGAGAACTCTTGAGAGAGAAATACTATACACCAAAGAGGTGTGGGAAGAGTGAGATTTCTTCATTGTATTCTGGAAGAGTTTAATGCAATATTGGTTGTTTTTTGTATCTCTTATTATTTGATATTTTTGATTTCTAGTTACTTATTACTTCTGGTTCAATTTTGTGTTTAGTTGCTTATACAAAAGTAATCAATTGTACTCCAAGTTCCTAACAAAAAGATCGAAGTATAGAGTATAAACCAATTATGGGGTCACAAGGCAAGGCAACTATTAAAAGCGAGGATGACATAACTGAAAAAAATGTTCAAAACATTTTCATAATTTTAAAATTATAAACTATATAATAAGGTCTATCAAAATATCTTAACCACATCCATATTGACCTTTCAAATATTTTTTTATTTTAATTAACAAACCACCTAAAACATTTAAAAATAAAATACAATATGATTATAAGGTTCTAGGACTATTTTTATGAAGTACATATGGTAAGATCATGTGCAGTACTCAGTATAAATTGAGTACATACCACAACTCCCACTTTTAACATAGTTGGTCGATCTAATAAACTCAAAGAATTTTATTTTACAAGGGATCAATTCCTTGAGGTTGTATCCTCTATAAGTTACACTTTGAAAGAAATTATAAAATGTTTATCTTCAGAGATTAGATATAGTTTTCCTTAGGATGAATCACTAGAATCTATGGCCATGATGTACCCTCAATATTAGGAAAATGTTAGCTCGTCTAATTTTTAGAATAAAATCAAAACCTTAGTCCAACACTTCTGTAAGAGTGTATAATTGAATGATGAACAAACTGAAGGCATTTTAAATTTACCAAAGCTAAGGGAGTGATCTATTCAATTTGACATAATAAGTTTTGGACCATGCTTTCAAAGATGGCTTGGACTACCTTAAGTTTGAGTGAAATATTATGTGATGGTATCTCATAATATTTTAATATTACTAATTTATACCAAACAATGATTTTAGGCTCAATGGAAGATGAGAGAATTTTTAGTGCATTGCCATTTTTAAGGTCAAAGTTAAGAAAAAAGCTTGATAAAAATTAGAGACTTACTTGAGGCTTTATACAATTAGATACAATGTCCTCAATTTTCCATTTGATCTAGCTTTGGAAATTTGGTAGTCAACATCTGAAAGAAGGGGATTGGCTAATAATTCTTCAAACACAGTACAATTCTACAATACTAGATCTGAGTCCAACAATTTTTGAAGAGAATGCAAATAATAATTATCAAGAACAATATGAAAAAAAATGTGTATTTTTTTATTAAGATAACATGTCTATAACAATTGCAAACTCTATTATAGATATGCATAAGTATATTGTGGTGTTTCTTTATTATTTTATACCAAGTAGGTATATTTTTGTGTTCTGTTTGATCAAGAGAACATCTCTATAATAGTTGCAAACTCTATTATAGAGATGCATAAGTATATTGTGGTGTTCTCTTGTTATTTTCTACCAAACTTATTTGATGTATCTATATTGTAATGAACCATATATATATTATACCAATAGCTTCACTTCACCAATAACTTGCATAAATGATTTAAAAAAATGAGAAAACCATCACATATGTATTCGAGCAACTTTCATTAATCCCATAGGTGACGTGTTGGACAAACATTACATTTTGTCTTGGATTCCCTCAATATGCTGATGCCAATTCACTAAAAAATGGGGCAAAATTTAAACCTTGATCCCCATAGCTTTAATTCTATCTTCACCGCATTTAGTGCTAAAAATATAATAAATATTAGGTTTAAAAATTATTTATTATTAAATTTTATAGTCTTTAAAACTATATAAAAGGAAGAACATGTTTTTTTACTCAGTTTTATAAATGTGTTAAGGACAAATTGTGACTTAATATACAATAATCTTAAGGTAATAATTATATTTTTGCTGGCATGGTTTGTTAATTGAAATAAAAAATATTTGAAAGACCATTATTGATTATGGATATGGTTCATATATTTTGGTAGACCTTATGATTATTGATTATAGATATGGTTAAAATATTATCATTGTATTTATTCATTTTAAGACATATGACTATGCATGAAAACAAATGATCTTAATCTTTAGAACTAAAGAAACACAAATCCATACCTTGAAATCACAAGGAAACTAGCTTAGAAATCATCTGCACTTTCATTTCCAACTCTTGTCCCAATATTTTGATTAGTAGAGCTTCACTTATGCCAATAGCTTGCATTAATGACTAGAAAAATTAAGAAACTATCACAAATGTATTTGAGCAACTTACTTATGCTCGAATACATATACATCTCTATGATAGAGTTTACAATTGTTATAAATGTAATCTCTTAATCAAATATAAGACTGAGAGCAATTATTTACATGCACAGTCATCTACCTTTAAATGAATAAAGATAATGATAAGTTCTTTAAAAAGCATTTATTTAAAGATATTGGCTTGCCATCATTGCTTTTAATAATTATCTTACCCTGTGACCCCATAACTAGTTTAAGGTAATAATAATATTTTGGTTGGCATGGTTTGTTAATTAACATAAAAAAATATTTGAAAGGCCATTATTGATTATGGATATGTTTAAGACATTTTGGCAGACTTCATTTTATAGTTTATATCTCACTTATCAAAAATATGTATAAGTGATCAAATTTCAAATAATATAATATATTCTATTCAACAAAGTAAAGCCTATAGAAGAGGAAATCGCTCAAAGGAAAGATTTCTGATTCTATCAAAGTATTTTATCAATATATTGATATCCCTTTTATATCTCTATATCTGAAAAGAGGGGAAAAAAATGAAATGAAAGAAACAAAGATAGAAAAATATTCAATGTACTCAATGTATACTTACAGATTAGTCTCTTATATATCAATCTCTTGATATCTCTTTTATATCTTAGATTAGTGTTTTGAAATACTTATAGAGGTCTATAATTAGTGTATACTAAGTACTGCACATGATCTTACCATATATATTGCACAAAAAGAGCCTTCAAGAACCATAATTTTGGGACATGAAGGATGACAAAAAAAATATTGATTTCAACCTCTCCCTCAAACTCATATTGAATCTTGATCATGTTACATACATTTATTTATAGATTTTGGCAAGGCTAAAACATGATCAATATGTAGAAACAAATTTAAAAAATTATTATAAAACATTAAAATCCATGTGTGTTTTCATAATTGTTCACTAAAAGTAAACCATTCAAACATACTTTTATGTAAGAAATAAAATATTGCCATATATATATCAAAACTACCAAAAATAATATCAACATACTTAAAAATATCAAGATAGTATTTAAAAATTGATACCAAGTATCAAAAAAATTTAAACATAAGAATTCAAGTTTTAATCAGAGTTTGTATCAGAAACCAAATCTATTAAAGGGGCATCCTTATCAATCAAGTACTCAGTGTACTCCATGAAAGCAGTAGGAAGTTCCACCAAGTGGGTTGAGAGCCCTTTAGAATCATCCACCTCCAAATTAATATTTTTTAACATTATGACCCCTATAGGTTGTGCTGTAGGGCTGATAACACATTTATTTCTAGAAGAAATAGGTTTTTTAGGCTCAAATTTTCATGTTGAGGTGGATTGGGCAATGGAACATTTTGCTCATTAGGTTGAATGGAAGCATGAATTTGCATGTGTTGAGGGGCCTCATTTGGAATTACTCATATGTGAGGATGATTCCTCCAATTTTCTCCCTTCCATCCTCTATTTCCATAGAAATTTAAAGAGTTAGGAGGCAAAGAGTTGAGAATATTTCAAAAGGCAACATCATTGGCATCAAAATGCAAGGAAATATGGGTTCTCTGATTAAATGCCATAGAAAATGTGTTAGCAGTCCTATGACCATGAAAGAACCAGTTGCCTCAAGAGCTACCCCATGAAAGAGTGGCCTCATTAATTTAATCATCGTCATGACCCAAAACATCTCTACTTGAATCATTTGAACCTAAATTCTACCCTGACATCTAATAAAATATGTTAAAATAGGCATTTTATACCACTGAGCTCAAATGCTTCATAGTTTTCATTATCTTAAAACTACAATACATCAAATTGTTCAATCTGAAACAATATACAATCAATACTTATATAACCATCATTGTGCATAAAAATTAATCATTCTATCCTATTTACAACCATACTGAAATAACAACTATCAGCCTAAAAAAACTATGCATTATTCTTTCACCATCAATATTGGCATTTCAAATATCTTTTTATTTCAATAAAAAAACTATGCCAACTAGAATATAATTATTACCTTAAACATTTTAAAACAAAATACAATATGATCATGAGGCTCTAAGACTCTTTTTGTGCAATACATATGATAAGATAATGCGTAATACTTAGTATAAATTGAGTACAAACCACAACTTACACTTCAAACATTTTGGTAGAACTTGTTATATAGTTTGTATGGGTTTGATTCACTTGGAAATTATATAAGACATGTATAGGTTAGTCTGGAATCACAAGGTGTGTGTGTGTAAGGACCACCTAGGAATAATATATGATTTTTTTTTTAATATTCTTTGGTACCATATGCTCTTCCTTGTTTATGGTTTTAATAACTAAAAACCTTAATAATAAATAATTTATAAGCCTAATGTTTATTTTATTTTTAGCATTGAATGTGGTGCAGGTGGAATTAAAGCTATGGGAATCGAGGTTTAGATCTTGCTCTATTTTTTATGAATTGGCATCAACATATTGAGGAAACAATAAACTTAAGGTAGTAATCATATTTTTTTAGTTATGTCATCCTCACTTTTCATAGAAATATCTTGCATGCCATTATTTTTTAAGAGAAATTAGTTATTTGTTTGTTTAAGAGAAGTATGTGGTAAAGACCAACCAAATAATATATTAAATTGAGTATAGCAAAAATTATGAAAAAAAAGGTATAAAGTATAAATAATAAACCAACTATGGGGCCATAGGGCAAGACTGTATATATGTATGTATATGTACACACACACACACACACACACACACACACACACACACACACACACACACACACACACGTATGTATGTATGTATACTCTAATTTTTTGTCACAATTGTCTATTCAATCTAATATATTATTTAGTTGGTCTTTATTTTTACCACCCTAAACCCTAAACAAACAATAAACTAATTTATTTTGAGAAATAATGGTATGCAAGATACTTATTTTAAACAATGCACAAAGAACAAAATGAATTATATTATGTGGTTTTTTACCACATACTTATTTTAAACAAACAAGAAACTCATTTCCTTTGAGAAATAATGACATAGTAAACACAAAACAAAATGAATTATATTATGTGGTTGGTATTTACCACATACTTCTTTTAAACAAACAAGAAATTCATTTCCTCTGAGAAATAATTGCATGCAAGATACTTATTTTACACAAAATGAATAAACATAACAAAGCCTCATGATCATTTTAACCTTATTTCTGAGTAACCCAAAAATGCCCATTTTATATATTTTGAGTTTAAGAAAAAGATTTTTAGATATACATGAAATTTCTAGGAAAACCAACATGCACAATGTTTTTAGAAAATATCTTTAAACAAATATTTTTTAAGAAAATCAGTTGCTTGTTTATTTAAAAATAAATATGTGGTAAAGACCAACAAAATAATATATTAAACTGAGTATAGCAAAAATTGTGACAAAAAATTAGGCTATAGAGTATAAATAATAAACTGAGTATAGGACCGTAGGGCAAGGCTACACGCACACACACATAGAGATAGACACATACCCTAGTTTTTTGTAACAATTTTTTACTCAATTTAATATATTATTTATACTCTATGCCTTAATTATTTGTCACAATTTTTTACTTAGTCTAATATATTATTTGGTTGGTATTTAGTTTTACCACTGTAAACCCTAAACAAATAATAAATTAATTTTCTCTGAGAAATAATGGCATGCAAGATAATTCTTTTAAACAGTGCACAAAGAACAAAATAAATTATATTACGATTTGTCTTTACCACATACTTTTTTAAACAAACAAGAAAATTATTTCCTCTGAGAAATAATGGCACAATAAACATATAACAAAATAAAATATATTATGTGGTTGGTATTTACCATACTTATTTTAAACAAACAAGAAACTTATTTCATCTAATAAATAATGGCATGCAAGATATTTTTGTTAAACAAAATGAATAATTGCAACAAAGCCTCATGATCATTTTAACCATATTTCTAACTAACTCGAAAATACCCATTTCATAGATTTTGAGTTTAAGGAAAAGTTTTTTAGATATACATCAAATTTCTAAGAAAACTAACATGCATAGTGTTTTTAGAAAATATCTTTAAACAAATATTTTTTAGGGAACCTATTATTATATTTATTCATTTCAAAATAGACAACTATGCATGCAAACAACTGCTCTTAGTCTTTAAAACTAAAAACATTAGTCTATACATTTTAATCATAAGGAAACCAACTTAAAATTTGTCTATGCCTTCATTTCCAACCTTGACTAGCCGAATTTCACTTTTGACTACCAGAGATTCACTTTCGACTACCAGAGCTTTGCTTCCACCATGAGCTTGCATAAATGATAAGAAAAAATCAGAAAGTATACCATATGTATTCGAATAACTTCCATTAATATTTTGGGTGACATGTTGGACCAATATTAAATTTTACCTTGGGGTCCCTCAATATGCAGGTGGCAATTCACTAAAAAATGGGGTAAAATCTAAACCTCAATCCCCATAGCCTTAATTCTACTTGCACCATATTTAATGCTAGCAATAAAATAAATATTAGGTTTGAAAATTATTTATTAATAAGTTTTTTATTTATTAAACCCATATATAAGGAAGAACATGTGGCACCAAATAATAGTCAAAACATTTTTACATAATAGTCCTAGGTGGTCCCCCCCCCCACACACACATGGCGATTCTAAACTATCTATACATGTCTCTTATAATTTCTTGGTGAATCAAACCCATACATGTATAGTAACTCTGGTGAATTTGTGTTCTGAAATAGGATCAAGTATAATCTATAAGATGAATTCGTGTCCCAAACTATAAAATTATATAAAAGTTTGGTGATTTGACCTATGTATAATTTCATGGAATTATCCATTTTCAAAATTGAAAAATCCTACTTTATTCCATGATTTCAATAGATTAGAGAAAGTAGGAGGTCATCTATAAATTATGAGTTGATTCCAAGTTAATCAGTTTCTCATGAAGATTGTCACTAATGATATGGCCCCAATATATGAATTATATTCTATCACAAATGGTATTGATGAACAAACTCATCCAATTGTAAAATGGGTTAGTTTCATCATGGACCATCACTTTGTTTAAGAGTGTTATGATGCCAAATATCTCATTACATAAATTATAATTATTCAATGTCTTATGCAACTTAGATGTTCCTCTCATCTTTTCATTCAACCATGATTGAGCTATTATTATCCTAAATGTATCTTTATTATCTTCATAATGAGCTTATATAATATTATTTGTCATCTCTACATATTTTTCCCTTTGTGGAAGTTTGAAAATAATGTTTATTGATTGGCTATCTAGTTTTGAAATCACTTTATCTTTAGAGGACCTCAATTCCATGCTTTCTTTGTTATATTATTTGGCACAAGCAATCAGTAAGTCAGTGCATTAGATAGAGGTAGGAAAACCTACTACTTGTGTGATTCCACTCTCAAATGTTCTTATAACAATAGGGGTTTTATCTTCATCTTGCAATCTCTCCAAAAATTCATTCATGTTGACATGACCAAGTCTAGAATCTCCAATCTTTGGAAGGTCAATTTCAAGATTAGACATTTGTTCATATTGTTGGTATTTTTATTTCATATTGGTGGGTTTGGTCATAAGGTAAGTTATTCTTTCAAGGAATTCAAATATAAAATAAGGATGGAGGTTGTGTTTGTATGGGTGCAATGTATGACTCATAGAGTACATATAAAATGGGGTTTATACAGATCTTTAAAACACATTTTTTTTTCAAGAAATACCAATAACTGGTAAAATTGTAATTTTTTTAACACATTATACCATAGGGAAAGAAAAAATAACATGAAAAAATATAAAAACAACCTTAAACTACATGCAATATATAGGCATGGAGATTTTAGATAAAATCACCTAGCATAGATGATCTGGAAGGTAGACACTAAGGAGACATAATGTTGAATATAATAGAGGAGGTAAGATAGCCATTTGAGAAAAAACAAAAGAGGCATCAGGAGTATTGGTATGAATAATAATCTTCAAAACCAATTTATAAAATGATTGGCATGATGTTTTGTGCATTTAAGAAAAATTTAGATCAATGTCAGTTCCATCGGATCCCATAAGGCCCTTAAGAACACTTAAATTTTTCTTTTTTAGCCTTTTAAATTGTTATGTCAATGATATTGGTGAAGTTAGGAATTGAAAGCATTCTATGAAAAACCTCCATTAATAATATTGATAAAGTGTTGAGCTGAAAACATTTTAGGAACAACTTCATTAGTGATATTGATGAATCTGAGTCCATTAGGAACCAAGGTCTTAGTTGGAACGAGGCATCTATTGGTAAAATTTGCACATTAGGAACTCAACTTTGGGACTCAAGATGAAATTTTTATACTAAGTTTTTTTAATTAAAATTCATTGCTTTGACTTGGCCTACACTATAGAGCAATAATTGGTAAAAATTACGGACTTCAATTTTTAATGACAACACGAGTGCAAGTGATCAGCTATTTTTTACAAGTAAATTATCATCTTAGATATCATTATATTTCAGCTTTCATACAATTGATGATTTCTCATGTTGTTCATGTAACTAAGTCAAGGTAGTTGCAAGAGGATGTCAATAATGTTATGGGTGTGTGTACAGATTTAGGGAATAATTATATGGACATTTCCCATAACTCAATCATGTTATTTAAATTATGGCTCAGTAATTACCGAGCCATAACATGATCACATTAATATATAATGCAATCACATTATTATAAAATCAATAACGTGATTTTGTTCTTATTATTTTGCATATTAAAACATGCAAACATTTATATGGAGTAAATCTTGGTTAATAGATAACATGATCGTGTTATTATAAAAGCAACAATGTGATCACGTTACTGTTAGTTTGCACATAAAAGCATGTGGAGATGCCCATGAAGCCAATCTTGACCCAAAGATTATTTTACTACTCTACATGTTAAGTATAAATTTATTTTAGTAAATATAAGAAATCATGGTCACTCTACATCTAATAGAGTTGGTCTCATACATGTATGCCTTACAATGTGAAAAATAGTTTTTCAAAATCTAACCTGGTCAGTGCTTAAACATTTTCAAGGTCTAAGTATTAAACCTAGGGATTTTAGGGCATAAATTTTGTAATTGATGTCCATTTTTGGTAAATATATAGTCATTTTAAAAGTTTTTTTGCCTTCTAATTTGATTCCTAACATTTCTAGGAGTCCTAGGTTTGTCAAAATTGAATTTTCCAAACCAATGAATTTGAACTTGATGCAAAGTGGTGTGATTGGAGTAGCATAGGTCACACTAATAACTTTCACACATCAAATGACCAATTTGTGTTAATTTCACATATTTATAGTCCCTCCCTCATCCCTTATCACCCCTAATCACTCTTTCATCATTCCTTATTGTCCCTAATCACTTCCTCATTGACCCTCATTCTCCCTAGTCACATCTAATCACTCCCTCATCATCCTTGATTCATCCCTCATTAACCCTCACTATCCCTCATCATCCCTAATCACTCACTCCTCATCCCTCATCATTCCTAATGACTCTATCATTGACCCTTACCATCCCTCATCATCTTTAATCACTCTTTCATCATCCCTAATCACTCCCTCATTGGCTCTACCATCCTTCATCATCTTTAATCACTCCCTCATCATCCCTAATCACCGCTTCACATCCATAATCATTCCCTCTTCATCCCTCGTCATCCCTAATCACTCCCTTATTGATCCTCACCATTAATCATCATTTATAATCACCCCCTCATCATCCCTAATCACTTATTCATTGACCCTCACCATCCCTCATCATCCCTAATCATTGATTCATCATTCCTCATCATATCTAACCACTCCTTCCTCATCTCTCATCACCATTAATCACTCTCTCATTAACCCTCACCATCCCTCATCATCCCTAATCACTCCCTCATCCTCCTTAATCATGCCCTTATTGACCCTCACCATCCCTCATCATTCCTAATCATTTCTTCATCATTCCTCCTCTATCTAATCATTCCTTCCTCATCCATCATCACCATTAATCACTCTCTCATTAACCCTCACCATCCCTAATCACTCCCTCATCATCCCTAATCACTCTGTCATTAACCCTCACCATCCCTATTGACTCCCTCACCATCTCTACTCAATTTATCCTCATCCCTCTTCATCCTTAATCAATCCATCCAATACCTTGATGGTGGTATTTTGTTGGGGTTTAACAATGCTAGGAGTTACAAGTGGAGAGTTGAGTGCTAGCATAAAATATAAGACATAGCGATCAAAATGATGTGGAGGCAAATTTGAAACATAAATATTTAGCACCTATGAAAAAATATGAGCCTATTTAAAATGATTTAATTCAAAATTGAATATTCTCCAGAAAAAGATAAGAAAGTAAAACCACCATAGCACCAAAATTGGGTAATAAATATGAGGATCACCATGCTATGTGATTTCCTGAAACCAATTAATTGCTTTTCATATGAGGACATTTTATGATCCAAATAATTATATTTAAGGCCTTATATTTGTATGTCTATTGATTGATTCATCATTCTAGAGAGTGGAAAATAATTTTCAAATGATTAGAATAAGTAGTCCAATATTGGAAAGTGGTTCTTAATTCATAACTTTAATATTCACTCCAATTCATGTCTCGAGAAGTGGGTACAAGTTATCTAGAACTATAAAAAGGTAAGTATATAATATATTATGAACCCAATGATATGGTTGATACTAAAAATATCTCTACTTATCCCAACAAGAAATTATATGAATTAAAAATATCATTTCATTAACAAATGTAGATCAATGGTGAGCCAATACACTTCATCATTTCCAATGGAAGTCAAAATAATTTAATTTATCCTAAATCATATTTTTAAAAATTAAACTTGAAATTGATACATCATCCATAACCATAAGCTAGTGTATGGTCTAGTGTATGCCTTGAGAAATGGATCACTTGGTAGTGTCACTTGGTGTACAAAATCAATCTTTTTAAAGATGTAGTCTTTTGTGACATCTCACCATTAGAGGTGTGTGATGTTTGGTCAACCATATATTTACCATTTAAATGTAGTATACGAATTAAATCCTTGAAATGTTATGATATATTATCATGATCTAAAATACCATATATCATAGTTAGTTCATAAGCTTCTAGTCATTAGTGCTAGGAAGTACAAGAATTTTATCAGTTCTAGTAAGAAGTATACTCTTGATAGTAAGAAGGAAATGTAATAACATCCTTATGGCACCATATCATAGTGTGGTTTATCCAACAATAACAAAGACAAAATAATTGAACCATAAACTATATGAATACAAGGATATCTTTTAGTCACCTAAATAAATTCTTACATACTATACACTAAACAATACTATTAATTTGATCCCTTAACTACCTCTACCTCAAAATTCTTTATACAACTTATTATTTATAGAGAATGAATAGATCAAGTGTTAGATCCAAGAAATCATAGATAATGGACACATCATGCCTAAATCATTACCTTGCAGTAGCCCAATTATGCTTGTGCCAAAGAAGGATGGGACATGAGGTTATGAATCAATTAAAAAATATCAATAAGATTAAAGTGAAGAACTATTATCCTCATTGAAATATTAATGCATTTTTTTGACATATCCATGGTGTAGAAGTCTTTTCCAAAATTGATCTTAAGTTTGGGAACCATCATATTCATGTTGAACCTCTAGACATTTAGAATATAGTCTTAAAAACAAAGGAAGGATTAATTGACTAGTTGGTTATACATTTTAAGTTAACTCATGTAGCGAATTCATTTATTGAGAAGTTGAATGATGTTGGTTGAATATTTTGTCTATCAGTATAATGGTAAACAAAATAGGTCTTATCAGCCAAAGCAAGAAGATTAGTCATCCTAATGTGTAAATTTATCACATCAGAAGGAGACTGTTCTCTCCTCTCATCAAGGGGAGGTTCCCTATGGATATGCTATGTATATATATGAACATAAAATCATACTCAATGGTAGGACCAGACATCCATCTCTCTTTATTCAGAGATGATGTATACAAAACAAAGGAAGAACTCAAGAGAATGACAAACAACACTCCTCTTATTTCAGAAGAACTATTCAACCAGCCATAAGAATACTCCTGGAAATAAAAGCAGAATATGACTAAAGTATGGTAACCAACAAATCAAGACACAACACAAAGTCTGCACATGAAATACTCAAGAGTGATATATGAAGAACAATGAAAGTTCAAAGTCTTTTCAAAGTTCTTTACACAACAATTAAAAAACAAACACACTGAAGGCAGCTATGGGGGCAAAAAGTCTCTCCACAGTTGATTCTTCAGGACACCTTCTTGACAAATTTACTAATCCTGCTTATTAGATCAATGAAACAAACAAGATATCACAGCACAAAGTCTAAAAAATTCCCTTGTTTTCATTAAAAAAATATGATAAACAGACTGAGCACAAAGTCTCAATGATGCCTCTCAATTTCGATAGAGTTTCATTCAGATTATCAAAAAGAAGATGATCCTTTTACAATGATAGGAAGTCCCTTATATAACCACTTTCAAGAAGGACTCGGGAACAATAATACATCATGATGCATTTGGAAATGTTAGGAAGACAAGCTGGAACTTTGGGGCCTTTTACCCATTTGATCTTCTCAATGTAGATAGATAAGTCGTGCAATTGAAAGTTTTACAACTTTCAATGTCTGCCTGGCGGTCTGATCTTATCTTCATCATTCCTCATTAATTAAATCAGGTCCTGGATTTAGCTTGCTGTTCTGTTCCTTCCATGCTTTTTACTAGTCTTGGCCTTGAAAATTGTGAATGTATTATATTCTGTATGTTCAAAGGATCAACATTTATTTTTTTGTCTTCAATTTGATGTTTGCACGCCCGTCACTGTGTTTCCAACAGCTAGTTGACTATGTTGAATTTGACGTGTTCAGGTGCGTCACCCTTTGGTCTTATTTTGGCTTTCCGCTTGGTGCTTTTCCAGATTGGACTTTCCCATTTCGGGCCTTGAGAAATGATCCTTTGGCTTCGGGAAGTATCCTCAAATTAATGGTCGATAGTTCCCCGCAAGGGCACCTGCCCTTCAGGGTCCTTCGTTGGCCCTTCACAAATTTCCCCCAGGCTTTTCCTTGGGCCATTCCCTTTGAATGTTTCCCACAGACATTTCCCTCAAGGAAAATTCCCATGGACAAAAAGTCTGAGGAAAATTCCCCTGGGCTTTAAACAAGTCTTTGAACAAGCTAAAAGGTGCTTTAGTCGATGAAGTGTCCTCCGCAAGGGCACTTGTCCTTCGGAAAAGTTCTTTAGCATTGAACCGTCCCTTTGAACTTAGTCGATGAACCATTTGTTGAACTAGTTCAAAGGTTTAATGAAGCGCGCCAAGCCTTTGAACTGAGAGTTGAACCATTTGATTGAACCTGTTCGTTGAACTGGTTCAATGGTTCAACGAAGCAGGCCAAGCACCTTTTGAACCAAAAAATGATAAACCTGCTGTTGAACCTTTCCATTAAACTAAGATGTTGAACCAAAAATTTGGTTCAACGGTTCAACGAAAGCCTTAAACTGACTGACAAACCAAATGATTGAACCAAAAGATGCTAAAACAAAGGAAATGAACCATCTAAGTGAAATAAAGCATTGAACTGCTTGGTTGAACTGTTCCTTTGGTTGAACCGACTGTTGAACCTTTGAACCCAATTGGTTCAATGGTTCAATAATTTAGGTCTCCTTTTGTATTCAAATGCTTGCCGATGAAGATTTTCAATTGAACCAAAACTTTGAACCAATCCTGGAAAATGAACAAATGTTGAAAATCAATTCTTTTGACTGAAAACCACCTGCAGAAGTCTATAGATTTTCCTTTTCTTGCACAGTCTGTAGATTCTTCTTCTTGCTAAGTATGTAGATTCAAGCCTGTAGAGTCCATAGATTTTCTGAGAAGCTCTGAAAATGAGAAATCTGAATATCTAAGACAAATTTTTAAAATGGAAGATATTATTTTGGTTTGTAGAACCAAAATAATTCAAATGTTGTTCCAAAAATGACTGTTATTTTTGGGAGACAACAGCTGGCTCCAGTTGGGGAACTTCTATGAATTGCAAAATGAATTAAAAGGATTAGAATTCAAAAACTCCAGTGTCTTTAATTGTACCATTGGGATTCAGAGTCATGCTTTCCAGAAATGAAAGGCAACAAGAATGAAAACAAACAAAACAAAACAAAAATTAAAACTGTATAAATATACATATATACAGAGGCAATGATCTGACACTTCAAGAATTGAAGTGTTTTAGAAACTACTTTTTGGGAGACAGTTCTATTCTGGTAAACCAACATGAAACCGTTTTGTCCCCAAAAATGGTGACGGGTGAATGGAGCTCTCCATGAAGAAACTGATTTTTTACATCTTCTTATTGACTCTTTCCTCTTCTTGCCCCATGGCAGGATGTGGTCTTCAAACCGGAAATTATCACTCCTTGTTGTCTTGGTGACAGATTCCTTTGCCTGATTTTGATTTGCAGTAGCATGGTCCAACATTATAACTTGCTATTATGCTGGTCCAGTCTAGCACATGATTGGATCATCCAAGTCAAATTCCTGACAAACTGTCAGATTGTCATCTCCTTTGATGTTAAGGAGTTTGACTTCTTCATCTTGAACAATCTTCAATTTAGGCAACATAAATTCACCTCTAGCTGTGTTGTTGGTGTTGTTGAGTTGAAAATTGCATGAAGGAAGAATATCTCTTTGAGGAGATATCAACAGAGTCCCAACTCCATCATTGGTAGAAGAATTGCTGTCATCATCAAAAGTTGATCTCTTATCAGATTTCTCCTCATTAGAGATGAAAGATCCTTCCTTGTTTATACTGTGCTTTACCAATTCTCCTGAAATCTTGTTTGGATCAATTCTTGGATTGTCAGCTACAGGACTTTCATCTGTAGGAAAATGAGCATCTTATATGGTAAAGAAATAATTACCATCGCCTGAAGATTCAAATAGAATTTGTGTTATAGGGGATGATGTTTGGGTAACCACATACTTTGCTTCCTTTTCAGGAAGTAATCTTTTCATCACACCTTAGATAGGGATCCGTTCCTCAGATAGATCCATGTTCAGTTCTCCTCCCACGTCCTTATAGAAATTCTATCCAAGTAAAATACCATAAGACACTGGGACTTCAGCTACTAATACAGTCATTTTAATCCTCTTGTCCGAAAAGGCTGCAAATGCAAATTGGGCATCTTTGATCTGCCCTAGCAATGGCACTTGTTTGTTCTCCATGGAGAAACATCTGCCAAATGTCTTGGTCAATGTGAGACTAAGAGACTCAGTGACTTTGGTAGGCATAACATTGTCAGATGCGCCTGAGTCTATTATACAATTACTCAGCTTGTGGCCATTAATTAACAGGGAAACATAAAAGGGTTCTATTTTTCCAGAAACAGCTAGAAGAGTAATAATCAGATTATTTGGACTAGGCATATTTATTGGGGAATAAAAAGTTACTTTTTTGGCCTTTTGTACTGTAGGGATGGTCTAATTTTTAACATATTGGACCAATGTATTCAGTTGATCTGGATTGGACTGCAAGTACTCAAGTTCAGACATTTTTTTGACATGATCAATTATGTCAAATGGTTGAATTGAACTAGGTACAGAGAAAGGTACTTCAGCTTTCTGAGTTTTAGAAGGGACAGGGGGTATACTAGTTTGTGAATTAGAAGTAGAAGGGGAAGGCGCATCAGATGTATTTATCTTTTGAGTGATTACCAGATCTTTTGGTTGAAAGGGCAGAATTGTCCCACGCTTGGAAATTGTGACTACTGGCTGTGATTGCTCTTCTATCTTTCTTTTATCAGCTTGCTAGACTGATTGGTTCTTGGACCTGGTGAACATTGCATATGATCCATTTGAAGCTTCTCCTTTACTTGTGAGTTCATCTTGATAATTCAGGAAACCAATGTGGGAGTCACCAGCTGATTCTTCTTGACTGTCTTCAATGATATCAACATCATTTTCTTGATTTAATTCGAGCTGATAAAAAAAATCTGATTCTGTCTCAAGATATCCCATTGCTGAATTAGTTGGAGGAGCTTCCAAGGCAAGTTTTCCTTGTGGAAGAGGAAGGCGATTTTGTTGTCCTTGGTTTTTGGCAACATTGCCTTGATATGACTGATTTAGGAATGTTCTTCTGTATGTAGGAGCATAAGACATTCCTTGAGCCATTTGTTTTTTGAGTGCAAGGAGCTCATTCACTAATTTTTGCACCATTGGATCTGTGGTGCTTGTAGATGCAAATTCGGATGATGATGAAGCTCTATTTCTATTGGGATCTCTTCTTATGTTCCCTGCTAAGATGAGATCATCTTCTATTTCAGTGGCCAAAAGTTGAGCTATAGCTAGATCTATTTGGCCAGCACGTCTCAAGAGGAAACTGACTTTAGGTAGCTGAGAATTAATGAAAAAGCATTTAAGATTCTCAGCTGCAGGTCTGGCAATCATATGAATTCTGTTTCTCAACTTGTCAAATTTAGCTATGAAGTCTCTCATAGGCTCATGCAGTTCTTTTTTCATTTGTGTAAGTTGAGCCAGAAGTGTATGTGCATCTTCTACAGGTTTGAATCTGGCTTCAAACTTAGCTTTCAAAGTATTCCATTCAGTCACAGATCGAGCCTATAAATGGTAAAACCAATCTGCTGATAGGACCGAAACTCCCCAAAGCTCTAACACAACTTGTCAGAATTAAGAGCACACATGATTACCATTGTATAAGCAACTTACATGCAGAAATAACCAGAAGAACAAATAACTATCAATGAGAAAACACACAGAACATGAGAGGCAACACACAATTGTATTCAACTCATTACAAAGGAAATTACAATAAAGAGATGACACTCTTCTTCCACCTCTGTGAGGCTTCCTCCTCAAGGGCTCCAAGTAATCTTCCCACCTGAGTAATCTTCTTGTTAGGATTGTGGAGCTAAAAGCTTCACTGATGCAGACACGGAGGAGGTTGCAGGAGAGTTGCTGAGTGTCAGAGACATCGGCGTCGGTCAGGCCAACCGACGTCGGTAGGATAGGGCAAGAAGGCAACCGACGTCGGTCAGAGATCGGCCGGCGTCGGCGACCCCCAGGTGGACAGGGACCGGCGTCGGTCGCCTGTGTGGTTTAGACTGTGTTTATTACGGGCAGTTAGCTAACGAACCAAGTGTTTGCATGATCAGGGCTAATTATAGACTGAGAGCTGCGGATCTAATTATTGTAATTAGATGTCTAATTATTGTTTGGATGAGATCTATATAATAGACTCATGGTTGTATTGGAAATGTGTGCTAGGGAGTAAGAGAGCATAATTATAATCTCCTTCTATGTGTGAGGTAGAGCAATGGTGCGTTCCTCCTAGTGCCTCAGTACCAGGTGTGTTGGTGCTAGATTGGAGAGCCAGCTGGGTTCTTCAGGAGTGTAGGATCTTGGTCACAGTTGCATGACCTATATAGGAGATCTACATGGTAAGTAAGATCGTTGATCTGTAGGTGTATGTGTGTGCAAGGTCGAGGTTCACAGGTGAGCAGAACCGTTGTTTGATTTGCAGGTGTGCAAGGTCATATAGACAGCAACACAACAGGGAGCAGTATCAGGCAGGATCTACTTGGAGTACAAGTGTGTACTCGGATAGAGCTAAGAGGAAGGCAAGGGAGTTCCTTCCATAAGTATGGTCTGTTGAAGTGCAGGTTATTGCAGGTTCATGGGAGATCTACTTGAAGTACCTTGAGTACTTGTGGAGCACGTGGAGTGCTTGTGGAGTGCGTGGAGCACTTGTGTTGTGCGTGGAGCACGGGAGGTGAACACCAACTCTGTATTTGAGTTGGGTGTTGGGACCTGTGAGAGGGAGAGCTTTGGGGAGAAGAATTACTGTTCACTTGAGGTGTGGGAAACCTCTGTAAGGTGGTGGAGAAGATGTGGGATATTTTCTATTGTATTCTTTTCTGTATAAAGTGTTAATACAAGTTGTGTATTGTCTCTCATATGCTGTGTTATTCTGAATTCTAGTTACTTGGTGAATCTGGTTAATTTCCGCATATTAAGTTGCTTGAAGTTTGGTAATCAATTGTATGCTTCCGGTGTTTCACATCCTGACAAGTGGTATCAAAGCATGTTTGTTGTTCTAGATTCCTGACAAGTGGTATCAGAGCATGTTTGTTGTTCTAAATTCCTGACAAGTGGTATCAGAGCTAAGGTTGCAGGAAGCAGGGTTGTGTTTGGTTACAGGTCACTCTCAGGGGTTTCTGATCAAGTGGGAGTAGAGCAATGGCAGATGAAAGTAAGCTAAGAATGGAGGAGTTGAAAAGCATAGACGGTTACTCACGGTCCGATGGAAAGAAAGAGCGGGTAAAAGAACATTGTTGGTTGGTAGCAGATCAGCATGAAGAAACTGAAGATACAGATGTAGCAGGTGTTGTTGCACAGGATGTGTTTGCAGGTTTCTTGGATAAAGTTGAATCTTGGATAAAAGATTCGGTTGCCTCTTTCCATGCAGCCCCAGGTAGAGGAGCTGGTAAGCCTTGCCAAGGAATTGGCAAAGGGGAAGTGAAGCTAAAATTGTAGGCGACCAACACACAGGTGTTGATGAAGGTCATGCAGGTCCCAGGTTTGGAGATATGGCTAATTTCTTCAAAAAGATTGGGTGATGAGAGATGCACAAGAACTCTCACAGCGGATGCACTTGAATTAGCTGGTGGTAAGAAAATAGGTATACTTTATCTACTTGTTTATATTACTGATTCTTCTTCTGTTGTAGAGACGTGGCTTCGTAGGCTTGGTCACATGAGTAGGAAGGAGATGCATGTTCTTAAGCGGAAGACAGATATATTTGACAGGCTTAAGAACTGGAAAGCCTTGGTGTTCTTGGAGGAGATGGCAGACAGAGTTCAGTGGATGAGGCTGGATACATCTGAGCAGAGCAGTTTGGACATGTGTTTTGATCCAAAGGAGCTCGCGGGTAAAAAGTCATCACTCACAGGCGAACACAGGTACCGGCGTCGATTAGGAGGAACCGACGTCGAACAGACAGGTGCCGATGTCGGTCATGTGCAAACCAAAGCCAGCGATGTCGGGCAGGGTAAGACCGACGTCGGTCATGGGACCGACGTCGGCAGTTTTTAAGACCGATGTCGGTCAGGAGGACCGACGTCGACAGTAGGGACACCAGTGCTGGCAGGTTGGTAGTAAGGTACAGATGCATGGAACCGACGTCGATCAGATGCAGACTGTGGGGTGGCCGAGGTCGGTCACTGTAACAAATTTTGGGTGGACAGCATGTTGTCAAGGAGTCTCAAACACCCATACGGAGGACTGAAGGCGTAAGTAGGCCCTCAAATTCGTGTTCCTCTTCTTCATACTTGTTGCTGATTGTAGAGCAGGAAGGATCCAGGAAACAGGTGTGAGCTAGGCAGGGTTATGATGCAGAACCAGACGGGAGTTTTTTGGTAGGTTTGCCAGCTGGATGAAAGCACAGAGACGAATGGATTCCTTAGTAGAAGAATAGAGAGAACGGATACGTGAGACGGAAGACCAGGCATATGGTCTTGAGGAGCTGCAGGACAGTGGTATCGGGTTTGACAGGTGGAGGATGAAGCATGGCTTCAGTCGATGTCAGGGTAACTACTGTGGTTTGACTTACCAGGAGGATGATGGTCATGACATCATTCTGCTACTGTATGTGGATAGTATGCTAACTAGCAGGGGTGTACATATAGGGTTTTGCTGAGCTAAGGGTAAGATTAGTTCAGTGTCATGTCATGAGGAGTTTGGAGCAGTGGAATTCTTTGACATGGGAGGCATGGAGATCACAGGTTGATTTTGTCTCGAGTGGGAGCTGATGTGAATCAGGTGTTGGCGAGGTTCGAGATGCGGAACTGGAGCACACTAAGGGCTGGACAGGTACAGTGTCCGAAATCACATGAGGTTTGGTATAGACCTGAGTATTCCCATGCAGTAGGAGCTGTCAGAGTTAGGATCCAATTCGGGGAAGTGGGTTCTCAGGTTTTTTGAGAGGGACCGGCAGCAGGTGTTGCTATGCAGGGTCAGGACTTCACTACAGGTGTTGTAGGTTCGGATGTGGCAGGGTACTCGGATGACAGGTGGTACACCACAGGATGTGTGGTGGGTTGTCTTCAGGTGGGAGCTTGAAGAGGGATACAAACCAGGAAATAGATTAGACAGAGTACAGGTATAGGTACAGTGTAGCTATTTATCTCCAAGTGGGAGATTGTTAGGATTGTGGAGCTAAAAGCTTCACTGATGTAGACACGGAGGAGGTTGTAGGAGAGTTGCTGAGTGTCAGAGACACCGGCGTCGGTCAGGCCAACTGACGTCAGCAGGATAGGGCAGGAAGGCAACCGACGTCGGTCAGAGATCGGTCGGCGTCGGTGACCCCCAGGTGGACAGGGACCGGCGTTGGTCGCCTGTGTGGTTCGGACTACGTTTATTATGGGCAGTTAGCTAACGAACCAAGTGTTTGCATGATCAGGGCTAATTATAGACTGAGAGCTGCGGATCTAATTATTGTAATTAGATGTCTAATTATTGTTTGGATGAGATCTATATAATAGACTCATGGTTGTATTGGAAATGTGTGCTAGGGAGTAAGAGAGCATAATTATAAGCTCCTTCTGTGTGTGAGGTAGAGCAATGGTGCGTTCCTCCTAGTGCCTCAGTACTAGGTGTGTTGGTGCTGGATTGGAGAGCCAGCTGGGTTCTTCAGGAGTGTAGGATCTTGGTCACAATTGCATGGCCTATATAGGAGATCTACATGGTAAGTAAGATCATTGATCTGCAGGTGTATGTGTGTGCAAGGTCGAGGTTCACAGGTGAGCAGAACCGTTGTTTGATTTGCAGGTGTGCAAGGTCATATAAACAGCAACACAACAGGGAGTAGTATCAGGCAGGATCTACTTGGAGTACAAGTGTGTACTCGGATAGAGCTAAGAGGAAGGCAAGGGAGTTCCTTCCATAAGTATGGTCTGTTGAAGTGCAGGTTATTGCAGGTTCATGGGAGATCTACTTGAAGTACCTTGAGTACTTGTGGAGCACGTGGAGTGCTTGTGGAGTGCGTGGAGCACTTGTGTTGTGCGTGGAGCACGGGAGGTGAACACCAACTCTTTATTTGAGTTGGGTGTTGGGACCTGTGAGAGGGAGAGCTTTGAGGAGAAGAATTACTGTTCACTTGAGGTGTGGGAAACCTCTGTAAGGTGGTGGAGAAGATGTGGGATATTCTCTATTGTATTCTTTTTTGTATAAAGTGTTAATACAAGTTGTGTATTGTCTCTCATATGCTGTGTTATTCTGAATTCTAGTTACATGGTGAATCTGGTTAATTTCCGCATATTAAGTTGCTTGAAGTTTGGTAATCAATTGTATGCTTCCGGTGTTTCGCATCTTGACAAGTGGTATCAGAGCATGTTTGTTGTTCTAGATTCTTGACAAGTGGTATCAGAGCATGTTTGTTGTTCTAGATTCCTGACACTTCTCTCATAGGTCACAAGTAACAACTAACACAAGCTGTTGTTCACCTCATTGTACATCCAGTACAACCGAGTACAAACCAGTACTCCAAGTAGATCTCACCATGATCCTGCTGATGTATTGTTGTCACCTTGATCTTGCTCCCCCGCTGATCCTATTCTGACCCTCGCATACACACATCCCTGCAGACCAACCTGATCTTACTTATCACATGTAGATCTCCACCATGATCCTGCAACACCCTGCATATCAAACCTGATCTTACATACATGGGGAATCCTACTTGATTCCACCATGGGAAGAACTCTCCAAGCTCCACACTTGGATTCTGCAAGTTCAACACTTAACAATATAGCCCATGAGTCTATTTTATAGATCTCATGCATACACTGATTAGACTTGCGGCTCAAGACTCTAACTGGTCTTCATCATGCAAACAATGCATTCATTTAACTGACTGTTCGTCAACAACAGTTCTAGAACCACCACAGGGGACCGACGTCGGCTGATCCCTGTCGATGTCGGTTTCCCTTGCACTGTCCTCTGACCGACGTCAGTTGTGTCCTGCCGACTTCGATGACTGTCATGCACAAAAAACCTCCCTGTTTGCTTTAGGTGAAGCTTTTAGCTCCACACCCTAACAATCTCCCACTTGGAGATAAATAGCTGCACCTATACCTAAACCAGTACTCTATCTAATTTGCATCCTGACTTGTATTCCTCTTCAAGCTCCCACTTGAAGACAACCCACCACACTCCTTGTGGTGTTAATCCTATGCTTGAATTTCTTCATTCTCAACTTACCTTCTTCTGCCATTGCTATACTCCCACTCAAACAACAACCCCTGTGAGTAACCTATAATCAACAACACTTAACAGATCTGGGCCATCTGTTAGTCAAACTCGCTCTGAGAACGTCCAACCTCGCTCTAATACCATTTGATAAGACCAAAACTCCCCAAAGCTCTGACACAACTTGTTAGAATTAAGAGCACACATGATTACCATTGTATAAACAACTTACATGCGGAAATAACCAGAAGAACAAATAACTATCAATGAGAAAACACACAGAACATGAGAGGCAACACACAATTGTATTCAACTCATTACAAAGGAAATTACAATAAAGATATCACACTCTTCTTCCACCTCTGTGAGGCTTCCTCCTCAAGGGCTCCAAGTAATCTTCCCACCTGAGTAATCTTCTCTCATAGGTCACAACTAACAACTAACACAAGCTGTTGTTCACCTCATTGTACATCCAGTACAACTGAGTACGAATCGGTACTCCAAGTAGATCTCACCATGATCCTGCTAATGTATTGCTGTCACCTTGATCTTGCTCCCCCACCAATCCTATTCTGACCCTTGCATACACACATCCCTGCAGACCAACCTGATCTTACTTATCACATGTAGATCTCCACCATGATCCTGCAACACCCTGCATATCAAACCTAATCTTACATACATGGGGAATCTTAGTTGATTCCACCATGGGAAGAACTCTCCAAGCTCCACACTTGGATTCTACAAGTTCAACATTTAACAATACAGCCCATGAGTCTATTATATAGATCTCATGCATACACTGATTAGACTTGCAGCTCAAGACTCTAACTAGTCTTCATCATGCAAACAACGCATTCACTTAACTGACTGTTCATCAATAGCAGTTCTAGAACCACCACAGGCAACTGACGTCAGTCCCTGTCTAACTGGAGGTGACTGACGTCGGTTGATCCCTGTCGATGTCAGTTTCCCTTGCATTGTCCTTTGATCGACGTCGGTTGTGTCCTACCGATGTCGGCGACTGTCATGCACAGAAAACCTCCCTGTTTGCCTTAGGTGAAGCTTTTAGCTCCACACCCTAACATCTACAGCATGACCTTGTAGTGTTTCAACAAAAATCCTAACTACTACATCTTCAAACTCTACCCCAATTACTCCACAAGCTATACTGAATGCTGCAATATGTTCATCAGGATGAACTTTCCCATCACCGTGGAATTTCAAGAAATTCTTCCTAGAACTGCGTGGAAGTTCATGTAGAGGAGGAGTAAGATTGAGAGGGCCAAAATCATTACCCCAGGGGCCTTGAACTACCATTATAGGGTACTAAAAAGGAGGGATAACAAATCTCAAAGGGGTAATTACAGGCACAACTTTATCAACAACAGAAGTTAATATTTTGCCTGGTAATGGAGATCTGGCTTTAGTAGGAGGGAAGCTCTTGGTTCGTTGCAAACGAGATGGTGAAGGAAATAGATCAAAATCACTTTTCTATACCAGCTTGAACACAAGATCAATGACACCTTTATCCCTTTGGCTTCATGTATACCTTGAATCTGCCAGATTTGTAAAACAAAATTTGAAAAGAATTGACTTTTCTTCAATTAAAGCTTGAGGCTTTGAACTGTGCATTATTTTCCTATTGGTGTAGAGGTGAATGGAATGGATAAACTATAAATGGATAATGGGTATATCCCCAGCGGAGTCGCTAAAAACTGTTGGTTGAATATTTTGTCTATCAGCGTACTGGTAAACAAAATAGGTCTTATCAGCCAAAGCAAGAAGATTAGTCGTCCTAATGTGTAAATTTATCACATCAGAAGGAGACTGTTCTCTCCTTTCATCAAGGGGAGGTTCCCTATGGATATGCTATGTATATATATGAACAGAAAATAATACTCAAGGGTAGGACCAGACATCCATCTCTCTTTCTTCAGAGATGATGTATACAAAACAAAGGAAGAACTCAAGAGAATGACAGACAACACTCCTCTTCTTTCAGAAGAACTATTCAACCAGCCATAAGAATACTCCTGGAAATAAAAGGAGAATATGACTAAAGTATGGTAACCAGCAAATCAAGACACATCACAAAGTCTGCACATGAAATACTCAAGAGTGATATACGAAGAATAATGAAAGCTCAAAGTCTTTTCAAAGTTCTTTACACAGTAATGAAAAAATAAACACACTGAAGGCAACTATGGGGGCACAAAGTCTCTCCACAGTTGATTCTTTAGGACACCTTCTTGACAAATTTACTAATCCTACTTATTAGATCAATGAAACAAACAAGATATCACAGCACAAAGTCTGAAAAAGTCCCTTGTTTTCATTAACAAAATATGATAAACAGACTGAGCACAAAGTCTCAATGATGCCTCTCAATTTCGACAGAGTTTCATTCAGATTATCAAAAAGAAGATGATCCTTTTACAATGATAGGAAGTCCCTTATATAGCCACTTTTAAGGACTCGGGAATAGTAATACATCATGATGCGTTGGGATATGTTAGGAAGACAAGTTGGAACTTTGGGGCCTTTTACCCATTTGATCTTCTCAATGTAGATAGATAAGTAATGCAATTGAAAGTTTTACAACTTTCAATGTCTGCCTGGTAGTCTAATCTTATCTTCATCATTCCTCCCTTTTTGATTAATTGAATCGGGTCTTAGATTCAGCTTGTTGTTCTATTCCTTCCCTGCTTTCTACTGGTCTTGGCCTTGAAAATTGTGAATGTATTATGTTCTATATGTTTCAAAGGATCAACAGTTATTTTGTTGTCTTCAATTTAACATTTGCATGCCCGTCATTGTGTTTCCAATGGCTAGTTGACTGTGTTGAATTTGACGTGTTCGGGTGCATCATTCCTTGGTATTCTTTTGGCTTTTCACTTGGCACTTTTCCAGATTGGACTTTCCCCTTTCGGGCCTTGAGAAATGATCCTTCAGCTTTGAGAAGTATCCTCAAATTAATGGTCGAGAGTTCCCCACAAGGGCACCTGCCCTTCGGGGTCCTTCGTTGGCCTTTCGCAAATTTCCCCCAAGCTTTTCCTTAGGCCATTCCCTTTGAACGTTTCTCGCGGAAATTTTCCCCAGGGAAAATTCCCATGGACAAGAACTTTGGGGAAAATTCCCCCGGGCTTTGAATAAGTCTTTGAACAAGCTGAAAGGTGCTTTGATCGATGAAGTGTACTCCACAAGGCACTTATTCTTCAGAAAAGTTCTTTAGCATTGAACCATCCCTTTAAACTTAGTCGATGAACCATTTGTTGAACCGGTTCAAAGGTTCAATGAAGCACGCCAAGCCTTTGAACCAAGAGTTGAACGATTTGATTGAACCTGTCTGTTGAATTGGTTCAATGGTTCAACGAAGCAGGCCAAGCACCTTTTAAACCAAAAAGCGATAAACCTGCTGTTGAACCTTTCCGTTGAACCAAGACGTTGAACCAAAAATTTGGTTCAATGGTTCAACGAAAGCCTTAAACCGACTAACAAACCAAATGATTGAACCAAAAGATGCTGAAACAAAGGAAATGAACCATTTGAGTGAAATAAAGCATTGAATTGCTTGGTTGAACCGAGCGATTGAACTGTTCCTTTGGTTGAACCAATCGTTGAACCTTTGAACCCATTGAACCTTTGAACCCAATTGGTTCAAGGGTTCAACGGTTCAATGATTCAGGTCTCCTTTTGTATTCAAATGCTTACCGATGAATATTTTCAATTGAACCAAAACTTTGAACCAATCTCAGAAAATGAACAAATGTTGAAAATCAATTCTTTTGACTAAAAACCGCCTACAGAAGTCTGTAGATTTTCCTTTTCCTGCACAGTCAGTAGATTCTTCTTCCTGCTGAGTCCGTAGATTCAAGCCTATAGAGTTCGTAGATTTTAACCTTGTAGAGTCTGTAGATTTTCATAGAAGCTTTGAAAATGTGAATTTTGAATATCTAAGACAAATTTTGAAAATGGAAGATATTATTTTGGTTTGTAGAACCAAAATAATTCAAATGTTGTTCCAAAAATGACTGTTATTTTTGGGAGACAACAAATGACATCCTCAAGCCTTTTACCTATGTCATTTTTTTAATCTACCTTGATGACATCCTAATCTTTAGAAAACATGAAATGAACATCTACACTATGCTGAACTAGTGTTTCATATTTTGCAAAAACACATTTTATGATAACATGATTAAATGTTCATTTTTCATGCAAGAGATAAAATTTTGGGATAAATTACACACACAAGGATGACATGTGTGAACCTAACCAAGATTCAAGTCATATAGGAATGGGAAACACTAAATAAATTTGCATGATATTCAAATCTTCTCAGAATTAGAAAATTATACAAGAGATTTGTGTTTAATTTTTATCCTTTGAACTAAGTTACCAAAGGTGGAACTGAATAACGTTTCATCTAGTAAGCTGAATAATAAAGATAATTGATGAACTAAAATTTAGACTCTATTTTGTGTTTGTACTTATGTTACTTGATTATAAATTTGGAAGATCATCCAATTCATTTAGTAGTAAAATTAACTATCACAAATGGGTATTGACAACACAATAAGTCCTAAAAAAGAGTTAATTTCTATGATAATGGATTAAAAAACATATGATTGGAATCAAAGATGCCTTCAGAGTATATAATTATGTTAGATGATGAGGGAGCGATGAAGGATGATGAGGGATAGTGAGGGTCAATGATGGAGTGATGAGGGATGGTGAGGGATGGTGAGGGTCAATGAGGGAGTGATTAGAGACAACGAGGTATGAGGAAAGAGTGATTGGGGATTATGGAAGAGGAAGTGATTAGGGATGATGATAGTTAATGAAGGAGTGATTAGGGATGATAAGCCTGAGTGATTAGATATGATGAGGGATAATGAAGGTCAATGAGGGAATGATTAGGGATAAGGAGGGATGAGGAAGGAGTGAATATGTATGATGAAAGAAGATGAGGAAACAATTAGGGATGAGGAAAGAGTGATTAGGGATGATGAGGGATGAGGAGGGAGTGATTAGGGATGATTAGGGATCTTGAGGGTCAATGGAGGAGTGATTACAGATGATAAGGGATTGATTAAAGATGACTATGAATAATGAGGGTCAATGAGGGAGTGATTAGGGATAACGAGGATTGATGAGAGAGTGATTAGGGGTAATTAAGAATGAGTAAGACATGATCAAGGATGAGGGAGGGATGACGAAAAAGTGAAATTAACATAAAGTGGTTGTTTGATGTGTGCATGTCATCAATGTGACCTACACTACCCTAATCACACCACTTTAGATCAAGTTCAAAGTGAGTAGTTTTCAAACTTCAATTTTGACAAATTTAGGACTCCTAAAAATGCTAACAATCAATCTAGAAGGCATAAAAACCTAAAAAATGACTATATATTTACTAAAATGGATATCAATTGCAAACATAATGTATTGAAATCCCTAGGATTAATACTTACACCCTAAAAATGTCTAAGTAATGACAAAATTAGATTTTGAAAAACTATTTTCCACATCTTAAGGTGTGTAACTATGAGATAAACTCTATTAGATGCAAAGTGACCCTAATTTATCATATTTACTAAAATAAACTTAAATCACATGCTTTTATGTGTAAAAGAACAATAACGTGATCACATTATTACTTTTATAATAACACAATCACATTATCTAATACCATGATCTCATTATTAATGAGATTGTATTATTAACATGATCATGCTATTTGAATTTTAATTCAAACACCATGCCTTTTGGATTAGAATGGCTTGGACTCTTGAGCCAAATGCTTGAACCTGTCAATCTACATTTAAGTTCTAGAGTTATGATAAAAAACAATAAAATTCAACTTTCATTGCCACATACACTACAAATTTCAATGGTAAAATTCAAAAACTTAATACCATAGCAATGAGCACACTCTCCTCTTTCCAAAAATATAATTTTTATAAATTTTTGACTAATTTAATGTTTCAAACAATGTTAATTTCTAACTATACTTTTTTTAGGCCACTACATGCCACAAATATACATGTACATGTACATGTTCATGTGATTTATTTTTCGTTGATCCAAATGTAAAAAAAATTATATGGTCACAAACTAAGCCTAATTCTACACACATTTAAAAAAAATTGGTTATCATTTTTTGAGGCAGTTAGGTGCACCACATGGATGACTATCTATGTTTTTGTAATTTTTCTAAATATATTTAATTTCAAAATTCATAAAAAAGAAACTTAAAAATATGAAACTTATAAATTAAATAATATTTGGGATTGTTAGTTTTTTTGCTCTGTTAGGGTTTCCTCCATGTACGCCATTGAGTCAAACCTTATTTTTTTGCCTATCCAGCCTTGTGTCACACTGCAACCTTAATTCGTGTATGAGACTTACACTTATTGCTATTTAGGGTTTCTCACCTTTGAGCAAGGCCAACCTTTATAATGACTTCTCCCCATTCTATCTTGGCTATTTCAACTGTGGATAAGAATGGTGTAGCATTGAGCAATGGCCCCTTGCAAGTACTTGAAAAAGTTTATCTTAAAGGTTTACCATGAGGTAATGCTTCAAAACCTGATGTTATATTGCTTATTCCTAAATTTAATTTTGCATGTCAATGGTTAGAGCAATTTTGTTTGATAAGATATTTTATTGGGAGAATTTCCTTTGAAAGTTTGCTATGGTCTTGGATTCAAACTCACTGGGAAACTCACGACATTAAACTAGAGAGCATATAGAACATGACTAAGGGTTTTTTAATTTTTTGATTTCTTGAACCTTCCCATGCAAGAGGAATTCTCCATAAGTCTACCACTTGGTATGTTAGGAACTTGCTTATGGTTCTCTCCCCCTGAACATGAGACTTTGTGGTGTCAGAGCACACTACTCTTAAAGTCTTGGTTTGGGTTGAATTTTGAGACCTCCCACTCCCCTATTGGCACTTTATTCACTAGATAGAATCCTCCATAGGTCATATGGTTTGTCGCATCAAAACTGGTTTTACTTTGCCAGACCACAAAAAAGGGTCTGTGTAAAAAGTAAACCTTTCTTGAGACCTCATGGAGTTTATAGAAATTCAGACTAGGGATGTGAGGCACTCTCAACAAGTCCTTTATATCAAATTTCCTAACACTTACTTTCATTTCCAAGCCATAAACCATAAGATACAAGATTGTCCCCTTTAGTTGGCTCATAACAATGTGTCCAAGTGCTCATCCTCTACCCCCAATCTCTCTCCTAAAGCTAGCAAAAAACCAATTGAGAATAAATAGACTACAATAGGGAAGAAGAACAACTGATCCAAAGCTGCAAGCTTAATTACTACTCCTAAAGGAGGTAAGCCATCTTCAAGCAATGGCCCATAGGAGTAGGCTCCTATTGAGAAAGACCCTCCTTAGACTGAAGCCCCAAAATTGGGAGCAAATCCCAAGGTATTTAACACCCCTCTAGCTACTAACATCTTGTCCCAAGGTTTTGAGGCCTCCATGCTTAGTTATTCTAGATTTTTAGACTCACATCCAGCCACTCTTCCTCTTCCTGCTCGATGGAATATGACTAAATGCTCTCTCAATCCTCCTCAAAGGGGTGATGAGGTAGAGGAAGGAGAATACCAGGTTGACCCTATCATGAGGAATCAATTTGATGATTTTTTAAGTTCCAAATAGTGGGCACTTTTTATAGAATTAGTATAATGCCTTGGAAATTCTAGACTCAGAGGACATGTCCCTCGACACCTATCATCTATGAATTATTTTTCATAGAATGTTCAAGGTATCATAGAACCAAAACACAAGTTTGTTGTGCATGATTTTATAAAGAAGTTTCCCAAGATGGACATTCTTATTTGTAAGAAGTCAAGGTGGTGGATTTTTTATTGATGGCTTTTAGTAATTCCATATGGCACGATAGTATCATTCTATATAGCAATCATGATGCAGGACATGGAGGGGTGATTAAATTAATTTTTCCAAGGTGGTGGTCACACTTAGTGTAATATAGCATGGGCCCCACCAACTAGTTAGTATGGGCCCTTTTTAGTACTAAAATCCACTCTTTTAGTTTTATTAACATTTATGCCTCAAATGATGCCTTGGAGCGTACCCATTTATGGTGATAATTAGTAGATGATCTCCCTGATTCCCATTGGGTCTTATGTGGTAACATTAATATGGTGGCATCTCCCAAAGATAAGGTGGGTGATTTGATTATGAGGTGGGCAGTTGGGGAAAGGGAGGCATGGTTTTACATTTGCATTAAATGTGGCTTTTATGACCCTAATTTAACTTGTCAGCTTGTAGATGGAGTTTGATACACTTGGAGTAATCTCAGGGAAGGCGCTGCTTAGATTCTAAAGCACCCAGATAGGGAAATGATGTCCTCCCAACCATACTTCTCATTTGATAATGGGTTTTCCCCTTTGGTATAGGTGCTACCAAATTTTGGGATTTCTGATGACTCCCTTATTTGATTTAGAGTGATATGATAGTTTATGAAACCCAAATTCCACAAAATGCAATTCTTCCTTAACACTTATTTACTCAAACATGAGCCCATGATGGTACACATTAGGAGAGTTTGGAATTTAGATCCACATCCTTCTCAAGTATCTAGTTGGATTCTTTGGTGGGATGATGCCATCAAAAGGACTACTCACTTTCTACAAATCTATGGCCATCAACTAGCTAAAATTTGAAAACACTCTTACTCTACTACTTCCTCAGAGCTGAGCTACATGACTTTAGCCCTAGAAAAAGATCCCTTTAATGAGATCTTATAGGTTAGAGTATCCCCCTTGTAGTATCACATTCATATTATAGACAACTACAATGCTCGAGGAGCCCAAGTTAAAGATAGGCTTCATTGGCTCAAGATAGGGGAGAAATATTCAAAAGAGTTCTTCCAAATACTATGAGCCAAGAACTCAAAGTAATAAATACAAGTCATCTTTGAGGCTGACAATAGACTCATAGGGATCTTGCATATTATTCAAGACTTTATTAGTCATTATCAACAAGTGTTTAAAGCTCAAGCATCCTCAGTCGAGCGTGAAATTTCCTTTCAACAATGTCTCAAGTGGTGCCATGCAAACTCACTCTCACCTAGTGGGTGGCTTGCAATAGGCCCTTCACTATTGATGATTTGCATGAGGCGGTGCCTCACATGGCTAATGACAAATATCCTAGCATTGATGGCTTCCCCTTGAAATATATAAAACCCTTTGGGACATTGTGGGTAGTGACTTGCATAAGGTTTATCAAAAAGCATTTCACTTTATTGGCTAACAGATTTATCTTTATCTAAAAATGTTTTATTTTGACTCCATACCCTTCTTTCAAGAACAAATAAGTTAAAAAATAAATGGGTGAACTATTAAGACTAGTTCCCCTCTGAATTAAGGTACAACTCCCTTTAAGATTTTCAATGAATTCAAATATTCAGATACACTTTTAACCAAAAAGTGTTTTAAAGGTAAATTAACATCCACACATCATCATGTTATGAATGCAAGATTTTATAACAACAATGGATAATAGAATACACAGATTCTATGATATAGCTGAACTAGTAAAAGGATAAATCACATATAATGAATTATCTAATGGAATAGTAATTACTGTATAAAATAAGATTTCACATAGAAAACCTAATTTCAAATACTCAAGCACACAAATCTAAGAATTCAGAAATTAATTCTCCTTTTCATTCACAGATGAAAAATGTTTCAAACAAACATCACATATATTGTCAATAACAGTGGTTCAGTTCTAAAATTTTCTAACTCCTTTTCTTCTTTTCTATCTTGGTATTTTACAATTAAAAATATATATATAGTTTCCATAGCTAATCCACCCGTCAAACTAAACTAGAGTTAAAGTAACTCTCACCCATATGGGATTTAGTTTTTACAAATTCAATAAAAATCAAGTTTTGAATAGAAAAGCAACTGAATAACTGAATAAAATAAAGTATGTAAGTAAAATCATTGCTGAGGTGATGGACTAGGATCTCTAGATTTGCCGTGTTAGGTTGGGTATACACGTTGAGCTTTTCATTCCTGAAATGCTGTAACAAACTCCTAAATTGTCATAAGATTAGGAATGCTGACATGTTTTATCCTTGCTTTCCAGATGTTTTCTTTTCTTTAAATTTTCCCCATCTTTTTTGTGTGCTCTGGGAGAGTGTCGATGCAACAACAAAGAAGTGAATCTACCTTGAAATTTGAGAAAAATCTTCAGTTGATAAGTTATCACTTTCTTTAATGATTTTGATCCTTTCCCTAAAGGATTGAATCAAAATATTGATGTCTTTTTCTGGTTTTCCATCATCTTTTATGTATTTGATATCAATACTCTGTAGATCATGTTGTAATGATTGAAAAAACTCAGTTATTTCCTTGATCATTTTTATGATTTCCATTCGTCCTTGTTGGAATATTGAATTTCTCCATTCAATATTTTTCTTACTTACATATAATACATCTTCATCCAGACTTGTCAAGTTCTATTTTGACAAAAACTTTGTTATTCCATACTTTTGTACTTCATCAATCTGGTTCATCACACTCATCCATTTTCCTTCATCTTTTATCCACAAGGCATTTTGTGTCTTCAAATCTTCAATAGTAATTGTGGTTAGATCATACACATTCTTCAATTTATGGATGAATTCCATACCTTTTTGGATGATGTTATCCAACTAATTATCAAATACCTTGGTAACTATTTTGCCTCTATGTATCTAGTCCAACATTCTTTGATTGACAGGTGATTTTGGATCAAAATACAGGGGTAGTTGGGTGATTGGTTATGGATCTTGACTATGAATGGTGTCAATATATTCTATCATTGATCGTGCAGTCTATTTTAATTCCCTTTTATCTTTTTCATCCTTTCAGGTTCTACTGACTATCTTTTTGGTGGACACTTCAAGGTGATGCACATCTGAAGCACGTAATACAGTCCCAAGATCTACCTTTTCAATTGTAAAATGCTAAACTGTAGGATCTTAAACTTCTTCATTAGTTCTTGCCCTAGCTATTTCTATATTCTAGTTCCCTGTATTAGGGTCAACATCTATCATGGATGTTGTTTTTAACTTTTTGGATTTAGGAGTTTGCCCTAAACATTTACTCACCATATCTTCCAAGGGCAAAGAAAATGATACTACTTTCCTTTTGTTGCTGATTGAGCTTTCTAGCCACTTGGGTGTAGAGGCCAAGGCTTCTTTATTAAGATTTAGTTGATCAGAAGGTACATTTGAAATGATCATTAGTTTAGTATAGTTAGAAGGAATCACTGTCTGTTGATCTACACTAACCTCTTCTTCCATTGGTGAACTAGATTCTTTATCACCTTTGGCTTCTCATGAATCTTCTTCAAAATTTAAATCTGCAATTACCTTTTCAAAAATCTGACTCTTTTTTTTGCTTTGGGTCCTTGATCTAGTGGCATGAGGAGGTAGAGTAGTTATAAGGGCCTTCTCAAATTATTTGATGATAGGATCCCTTCCAATTTTATTCTGAAAGTACCTGCATCAAAAATAGCAATAAGTTGATTGGAAGAGCTTATTAGAAATGGTGATTCAATTATTGATGAACATTACTAGGAAGCTATGTTTTGATCTCCCCCTAGTTTTTTCTCTCTCAACCATTTTTTAGTTCTCCTTATCACTGAGAGGGTCTTAACCTCAATTCTATCTTCTTCATTTTTCTCCTAGTCAATTTTTGGAATAGGTGAGTGTTTTATTTTCTCAAATTAGAGATCAATCACCTGTTCATTATTGTCAAAAATTCTAGAAATATCCATATTTTAATTGAGGGTAATAATTTTCCCTAAGGAGAACCTAGACCATAATCTTCTTTTGACTTCAAATTCATTCGAACAATCCTCTCAATAATCCTCTAATTGAGGAATGTGTGAAAACCCTGTTCCAAGATCCAAGTTATCTCTGACAAAACCTTTGCTATCAAATTGTGATCTAGTTGTGAAGTATTGAAAATTGAATTTTTTAATATCTAGTTCTAAATTAAAAGCATTAGATGTTGATTTACATGAATAACGTCCAAGTTTGACAAGAAAAGATATACCAGATTTCTTTTTCATTGGGAATTTTTTTTATCTATATGTGTTAATTGTTTGCATACTTCTATTAACACAAATCAGTCAAAAACATACCTAGGCAACCTCAAAGATTCACCTTCAAAAAACCTAACTCTGATATAAGTAAACTTGGAAAACTGAGTGAAGAAACTACCATAAATATTGATTAGTTGCATAGCTTCATCAGACAACCTTTTATTGATATTGTTTGACAATTCAAAAGTCATTCTCTCAATAAAAACATCATTGAGTCTCCTGTAATCCTCATAGCAATTATGCATTTGCAACTGTGAGTAATAGTCATAAATTTTACTGTCTTTAATCAAGGGTGCATGTGGTAATCCTACTCATTGTCTTGTAGATGCCAGGCAATAAAAAAGGTATGAAGACATATAAAACTCTTTATTTATGAAACAATTACTTAAATCTAGATGTAAACATTCTACTACAATTTTTGCCCAATATAAATATTGCTCTACTTGGAGGATCACCTATATGAACAAGTACATCTAGTCTTCCCAATGATATGCATGAGTATTACCTTTTAGTCTGTGTAGTAATACTATAATATCTTATACTTCTAGAATTATATGATTTCTTGTTAATAGTCTGGGCAGTCTTAAACCCCCTTTTTGGAATTTCAAAAGCCAATTCCTAGCAATCACACTTTTGTAAATTACTTTATTTAATGAAAAATAACCATATGAAGAAGTAATACTAAGGTTAGAGTATGGTTCCTTTGGAGAAATTCTCATTACAAACATTAGGGTTTATCTATTAATATGTAGTAAAACATTGCCATCTACAGTCCTGATGTACCTGTTCTAAGGTTCATATCTATTCATGCATTTTAGGACTAATTCAACACATTAGACAGCCATGGGAAAGGCCGCATCTTCAACCAAGACACTTTCTACTATTTGTCGCATCATAAGATTTGACATAATATTTCTAGCCCTTTCCTTAAAATCTTCCAAGTCATATTGGACCAGAGAAGTGTCCCCAATTTCAGGAGGAGAACATATGAGACCATGATCATGCTCGTAATCAAGACATGCAGATTTCATGGTTACAGGTTGGAGGATATAATGAAAAAAAAAGTTTTTAACTCCTTAAATAATACTGTAAACTCAAAAGGATCCTTCTTTCCTATCAAGTAAAGGAAATAACTTATAGTAAGAGTAAAACTCACCTTTAAATTTATCTAAAATCACTACAAATTTGAAATGGGCTTACATAATCATATTTCATTTTCTCAATTCCTTTTTGATCCCTGGAACTCATCTTGCTTCCTTAACCCAAGCTTATAGTCTTCCTTTAACCAAGTGGTCCTTGGTTTCATCAGTAAAATCACATTTCCCAAGATTTAATTAGAAATTTTTAATTAATTTACACCCCCTGAGGTGTGGTTAAATTTCCATCAACTGAAACCCCTTCTGGTTATGACTTCTTTTGTAAAAATACCCTCCTTTAGGCCTACTTAGGCCTATGCCAATAGTCCTGCTACCAAATCCATAACAATACATATGATTCAAAACCCAAAAATACTTCAAAACTCTTTTCACTTTAAAATAAGTTATATTACAAAAATTTATCTCATTCTAACAATTATAACTCCCTATTTAGCCCAAACCCTAGTTTTAGGGTTTCTACTTCTGTGCATAGGCTGAGAGCCTTAGAAAATACATAACTCTTGTTGTAGGGGGTTTCCAAGTAAAAATTCACATTTTAATGGTATTTTTTACTTTTTTTTATCTCCCAATGGTTTAAATACATTCATCCATCTATTCCTTGCTTAAATCCTCAAATACTTAGTAAACTATGAGCAATGGCTGACTGTGCGCAGTGCATAAGAGGACTAGTTTCCTTCCCAGAGTATTATAGCTTCAAAAAAAGCATATGTGTATTGTATTAGGTTTAATAAACATGTTAATGTATACCAAAATTATTACCAAATACTCTTCTAGCAAAATAACCTTCAACCTCTCATTGATAATGGTAAGAAATAGGGTTGACTAAATTTCACAAGATCCCAACTCAGTCATGTGATTATATGAGTATCTTATAAAATATACAAAATTTTATTAATGCCTATTAACTTATATTTAATTTTTATATATTCATGAATAAAGTGTGAAATACATGTATTTGATCTTTCATTCATCTTCTAGGTCCAACTGTATTAAAAAGGGTTCTACCTGTATCTTATTGTGAGTAAGGGTTTGAGAGAATGTAACCGAACAAGGTCTTATATTATGATAAATATTATATAGAATTAATATTTAAACCTTTTAATTTATTATAAAACCATATATATCTATACCAACATGAAACATACACCACTCATCCTCTAGTTTCACCCTTGACTGCGTTAGACCCAAAATAAGGTATGTGCAAGATCCATTGAATGTGTGAACAAAGTGCAATATAGAATGTGCATATAGCTTCATCCTAATATTTAAATAAAAAATATAATAAAAATACCCTTGTTACATCTAATAAAACACTCTTCCAATAAAATTATGGTTCAATTCTTTAGACCAACACTCAATTTCTTGTTTCTTGACTGTAACACAGTGAGCAGGGGATTTGAATAACAACACTCTTGGCTAGAGATTATCTAATTAGAATAATAATTCATACATTTTAGGATCTTCACCCATTAAATAATAATAGGGACTAATTATATGACTAATTTACATTCACCAATTTGATAAATAATACATGTACTCTTGCTAATGACTGTGATTCACCTTCTTGGTTTGTCCCTGAAGTCATATATAGCCTATCTATAGATGGCCTTCAAAGTTCATTTAAAAATTGTAAATATATAAAAAGATCATTCCAAAAATTATTTAAAAAGATACAATAAATATTATACTTATCTTTGTTCATTGTTTCAACTTTTCTTTACATACAGTCGACACATGGACTTATTCAACTTCTTGAGGATTTCATATATCAATCTTCCATTTTCAGATCCTCCTTACCTCTCTTGGAGGTCTATTTTACTCCTCTCTATATCAAATTCATAATAATGACTCATATTTTCATTTTTAATGTAGGACCTGGAGTTGGTTACTTCACTAGTTATAAGGTATACCTACCTTTTGTCACCCAATGTATGGGTAAAGATAATTAATCCAAAACATGACTTGTTTTTTCTTATGATTTTTTCATACTTGAATTATAATTACCTCTTATATGATATTATTAGACTTCTTAGTTCCACTTTAATCACCTATTACTCCACACATGATTTTAACCCTCATAGACTTAGTTTAATGATTTGAATTTTCAAATCCTAGTTTTTGGAGGGAAAACTCCAAACCACTTAAAAACTCAACCTATGACTTCTAGGGACCCCATATGACCTTGAAAGGTATCTTAACACACAAATTAAAAACTTAACACACTTTTGCCTACTAATGACCAAAACATGAAATTTGACAACTTTAACTTGGTGCTCTTGCATCATACTCCCCAAGAGAGAAAAAAACTTGAGCCTCTAAATTTCTTCCTTATCTTCCAATCAGTTATTTAGGGTTCCTTCATCCTCATCATGCTGTTGTTCCTTTGTTCTGTCTTCATTTTCCTTGCCAAACTCTTGCTTTTCTTTTATTTGGCTTTGTCTAACCTTCTTATCCATGCATCTTCTTCCTCTATGAAGTGTTCTGTCTACTATATCACCTTATTTTATACATCTACCACATGTTCCATGTCATATTGAATCTTCTCATACTCAACTACAACTAACTTGTATGCATTTGTTTTTCTCATGCTTGCTTCATGGCTTCTTTTCTCATCAATCTCACTTGCGACTTGCTTATTTTGTGATTTTTGATCCTTATTTATGCTATCATATCCTTCCTTATACTCTAATGTCCTCTTATGCATATAATACTCTATCCTTTTATAATCTACACTCTTTTCCTACCTCTTCTTCAAACTTTTTCACATTTGGATGCTTTTTCCTCTCACTTTACTCACTATGCAAGTGCACTTTTTTATTCCACTCATCCTCTTCATAGTAATTTATTATGTGACCAATATTTGGAATCCCATATCCATGTTTAACAAATGTAAACTCAGAATTATTTTGAACAAATGAATATATTACCTGGTTTTCTTCTTCATGCTCCATGTCCTTCCTTGCTCACTTCTTTGTGTGCACAACTCTTTGTGCTTCTTCTTGCTGCTCCTTGATGTTTCTTGGAGTCCTTTATTTACTTTGACCTAATTTTATTCACCTATTTTCATCTCCTTTGATGGACTAAACATGTCCTCCAACATTCTCAACTCCTCTTGCAACTTGAATGCATCAATCTCTTCATTTGATTCATCAAACTTTGGCTCACATTGTTCTTCCATGTCTTGGGTAATTTATTTTTTATCTTCTCCTTGGACTCCCTCATTTTTGAGAGTCATATAAACATACTCTTACTATACATAATACTTCCCAAGCACTCTTTGAGGTCCTTCTTTCTCATCTTTCCATGCTACAAACCCACTCATCAATGCAATTGTTTCCATGCTTATTGGAATCAATTTTAAATGAATCGTCATATACAACATTGGAAAACATATCTATCAAACACTTATCTTGTGAATTATTTTCCTTGTATGTATGAATGTACCTTCACCTCCTTGTCTTGGTATGCTTTCACCATCTCTCTTGCTTGCTTTCTGGACTTGCCAAAATCTTTTACCTTCATGCTTGCTTGGAGTATACTTGCAATAGGTTCCTCTTGTGCTCTTTTATTGCTTTTCTCAACCCACTTGTTTTCTTGTATCTTCTTGGGCTGCCACTTGGTCCTCATTTCGCATCTTTCATGCTTCAAATATTTTTTTTCCATCATCTCCACTATCTCCACACTTGTGCTCGCTTTTCCACACTTGTGCTTGCTTTCCATTCATGCTTTTGATTTCTTTGACCTCTTGTTTGAGGTTATATTCTTTCTCCATACCTATTTATTTCAACCACTTAGGCCATGCATAACCATGCCCTTGTTCTCATTTTATGGGTTGTAATCTATCATGCTTTCTTTTAACCTGAATATCATTCTTTTCCTCTTTGCTTATGCAATCAAATTCATCATTCAAACACTCATTTACCTCTAATGGTAACTGCTGCAAGCTTGTTTTTTTTTTCATGTCTTCATGGGTGACCTCCATGTCTTCTTGGTGCACTATCTCCTTTGTTTTATCTGCTATATATGGTAATGCATCATATAACTCCTCTTTCTTGTCATATTTTACATGTGATATGCCTTCAATCTTCATAATTTTATCTTCTTCATGAGGTTATTTCATTTTGCCCTCCTTTTGACTCTTGATGGATATCATTATTGACCCATTATTCATCAAATTTTAGGCCTCATTCTTGGAATTCATCAATATTGTCTTCATACCTAAAAACACAAACTCAAAATCAATGTTAGTATATAAAACTAGAGACTATATATCTCTTTGAATGCCTTTGGCATAGGTATTGTCCGCCTTCTCTTCTTTTCTTCACCTTCATGTGCTCTTCTTGGCACTTATTTATCCTTCTTGTTCTCCTCCAATGAGAAATATATTCACTACCTCTATTTCTTGTTGCTCACTTAGAAACATATCTCTTCTCATGCCTCTTTGGGTTGTCCTCTTTTTATTCTTCTCACCCTTCATGACACTCTTCTTGTGACTTATTCTTCTCATAAGTGACTCTAGTGGCCACTTTACCTTCCTTATCACATTACAACCAGTGCATTGGATTTCTTGACTCTTCATGAGATTCACCATAAGCTCAATCCTCTCAAATATCTACCCTAATTCTCTTCTTATGTCTGCAACTTCCTTTTCTATATCCATCTCCTCTATTTCTCTTCACTTTTTATAGGTATACTTAGACCTCCTCTTAGCAAGTCCTTCAAGCTTGCCTCTTAGACCTATTATGGGCCTTTCCTCTTATTTATTCCTCTCTCTAGGATATCTTATTAACTCTCTTGACTCTCTCTTGGAGTCTTCTTTCTTTCCTCTTCTCTCGTGGAGCGTCAATGCTCTCTTTTCCATCTATCTCTTCTAGCCTTTTTTTGACTAGCTCTTATCCTTCTTCAAGGAATTTTGGGGATTTATCTCTTCAATTTATCTCTTTTATAATCCTTTATTTTTACCTTATCAGATCAGACCTACAACTCCTCTTCTCCTTCAACACCCTACAAGTTACTCCTAATATACATCTCATATCATGCTATCTTTATCTCAAATCAATAAATTGGAAAGAATTCAAAACACAATTTTTAACCAAGCATACCTTGCCTTGATATGATAAAAAATGATATAGAGGAATTAAGGATAATTCCTTCTCTATATTTATCATTTGATTTAATATCCAATTTGGTCTTAATCTCTTAATGAGTTGCTATTCAAAATCCCATGTCTAGTCCAATCCTTCTTGTTTATATGAGGTCAAAATTGTCTCTTATGATTATATACCTGTATCCTAATATCATCAAACATGTCTTGATAATAAAAACCTACTCATATTTTTTTTTTTCATTGATCATTCATCTCACATAAAACTTCCCCTTCACACACTTCTCTTTGAGTGTTTACTAGCTTTACACTATGTATCCCATTAGGCCTCCAAGTGGCAATTGTTGTCATATGTTTTACTAATCATTTGTTTTGTATTTTATGGGATTAAAAAATAATATTTAATCTTTAATTCCTCTTTGACACTTGTAACTCATCTTGCTTCACTGTTTTACTTAGAAGTCTTACTTCCTTAACCCAAGCTTGTAGCCTTCCTTTAACCAAGTAGTCCTTAGTTTAATAAATCCAAGCATGTTTACAAATACTTAATTACAAATTTAGGATTAATTTACACTCCCTAAGGCATGGTTAAATTTACATCAATTGAAACCCCTTCTGGTTATGACTTCCTTTGTAAAAGTACCCTCCTTTAGGCCTAATTAGGCCTATGCCAATAGTCCTGCTGCCAAATCTATACAAATATGTACGAAATAAAAACCAAACCTCATTAAAAACTTTTTTAACTTTAAACCAAGTGAGACTAAAAAACTTTAGTCCATTATAATGGTTATAACTCCCTATATATCCCAAACCCTAGTTCTAGGGTTTCTACTTTTGTATATAGGCTAAGAGCCTTAAAAATTGCATAAACTTGTTGTAGGGGGTTTCCAAGTCCCAATTAACATTTGTATGGTATGTTTTGAATTTTTTAATCTCTCCTAATGGTTTAAATACCTTCAATCATCTATTCCTTGCTTAAACCTCAAATACTTAGTAAACTGTGAATAATGGCTGACTGTGCATAGTCTATAAGATGACTAGTTTCCTTCCCAAAGTTTTATAGCTTCACAAAAGGCATATATGTATTTTATTATGTTTAAAAAAAAATTTAATTTACACTAAAATCATTACCAAATCATCTTATAGCAAAATAACCTTCAACCTCTCATTGATAATGGCAAGAAACAAGGTTCACTAAATTTCACAAGATCCCAACTCAGTCATGTGATTATCTAAGTATATTATAAAATATCCAAACTTGTATTAAGTGCTATTAACTTGTATTTATTTTTTCCATATTTATGAATACAATGTGTAATACACATATTTGATCTTTCATTCATCTTCTAGGTCCAATTGTATTAAATAGGGTTCTACCTGTATCTTACTATGAGTAAGGGTTTGAGAGAATGTAACCCAATAGGGTATTATATTATGATACATATTATATGGAATTAATATTTAACCATTTTTATTTCTTCTCAAACCATATACTATCCATACCAACATGAAACATACACCACTCATCTTCTAGTTTCACCCTTGATTGTGTTAGACCCAAACTAGGGTATATCAAGATCCATTGAATGTGTGAACAAAGTGAAATATAGACTATGAATATATATTAATACTAATATTTCCATAATATAGATAATATAAATACCCTTGTTACATATAATCAAACACTCTTCCAATAAACTGATGGTTCACTTCTTTAGACCAACACTCAATTTCTTGTTTCTTGACTATAACACAGTCAACAGGGGATTTAAATACCAACACTCTTGGCTAGAGATTATCTCATTATAATACTATTTCATACATTTGAGGATATTCACCCATTCAATACTAATAGGGAATAATTCTATGACTATTTTCCATTTGCCTTTTTGATAAAGAATACATATACTCTTGCTAGAATTGTGATTCACCTTCTTGGTCCATACCTGTAGTTATATATAACCTGTGTATATATGGCCTTAAAATTTAATTTAAACATTATAAATACATACAAATATCATTCCAAAAATTCTTTAAAAATACACAATAATTATTCTACTTATCTTTGTTCATTGTTTCAACTTTTCTTTACATACAGTCCACACATGGACTTATTCAACTTCTTGAGGATTTCATATATCAATCTTCCATTTTCAGATCCTCCTTACCTCTCTTGGAGGTATCTTTCACTCCTATACATATAAAATTAATAACAATGACTCCTCTTTTCATTTTCAATTTAGGACCTAGAGTTGGTTACTTCACTAGTTACAAGGCATAACTACCTTTTATCACCCAACACATGGGTAAATATATTTAATCCAAAACATGATTTGTTTTTTATTATGAGTTTTTCATAATTGAATTGTAATTAATAATTATATTCCCTTAATATAATTATTAGTCCCAATTGACTCACCTATTAATCCAAACTTGATTTTAACCCTCGTAGACTTAGATTAATGATTTGAATTTTCAAATCTTGGTTTTTGGAGGGAAAACTCAAAACCACTTCAAAACTCAACCTATGACTTATAAGGACCCCATATGACCTCATACACATGAAATTTACCTTTAAAGGTATCTTAATGCACACATTCCAAACTTGACACACTTTTGCCTACTAATGACCAAAACATGAAATTTGATAACTTTAACTTGATGCTCCTGCATTAGCCCTCTTGGTATAAAGCAAACCAATAATGTCTATATCATCAAACATGGGGGAATGAAATTAATAAATGACATCAATTTCAATATTATGTATAATACCTCATCAAACATTGTGATATATTAATTGAAGATGAACTAGATGCATCTATATCCCTGGGTGAACAAGAAGATGAATGCCAAGATTTCATTCTTGATCATAATAAATCCATTTCCCTTTCAAGACAAGGTCAAGATACCACACCCATATTCCATGATCCCTCAATAAAAGATGAACCTAAACCTGCCCTCTCTCATGAATCTATCATTCATCCATCATCTCCCTCTCACCCATCATATCACAAACCCCATGTTGAGAGGTCAATCGTGGATAATCACTCTCTTACTAGTAGCACTGCATCTTGTACATCAGAGCCAACACAAGTCTTATCATCATTAGGATCATGTTCAATGCCAAAATCTTAATCAAATTCTTCATCAATAACATCATCCCTCATTCATGCTAATAATGCCTATTTTTTTGGGGATACTCCTAATCCAAATACCTCTAATCAATTACCAGGCATACCTTTTGATCCCAATAAGGGTGATGAAGTCATAACCAAATTCTTACAAGATTTATCTATTGAATATTAGTAGCATTAATATGATTTTATTTTGGATGTGTCCACTACAACTAATCCTAGTGATCCTTTTACTGATCTTGAGGAGATTTTCTCTAATGTTGAAACTAGGTCTCCTAAGAACCCTTATGAAGACTATGCTACCCCATCACCACTCATTGACCTCATCATATCATCTACCCAACCTTCCTCCATCATATATCCTTTTCTTTTGATTAATGATCATTTAATCACCTCCCTCCATAAGGAGGAACATGAACATACATCGTTGGACCCTTGAGTAATCTACTATGTGCCATAAATACAAAGGTCCAAGACTATACTCTATAAGTCAATCATAATAATCAAATCATCTTTAATCCCATAAGTTAAGAGAATTAAAATTATCAACCTAATCTAAAAATATCTTCCCTAGTGAAGCCCAATACCTAGCACTAGGGCACTATCAAAGTCAAAAATCAATATCCCCTAGTGAAGCCCAATATCAAGCATTAGGGGCATATCACAATCAAAATAATCATCTCTCAAGTTAAAAATCACTCTACCCTTATGAAGCCCAAAATTAGGTATTAGGGGGTAGTTCTAGTCCAAATAATGTTAAAATCACAATTGGTAATCCATCAAGTGATCAGATCAAAGATGAATCACAAAGTCAAAGTGTCTTGGATCTCTTGAAGTCTTTTTTCAATTGACACCAATCAAATGAAGCATGTCCCACATCTCTGACAATGTATGTAACTGTTAGTACTAATCCTCCATCACACATCATACCATCCTATCCTAATCCTATCATCCATCAAAATCAATCTCCAATTGAATCCATACCTCACACCACCTCCTTGAGTAACATTGTCTCTATTAGGGGAAACAAAGACACCTAGTCTAGATATTTGGGTGGTCTCTATCAAGCATCAACAAATGTCATATAGACCCTAATACATCCAGTAGTATGATCACAACATCACACATCCACAAAATAGGTGTTGGATAAAATATCCATCAAATTTTTGCATATTTCATCTCGTACCCACATCTAATAAATCAAGATGCCATCCAAAGTCAAAAATATCCAAAAAAAAGTGAAATGAAAATAATTAATTCAATAGTGAAAAATATTCTTTTAGTGCCTTGGGCAAGTACCATGATGAAAATTGATTTCCTGTGTCATATGAAAATAATCAATTATCTACATTATCCCTCAATCCTTGGGGGAAAAATCCATCTATCCCTTCTTAATCCGTCCGTACTTATCTCATTCCTCATCAACTTTGTATATATAACCTATCCATGTCATCCTTATCCATATTATCCCCTAGTCCATCATCTTCCATCATATCACATTCCTTCCCATTTTGGCCTTCATAAGGAATGGAAGGTGTCTTAATAATTGTGCTAGAACCATATTAACATATCCTCTAATGGACACTTAGGAAACTAAACATTAGGTTCTTTCACGATGTGGTCATTGGCAATCCCTAGTCCATTCGTTCCTTGGTCCTATCCCCTTTTTAGCATCATCCTCATCCTCTTATCACTCATCCATCATTAAATCCATCCTCATATCATTTAATAGGCTTGGTATTCCCTTTGATAGTAACCCCATTTATACAATGTACATACATATCCTAAAAATCCCTAAAAATTGGAATATGTCAAAAAACTGTAAAAATCACAAAACTTGAAAAATCCAAAAACAGTCCATGTTGTCTTGTCTTATGTCTATCCCCTAGTCAGATCCATCTCCATCAATGTTTTGTCTTCCCATCCATTATCTTTAGATACCACCTTCAGTCTTGGAACCAAATTAGAGTGGTCATCCATCCCTTCATATCCTCAATCTCATCTTTTTGACTAAGTCTTATCAACATGCATCACCTTGTCAAGGCATTTAATCTGGAACCCATCACTTCCTATCAGTGATTTTTCACATTTAACATCCATCCAATCACTATTTTGCTAGTGTGAAAAGTATTTAATCCCATCACTATCTTTTTCATTGCCTCTTCACATCTAGCACCCATCTAATCACTCTTTTGCTAGTGTGAAAGGTATTTGATCCCATCATTATCTTTATCATTGCGTCTTCATACCTAGCACTCATCCAATCACTATTTTACTAGTGTGAAAGGTATTTGATCCCATCATCTCCTAGTCTCCTTGCTAGATTGAACACTTGTAGGGCATTTTATGTTGGTAATCCTTGGTCATAACTTTTATAAACCACCTTCCTTGGCCACTTTTCAATCCAATTTCAAGACCAAAATAATATTCAAAGACCTTATCACGTCATCCATCCTTATATCCTAACTAGGGGAAACACCTTTTCCTAATCCTAGTCTTGATAATCATATCCCAATCCAAGTCTATCCTAAATCCATAATCACATCATGATCAACTTAGTCTAACCCATTCCCTAATCACTCACCCCATCATTAGACAAGACATTAGGACACTACATGTAGATACTCATGTGTGTTATTTGTTCATTTTGTTTATCTTGTTTGCATATCTTTTATCATGTACATATCTTGTTTGTCTTATGTTTTTTTGTCTTTGTATCTTTTTGTCTATTTGGCAATGAACAAGGATGTTATGAGGACACCAGAATTTCCCTTGAGGATGTAGAGTTCGCTATTTACCCATGCACTTTAGCATAATATCCTCTTGGTCATGTTTATATCATGGGGCATACTACCAAGTGTCATATTTATTGGACTACTTAGACTATGATGATATTTATGACATTTTTTATGGCTTGATTACCTACACCTCATTGTCTATCTAATCATCTAATCATCCTTGTTCTCTTCACTAATCTGATCTTCAAAACCCATTCGACTAACATCCAATCATTAATCCTCATCTCATCATCTGAGTTATATCATATAATAACTAACATCATCCTTTAATTACTAATCCTCACCATCATCATTATAGTCTCCTCTATGACCTATCATTTATCCATGAGTTAGAACTACATTAGCCGGAGGTTTTTTTAGGCTATGTAGACAACACTTTGCTACTTTTTAGTGCCCAAGGATATCTCAACCACTATCTCCTCTATCGATCCCTTGCATGTGTCTTTTCTAGGGGCATCATTTTTATTAACTACATTATGGCTCATTGATTTGATGTAATGCAGTCCAATTCTTTTCCCTTGACTATTAGTCACTCGATCATATCAATTCTTCTCTATTATCCCCTACATCATATTGATCATTTTAGATTTGAGATACACCCATCATTAATCTTATCAAATATTATCCTCACCTATAGCTCTCCCTTGCATGCATACTTTCTTGGGATATGTTTAAAGCTTATGGCCTTTTAATCCTATCATCATCATGTTACTGTTGACCATGACATAGTTATCTCTACTCCCTATGCATGTGTCCTTTCTAAGGGCATCATCATAAATGTATAGCTCATTGCTCAAGTTGATTTTATCTTCTTCCTTATCTATCTCAACATTTCACATTCCATCCCCTCATCTATCCATTGAATCCCACCCCTCATTTCTTCTTTTGAGTGGCCATCTGTCTCATTCTTCCCTGTATGTCCCCCTAGGGGGCATCATATCCACTAACATCATCTACTAACTTTTATCTCCAAATCTTACACCCTAAAAGAGAGTGTTCAATCCTCTTTTATATTTGGGCAATGTTGGAACATTTCTAGGCATGTGGGTATGCTTATAGAGGAAATTAACCTCTAGATTTAAAGGGCTAGCTCCCTAAATGTATCTTTGTAAAACAACCTATATCTAAACTAGTTTGATTGAAGGGAAAAGAGTTAGAAATTGAATAAAGAAAACTTGTTCTAAGAATGGTGATGCACCAAAGTTATCTTCCACATGAATACCATACCCTAGTGCACGATACAACAAAATACATAGACTATTTTCAAGCTCTAAAGATTCTAACACAAGTATTTCAGTTAGAGGTGATATGTATGAAATGAAAGAAGGTAAATGAACTGAAAGATAACTTTTACATTCCAAGAATAATTATACACATTCAAAAATTTGACACACTTGGATGCACTCTATATGGCCTGTTAGACCCATAACTCTTGCTCAAGCATGAAGGACAAAGGATAGAAGGATGAAAACTATCACTTATTATCACTATATATCACTTACACACTTAGAAAATTGCTCAAAACTTCAAATAAAAAGACTTGTACCAATGCTTAAAGGCAAAACATGACATCAATTTAGCAGGGCTTCATCATACATTGCGTGGTTGGTTTTTACACTAGCATAAGGGCTATATTTATAATTGAAAGGAAGTGAGAACAAGAGGCCTTTAGCACCAAAGAGAGGAATAAATTTATTAGAAGTATCCATCTTCAGCTACAACTAACTTTGAAAATGATGCTCATTCAAGCCATTTGATTGATCCATGTCACCTCCCTTGATCACTCTTGGCATGATCTTTCAAAGATGCTTCTCCAATAGTTTTCCAATAGAATAAAGATATTTTGAGCAATGACATCAATGTGGTTATTATAAGAGAGTCCACCTATTGTAGATTTGTCCTGATGCTAACAATATTCTACTAGCTTGTTGAGGTGTGTAATGATATAGGGGAGAGTTATTTTTGTTTTGTTGGCCTTGTCCTCCTTCTTTGATTAGTTATAAAAAAAATGACTCGGATCATGATTTGATTAATGGTGAAATGAACCCTTTGATCTGATTTGGTGGATGGAGAATGTGAGACCTTGGATCCTTGAGCATTTTAATGAAGACCATTGATCTATCTAGGACCACTTATTTAAACACCAATGGCTAACTCATCAATTTGAAGTTGATGTCCATATAGCTGTCACTCTACTAGGACCATTCCTTCAAATTTTTTGTTTTAGATAAAAAGTTTGAAATAATTTTCCCATGGAGCCTCCTTTCTGAAATAATTAACCTCTCAGGGTCCTTTTCTTTTCTCTAGAACAATATTTATTTTAGACTTTCTACAAGTGTCCCTGTGGACTTTCTGTAAGTGTCCCTTCAGACGTTTTGCAAGTGTCCCTTTGGAATTTTTCTGAAGGATACTTTTGCTGAGAATAAACCTTTGACATTTTCATTTTGCCTATTTGAAATCCTAAACATTCCCTTTGGAATTCTTGGAATGTCCCTTCAGAAAGATTGTTTTAGACAAAAAACTCATTTGGATCCTTTACAAGTGCCCCTTCATTTTTGAACGTGCCCTTCGGTAAATCTTGAACTAGACATTTTCATGTCAAAAAAGACCCTTCAGACTTTCAATTTTTTTTGAAAGTGTCCCTTCAGAAAGATTTGAAGCATCCCTTTATTTGAGAAATGACCCTTCAGACTTTTTCAAGGTGTCCCTTCACTTGGGCTTTTGAAGGACAATTCTTTCAAAAAGATTGTTTTAGACAAAATGTTTAAAATAATTCTTTCAAAAAAATACAAAGGACCAATTCTCAAGAAATACCCTTCAAAAATATTGATAATGTCCCTTCACAAGAGAAAAAGGCCCTTCGATAGAATGGAAATGTACCCTTCAGACTTTATGCAAAGGACACTTTACTAGAGAAAAGGATCCTTTAGAAAGATTGTTTTGGACAAAATGTTTGAAATAATTCCTTCAAAAAAGTTACAAGAGACATTTATTTTGAAAAAATGTAAAGTACCCTTTGAAAAACCTGTTTATGACACTTTTCTGAGAAAAAGACCCTTCGGTAGAATGAAAATGTCCCTTCACTTTTAGAAATGATCCTTCTAAAATCCTAAAATGTACCCTTTGGAAAACTTGAAAAGGACCAATTCCTTCGAACTTTTTGTTTCAGACAAAAAGTCTGAAACAATTCCTTTGAGACTTGGACAAAAAACCCAAAGCAAAACCTTGTTGAAAGAAATAACATTTGAGGAAAAAGACCAAAATAACACTTTCAAAAGACCAAACAAAGTCTTTCGAAGGAAATAACGCTTGGTATTTTTGCTATGGGGATAAATAAATAAGGAATGTTGTAGTTAGCCAAAATAAAAGATGCAAATTTGGGTGTGAAAATTGGATAACACTAACATCATCCATGACATGGTTTTTCTTTGAAAGACCATTAATCCTTCTACTTTGTCCACTCACAATCCCCTTTTAAAGAGGGGAAAAATATATGCACATAAATATGCTTGCCTATATTATCATCACTAATATTACTATTAGTCGACACTAATTCTACTCATCCCATTTATTCTAATTTATCCCATTCCTAGTCATTTATATAATATCCCCTTCTTCATAAGTCATCATCCACTAATATTATTCTATCCCATCTCATCATTAATTCTTCTAAATCTCAATTATCCCCATTCTAATCCCACCTACCTCTTATTTGTGAATTTTAAATTCCCAATAGCCCACCTACTAGCCTATGCTTAGGCTCTCCTACACCCCTAGTCCCTAATCACCCACCCAATACATATCTAATCCCATATCCTAAGCCTAATTAATCCCTAAGGGGATTATGTAATTGGAGGACTCTAGAATCCTCTCTATTCTAATCCCTCCTCTCTAGAAGCCTCCAAATCTAGAGGCTTCCAAGGAATTTTAAATTCCTTGGATAATTATCATCTCTTGATCCCTTCTATCCAAATTCAAATCTCATCCATTGATCTCTCCCTCTAAAATCTTTTTAAACAACTCACTTCCTCCATGGAAGGCCATCTTGGAAATTCATATAATCTTCATGCCAATTTAGTCATTGAATCCTTCATCAAACATCCTTATCATGCCATCATAATGTCACAAATATGAGTCAAGGTATATGAATCCAATCTCAATCTCTTTTTATTTTGCATTCTGATTGATCATGGTGTAGAACACTTATCTTTAGGATTATAATTATATTTTTAATTGGTTTTATTCATCTATTAAATTTGGTCTTAATGGCTCTATCACTTTAACTAGGTAGTTGTTTATTTGGGTTGATTTAATTGCATGATTTAATCCATAGAGCTCAAAAATCATCTACAAACATATATGATGCATTATGAGTCAAAAAAATGTTGTGAGAGATACTAAAAATCCATGGTCACCATTCTCACTATAACAACCTAATAAATTCAATTAAACTTTGGTTTTTACTTAAAAAAGATAATTAAAAAACTTCAATGGGATTAGCAAGATTGTATTATACCTAAATGATAGTGGGTCAAGAGTTGGGTATGTGTGTTATAAATGTCTATGTAGGGCATCAAAATAGTGATCCTTGATCTTTTCTAAGCCAAAACACTATCTCAAAAAAAAGTGCAAACACTTTCCTCCTCAACTACACAAAAATAGAAAAACCTAGCAAGAATTGTCTTTAGAGATCACTTGCGAAAGAAAACAAAATAAGAACATGAAAATAGCCATGATCACACCATAATCAGAAATGATTGACCATTGAAAATAACCCATATGGATTCATTGAATAAAAAGAAAATCTTGTTCATAGAAATAAAGACCACTAGCACTACATTATACCTAAATGATAGTGTCACAAGTGCTATGTATGAATGTTGAAATTGTCACTTGAGAAAAACATAGATTGATAATATCCAAGCCATCACCTCTCCCACTTTACATTCATTAATATCAACTATGATGACATTTCATTTAATTTTCATTAAACATTAATGACCATTGCAAATCTGACATTTGAAAGAACCTAATGCATACCATCATAATAATAATCCAATATTAAAAAATATTTTCTATTCCAAAAGATTATAGTTTAGTTTAAAATATTTTCTAGTATTTAATTCTCATTGTTTATTAAAAAATAGTTATTTTCCACTAATCAAAAAATAGTTTTAATAGTTAGTAAATTCTTCTCAACTAATAGTATCACCTAAAATATATATTTTTAAATAAAAAGTAATTATTTTTAGCAACAACTATACACCATACTTTGGAATATCACACATGTTACATAGTTATTGGGGGAAGGAAAAAATGTCATTTGTTGAGCTAAAGACTATACAAACTTCCTTCAATAGGATAAAAAGGGCATTAATACAAAAAAAATAGTTTGTAAGTAATGGGATATTTGTAAGTATAATATCATTAGTACCTATGTAGTAGTATCTATAAAAAAAAGTATTAAACTAGTAGCACAATTATTATTGTATGCATTTTTTCATTATGTTTGTTTTAAAAAATATTCACACAATAAAAAGGGTTGTAATTCAATTGGTGTGGATGATGGTAAATTATGTTTAGACACCATCCACTAAGGTATAATTTTTAGGAGATATAAAAATTGATGACATTTGGTTTGAGTCCTAGGTGAATTGGACGAAATGGATACATTTCAATCCATTCAAGTATGTAGTATTTCAAAGAAATTTACATGGTTTGGGAAAAACATGGAATTTATTGAGATTAAATACATCACTCTTGTGGTGATTCCAAATTTAGAATACATCTAATTGATTGAAATGTGAATTGCAAGTGCATATCAAGTTTGATTGCTCTCACGGTTGGTTTTCTCCCTGTTGTAGTTCAGCCAATTCATAACATGTCATAATGATTTTGACATATTAAATATTTGAATTGAAGAGATATTAATTTTTTTAATTTTCTAAACATAAACAAGGAGAATTGTGATCACACCAGAGTAGAAAGCTTATGCTCCTGCCAATAAGTGAAATTTCACATGCTCTATGTGTAGTACTCTAAGTTTCTTATAATGAATGTTGATAGTAAACTAGTAGATAAATTTTAAATATATTTATTTAGAAAATGTTGAGAAGTATTGGGTTTTCATCTATTATCCATTTTGATTTGTCATATATCATATTTAATAATTATTTACATATCTTATTTTCAAATTCCTAATTGATTGATGATAAATGGCCTCAAACTAGATGTATCATTGTGTCAAAATAAAAAATAAATTATATATATAAAAAAAAAAGCTCCAAACTTTATTGTATGCCCAATATATCATGATTTTTTTATTATCTTATCTAAGGAAGAAGAAAAAATTCCTTAAATAGATCAAATGAATGTCAAATCTAAGGTCAAAATTGCCCTATAATGATCAAATAAACTTTAAATTTAAACTAGACCTAATGGGAATAGTCATCCTAATTTAGGATTACAAGTGACAAATAATAATCAAATAAATATTAAATTTAATTTAGACATAAGGTAAAAACAAAACCTAATTTAAAAATTATTTATATATATTAGTATGTTTAGTTTATAATAAACTAAAGAATATGTTCCCATTTTTGTACAGGGTGAGAGGATGCTAGTGAAATTTGTGTAGATTGGGTTTACACCTAAAACATATATGTCCATATATGGAAATCACTCTAATCAATGATATTTCCATGAATTTGACTAAAAAAAGATGTTTTTGTCACTTACAAACTATTACCATTTTTATAAAAAAAGAAATTATTGTATACAAACCATACAAATTTATCAATAACAAAAATTCACATCTTCTCAATAAGTAGGTACTTAAGTGTATCATGACACTTTTTTTTAGAGATTTTTGTCTTATAATTATTTATTAATGTAGATGTGTTAAAAGGTCATATAAATATTTGATGATTAGGTACATTAAAATATTCATATGGTAAAAATTGCATAAAATTAAAGTACCCAAATAAAAATATTAAAATGTAATTTAATTTGTTGTTTGTCTACCATCAATGATTGGGGTTTGTTTTGGAAAATATAAAGATGATCAGGACTCGCTATTATTGACACATCATATTTGATGTTACTGTGATGATTTTTCAGATGCTATCACATGGATATAATTTAATTTGGTAAATATCCATTAGTGAATATGGTGGTTGTTACTAATAAATATGAAATAGAAAATATGTTTGCATTTGCAGATATGAAATACTATGATCCAGAATTTAATTAATAGGGTTTGTTATATGCCACTCCTCTTCTATTGTTGCTCGCATGGAATCGATCTTTGCATCAAGATTTGAAGCTTGATGTGATGAAGTTTTATGGGGATGGATAGTGCAATATTTTTTTTTAATTTTCGGTTTTAGATAACCAATAGGGAAAAAGACCAAAATCAGTCTAGAATTGCATTGTAGGAGTAAAATTTGAGCTAGAACTATTTTAAATGTTGAATATAGGTGGTGATGGTAGTATCCTCCGACTCTTGTTGCATTGGTAAACTTATTTTCCATGTTTTCTTTGCTATTTTTTGTGATTCTAGGATGTTAGTGTCTTGGTTTACATGTATGTATTTTGATAGGTAGAAATGAGCTTAGAATGGATTTTGGGTCAATTTTCATTGGATATACTATCTTTTTATTTATGTTTGATGATTTTATTTTGTTTGAGTTTTTTTCCTTATGATAATTGTGACCATGAAACACTTCATACAAATGTGTTGTTAGAACCATATGAAGAATTGTTTCAAATTTGCAATGGTAATGGCCTCTGAATCTTAATGTGTCAGTGAAATTATTCCACATCTAGTTTTTTTATTTTAAAAATATAAGGATGTTGGTACCATAGTTTTTATGTGTATATTTGAATAACTAGAAACAACCTCATAATGGATTTTGGGTCAATTTTCACTAGATATACTATTTTTTCCTTTATGTTTGATGATTTTGTTTGTTTATTTTTTCCCTCCTAGTGATCATGAGTGGAACAATTCATAAAAGTGTACTCGTAGAGTTTGCATTGTTTTCATTATCACTTAATTTATAGAGGAATAGAATATTTTCACGTCATTAATAAGCTTTGTTGGAAGCCACTTCTCCTCTAGTGATGCTAACATGAAATTAATGCATGCATCGTGATTTATATCTCATTATGATGAAGTTTTTATAGGAATGGATAGTACACTAACATTATTTTTATTTCCCATTTTAAATAACTAACATAGGAGAAAGCCAAGAGCTAGTATATACTTGTAATGTAGGAGTGCATGTTGAGATGGAAGTATGTGAAATGTTGAATCAAATTGTTGGTGCCAGTGGCCTCTGAATCTTGATATGTTGGCAAAATTATTTTCCATGTAATTTTTTTAATTTTTAGATATAATGACATTGGTGCCTTATTTGACATGTGTATATTTGACTAGGTATTAATGAAATTATTTTCTTTGGCACTTGAATTATCAAGACATGGAAGGTTCTTTTTTTTTTAAAAATGTTGGAAGACATAAATATAAAAATTAACAAAGAAAAATTCAAAATAAATTTTAATATTACACCATGATAGGTGATGGGTGTTGTTAATCCCTTCATTTAATCAACTTGATCTGTTGATGTTATTCAAACCAAGGGTGGTGTCCAAAGCTATTTGTAGTAAAGCTTATGGTTGTAGGTATTACAAATATGATTGGGGGGTTTGTCATATTTATAAATATATAATCTAATCTATCTTAGAAAGTATTTGCTTATGCAGTAAATAAATTCACTTGTAGAATTAAAACACTCTATAATCTAATCTACTGAAATAAACACTATGACTAGAATAAACACACTTATTGGAAATAAACATGCTTGTTGTAAGTAAACACACTTGCTGGAAGTAAACACACTTGTTGGAAATTAAAAAAATTACTAAAAACTTAAGTTAACTTTTACAAGATACTTTCTGCAGGTTTTAAAGTTTATTTATAATTACTATTGTAAATATGAAATCAATTACTAGAAATTGTAAATACATAACATAATATATAAAATATGTTCCTGATTCCTACAGAGAGTGGGCTCTTACTCGCCCTGGGAACATGAATATAATAAGACTTAGTACTTAGAAATTAAAGCTCTTTTAATTAATCAAAACAAATTACATAAATGTAATAGTAACTATGCTGGGATATTAAATGAATAAATATATTATTTATTTCTCAAATTTTCTCTATCTATCTCTTCATCAAAATATGAAGATTTACTTATATAATGTTGTAATAAAATATCCCTAGATCTTAATAGTCAATCTCCTCTTATCAAGATAAATCTCCAAATTTCAATGGGTCTTCAAAATAGGCATTTAACGTTATGGGATAGGAAGATTCATCAATTACAAAATCTACTAGATATCTACTAAGAATGGCTACATAGATCTACTAGATCAATTTACTTATTCAAGACTATGGACATATTTACATAGATATATATATAGAAAGTCTATTTGTAGCTTTACTATTTATAGTAATTCTATAAATAGTAAGTGTCCAAAAAAATCTTCAAGTATAGATCTTTAGGTTTTCATGCTCAAAAGTTGGATTGGAAGAATCTAGAGTGATTCTGGTGAAGTCTAAAGCAATTTGGTGGAGTCTAAAGTAATCTAGTGGAGTTTAAAGCAATTCCATAACAACTTATGATGAAGTTTGAAACAACTTCATAGTAACTTGTTTCAAGAAACTTGAATGTTTAAAGAATTCCATGATGAAGCTACTAAGCTAGATGGAATTATTTGATGAATGAAATTGGTTCTTTGAATGAGTGCGTAGCTACGAACTAGGTAAGTTTGAAATAACAAACTGTGAGAGTTCATAGTTTCTAAACAAGTTTGAAGCTTGGTCTAAAGAAGACTATATGTCACTATAATGTTAAAATATTTTCTATAGGTCACCTTGGAAGACCAACAAAAAGACATTTATTCCTTATAAACAATTATACATATGTATATACACAAAATGGAGAGATTAAACATGCAAAGAATTAGAATTAAATAGAAATTTTAGTCATTTAGGCTTTAGTTACAATAAGATAAATCACCCTATTTACTACACTAAAATTAGATACAAGCTTAAGATCCTTGCATTGCTTACTCTAGAGGAGAGATAATGGAAGAAGAAGAAGGATAATTGATTGTAACAATGAGACCTATTTGGACTCATCATTTCCCACACACTTTACCTTTTTTAAGTCCCTTTTACAAAATTAGCTACTACTTGTTCCCTCATAATTATGAATTCTAGCTTGTAAATGTTGGCTAAGATCATATATGTTAAATTCATCAGCCTAGTGATTGTCCAGGGAACTAGTGAAGCATTGGCATGTTCACACCATATATTGCTAAGTTTGAAATTATTCCTCTATTTTAGGACCCCATCTATGCCATGGTGAAAAGGGAGTCAAAATAAGTAGTGGCCAAAATCTCATGCCAACCAAAATTAGTTCTCCTCCTAAATTCAAAACATCCATAATCATATTATTGATAGCTTGTTACCTTCTTAAGATCCATCTTAGATTAGTTGGAGACATCACCTCTCTTCTTTTTAATGAAATTGTCAAGGTGTCCCAATATCTGATAATGGATGTAAATATATTATCAAAATGTTGTCTAGTATACAAATCAAAGGAGACACTATTGTTAAATAAATCCTATAAGTAATAATCTTTAATTTTTGGATTCATCAGATAGGCAGTTTTGAAATTGGTCAATAAATTCTTGGAACTAGCAAAAGTATTTCTAATACACAACCCTATAGTTGTTTATTTTTCATATATTCTTCATGTCTAGCTTTCTAGGTTGACTTATTTTTAAAATTAGAAAGAATATCTCTTAGTTGAACTTCCCCTACATGTAGATTGGCCATGAATTTATTATTATTTGTCAAAATAATATTACATAAATAAAACTCACATATCAAATCTTGTTGTTTTGGAGTGGAGTCCTGAAAGATGTTTAAAAACATGGGAGAATCTTCAATGTTGTGGGGTAAATCACATAAAATTATCAATAACTTCCATATATAAAACTATTCATTTAAATATAGACTATAACAAGGAGAAAGAGCTTTGCAATCTAGGAGATTTTCACCTATCTGACATCCATTTTGTAGGCTTGCTTCAAGCTTTTTAATCTACTATTTTTCTTGCTCCAAATTTTATTTTAGGGTATTTTTTACCTTTTCTAAAATCTATTTTATTCTTTGAGTTCCTTGAACTCACAACATATTTGATTCCATTTATCTTGATAATCCACATGAGAAACAATGGTTTGACAAGATTTATCCACTAAAAGGTTAAAAGAAGATGGAGTTGCACTTGACAATTTTGAAGTTGTTTTAACAAATTTTCTTCCTCTAACTCAATGATGTAAATCCAAGAATTGACAATTTCTTCATCAAAATGAGTTATTTGTTTCTCAAGCTCTTTATTCATATTGATGTGATTCAAAGCTTTGTATTTAAAATAATCTAATACTTGAATCAAAGAAAATTTGAGTGAATCCTTACATTGTAACTAAGCTAGAAGATCAAAAATATTTGTCGCTTGTTGCTTGATGATGACCTTAGCTTTTGATAATGCAAGGATAAGTTGAAACTCTAGGTCTTCAATTGACCTGGATGATTTTTCTTCTTAAGAGACCATTATACATTTTTCTTTATCTAATACTAGTCTTACTTTAGGATTTGAAGAGGATGGAAAAGATTCTATTTCTTATACTGCAATAACTTTTATGAGTATGTTTTCTCTCTAATTAGTTGCTTCAGTAGGAATATCTAATGGAATAGATTTTTCATAAGGGATTAATGCTAATAACTCAAGAATATTTGGTATAATGAATTCTTCTTTAGGAGCTACTACTGACTTAGGGATTTTTATTATGATAATTTCTTCAATAGGAACTGTTGGTACTACTTTAGGAATCTCTATTGTGATTACTTCCTTATCAGGGACTATTGTTTTTATCTCTATTGATGTTGGAGAAGAAAAAAATAGTGAATGTTTGAGGTTACCAAGAGTAGCATTTGATTTTATTTCTTTATCTTCTATGTCTTCTTTTAGTTTGTACAGGGTAACTAGGTTCCTTTAAAAAAATATCATCATCAGCGTGTGAAGGAAGATCTAGAGATTCAAGATTTGCATAAAACTATGAAACCCTTGGTCTCAATTTTTGTTTAGTGGTAGTCTACTGAGAAGTTTACATAACCACCTATGTAGTTTATGATCTATTTTGACATCTCTCACTAGATATAACTTTAACCTTAGAGGAGGAAGCTACTTCTTTTGTCTTGGGCCTAGGTGGTTTTTTGGAGGACTTTGAAACTGATGCTAAAAATTGACTGAACCTGTTACTCCAAAAATTATTCCATGTTGATTTGCTTTGTTGAAGAAAATGATGCTAAATGATTAAATGGATAATACCATGATTTTGGAGAGGGGATGATCTATTACTACATAGAATATGAATGGATCCATATAAGAATAAGGGAAGGTTAACCTTATGTTGATTTTGCTATTGACTATATTTAATGTGAAGAATGATATGCATTACTTCACATCCAAAAATGTTATTATGCCCTTCACACGTGAAATATTTCATTACCCAGAAAGAAACAGACTTATAGGGTTTAGGTAAGGTTTCTCTACTAATCCCTTTTGATTTTATTTGATGGTTTTAAACACATGAAATATATAACTATTCATTTGCATTGAATTGGGCAATTAACTTAGAAAAAGGGGTTCTTCCAAGTATTCTCTTACATTATTTAGAAAATCTGTAAATTTCATTGATGACTGAGCTAGAAACTAGAATAAAAATACCTCACACTATAATGGAGTCTTATTTTAGATTGGAAATGAATTCCTTCACCATAGCTTCATCATATCCTTCAAATATATGTAAAAATGATAGCCAACCAACCACTTAAAAAACCACCACAAAGATATCATCTACCATCAACCCAGACACATTCATAGGTTCAGATTATTTCTTGTGTCCCATGGTGACTCTAGAAAATTACTGAAAACTAGGGGTTAGGAGGTGTAAGAGTCTATGCCAATGAAAACAATAGCGTGCAAGTGAAAATGGAAAGGAATTATTCAAATGAATATTTGGCTTGGTGGCTACTGACATAATTTGAAGCAATCATCACATAATGTGGAAGTTAAATGGATCTATCTTTGGAAAATATTTGATGTACTTACATACTCAAGAGACTTGTACATAGTCAATTTTAGTGACTTATTCAAGATACTCCAGAGTGAGTTGATAGACAGTTGCATCCATGAATAAAGGTGATATGACATTCCATTTACTTGTATGTCATTTCACTCATGATTTCTTTATATCATCAAATGTCATTTATTTTGCTTACGTGTTTTCTTACTTATGACTTTTTGATGATAGTAAATGGTTTTATTTGATATTTTACTTTAACGGTCTGCAAGACATCTTTTCAAATCTCCTCTTAAACATAAACATACAAGAATCAAAAGACTCATATTAACCTAATGCAAATAAATAAAATGCTTCACTTACCAAATCATACTCTTAACCTTCATTCCTTTTTTTCCACTTGATACCAACACAAAGCAAATGCATGAATTAGTCTTTATAGAAATGTATACAAACAAATACTACAACGATTTGCTTATCTAGAAAAACTGATCAACGTTTACTATTTTTCTATTTTTTTTTTGTGTTTTACCCTTGACCAACCATTTCTAGTTTTTAAGCCAAGGCTCATTATTCAATGCACGACCAACCATCAAGTTGGTTTTCTGATCAATATTGTCAATAACATCCTAAAAGGATTTTCACTATTATTTTTTTTAATTTTTAATTTTATACATATACATTTTTTATAAATTTTATATTTTTTTTATATTTTTGTAATAATTAAGACCAAGAAGTGATCCTCCTCTTATTTTTTATAGAATATACCATGATGAAGTTATTGAGAAGTGTTGTCATTGACGTCAAGGTCCAGGTTGATGCTATTGATGTCAAGGTCAAAGATGATGCCATTGATGTCAAGGTGCATCTAGTAAATATGCATGGTGAATGGTCTATGAGATATGAACCATGTGATAAGAGATAATTTTAAATCAAACTAATTATTATTTTTTGGTTGATTTCAAGTTTCAAATCAAGGTAAGCATGTTTGAATACTAGTCATTAAGTACAAGGTGTCTTGAGAAGCCTAGTCATATCATGAACATGTGCATGATTAACATAAAGAGGTATGTACAAAGTCATGATACTATTTGAGGAGCATTAAAGGCATGTAATCAAGGTGTATAATCATCAAGGAGTTTTTCAAATTTAGTTGTCAAGCTTTTAAGTGCTTGAGAAACCTAGTCAAGACACTAGTCATAACATGAAGAGACCTTGTGAGAAGGTATGAGCTTGGTGACCTAGTAAGATAAATGAACATAGGTATAAGAGGATTTATAAGGTTGTTTTATAATTATTATGAGGCTTTGGATCACTCAATTTTTTTTAAGGTAAGCCTATAGGAGTAGGACCTTAATCCCAAGTATGTAACTAGACTAGTTTTAGATCCTGCCTAACCCAATGAGGTATCATGATGTATTGTCAAGGTATATGAAGAAAGTATTGGAGTGGTTGATCATGGTAAGATATTTTATGACATGTATATGAGGTTTTAATATCTTGTATAGTGGTTATAATGTCATTTTTAAGACCTAATGGTGACCAAATGGGGTATCAGGATCAGTTCCCAAAGAAAGAATGAGAATGTGAGAATTTTTAGTGGTGTGATAAGTTTTCCCAAGTGTTTTTACCAATTTTTGGGTCAAATATTTCAAGAGAAGGCATGAAAAGTGGTTTTGAGGTTTCTTGAGTGCACATAATGAAGGGTTCTCAACCTAAGAATGACTTTTAAGTGTTCATTAGCATGTGTAACCTCTGCATGGGAACCTAAGTTATTGGCAAGAAATGAGAAAGAGTATTAGATAATATCTCTAGGTTTTAGTTTTGGAAATGAGGGTAAATCCTTTATGAACAATCATTAGTACCATTAATAGTGTTAACCCTCTCTAAAACCCTAATAATAACCTAATGTGAAATATATTATTATAAAGTGATAAAAAAGGTTTGGTATGGATATTTAAGTGATTATATCATGTATCCAACTATCTCAGGAACCTCTAGGTGTGATTATTTTGTTTGGTGAGTGAGTGGATCCTACAAGAAAGGCCTTGTTTCTTGAAGATTTAATGTAGCAGTCTGAGTTGACCAAGTAAAAGTTACCAAATAAATGAAGGTTGAAGCTTAAGACTTTTATTTTATGTTCATGGTGTATTTTTAATAGATTATATCCATCAAATGTGTTAAACCAGTCTCACAAGTTGACCTATCACTAATAGACCTAATGGTGTAGACAGTGAGAAAACTAGGCAAAAGTGAGAAGGTGATTAGGGATGTGTTATCATGGATTAGGGATGAATCCAAGTTCATAGAGAATTTTTACAAGACCTTTAAAACATTTTCATGTTATATATATATATATTTTAGGTCATTGGATATGATGAAAATGTTGCTCATAAGTTGACATGTCTAGTGCAGATGAGACAATGAAGATGTAAGTTCATGAGATTGGTCTGCAAAACCAGTATTATCATTAGACTATGTTATATTTATATCTAATATTTGTCTAATGATCTCATAAGATCATATAAATTCATTTATTTTTTTTGAAAGTGTCTACATAAATGTGGAAGATCAAAATCACCATGACTATTTTTTAAGGTAAACTAGCATATTTGGGTAAGCAAGTTACAGTGATGAGTTAGAGGCTCTTTGCCATAAGTTAAAGTATCTAATGCACCTGCTATTGTTTTTTTGGAATTTAATGAATTATAAATCCTTTATGGAAGCTTGAAAGTTAGTATAATAAGATGAAATGTTGAAGACAAAATGGCCTATCAGGCAAAGTGAAGTCTATGAGAGAGAAGGTCAACAATTTGTTTTGCAAGACCAATATGTGCCATTAGAGCTCATGATCATTTTTTTAATTTTTTTTATAAGGATGTTGTAATATAATTTTCATGAATTCAAAGTCCTTGATTATGTTCTATCATATGTTATAAGTTCATGTTTCCATGATTGTGTTTTGAGACTAGTTGACAATTTTGAGTGGGCTACTTGTAGAGATAGGTTTGAGTCCTTTTGCCATGTGTAATGAAGTATAATGAAATTTGTAAAGTTTTTAAGGTTATGTATCTTCTATATGTATAATTTTTTTCCATGGTTGTTTGGAAAATTTGTTTTTATACTTTAGATATTCAAGACAGACTTTTAGAGTATGCACATGCCTAATGTGAACAGTACTAATGGTGTGATCCAAGTGGTGGTTTGATAAAATAGGAGATATGAAGTTAAGATGATATTATTAGGGGTATATGTATATTTCATATCATATGTTACTATTTTTATAAGTGTTTGAATGTGCTCCAATAAGATCAAAGGTAATGTGTACTAAGTAGGCCTAATGGGATTAGGTCTCCATGAGACCTAAAGGAGATATAAGGCCTAATTGAGGTAGGTCAGACCTAAAGGGAGTCAAAGAAAATTTGATCTATTTATATGAAATGTTATAATATCCATTTCATGGTTAAACTAAGAGTGTAAGGGTGTTTGGATGACTAATAAGGATATGAAAAAGAGAATTGTATAAATACTAGGTATTTTTAGGCCTGTTATGTGGTGTAGAGTGTAAGCAAATAAGATAACACATTGGTGAGAAGAAGGTCTTATAAAACATTATAAGAGCATAAAGTATCAATGATGAATATTTGATATAGGTTTAGCATATGAGTATCAAGGTAATATGACCTAATCAAGTCAAGAAGAGGGCTAGTTGAGAGAACAAGGCTAGAGAATAGTTTTGAGAGGGATAGAAGTGTGTGAAGAGCTCAGGAAGAAGATAATCATATTTTGTATAAGAAACAAGTTATTATGAAATGGATCAAGTGTTTTAGTTGGATGAGTTGGTGTTGATTCATCTAGGGGTTTAGTACTCCATATGAAGTTGGTGCTTCACTAAAGTTGATGTTTATCTTATAGGGATGTAGTCCATTTACATCATTAGTGGGTTTTCTTCCCCTTGAGGATTTCCCATATATATATTATGTTCATATGTTTCATGCTCTTGTGGATTAGTGCTTATGCTTAATAAGATGTACATGCTTGTTTATATAATCTATGATTGCTTAAGATTGTTAAAGAAAGTTTTTAAACACTGATTCACCCCCTCTCTTGGTAACTTTACTTTCAATAATTGATATCAAAGCTTGGTCCTTTAAAGCAAGTCTAAAATCTTAAAGGAGATCCTAGAAGCAAGGATGGCTAGTCAACAAACTCAAAGTGGTTTCTCTCCAAGTAAGACTCCGTTATTCAATGGATCTAACTATACCTTTTGGAATGTTAGGATGAATATATATTTGATGTCTTAAGGATATAATATTTGGAAGTTAGTTGTGGATGGTTATATTTCTCCTCCTATTCCACCAATAGATGAAATAGGTAATAAGGATAATGAAAACAACTCCAAGGAAATTAATGCCATTATTTTTGGCCTATCAGAGGTAGAGATTATGAAGGTAATGTAATATGTATTAGACAAATAGGTATGGGATAAATTAAAGACCATATATGAAGTAGACACCAAGGTGAAGTTAGCTAAGTTGTAGACCCATAGAAGATAATTTAAAAGTCTTAAGATGAAACAATTACATCTTCCCTGTTGAAGGTTGATGAAGTTGTCAATGTCATTAGAGGATTGGGAAAAGAGGTGAAAGAATCTAAAGTGGTTCAAAAATTGTTGAGATCACTAACTCTAAATTTTGAATTTAAGGTATCTACAGTGGAAAAGATGCAAGATTTTGACAAGTTAGAGATGGATGAGCTTCATGGAATCTTGAATACCTATGAGATGAGAACTAATGAAGGAAGACCTCCCAAGAAGGAAGCAACTTTCAAAGTTGAGAAGAATTCAAAAGTCAAGAAGGTCAAGAATGAATAATGCTCAGATGTTGATGATGATCAATTGATAGACATGTTTGCAAGAAAATTGAGGTTTGGATGTAGTAAGTATAAGGGTAAGTTACCCTTCAAATGTTTCAACTGTGGCAAGATTGGTCTCTTTTCATTCAAGTATCCTAATAAGGATAAATCTAAGTATAGTGAAGAACATGATGAACACCATGGATATGACAAGAAGGCCTATAATCCTAAAAAAAACAAGAAGGATTTTAGGAAGTATGAAGGTAGTGTTGGGTGAATATTTTGTCACCAACTAATTGATGAAAAAGTTAGATGATTTCAACCATAGCATAAGGAGATTGGTCAGCCAAATGTGCAGGTTTACCACATTAGAAGGGTACAAATCTCTCCTCTCATCAAGGGGAGGTTCCCTATAAATATGAGGCACTATATACTATATATATAAGCAGAAAATAACACTCAGGGGTAGGAAAACACCATCCATCTCTCTTTTTTTAGAGATGATGTTCACAGATCAAAGAAGAAATCTTGGGTAATTACTGAAGGCATTTCTCTTCTTTCAGAAATGATGTTTAAAAAACCAGAGGAAGACTTCCTAGGTAGTAAAAGTAATTGGTAACATGGGGCGTAGTGACCAACAGAAAAAGTGGTAGCACAAAGTCTCCACCTCAACTGCCCAAGAGTGAAATATGAAGGACAATGGGGGCACAAAGTCATCCCAAAATCCTTTACATAGAAAGAAACTAAAAATAGACACACTAAAGACAATTGTTGCAGCACAAAGTCTACCCACAGTTGGATTTAGGAAACCTTCTTGATTACTTCTACTAGTTCTACTTATCTCATTTAAATGGACAAGAACACATTCAAGAAACATACAAAAGAACAATCTCCTAAATGACACAAGCTATCACAACACAAAGTTTGAAAGTAACTTGTTTTCTCATTCACATAAAGAACTATGATTAACAATTTGAGCTCAAAGTCTCAGTAATCACCTTTCAATTTTGGTAGAGTTTTGTTTCTATAACCAAAAATATCCCCCTTCAACAATAAGAGAGATTACAATATATAGCAACCAACAAAGACTTGGTGCTTTGTTTCCCCCAAAATGGCCCATGCTGCATTCAATGCCTTGAATGCATTTTTGGTTCTATTAAGGGGCCATGCTAAAATAGGGAATCGGATTTAACTTTGGCATCTCTTTTCATCTCAAAAATGTCTCCTCTAAAGTATAGGCCACCTAGTCTTCTTCTTGATATTGGTGCAGCTATCCACTTTGTCTTTACTCCATGGAGAAAATCAGGCCGCATCCTTCAGTGCTTGGGCACTCAGATGTCTAATTGGTGGACTATTCCACCTACTGGAAATAAATCTTGAGTAAATATTTCAGTATTTTTGTATTGTTCTCTCTTACCTTAACATATTTTGTCTCTTCCTCATGATTTGAGCCCTCGGGCTATCTCCTTTCTCCATTTTGCAAGCTCTTTTAGCTTCCTCTTCAACTAGTCACTTAGTTTGTTCTTTATGTTCCGTGCCACATTTAAAAACCAATAGATATTTCATTATCTTGAATTTGACATCTGTGGGGATGTCAGTGGTCACTGGTTGATTGAACCATTTTGAACCATGAACCTTTGAACCTTTGAAAGTTCATTGGTTTAATGGTTCATTGGTTCAACGGTTTATCGGCTCCTTGGTTCCATCACTTCCCTACTCACCAGTTGAACCATCTCTTTTAAACTGGTCTCTAGAATCTTTTGCTTCTATCTTGAACTGGTTAAACTCTTTGAACCATTTCGGTTCAAAGTTCAATGGTTCAACAGTTCATCTTCTTTGTTTTATTTCTTTGTTCCTCTAAGTCTTTTGAAATCCATTAAACCTTTAAACCTTGAACCATTTTGGTTCAAAGTTCTACAGTTCATTCTCTTTCTTTGAATCATTTGTTCCTTCAAACTTTCTGGATGCTTTCTTTTATGTTGAACTCGTTGAACCTTTGAACTTTGAACTCTTTTGGTTGAAGGTTCAATGGTTCAATAGTTCATCCTTTTCTCTTCGAATCCTTTTATTTTCTAAGTCTCTTTCACTTGGAAATTCCTTTGGATTTATGTCTTTGGAATCTACTCAAAGGGAAGGTGTCCCTTCGAGCCTTGAGAAAGGTCCATTTCTTGGGCACCGAGAGCCCCCCGTAAGGGTACACGCCCTTCAAGGTTATTCAAGTGGCCTTTTTCTTTAACATCTTCAAACAAAATGTCCAAAGGAATTCCTATGGACATTTTGTTTGAAGAATTTCTTTATTTTGCCTTAGATGCTTTCTGTCGGGCCTTTGAACTAACCAATTGAACCGAATTTGGTTCAATAGTTCAATGGTTCAATATTTTGAACCTTCAAAGATTTCTTACATTTAAGTCTCTTGATCTAATTAAATTCATTGAACCTGATGAACCATTTTGGTTCAAGGTTCAACGGTTCAATGGTTCATCCTTTACCCTTTGAAGCTTTCTTTTATTCTAAGTCTTTTGAAGCTGTTGAACTTGACGAAGCAATTGAACTTTGAATTTTTTTCAAAGCACTTAACTCTTTAAGCTTTTCGATGCCATTGAACCTTTGAACTATTTCAATTCAAAGTTCAATGGTTCAATCCTTTGATTGAAGCTTGCCGATGGACCTTTTGGTTGAACCTAGGCATTGAACCGGCCTTGAAAATGCCTAAGTAAAGGAACTAATTTCTTTATGAGAACTTTTCCTGTTGAACCTATTGAACCTATTAAACCTCTGAGTTCTTTGATTGAAAAATGCTTGAATAATGAATAATTTGAATGCTCAAAACAATTTTTTGAGAAGGGAAGAGAGAATTTTGACATGCAGGACCAAAATAGTTCATATGTTGTCCCAAAAATGAATGACAAATTTTGGGAACAATAGCTGGCTCTAGTTGGGAAACTTCCTTCAGTTGAAATTTTGGAATAGTTGAGGGGAGTAGAAACCAAAATCTCCAATGCCTTAAGTATTCCATTGGGCTATGGAGTCATGCTACCCCAAAAAATAAAGGTGCCAAAAATGAAAACAAAAGCACAAAATAGAATGAAAGACTATACAAATGTACATATATACAACTGATGTCACCTGATACTTCAAGGATTGAAGTGCTTCAGATGCTGCCCATTATGAGGTAGAGAGAAGGGCGTGCCATCTTGATACTTCAATAAGAAACTATTTTCACCATTGAGCTGATGGATATTAAATAGGCCTCTCCATAGGGAATCAAATGTCCCATGCATTCCCTTTGGTTCTCTTCTCTTCTCCCATAACAAAACTTGATCACCAATCTAGAAATCACAGTTTCTTGCTTTTTGATCGAAGAGCTTCTTCACCAGACTTTGATGCATAGCAATTCGGTCCACCACCATAGTTCATTATTCATCTAGCTCAGTCAAGCACATGATCCTCTTGTCAATGGAGCTTTCATATGTCTTATCTTTGATCGCTTTTGCCAATTTCAACATTGGCAATTCTAAGGTGATTAGTATCTCTACGTTCAAACCATATAGAAGCTAGAAAGGTGATATACTTATCGCCCTCTTGTGTGTAATTCTATCTACCCATAAAACATCAACCAATGATTTATGCCAAGTTTTTTGGTTGTCATCCACCAGCTTACTGACGATGGTCACCAGGTTCTTATTGCTTGATTTAGCTTGGCCATTCTCTTGTGGAAAATAATTAGAGGAGTGTGAGAGGGTAATCCCATAGTAAAAGCATAACTGAGTAATCTCATGGGAAGATAAATAGGATGCATTATCTATCATAATCTTGGTTGGGATCCCAAACTTAGAAATGATGTTTTTCTTGAGAAAATCACATACCACTTTTGAAGTAGCATGCTTGGATGGAATTGCTTCCACCCATTTGGTGAAGTAATATGTGGTTGTAAAGACATAATCATGTCCAGCACTTGAAGATGGGTTTACAACACCAATGAAATCAATTTCCCATTGCCAAAAAAGCTCTTCTATTACCACTGGCTTAAGAGGCAGAGCAACTAACTTGGGTCTTCCAATGAACTATTAGCATAATTCACACCTTCGTACCCATTTATATGCATCTTGAAACATAGTAGGCTAGTAATACCTAGCTCACAGAATCTTATGGGTAGTTACAGGCGCAGAGAAATGTCCTCCACAGGCTAGATTATGGAAGAAATTCAAAAGTTGGTTCTGTTGCTCTTTATCCACATAGCACAGGAACACTCCATCTAGGTTCTTTTTATACAGGCCATTGTCCCATAAGACAAAATTGGCAGCTTTGAATTTGATAGTCCTCCTTTCTTTACAAGACAAGTGAGCAAGATACTCACCATAAGTAAGGAAATGAGAAATATCTGAGTACCACTCCTTCGTGGTGGAGACAAAGAGGACTGTTGGCGTGTCTTCCAATTCTATTTCTTCATGCCCTACTTCTTTGAGTCTGTTGTCAACAATCAATTGGTAGAGACTCCTTCCCCACACAAGCTTCATTAGTTTTATATCGAGATCAAACTCCTAGATTTTAGTAATCCAATCGCCCCTTTTGGTTCCAAACTCTTGTTGAGTTAATATGGATTTAACTGTGGTATTAGGAACTAGGGTAGTGGTGTGAGAATTTAGAATGTAAAAGTAGAAATGCTTCACTACCTTTACCACTCAATAAGCATGCTTCTCCATGTTTGAATAATTTAGCTCATGAGCTTTGAGAGGACAACTCATGAAGGATATGGGAGATTCCACACCTTCACTATTCTATTGAACTAGAATTGCTGAAAGTGTGTGCTCAGAAGCATAACTATACATTGTGAAATCCTTGGTATAATTTGGACAAACCAGAATTGGGGTGTGGGCAATGGTTATCTTGATGTCTTGAAATGCCCATTTATCTTCTTCAGTCTAGCTAAAAATGGCATTTTCCTTCATCATGTTCACAATGTGGTGAGTCTTCTCAGTGAATTTAGGGATGAATCTTCGTAAAAAATTCACCTTTCCAAATAAAGAATGAACTGCAGTCTTACTTGTGGGCATGGTAAGCTCCTATATGGATTTGACTCTTTCTAAGTCAATATTTATGCCTTCTCAAGATACAATATGTTTGAGAAGTTTCCCTTCTGTTACCCCAAAGATAGACTTCTTGGGATTTAGAGAGATGCCATTCTGGTAGCATCATTCCAACACTTGTTGCAAATGGCACACATGGTCAGGGTGATGCTTGGAAAAGATGGTCAAGTCATCAAGGTATACCACAATGAACTTACCCATTTTGTCTTTGAATGCAAGGTCCATTTCTCTCTGGAAAGTGGCACCAGTATTCATCAATCCAAATGGCATTCTTTGATATGCAAAGGTGCCCCAAGGTGTGGTGAAGGTAGTCTTGTGCTAGTCTACTTTACCAACTTCAATTTGATTATACCCAAAAAAACCATCTAGCATTGATAACATCTCTGAACCGGTCACTGTTTGAAGAACTTGGTCCATGATGGGCAGAGGATAGTTATCCTTTAAGGACAACTAATTAAAATTTTTGAAATCCACATAGAGGTGAATTTTGCCATTCTTTTTCCTCACAGGTACTATGTTGGCAATCTATGTAGAATGATGGATTGGAAAAATTATTCTAGCATTCAACATTTTCTATATTTCAGATAGAATAGTACCTGATATCTTTGGATTATACCGCCTATATTTTTGCTTGTAAGGCACCGAATCACTCTTGAAGGGAATTCCATGGTGAATTTCTTCAGGCCTGAGTGACTTCAAAGCATCATATGAATATGCCAAAACATCCATGTACTGGTGGAGTAGAGAAATAAACTTGAACCTCTCCTCAGGAGTGCAACACTTCCCAATATTCACCATCTTGGGATCTTCATTGGTACCTAAGTTTATCTTATCAAACTCCTATGAGGAGCTTGAATCCATTTGTTGTTGTTTGATAAACCTGTCATTCTTGTCAAACAGCTTCTCAAGGGAAATCAGGCCCTTCAAGATTTTATTCCCTTTCAGCTATAGGAATTCCTCACCTGTGTCTAAACTTGTTTCAGGGGCTAGTTCACTACCTTTGAAGTGAAGTTATTTGAAGCTGCCTTTCTGTTCCAGGAAAGCAATTATTTAGTTGTCATCATTGAACACTTGCCAATGATTGGCATTTTCAGACACACTTAGTTAAATGACCAGTTTGATAGTGTACCTATCTCCTTTAAAATTAGGATGAGGAACCAAAAGAATTGTTGAAATAACTAAAGCATCAGCTTGGTCATTGAATTCCCTAAGAACTATAAAGATGCTGAAAGCATCAAAACTTTCAATTTGGTCCCAAACTAGATTGCAGTAGTGGCACAATCTCTCATTTTTGGTTTGGAATAGGTTTCTCACCTGAAAAACCACCAACTCAACATCTCCTTTGGCATGAAAGATTTTGATGCCCCTGTCTTGAACGACCTTTAATCTAAATAGTAGTGATTCATATTCAACAGTATTATTGGTATTGCTAAAGTGTAATATATATGAAGGAAAAATATCTTCTTGGGGAGATATCAACACAATCCCAGCTCCTGAACTGGTAGAGAAACAACTTCTATCAAATTCCAAAATCTAGACATCATTAGAAACTAACCTTACCTTAGGTTTTTCTTTATTTGGAGGGGAGGATTATTCTGTGTTTGTAATACGTCTAGTCAACTCTTCTACTATTTTACCTGAATCAATTTTTAAATTGTCATTTGTAGAAGTTTCATCAGCTAATCTAGGAGCATCTTCTATAGTCAGGAAGTAATTATCCATGCCTGAAGACTCAAATAAAATTTGAGCTTCAGGCACTGATGTTTTAGAGATAACATATTTTGCCTCCTTCTCAGGGAGCAGTCTCTTCATGATGCTTTTGACTGGGATCCTAGCTTCAAACAGGTCTATGCTCAACTCGCCACCCACATCCTTGTAGAAATTTCATCCCAGCAGAATGCTGTATGAATCTGGGATATTGGTCACCAAGATTATCATCTTGATTCTTTTGTTTGAGAAGGCTATAAATGCAAATTGGGTGTCCTTGATTTGCCCCAGTAGTGCACTTGTTTGTTCTCCATGGAGAAACATCTCTCAAATGTCTTGGTCAATGTGAGACCAAGGGATTCAACCACTTTGACATGCATGACATTGTCTGAAGCTCTAGAATCTATTATGTAGTTGTTCAGCTAGTGTCCATTTATCAGTAGGAAGACATAAAATGGTTCTATCCTCCTGAGAGTAGCAGGAGGAGCAATGACCAGGTTATTTGGGATGGACATGGGAGTCACCTTTGGGATAGCTAGTCTTGTAGGGATGGTTTTACTCTTTACATATTTAACCAATATGTCCAATTATTTAGGGTTGGATTGTAGGAATTCAAATTCAGACATTTGAATTTTAGTTTTCTTGACATGGTCGACTATGTCAAATGTCTAAAATGAATTATGAATAGGGGAAGGGAGTTCATCCTTCTAATTTTTAAGAGGGGAGGATTGATCTATGAAATCAAATTTGAAGGTGTAGAAATGTTTGGGGTACTTACTTTTTTACTACTCACTGGGTCCTTTGGTTGGAAAGATAGAGAAGTCCCTCGCTTGGTAATTGAGATTACAGGTTGAGCTTGTTCCTCTAATTTTTCTTTATCAGCTTGCTAGGCTGACTGATTCTTGGACTGAGTGAACACCACATATGACCCCTCAACTGCTTTACCTTCACTTATGGGTTCATCTTGGTAATTCAAGAAACTAATGTTGGAGTCACTAGCTAATTATTCTTCTCTCTTTGTGAAGATATTAACATCATCTTCTAGGTTTAACTCAGGTTGGAAGGAGAAATATGATTCTACTTCAAGATATCCAACTACTAAATTGGTTGGAGGTACTTCAATGGCAAGTTTTCCCTATGGGGGAGGAAGACAATTTGGCTGCCCTTGATTCCTGGTAGCATTGCCTTGGTACGTCTGATTGGGGAATGTCCTCCTTGGTATATCTCTGTACGAAGGAGCATTAGACATCCCTTGTGCCATTTGATTTTTGAGAGCCAATAACTCATTTTCCAACTTTTGCACCATTGGTTAGTGGTGCCTATGGATGGATATTCAGAGGATAAAGAAGATTTACCTCTATTAGGATCTCTCCTTATCTTTCCTACCAAGATGAGGTCATCTTCCACCTCAGTAGCCAAATATTGAGCACCAACAAGGTCTACGTGGCCATCACATCTTAGTAGAAAGCTCACTTCAGGTAGCTGAGAGTTGATGAAGAAGCATTTGAGATTCTCAGCTGTTGGCTGAGAAATTATAGGGATCTTGTTCCTTAGCTTGTCAAATTTGGCTATGAAATCCCTCATAGAGTCATGAGGTTCCTTCTTCATTTGAGTGAGCTAGGCCAATAGGGCATGTGAATCTTATGTAGGCTTGAACCTGGCCTCAAATTTATCTTTAAGAGTGTTTTAGTCAGTCATAGTCTGGGCCTACAGATGATAGAACTAGTCTACATCAACACCTTTAAAAATTTCCACAAACAACCTGACTGCCACGTCCTCATACTCCACACCTATCATACTACAGGCTATGCTGAAGGCTGAAATATGTTCATTAGGATGAACTCTCCTATCACCAAATAATTTAGGGAAATTCTTCCTTGAATTATGTGATAGCTCATGTAGAGGTGGAGTAACATTAAGTGGGCCGAAAGAGTTACCCCAGGGGCCTTGAGTTGCCATTATATGATTATGAAAAGAGGGGATAACAAATCTTGGTGGGGTATGTACGAGCAAAGCTCTGATAGCAAAGGAAAAATAAGCTCTAACTTGTGTTGGTGACCTGGTGTTGGTAGGAGGAAGACTCTTAGTTCGTTGAAGGTGAGGTTGTGGAGGAAACAACTCAAAATTGCTCTACTGCACCAACTCAAAAATAGGGTCAACAACAGCTTTGGATATTTAGTTTTTCAGATACCATGGAGCTGTCAGATTGCAAAGTTGAAATGGATAAGGATAGGGACTACTTCAATTTGAAGCTTGAGGCTTCAAACTACACAAAATGATCCCCAATAGAGTTGGCATGGAGCTGGCAGAGAATTGACTTTTGAAATGAAACGCTCGATTTCTAGCATCTTAGGTTTTACAGCTCAAAGTATATAATGGAAATGGATAAGGCTATAATGATAATGGATAAGACATATGTGATGCTTCAATCTGAAGCTTGAGGCTTCAAATTACACAAAATTTTTGTGTCCCTAGTGGAGAAAATGGATATGGAAAAGAACTAAAACTGCTCATTCTTCCCCAGTGAAGTTGCCAAAAAATTGATGGGTGAATATTTTATCACCAGCTAACTGATGAGTAAAATAAGTGATTTCAACCAAAACATAAGGAGTTTGGTCAGCCAAATGTGCAGGTTTACCACATCAGAAGGGGACAAATCTCTCCTCTCATCAAGGGGAGGTTCCCTATAAATATGAGGTGCTATATACTATATATATAAGCAAAAAATAACACTCAGGGGTAGGACAACACCATACATCTCTCTTTTTTTAGAGATGATGTTCATAGATCAAAGAAAAAATCTTGGGTAATTATTTAAGGCATTTCTCTTCTTTCAAAAATGATGTTTAGAAAACCAGAGGAAGACTTCTTGAGTAGTAAAAGTAACTGGTAACATGGGGCGTAGTGACCAACAAAAAAAGTGGTAGCACAAAGTCTCCACCTCAACTGCCCAAGAGTGAAATACGAAGGACAATGGAGGCACAAAGTCATCCCAAAATCCTTTACATAGAAAGAAACTAAAAATAGACACATTAAAGACAATTGTTGCAGCACAAAGTCTACCCACAGTTGGCTTCAGGACACCTTCTTGATTACTTCTACTAGTTCTACTTATCTCATTTAAATAGACAAAAACACATTCAGGAAACATACATAAGAATAATCTCCTAAATGACACAAGCTATCATAGCAAAAAGTCTACAAGTAACTTGCTTTCTTGTTCACATAAATAACTATGATTAATAATCTGAGCTCAAAGTCTCAGTAATCACCTTTAAATTTTGGCAGAGTTTTGTTTCTATAACCAAAAAGATCCCCCTTCAATAATAAGAGAGATTACAATATATAGCAACCAACAAATACTTGGCACTTGTTTCCCCCAAAATGGCCCATGCTGCATTCAATGCCTTGAATTCATTTTTGGTTCTGTTAAGGGGCCATGCTAGAACAGGGCGTTAGCCTTGACTTTGGCATCTCTTTTCATCTCAAAAATGTCTCCTCCAAAGTATATGCCAACTAATCTTCTTCTCAATGTTGGTGCAACTATCCACTTTGTCTTTACTCCATGGAGAAAATCAGGTCACATCCTTCAGTGCTTGGGTGCTTAGATGTCTAATTGGTGGATTGTTCCACCTACTGAAAATAACTCCACAAATATTTTAGTATTTTTGTATTGTTCTCTCTTACCTTAACATATTTTGTCTCTTCCTCATGATTTGAGCCCTCGATCTATCTCCTTTCTCCATTTTGAAAGCTCTTTTAGCTTCCTCTTTAGCTGGTCACTTAGTTTGTTCTTTATGTTCCATGCCACATTTGAAAACCAATGGATATTTCATTATCCTAAATTTGATGTTTGCGAGGACATCAGTGGTTGCTGGTTGATTGAACCATTTTGAACCATGAACATTTGAACATTTGAAAGTTCATTGGTTCAATGATTCATTGGTTCAACAGTTTATTAGCTCCTTGGTTCCATCGCTTCCCTGCTCACTAGTTGAACCATCTCTTTTGAACTGCTCTCTGGAATCTTCTGCTTCTATCTTGAACTAGTTGAACTCCTTGAACCATTTGAACCATTTCGGTTTAAAGTTAAATAGTTCAACAATTCATCTTCTTTGTTTGATTTTTGTGTTCCTCGAAGTCTTTTGAAATACATTGAACCTTGAACCATTTTGGTTCAAAGTTCAATGGTTCATTCTCTTTCTTTGAATCATTTGTTCCTTCAAACTTTTTGGATCCTTTCTTTTATGTTGAACTCGTTGAACCTTTGAACTTTGAAATCTTTTGGTTCAAGGTTCAATGGTTCAATAGTTCATCCTTTTCTCTTTGAATCCTTTTATTTTCTAAGTCTCTTGCACTTGGAAATTCCTTCGGCTTTATGTCTTTGGAATCTGCTTGAAGGAAAGGTGTCCCTCTGAGCCTTCAGAAAGGTCTATTTCTTGGGCATCGAGAGCCCCCCACAAGGGTACATGCCCTTTAAGGTTCTTCAGGCAGCCTTTTTCTTTAAATTATTTAAATAAAATGTCTAAATGAATTCCTTCATACATTTTGTCTGAAGGATTTCTTTCCTTTGCCTTAGACGCTTTCTGTCGGGCCTTTGAACCGACCGATTGAACCGACTGATTGAACCGACTTTGGTTCAATGGTTCAATATTTTGAACCTTTGAAGCTTTCTTACATTTAAGTCTCTTGATCTAATTGAACTCATTGAACCTTTGAACCTGATGAACCATTTTGGTTCAAGGTTCAACGGTTCAACGGTTCATCCTTTACCCTTCAAAGCTTTCTTTTATTCTAAGTCTTTTGAAGCCGTTGAACTTGATGAAGTGGTTAAAATTTGAAATTTTGCCGAAGTGCTTAAATATTTAAGCTTGCTGATGCCATTGAACCTTTGAACCCATTGAACCTTTGAACCATTTCAGTTCAAAGTTTAATGGTTCAATGGTTCAATCCTTTAATTGAAGCTTGCTGATAGACCTTTTGGTTGAACCTAGGCGTTGAACCGGCCTTGAAAATGCCTAAGTAAAGGAACTAATTTCTTTATGAGAACTTCACCTTTTGAAGCTATTGAGCTTATTGAACCTCTGAGTTCTTTGACTAAAAAATGCTTGAATAATGAAGAATTTGAATGCTCAAAATAATTTTTTGAGAAGGGAAGAGAGAATTTTGACCTGCAGGACCAAAATAGTTCATATGTTGTCCCAAAAATGAATGACAAATTTTGGGAACAATAGGTATGAAAGGAAATTTCAAGAACAAGAGAGGATTTTACACTAAAGAAGATAAATCTTCTAATGTGTGTGACTCAAGTGAATCTGATAGTGATAGTGGTGGTGGTAAACCTGAACATAACAATAATGAAACCTTGTTCATGGCCATAGAATCAAATAGTAAGGGTTGTTCAAATGGGAAAGGCATTATGGTTGATATAGAATCAAATGAAGAAGAAAAAGTTGAAGTGAACCTTGAGGTAAAGTTGGTAAGTGTCCTAGAAGAGTTGAAGTTCAAAAGGATAAAAAATTATAGACTAAGATCATTAGATAAGGACTATGAGGAGTAGATTGGATTATTTGAGGAGAGACTGAATAACACTTCCAAAGAATAGGATGAGATCATCAATCAAATTGAAGCTCAGATGGAGATAGTCAATGTAATCCTAAAGGCTTAAAATGAAGAATGCATTAGGTATGAGACTAAAATGGATTCCTTGAAAGCTGAGTTGAATTAAGCATCTTGTAAGGTGAGGACATTTGTGAAGTTTGAAAAGAGAAATGAGGCTTTAGATGACATCATGAGTAGTCAAAAGTCTGCAAATGATAAGACATTTATTGATTTCAAAGAAGACCAAAAGAAGGTACCTTAAGTCAAGGAGAAGACTATTGAAGACAAGAAGGTCAACATAAAAAGACCTATCAAATAACCCAATGCTACAAAGTATGCCAATTCATTCAATGGTTACTATTTTGTATGCAGTTAGTTTGGTCATAGAGCAAGAGATCATAGAAGAACCTCAAAGAATGATTACACATGAAACTATGGAAGGATTCATAATTAACATTCACTCAAATTGTATGTATAAGGTGGTTTAATACAATTTTCATAATGTAGGACACATTTCAATATTCTATCCTAATAGAGTTAGAATATGATCATGTCAAAATAAGAGGTTTGAAGCCCCTAGAGCATAAGAGAGAAGGCAAATGAATGTATGAAAACCAAAGAGAGTAAGGGTTTGTCATGATCAATCTACAAGATCAAATGGAATGTTTTCTATTGTTGAGCATGCTTCATATGTGAAATCAAGTAAGAAATGCATGTTGCTAGCTCACATTGATGATTAAATGGTTGATGAATAAATCAAGCCTATACTGCCAATTAAACCTAAAGGATATTGAAGGAAATTTAATCTTGTGAAAGCATGGATATCGAAGAATCTCCTGAACTAGTGTTGTTTTAGTACCCTATGGAAAGGGGTGACTTCATTAGGCTTCATGAAGACACTCTTTAGTTAGTAGAAACATAGTGGATGCTTGGTTTGAGGGGGATATATTTAGGTTGTTGACTAATCTTGATCTATGTTGAAAAGTGGTCTTGTGATCTAAGATCATTTGAAGGAGGAATACATGGAGTAAGGGGGAGCATGTTCCTATGATGCTTCATAACCTTTATTGCAAGAAGGTGTGGTTCCAAATGGTAGTGTGTGGAATACCCTTTGTCATTAATGCTAAATGGGGAGAAAGTTCATGAAGGGAATTTGACCAATTTGGGAAGACAAGAGTGAGTGGATTGAAGAATGTTTTGCCATAAATGACAAAGGGATATTTTGTTGAGAAGTTTTATCATTGATGTCAAGGTCAAAGGTGATGTCATTCATGTCAAGATGCATCTGGTAAAGATGCATGGTGAGTGGTCTATGAGAAAAGAACCATGTGACAAGAGAGAATTTGAAGGAAACCTAATTATTATTATGAGGTTGATGTCAAGTTTCAAATCAAGGTAAGCATGTTTGAGTACTAGTCATTAAGTACAAGGTGTTTTGAAAAGCTTAGTCATTTCATGAGCATGTGCATGATTAACATGAATAGATATGTAAAAAGGCATGATATTGTTTGAGTAGCATGAAAGGAATGTGAAAAAAGTGTAGATTCATCAAGGAGTGTTTCAAGATCAGTTTTCAAGCTTCAAGTGCTTGAGAAACCTAGTCATGACACTAGTCATAGCATGAAAAGTCCCTGTGAGAAGTTATGAGCTTGGTGGCCTAGTAAGATGGATGCACAGAGTCATTAGAGATTATATAAGGTTGTTTGATCATTATTATGAGGATTTAGATCACTCATGTGTGTTTCAAGGTGAGCTTACATGAGTAAGACCTTAAGCCCAAGTATGCAACTAGATTAGTTCTAGACCCTGCCTGACCCAATGAGGTATTGTCAAGTCATATGAAGAAATTATGATAGTGGTTGAGCATGGCATGAGGTTGTAAGACATGTATATGGGGTGTTGACATCTTGGATAGTGGTTAAAAGGTCAGTTTCAAGACCTAATGTGATTTGCAGGTCAAGGCCTAGAAAGCAAAGAGAGAGATGGTAACCAGATGGGGTATTATGATTAGTTTCCAAGGAAATAATGATCATATGAGCATTATAAATGGTGTGATAGGTTGTTCCAAGTATGTTGACCTAGTCTAATGTCAAAATTTTCAAGAGAAGGCATGAAAAGTGGTTTTTGGGTTTCTCAAGTGCACACAATAAAGGGTTCTCAAATTGAGTAGGAATTTCAAGTGTTCATTTGCACATGTAACCTTTTCATGGGAACATCAGATATTATGGAGATATGGGGAAGGTTACTAGATAATATCTCTAGGTATTAGTTTTAAAAATGAGGGGAAACCTTTCTTAACAATCATTAACACCAAAAATAGTGTTAGCCTTCTCTAAAACCCTAATGTGAAATATCTTATTCTAAAGTGATCAGAATGGTTTTTTATGGTTAATTAAGTGATTGGAGCATGTATCCAAATCTCTTAGTCACCTCCAGGTGTGATTGGTTTGTCTAGTGAGTGAGTGGAGCCTACATGAAAGGCCTTATTTCTCAAATATTTGATGTAGCAGTCTGAGTTGACCAAGTCAAAGTTTTAAAATAAATGAAGGTTGAATATTTAGAATTTTATTTGATGTACATGGTGGTTTATAGGTATATTATACACATCATAGGTGTGAAACCAATTTTACAATTTGACCTGTTGCTAACATACTTAATGGTGTAGATAGTGAGAAAACCAAGCATAAGTGAGAAGGTGATTATGGATGTGTTATCATGGATTAGGAATGAATCCAAGTGAATATATAATTTTTACAAGACTTTTAATAAATTTCCATGTTAGATAGATGCTTTTTAGGTCAGTTGATATGATGAAAATTTTTCTCATAAGTTGATCTGTCTAGTGCAGATAAGATAATGAAGATGAAATTTCATGAGATTGGTTTGTAAGACCAATATTATAATTTTACCATGTTATATTTATATCTAATATTTTTATAATTATATAATAATATCATAAAAATTCATTAAATGTTTTTGAAAGTGTCTACACAAGGGTGGAAGATCAAAATTTCCATGACTATGTTTGAAGGTAATCTGGCAGATCTAGGTAAGCAAGTTACAGTGATGAATTGGATGATATTTTACCTAATTTAATGTATATAATGCACATGATTTTTTTGTGTGACTTTAATGAATTATAAATTATTTTTGGAATCTTGAAATTCAGTATAAGAAGATGAAATGTTGAAGCCAAAATGCCCTGTCATGCAGAGTGAAGTCTGTGAGAGAGAAGGTTAATAAATTGGTTTGCAAGACCAATATGTGCCATTAAATATTATGATAATTTTGTTTAAGGTTATTATAATTATGTTTTAATATAATTTTCATGAATTGGAAGTCCTTTATTGTGTTATATCAGATGTCAAAATTTCACGTTTCCATGACTGTGTTTTAAGACTAGTTGGTAGTTCTGAGTGGGCTACTTACGGAGAAGGGTTTAAGTACTTTTGATTTATGTAATAAAGTATAAATAAAATTTTAAATTTTATTTATACTTTATTACATATATGTTTTATTTTTTTCCATGGTTTATTGGTAAATTTGTGTTTATAATTCAATTATTCAAGACAGACTTTCTGGGTCTGCATAGGCCTATTATGAATAATACCAATGGTGTGTTCCAAGTAGTGGTTTGAGATAAAATGAGTAATTAAGATAATATGAGTTTATTAGGGGTATATTTAGGTGTCATATTATATTTTAATACCATGAAAAGTGTTTAAATGTGCTCCAAGAAGATCAAAGGGTAATGTGTGCTAAGTAGGCCTAATGGGATTAGGTCTCCATGAGACCTAAAGGAGAGATAAGGACTAATTGAGGTAGGTCAGAACTAAAGGGACTCAAAAAATGTTTTATAAATTTATATGAGATTTCATAATATCCATTTCATGTCTTACATAAGAGTGTAAGGGTGTTTAGCTGATTAAGAAGGATATGAACAAGAGACTTGTATAAATACTAGGCATTTTTAGGCCTATTGTGTGGTGTAGAGTGTAATCGAATAAGATAACACATTGGTGAGAAGAATAATATATTATAGAACATAAAAATATCATATAGGATCAGTTATGAAGCTTTGATATAGGTTATACAAATTAGTATCAAGGTCATATGACCTAATCATGTCAATAAGAGGGCTAGTTGAGCGAAGAAGGCTAGAGACCAGTTTTGAGAGGGATAAAAGTGTGTGAAGAGTTGAAGAAGGATATAATAATATGTTGTATGAGAAAAAAAGTATTTTTAAGTTGTAGACACTTAAAAACATCCCTCAAACCATTTTTTAGGTCATCGCCCCAGGACCTGGCTCTTGACCCTGACCTAATTAACTCCTCTATTAACCTAGTTAACCCTTCTTTACATAAACTTAAGCAAACCACTCAATACCTTGAATTTTACCTCTTTACCCCAAGAGGTTATACCATATATGGTTAGCATAAATATTTAAATTTAGGTATCCTCATCCAGTAAATTAGAAATTTCTAGCTGTGAACACGCTTGTACTAAAAAAATTAGCAACTTTCCCATGCACAAACTCGGATTTTTTTCCATCAGTCCATCACACTTATCCAGGACCAACTTAGAAATTTTATCTCCTTAAATTTGGCATATCTTTCTCCTAATTTAAGAAGTTTTTTTCTATAAATACAAGGCTCATAGAGGAGATATGGGACCAAAATTTGTGCATTTAGACTCTCTTATTTTCTTTGTAGGCATTCAACAACCCGAAGCTCTATTCGTGTGATTCTCTCATCAAAGTAATGTTATACTACATACATTCCTCTAGAAATTCAACCATCCAAATCTTCAAATCAAAAGTGCCTCACTTTGTTTTCTCTATTTTGTTTTATCCTTCTTTGCTTATTGTAAGTGTGTTTTCTATTGAATACTCTTCTTTCCTCTTTTCCCTTTCCCACACTACACATACAACCTTTTTGGCCCCTCAATTACCTATTTTTAGCTCATTTATAATCCCCATCAAGGTTTTTATAGGTGACCACCAATAGTTTCCATAACCATCATTAGTTATAACAACCATCGTTGATCACTCAACCATCGATGGTCAGGGCAACCACCACCGGTCACCCTGACCATCGACGGTCACTGTCACCCAAAATTATAGATTGTTATTCTAACCCTCCTTTTCACCTTCTCAAACTTTTGGCCATCCCCTAATCTGTACCTTAACACTTTTTTGATTTTTTTGGACCTAACTTTAACTTGTTTATTACATGTAGATGACCCTACCAGGACTTACACATGAGATAGATAGTGTTTTTCTCCCAACATCTATTTACTGATCAAAGTGACATTGCCTTTGAGCTATCCCTTTGTATTTGGGTTATCACACCCAATCCAAATAATGTAGAAGAATATTTATCTGTAATCCAAGAGGATATTGATGAGGCTACTACATTTTGGAACCAATATTTTGATAATATCAACCCTACCATAGATTAGACTTCTTTTATTGTTCATCAATATCATTTTCATATCTACTATTTATAATTTCTCTTTTATCAATGAACTTGAATGTTAAAAAATGGTTTACATCCATTTAAGGAAGCATATTCCTTTCTTGGGATTGGTTTCTCACTAGGCGGTGCCTTACTTTTCTATTAACATATTTTTTGTGAGTTCATGTGATTTGCAGGCATTCTTCTCTCAACAAAGAATAGTTCCCACTTCATTTAGATATCAACATGTGCAACGTCCAACCATGTACACACCCCTTATCTATTGTTTCTCTCCTATTTCAAATCAAAAAGGAATTAGAGTAAGAAATAAAGTGAAACATTATGGGATGCCCAATAGGACTCTGTAAGGGTTCATAGTCATGTTTGTTTCATATAGTTACATTAGTGAATCTCATGTTTATTGCATTTCTAAAAGTCTTTAAATTCTTAAAAATACAAAATTTATTTTACTTTTCATTTCTAAAATCAAAATGAACAAAAAAAAGAGTGCAAAATTCATTCTAGGGATAAGTTGCATTGTCATCTTGCATTATTGCATTGTTCCTTATTTGCATTCAAAGAAACCACAGATTTCCTTTTGAGCTAAAATTAAGAGCATCTATTGAATTGCATGTTTAATTCTTAGCTCGCCTAGATTAATTAATGGCATTTTGAATGAATCGTAGAACAAAAATATTACACTACCAAACCACTACACCAAAGAATACATCAAAACATACTTGAGACAAGGCCCATTGGGATTTCATCATCCTTTGGATCACCTTACCCTACCTGGAAATCCCACTTGGATCTCACCTCCAAGGGGAGGACCCACTCCATTTTCTAGTAGAGTATAAACTCTAGACAAGTAGTATTTATTGGCTAAGTGGCCCAACTTGGCTTTAGGTTTGTGAAGTATGGGGAATAAGCCCCCAACACCATGCCATGTACCTGATCTAGTGCAGATTTTTTGAGCACCCAAACTTAACCTAAAACCATCCTTAGACATATTTTTAGTACTTGAATTATAACTCAAACATTATTTAAAATAAATCCTAGGATTAATTATGCTTTTAGTGTGTGCTTTGTTTGCTTTTAGGTAGGAACCACTTCAACTCAACCATTAACTCAGACCTCTTCCAACATCCCATCCACCCACACCCAAACCAACCTTCCATCGCCCAACCAAACACCACCAATTACACCCTATGGGGGTTTAACCTTACCATTAGTTACTTATGTCCCATCTATTATGGCATTATCCTCCACTTCAGCTTCTATCTTGCCTTCAGTTGCAACCAATCCTTCAACCATAGTTCCACTTCAAAGCCTAGTGCTCTCCACACCTCAGAAACTTCCTCCAATTATCACTAGGGTAACCACCCAACCTCAACCTTCCCAATTTCCTCCTATCTCAATCATATCAACCACATATTTTCCTCAACATGTGCCTATGAAAACTTACCAATATGTCCCTAACCGACAAGGGTATATATCAACCACCACCCAACCTTTTATACCAAGCAGTTATTATGTGCTACCATCTCAACCTCTTGGCACCACCTATCAGTATGTGGCTTCATCATTACCATCTACTACCTATTTGTACATTTCCATGAACCAGACTCAATAAAATGTACCTCTTAATTATTTGGTTTCTCAACCCCAGCCTGACCTAATCAAAATTCTCATGGACAAAATGACTAGTTTTGAGTCATCCATCTCTGCCTCAACCAATATTTTGTCTTATGACCAAATTTGGTAATGAGCCTATCCATCCCTCTGTACCTATTCATGATTATCCTTCTCAATGGGAATTACCCAAATTTTTTAAATTCCAAGGTAAGGAGGACCCTCAACAACACTTAAGAGTGTTCTAACATGCATGCTACTTGATCTCTTATGATGATGCTCTTGTCCTCCGAACCTTTCCCATGTCATTATCTGGGGCTGCCCTTGACTGGTATAGTGCTCTTACCACTCATTCTATCTTTTCTTTCTCTCAATTGGCATAAAACTTTTTGGAACACTTTTCTATAAACATATCTAAAAAGGTTTCCATTATAGACCTATATTCCATCAAACAATTTGAAGATGAGTCCATTATTGATTTCGTTGCTAGATGGAGAGATCTTATTAATCAACTCACTTTATCATTACCCCAACCTAAATTAATTAAATTATTTTCCTAGGATTGTGCTAAACACATTTATCCAACTTTCCAAGTCTAAACCTTTAGGACCTTTGACAAATCTTTTACTATGGCCTGTAAATTGGAAAACCGTGTTATTGATGAAGGGAAGTTGAAGCTTTGAAATAAAAATTCTAGTTTCAAATCCATGGAGTCAATTTCCACAAAAACTATGAACCCAACCAATTCTAAAGTGAAAGCATCAACACATTTGGTCATTCTTACAATCATACCTCCTCCACCCATCAACCAAACACCTCCACACAATAATCCTTCCAATCGACAAAAATGTACTCAAAATCAGGCCAATCTAATCCAACTTTGACCCATCAAGCCTCTTCAACAATTTGATACTTCTCACCCCCTTCTCAGGTGGTACAATGAGAATGATCATTATGACTATCATCGAGTTGATAGACATGATACTGATAGATGCAGTACTTTTAAAACCATTTTCCAAGACCTAATTGATAAAGGGGAGCTTGTGTTTGACAACCCAAATGCTCCTTCAAACCAATCCCTTGATAATTTTTGAAAACCATTTACAAACCATACACCTTCAGCCCAACACCATGAAAAATAGCGTGAATCCTATAATTCACATGAGGCACATGTAATCAATGTCATCAATAATATGCCCATTGTTAAAGAAGTTATTAATTCTATCACCCAAATTAAGGAAAACCACCTGCCACCAACCCCTTCAAATGCCTAAATGAAAGAAGTGACTATCCCTTCCACTTTCTTGAATGAAACCATAGTTTCACCCACCCCTCCTATGGTGGAAACACCTAAGGATATGGTCACTTCATCGACCATTTTATTCACTCCTCTAATCCAACTCAAAAAACCACTTATTACTTTGGACAACCAAACCAAAGAGGAAGCTAAACCAAACCTTTTGCTTGAAACCATTACCATTACCAAACCAATTGTAGAATCATTTGTATCTTCCTTGAAATCCATCTCTCAAGAGATAATACCCCTATCTACCCAACTATTGCCTTTGGAACCTTCCACTAAGAATAACAATACTAAAATTTCTACTTCTTCATCACCAAAGGTTTTACACTTTGAAGCTAACGATCAAGTAATAATTCCTATTTATAAACCCTTCTCTCGGCTAGTTCAAAGTTTGGAGTTCACCTCCCAACCTAACTTTGATAGAGATACCTTTTGGCATCAGCTTGGACTCCCATATCAAAATAAAACTAAACCTTCTACTTCACTAGAATCTACTTTTGAGCCTATTGTTACAACCCCACCAACTACTTATCCTAAAGTTACCAAGGGGCCACCTTAATTACCCCTATCTAAAATTGATAAATCGCCCTATGCTTCTTTTATAAAGCTAATCAAGACCTTGGGGATCCCTCCCATGCCAAATCCCATGCATCCTCCTTTGAGATTGGATCTAACCACACCAATCCAACCAAAACCTAATCCAAGTAAGCCCATTAATAAGGAGGGATTTCCTATAGCTCAACTTCAAGGAAGAACCATACCAACTCCTTCACCCTTACCATCTATTTTAGGACCACATCCTTCCACCATTCCTATAACCTACTCTTCCTCTAAAAACCCATCTCCCTTTTCTTTACCTATAATAATCCCATCTTATAGTTCAACATCATTCCTTGCCAACCTTTCCCCATCCACCTTCCCATATATTAAACCCTTATCATATAAACCCCCAATTTCTAAACCAATTACAACTAAGACAATTCATTCGAAACCTCCATCTAGGCTTACCCAACCAACCATACCTCCTTTTAAAAATCCCTTAACCAAAAATAAACCTAAACCAAAAAACCAAACCCCATCATCTCCAAAATCCTTATCAGAGTCTTATACAACAATATTACAAAGGCTCATGCAAGCTTCTACCATTAAATTACCCCCCATCAATCCTTTTGACCCCACTCATCAAAAGCCAACCTAGTTCAATGAAAATCTAATTTGTCTTTACCATAGAACCCCTAGGCATGATACAAATAATTTCAAGCTATACAAACTATCACTCATGGCCTTTAAGAGGAGGATAATCTATTGGATGAACCTTCTTTAAGCCTTTTGCCTCTTTTACCACCTATCCAATCTTCCTACCAATCATGTCCTTCTCTACTCCCACCAAGGAGTGTAACAGAGGAACCAAAGCAAGTAACTGCTCCCCTTATCCATACTATTCATATGGTAACTTGGTTTAGATCCCAACACAAGGACAAGGGTAAAGGGGTCCAAAAAAATGAAAACGGTAAAGTCAAGGCCACCATTCCATGGTCTTACCCTTCACCTCCTCAACCAACTAACCAAACCCAACAGATTACACCTTCACCTTCACAACCATCCAAGCCTAAGGTCTCCATTTTGGGAGACCCTTCCTCCTCTAATGCACCTTCATTTATCCAATGCCTAGTGATAAAAAAAATTCACCAAACACCCATAAAAATGAGTCTTTATGACTTAATCAACACCTCACCTCAACATCTTCAAGCTTTAATTGAAGCAATGTATTACATATAAGTTAAACCAAATGATCCCTAACCTCTTGCATCTTTGATTGGAGCTATCTAACACATTACCAATGTCACCTTTCAAGAATCCAAAATCCCACCATATCATAATGAAGATCATGATCCCCCTATTTTTATCACAACATCCATCAATCATACACATGTCAAAAGGGTCATGATTGATGGAGGATCAAGTATCAATATCATCTTATCCCATGCTTATGATCAACTTCAACTACCTAAAAACATCATCTCATAAATCTCAGTGGTTCTTCGATCATTCAATGATACTTTGGCCACTACTATAGGGACACTTATTATTCACATTCATTTGGGGCCTTGAATCATTCCTGAACTATCTTATGTTGTAGAGGTGAATTTTAATATAATGTGTTACTTGGTCACCCCTAGATCCATGACATGGCATGCATCCCTTCTACCCTTCATCGATGCATCAAATTTGAGCATGATGGACAAGTCATTACAATCAAATCCTATCTGAGTCCCTTTTATTCTTGTAATATGATGTATCATCCCAATGATGTTCTTATTCCACCTTCACCCTCTTCACATCCAACCACTAGCCAAACCACCACATCAAACCAACACACCAACACTTATACTTTCAAAAATAATGAAGCATCCACTAATTCAACTATCCCTTCATCACAAACCCTGGTTGAGCACCCCTTGCAATTTATGTTCCAATGACTTACACTTAGGGAATATCAACTTTTAGATTTGGATGCTTTTCCATCTCCACATGAATTTGAGAACCTTCATTTTTATCCATCTTATGATCCCAATATTAATACCTTTGTCCCTTTTGGTCTTACCAATAATAAAACATATTTTGTCTATGGGGGACTTGATAAACCACTTCTTGCACCTACCACCATACCTTGTATTCAGCCATTCACTTCCAAATTTTCCTATCTTAGCAATCTAACATTTGCCCAAATGTACCTTCATTGATGCACTTATAAAGGGTTTGGGTTTGGCCTCTATGAACAAGGACCCCATGAACTTCTTGCTATCAAAACTTAGAAACCTCATGAGTTTTTTGGTCTAGGGTATGTTCCCCCAGAAGAGCCCATATCGGCCTCACTAATTTCACCTCTCCCATTTTGAGAACCACCAACCTCACCAATTCCGCCTCTCCTATTTGGAGAACCACCAACCTCACCTCTCCCATTTAGAGAACCACCAACCTCACCAATTCCACCTATCGCATTTGGGGAACCACCAACGTTACCTCTCCCATTTGAGGAAATTCTACCCTTATCAACCTCATATTTCATTTTTGAATAACCTCTACCCTCACCAACTCCATTTGAAGAAAGCAATATCATCCTACCTAACTTTTATTTATCAACACTATCAATTTAGGTCCCCTGACTTATCAACATGGGGGTTAAACTAAAACCATTTCTCTTATCCACCTTGAAATTATCATGCATGATTCTCCTACCATTAAAACCACCCAATGTCAAAATGACAAATCTATTCTTACCTATCTAGGTGTTGAGGATTATTCTCTTCAAAAATCCCTCCCTTCTAAAAACCAAATAATGCTAACTGAATCAACCAATTTGGGTACTCAAGAGAACCATCATATTGTCAATATTGGCCAATCCTTAACTCCTAGGGAACAAAGAAACTATGCAACCTTCCTTCATGACCATATCATAGCATTTGCTTAGTCTTATCAGGATATGCCTGGTATTGACCCATCCATTTCCCTTCATAACATCATCATCTATCCTAAGGTTAATCCATTCTGGTAAAAACTTCATCGAATCTATCCCTATATAGCTCTTCTTATCAAATAACTTAAGTGCCTTCTATCTATTAATTTCATTCAACCCATTAACTATCCATAATGGGTCTCTAACATTGTTCATATCACCAAAACCATTGAGGGAACTCCACCTTTATGTGGATTTCTAATATCTTAACATTGCTTGCCCTAAAGATGACTTTCCCCCACCTAACATCAACTAACTTATTGATCTTACCACTGGCCATGAAATTTTATCCCTCATGGATGGATTTTTGGGATATAACCAAATATTAATTGCCCCCCAAGATCAATATAAAACATCTTTTATCACCCCATGGGGAAATTTTTGATATCATGTCATGCATTTTGGCTTAAAAAATGTAGGAGCCACATATCAATGAGCCATGACCTCATTCATACAATAGTTGAAGCTATGTTGATGATTTTCTCAAAAAATCCAAACATCACCAGGATCACCTCACCATTTTAGCCATCATTTTTGAAAGATTTATCCATTATCATGTCAGGCTCAATCTGAAGAAATGCATCTTTGGGGTATTATCAAGAAAACTCTTGGGCTTCATTGTTTCCCTTTGTGGAATAGAAATAGACCCTACAAAAGTCAAATTCATTCTAGAAATGCCTCCTACTACCTTGAAACAACTTCATATCCTACAAGCCAAACTTCAATCAATATGCCATTTTATATTCCAGCTATCCGATCACTGTCAACCCTTTCACCACCTCTTGAAAAAAGATACCTCTTTTAAATGGGCCAAGGAGTGTCAACAAGCCTTTGATGCAATCAAGGAGTATCTTCTTTTTCCACCTATCCTTATTCCCCCAAAGGAAGATCAACCATTTAATTTATACCTATCTACCACTAATCATTCCTTGGGAGCCATGCTTGCTCATCATAATGACCAACATAAGGAGTAGGTTGTTTATTACATTAGCAACACCATCATTGACTATGAAACCTAGTACACCCATCTAGAAAAAGTCTGCCTTGCCTTAGTTTTCATTGCCATTAAACTTCATCACTATCTTCTTAACCACAAAACTTATGTCCTTACCAACACTGACCCTCTCAAGTATATGCACTCTAAGACATATCATAACCAACGTATGGATAAGTGGCTCATTATTTTAGAAAATTTAAATCTTGAGTTTCTTTCACAAAAGTCCATTAAAGGATAGGTCATTGCAGACCAACTAGATGAAGCCCCTCTCCTTGATAATCAAACTCCTCTTTTTTCCTTTCTAGATGAGTTTATAGCTACTCTTTCTTCAAAAGAACCCACATATCAAATGACTATGTATTTTGATGGTTCCAAATGTCAAAATGGTGGGGGTGCTAGCATATTCCTCATTCCCATCAATGTATAACCTCTCCCTCTTTCTTTCAAACTCAATTTTGAATGCACTAATAATATAGCTGAATACGAGGCCTTGATCATAGGTCTCCAAACTGCCCTGGCCTTAGGAATCAAAACTATACGTGTCTTTAGAGATTATCAAATTATTATAAACCAAGTCATAAGAGCCTATCAATGTAAAAATTATGTTCTTATGAAATATAAATAACTTACTAACAAACTATTAGCATAATTTAACGATTATACCATTCAATCAGTCCCTCACTCTACAAATAAATTTATAGATAAAATGGCTTCCCTTACATCCCAAATTCCATCATAACCTAATTAATCTAAACTATTTGTCACCATACACCATTTTCTCACCCCATTTTACCTCAGTCTCAATCTTCCTACCATTTTCCAAGTGGAAATATCACATTTAGACATTTGGTATGACCAAATATTTAACTACCTTAATGTTGGTGTCCTTCCACCTGATCTTTCAAGAAATATGCATAGAGATTTCATTCAAAACACCTCTCACTACTTAATACTAGGGGTAATTCTTTAAAAATGAGGCTTTGATGGCCTCCTTATTTGATTCCTTCATAACAATGAAGCCTCTCACACCATTAAGGAAGCACATGATGACATTTGTGGAGGACACTTTAGTGGTTTGGCTGTTGCAAAGTGTATTCTTCACCTGGGATACTATTGGCCTATACTTAATCAAAAATTTTGTGACTACGCCAATAAATGCATCAAATGTCAACAACATGCTAACCTCCATCATGCACCTCCTCATGCTCTCTAGGTATCAATAGATTATTGGCCCTTCTCGCAATGGGGTCTTGATATTATTGGCGAGATCAATCCTCATTCCTCTCAATGTCACCAATATATCATCACCATCATAGAATATTTCATCAAATAGGTGGAAGCCATTTCATTGATCTCAATCAAAGCTAAAAAAATCATTAACTTTATTACCCATCACATCATCTACCGCTTCGGTGTCCCTCATAAAATTACCACTAAAAATGGAAAATCCTTCAAGAATAAAAAGGTCTAAGAACTTTGTAAGGATTTTGGCATTGACTTAAGTTTCTTTTCCCCTTATCATCCACAAGTTAACGAATAGGTCAAAGCTTCTAAAAAAACCCTCATCAAAATGCTCACTAAGGTGGTCAATGCTTCAGGTAAGGATTGGCACCTCCATATCCCATTTGCTCTATGGGCCTATCGTACTACTATTCAAACTACTACAGGTGCTACACGTTTTTCTCTGGTTTAAAGCCAAGGTAGATCTACCTCTTGAAGTCCAAATTTCATCTTTCCATTTATCCTTATAGGATATTTTTTATAAAAATGATTATCATCAAGAATGATTAACACGCTTATAACTCCTTGATGAACATCACCTTGTTGCCCTTAATCACCTTTGTATCTATCAAGATCGTAAGAAATGAGCCTACAACAAATATTTGAAAATATGATAATTCAACATTGGAGACCTTGTCCTCAAAGAAAACCAACATGTCACTAACATCGAGAAAACCAAAAGGGGTAAGTTTGCCTTCAATTGGATTGGACCCTATATTATAACCCACAAGTATGGATCAAGAGCTTATCATTTGTCCTCTCTCAAAGGAAAACCAGAACCTGAGCCTCTAAACACTTCACATTTGTTCCCTTTCTATTGCTAAGGACTCTCTAACACACCCTGCTATCTAACTTAAGCTTCCATATGATTATATATCAAGCCTTTTCATCCAATCTTAGGGTACCACGGCTCTACCCATGGCATGGTTCTCATAGATACTTTCCATCTTTTATTAGATGGAGTCCCATGGCTACATGTTCTTTAAGACCCCTTCCTATTATCACATAACCACTGTATTGAGGCACAACCTTTCCCTTACAAACAATTTCACTCTAAGCTTCAAATAGATGCGTCCATGTCTAAAATAAAAGTTCAATATTTTTGGGATACATATTATTCGGGTCCATTATCATGAGAAAAAGAAATAGACTACTCCTCAAAGGAAGGTTGTCGCATAAATTTTAAAATGATAGACTTCTCCCTCGAAGGATAGCTATCAAAATTTAGACCTAGATCACTCCCTCAAAGGATGGCTAAACTAACATGATAAATAATAATAGTCTCAATTGGCTCTATTTTGTCACTCCATAAAGCTTCTCACCTTGATCATCTTTGCCTCTTTTAAAAATCAATACACGAACCTATCAAAAATTCAACATTATCCCAAATGAACCGCAATTGATTCTCTTTTAATATTGGTATACTTCCCACATTAATCAATCTAACCATTCATGACATGGAATAGTCTATTTTAGCTCTAGGTGTCACCTAAGTAAAGAGGCAAGTGAACCCACACATGGTTCCCTACCTAACACTTCTTCCCCACCTACCTATCACTACCCTCCCCTTTTCATATCACCTCTATAAATCAAATGATTCTAAGCTCACTTGACACATGGTGTTTATATGACACACCTTAGTACTAGGAAAATGCTAATTTGATGTGCATAAAGGGTTCACTTTCATTAAGCTCCAATCCTCCTTGTGGGATATAATAATATCCTTGCCAATGAATCTAGCATGCCCCTCTTCATTTTCACCCATACATATCCTACCTATTAAAACCAAAATCATTCCATAAATCAAAGCATTAACATTCAAAACCAACCCACTTATCATACCTAGCTAACATAATTAACCAACCTCACATCAAAAAACTAGATTAACTAATATGAAAAGCATTATTCAAACATACTTTATACCATCCCTATATTAATTAATCAATCATAGCCATTAAGCATCATCACCAATCAATGCATCCTGATCTAACTATCATAGCATAATTAACATTAACAAATACCCAAATACATTATCATATAAATATAAACATCAAATAAATATCAGTCATCATTAGTAAAATATCTCAAAATGAAACCATATCATATATATATATATATATATATATATATATATATATATATATATATATATATATATATATATATATATATATATATGCATTATACAATGTCTATACATCATAAATCTCACTCAAAATACATCTCACATCTTTAGCACATATGCCAGTATAAAAAATGGATCATATACATATCATGACCCTAGTAGACCATTTCCACTAACCCCACTAGTACCTACACCTATACCTATACCTATACCTACACATGTATTGGGTAGAGGCCCTACCTAATGACCCACTATCATAGCCCACTACCATGGGGTCCCAAAACCTACCCCACCTAACACACCTAATTGATATTCTCCCCACCTCGACTCATTAAGACACTATGCTAACATAATACCCTCATAATACCTTGGTTCTTGTATCATTACATGATACCTGGTATGTGTGATATATCCAATAGGTGTTGTACTTATTGTTGCTCTATTGGCTCATCATAAGGAATCTTTCTCGAGTCACCAAATCAAGTGAGACCCTCACTTGGTCTCACTCCCCTATTAATGTAGTTACTTGACCCTATAAGATGGCCATCTACCTCTATAAAGTTATGATCTGTGCATGGGCCTGGTCTCTCTCCACTGTGACTCCTCCTACCTGACCCTAAAGAGTCATAATTTGCCCCTTTAATGTATCTATCTGGGCCTATGTTATCACTAGTGCCATTGCCACCTCTGGCTCCTCCTATGCTAGCCCCTGTCTCTGATCTACATCCATCAGGGCCCTATCACCATCTCCTAAACCAAAATCCATTGTACTATATATACCCTCAAACCACACAAGGTAGTTAGGTGTCATCCTAGCATCGTCACCTCCCCTCAATGGTAGCTCCTCAAAATCCAAAACCTTATTATGTGGTTGTGGCTTTGGAAGTAGATACTTTAATTCCTCCCTCTTACACTATAAAAAATTAGGAGGGATCCCTTGTACCAATCCAAAATGTTGTTATACCCTCTCTAATGGGATACACTTGATCTCTCCCTCCCATTACCCATAGATCCACCTCTAGCTCTATAAAGACAATGTATGATGTTGGTATCCCTCCCATGCAAGCCACTCTCCATATGGCCTCCATACTATGTATCCATCTACCAAACCCCGCAGTGCATCTCTAAACCAGTCTAGGTCACATATACCACCACCTGCTCTTGTCAAGGCTCTCTCTCTCCTCCATCAATAAAAACCAACCCTATAATCCATCGATAAACCCCCCCAAATGGTAAACCCAATGGTCACAGTAATCATATGTGCTTGTATGCCCAACCATGTACCACAAAACCCACACTGATGCCATATCGTATGTGTGATAAAAAACCCCATAACTCCCTCTATATCTGCACTAGCAATACCTATGCCCATCCAAACATAACTCTACCCAGATATAAATCCACTAACACCCCCAATAACACACTAGGGTATTTCCCTTTGATCAAATTTGGTAATGCATAATAGGTAACCACTAATTGCAACATAGTCAGTAAATGTCTATCCCTTGGGGCTCTCTAGTATAGTGGTCTGATACTGAAGCCTCCAACATGAAACTCTATTAAATTGTCATCATCCCCATATAGCATCTCCAAGCACTCATCAATATCATTCCCCTCTATCTGATAAATAGGATCTCCTTGGATCAGTAACCATGTAATCTAGTGAACATCCTCCAATAGTATCATCATCTTTCCTATCAGCAACCAAAAGGTATTAGTCATTAGGTCCTATCTCTTGATGAGGGTGAATATCATGGCAGCATCCCTCGAAAGATGCTGGTAGTGGTGCATCCCCCCAAAATCCACCACATCCATATGATGCCACTCCTTAGCTTTCATCACATCTAAAAATATTGGGAATATCTTGATAATACAATCCCATAACTGAATCTGCTTTCATGCCTAAAAATAACCATGTCACAGATTAAGTATGAACCTATCCCTCTAAAGATGAAAATTAAAATAATTGATAGACTTTCCCTACCTTTCTCTCTAACAAACACTATTTTAATCACCTACTTCCCTTTCATTTTCCACCCCAATATCAACTATCCTCTTCCACCTACCCATACCCTATTCTACAAAATACTTTCTCACCTACCTAGAATATAAAACCCTAACCCTAAAAACCTAAATTCTCAAAACTAAACCCTAAAACCTAAAAACTAAACCTTAAACCCTAAATCTAAACCTTAACAAATCCCTTTTGTCGATCATCGATGGTTCTACCAACCATCAATGATCCCCTAGGGGAATTTTATACCCCTAGGGTTGATCGATGCTAGTTGGGTCAACCACTGATGGTCACCTATGAGTGACTATTGGTTGTGAGCTTCAACCCTCCAACCTCCCTAAAATACCCAAAAACATCAAAAAACCCCATCCCCCTATATTTATTCTTATTCCCCCCTCATCAATTTTAGTCGGTTTCTTATGCACCCCTTCCTTTTTCCCCTCATGATAACAAAAATTGATCAAAATCAACCTAAAACCTATGTTTCATTTTCACACAAATGACCACACTATGTAAACTTTTAAGTCTTAATTCAAACTCTAATTAGCTTCTATCAATTTTAAAAAACAATACCCACCTCATTCCATGATTGATGGCACCTCCTCAAGCTGTGCCCTGCTACTAGTGTCTCTCTGGGGTCCATCTCACCCACAACCATGCTCTCAATGAACCAATATCCTCTTGACACCTCACTTAGATTACACACTCAAAAATGATCTATGTATACTATGCTTAGACAATAAAAAATGACAAAAGATCACATGTAAATGAGGATAAACTATTGTTGATTACCTTTTTGACTATCAGATTAAGGTTTGCACCCAATTGTCATCGATTGTCCCTAACCATCAATGCTTACCTATCGACATCACCATCGATAGTTGCCTAACCATCATTAATTCACCCTAATCATCGATGGTTATAGTGGCTTGTTCTTCTTTTTACACATCAGTTTTTACTACTTTACCTACTACCTCTTCATGCCTCTAACATGAACTCCACCTTTCCACCTTGACCTAACCCTAACCACCAAGAACTACATTTGGCCTGATGTCCATATTGGATGCATTGTCCATGGTATTATGTAGGTAGTGTCCTCTTACATTCAACATCAGGAGTCATCTCAACCACAACCCAACCCAACCCAACCAATCCACCCATTTATCCATTTCCATCATGACATTGACCTCTCTTTTTGAACACACTTATTCGTACACCTTGCACCAACCTTACTTTGATAATTATTGACCATTTTTACCAACTTGGCCTTGTTGAAATTTTTTTACACCACCTTGTGCATGACCCAACCATTCACAATTTTATTAGAACACTTCCTACCCTAGATACCTAAGTAAGCACCACCCCTTTCTAGGACATTTGATATGCGTAGCCTGATTAGCTATGACCAATGTTGGGGACTGGTTACTTTATCACTTTTTCTAAAACCCAAACTTATTATTATCAACATTGGCCATTTTGTATCTTTACAAGATTTTGTGGCCTTAACATCTTGTCATACCTTGTGTGTGTAGTTACATTTTCATACCTCAACCTTCTTTAATTTTATCAAACCATGACCTAATTGTCATCTTACCTCATCGACTCCTAGTTTGAGGGGGAATACCCTCTTCCCATACTCAGGGAAATTGACCCTAGACTGTCAACCTTCCATTTTTGTTCTACATCTTATTGACCTAAGGCTACACAATAAAAAAAGGCAAAATATAGACACTTAAAAATGTCCCTCAAACCATTTTTTAGGTTATCACACCAGGACTTGGGTCTTGGCCCTGACCTAGTTAACTCCTCTATTAACCTAGTTGACGCTTCTTTACACAACTTAAGCAAACCACTCAATACCTTGCATTTTACCTCTTTAGCTCAAGAGGGTCCACCACTGACAGTTATCCTAACCATCAATGGTTAGATTAACCATCGATGGTCAAGTACCCTCACCCAGCAAATTAGAGACTTCCAGCTATGAACAAGCTTTCACTAACAAAATTGGCAAATTTCCCATGCACAAACTCATAGATTTTTTTCTGCCATTCCATCACACTTATCTACGACCAACTTAGAAAATTTATTTCCCTCAATTTGGCAAATCTTTCTCCTCATGTAGGAAGTTTTGTGTTATAAATACAAGGCTCATGGAGGAGATATAAGACCAAAATTTGTGCATCCAGACTCATTTTATTTGCAGGCATTCAACAACCCAAAGCTCTGTTCAGGTGATTATCTCATCAAGGTATTGTTATGCTGCCCACATTCCTTCAAGAATTCAACCATCCAAATATTCAAATTAAAGGTACCTCATTTTGTTTTCTCTATTTCATTTTATCCTTCTTTGCTTATTGTAAGTGTGTTGTCTATTGAATACTCTTCCTACCTCTTTTCCCTTACCCACGCTACCCATACAACATTTATGGCCCCTCAGTGACCTATTTTTAGTTCATTTTTACTCTCCATTAAGTTTTTGATAGGTGATCACCAACAGTTGCCATGACCGTCATGGGTTATAGCAATCACTACTGGTCACTCAACCATTGACAGTCAGGACAACTGTCGTTAGTCACCCTGACCACTGATGGTCACTGTCACCCAAAATTATGGATTATTATTATGACCCTCCTTTTCACCTTCTCAGACTTCTGGCCATCCCCTGACTTGTACCTAAACACTTTTTTGATTTTTTTGGACCTAACCTTAACTTCTTTAGTGCATGTAGATGACCTTACCAGGACTTGCACATGAGATAGATAGTTTATTTGACCTTCCTATTGTCCCCCAACCTATATTTACTGATCAAAGTGACATTGCTTTTAAGCTATCCCTTTGCATTTTGGTTCTCACACCTCATCTGGAGGATGTAGAAGAATAGTTAACCATAATCTAAGAGAATATTGACGAGGCTACTACATTTTGGAACCATATTTTGATAATATCGACCCTGCCATAGATTAGACTTCTTTTATTGTTCGTTAGCATCATTTTCATATCTATTATTTGTAATTTATCTTTTATAAATGAACTTGAATGTTTAACAAGGGTTGACATCCATTTAAGGAAGCATATTCCTTTTTTGGGACTGGTTTCTCACTAGGCAACCCTTTACTTTTATATTAACATATTTTTTGTGACTTCATGTGATTTAGAGGTCATTTTTACCTCACTAAAGAAGAGTTCCCACTTTGTCTAGATATCAACATGTGCAACATCCAACCAAGTACACACCCCTTATCTATTGTTTTTCTCCTCTTTCAAAGCAAAAAAGAATTAGAGTAAGAAATCAAGTGAAACAGAAGGTGATCAAGTGTTTTAGGTGGTTGACTTGGTTCAGAGTCATCTAGGGGGTTAGTGCCTCCTTTGAAGTGTTACAACCCCTCAAGCTGTACTTAGAAAATTTAGTAATTATTTTATAAAACAATTTACTTAATATTTATTCCATAGAATAATACATTACAACATATCTAAAATATAACTTAGAGCAATAGTAATTCTAAATTCAAATACTAAAAATAATATAATATATCACATTTTGAAAGAAATTAAATACATTAAGACTCAACCACAACAAATATATTAATACAACATCTATTGTTTCTCAAGTACATACAATTAAAATAAAATTACAATTCTATTAGGCATTCAACTTTAATATAGTAAATAGATACCAAGCCCTTTTGAGATTGATTTGAACCAACTCATGTATCTCTAAATTTTAAGTGTAGTATATAGGTAAGTAGTATTGTCATGGGGAGGGAGAGTATTATCCAAGTGTTTTTCCACACCAATCATGGCCTAATGATCCCCAAGACAATCTCCTATTATGGAATGACTTTCCCTTCAAAGATAGATAGATAAAATGGTACGAAAATCTAGAGAACAAGCAAGTAACCAAGTGTGTATGATTTTAAAACCAAATATGTAGTGTATCATTGAAGACCCATTTTATTACAAAATATTGCACATACATGAAAATTATACATACTAAAAGATTATGTCTCACTGTACATTATTTAACCATAAAATTCATACTATTTACGTCCTCCTAACAATCACATCACATGATAAACATAGGTGTAAGCAAAGTCTACATTGATTCCAAAATATAAATAATGCCTAAAGTTTATAACACCTAGTATAATTCACATAAAACTAAAAATTATCAACTACTACAATAAGATCTAAACAACTAAAATAATTCCTAAAGTTTATAACACCTAGTATAATTCACATAAAACTAAAAATTCTCAACTACTACAATAAGATCCAAACAACTACTATATCATAGTCTAGTGTTATAAGACATAACTACTAGTTTTCCCATAATCAGCCATATAAAGTAGTCATAAATACATGGAATCATAATATTTTATTCAATTAAATACATATATAATAAAGTAGGTAAAACAAACACATAAAAGTATAACCTAACATTTGTTTACACTCTCTCAAGATTGTATGCGCGCATATATGATGTCCTTATAATTATTACAAAATGTATTGTTTAAGTAATAACCAACACATACATTAAATCAGTTAACACAAGTGAGAGTCTAGGCATATAACTAAATTATGTACCATCTATGCATATACATTTAATTTAAAGTATTATATGATATTCTATAATATCATAGCTCAATGTGCATGAGCACCTTACTCAAACATGAACAAACAATTTTTTATTATAATTATCAAACCAACAAGTACATGATTATACCATCCAAATATACCCTAGATTTTTTTATTAATAAAGCAATCATAACTTTCATGCACACAAATCGATGCTCTATTGTATATACTTTATTTATATATAAAAAAATGCCAATACACTAGTACATTTTAATATACTCACATTAAGTACTGCTCACTAGTTTCCATTACCGTAAGCATATATGTCACAAAAATATATCATGATATTTCTGAAGCATTAAATAATTCACAACCAAGTTATTCCATAATATTTCATTCTAACAACTTAATATAATTCACCTCATTCCTCTATGCAAGGTCTAGTTTCATTTTAGATACTATAACCATACTAACTCCGTTGAATGACTATTTATAAATCTCATGTTCAACATGTACTATTCATAACTTAATTTGTTTTCATTTGATGCATGATGTCATGTAAGACATTCATTATCATATCATTTAAGTAATAACATATATATATATATATATACATGCATACGTACATGCATATATATTTGAATATGTGAAAATATATTTCCATTAAGAAAAACAACACTATTTAACCTTGATAATAACTCTCAAGTTTGACAGAAGGATCAAATAATCCATATCAAATTCATAAGTCGTATATGAGTTACAAATTCAAATGTATACTTTAAAACTTGACTAACTCATACCTATAGCTCACTATCAAACACTTTAAAGGAAACTAATCATTTTATTGATTTACTCACAATCACGTCATTATTAATTAGTTCGACCTTGGTCTAAGGAGAGAAGACTAGTTAACAAGGGAAATTTTTAACAACTCCAAACATCATATTAAAATAGTCATGAAGAAGTAGGTCAAAACATATAATTTGCTAACTGATAGAGGTTTACAATTGTATGCTATTCCTCTTATATTTTTATAAAAATTCAAGGGATTAGATAAATGCAGAGACCATATTGAATAAGTTAATATGAACTTTGCTTATTTATTTTATATCTTGTGCATATAAATCCTATGCTTTCATATTTGGCTTTTAATCAATCCCAAAATTGCTTATATTACACACATTTTTCTACATAATCTTTACATCTTCTATCTTTTTATGGCTTTAAATCTTAATTTATCTGAATATACTTTACATCACATATTTATGCAAATTAGTGTTCCATTTTATATAAAAGACACAACATCAACATTTTTAAACATATATTTTCAGCATTTTAATTTATATGTTCAGGTTTTTAAATAAAGACACAACATTTAGAATTAAGACTCAACTTTCCATAAATAGACTCGGTATTTAAATTTAGTCACTTGGCATTGTAATTTTAAGGATCCTATGATAATTAAGGTCATTTAAAATGTAACTCAAGCTGGAAATGCAACTCAAAAATTTTAGGTAAAATTAAAGATTCACTGAACATTTGATCTTGCATTAAGGAGGATTTATTATCCTGCAAAATCACTGCCTTACATTTTATATTAATATATAGCTCAAAGGTTTAAAAATTAAATGATTTTCAACAATATATGTTATCATAATAATTTAGATATTCAGTGCTCAATTTATAGACTGGATGTTACAATTTAAGACTGGGCATTATAATAATTGGCTGGGTATTTTAATATTTCAACTCAATGATCTATAAAGACTCATCTATCATTTTTAACTCAGTGCTATAAATTATTAAACTCAGGGTTTCACTTATTAAAGTCAATGTTGAAATACATACACTCAATGATTTAACCACAATATTCTAATTTTTTAAACACATCATTCTATAAGTGACTCAACAATATTTCTAAAAGACTCAACAATATTTTGACAGCTTAGAGGTTTAATAAAGTGACTTCGGCACTTTAAAATACATACATTGCATTTGAAAACATATATTCAATGATCTATAATGTATTTAACTCAACATTTCTATTTTACACTTGGCATTTCAGTTAAGCATCTTAGCATTTCAATTTTATATACACAACGTACTATTAATAAGCTCAACTTCTATTTAATATACACAACATTCCTTATATATATACTACATTTTATATAACATACTATATATAGTAAAAGCATTTGATAAGTGACTTGGAATTTTCCATAAAAGACTTCAGATATCTATTTAAGACTTTGGTGATTTAATTTATACTAAGAATTTTTATAATAGATATTTATACATTTTCACATACACAACATTTTCACTTTATAAGACTCGATGTTTCTATTAGCGATCTCAATCATAGATTCGACAATTTAATGACTTCAACATTCACAAGATATGGCACAGTCCTATATTTTTAGTTAAGCACACAACCACCATAAAAATAATAAATAATCCATTCAAATGAAATGTAGTTCATAAATAGGTGGATTATTGTCTTAAAAGGAAAACTCAGCCACCCAAGTAATACACAGTCTTATTATTGTTTTAAGATGCTACTAAAATGGGATATGACTCGGTCAATTTGTTTTTTAAACCACAACTTATATTATTTGAAGTCTAATAAACCAATATGAAATATAGATCTCTAATTTTGAATCTCAGACTCTAATGACAAGATATCATAGATAAAATATTTCACGTAAAAATATAATTTACAAAACCTACCTTATAGGAATTTGCTTGGTAAAAGAATAAGCTTACTATGTCTTGCTTTCTTCTATTTTTATCCAAATCTTGAATTTTATTTTTCTCCATGTCTTTATATCTCTTTTATAATTTTGATCTTATTTTATTTATAAAACTCATTTTCCATCATTGTGTTGCACCATTCACTTTGCATGCATTTTCTCTTTCAATTTGCCATTCATGTGTAGCATTCTTTTATTAATTTAACTTTCTTAACTAGTATTAAATCTCTCAATTTTTTCAACATTATGTTCATTTTCTCAATTTATCTAAAAAAATAGACTAATTTGACTAAATTAAATAAAGATATCTATTTTTTTTCAATGCAATTTCATGCATGCTTTAAAAAAGGGCTAAATTTAGATTGGCATAACTCAAGGTTAGTACTCTAAGATAATTTAGATTTTATGAAAATAATCATTACAAGTATAGTTATTTATTTAACTAATATATATCAAGTCATTAATTTCTTCTTATTGTAATATAATCGTATCTATAATAACTAATATGTATATAGCAATTAAATCTATTTTCCTGATTTATTCTCAAAAATCAAGATAATTAATTTAAAAAAATCTAATGCATATAAAGAACTAAATTTGCATACTAATATAATCACATAAAATAATTCTTTAATTAATCACTAGAATTTAAAATATTTTATGCATATTGATGCAGAGGTTTCAATCAAAAAGTCTCAATTTGTAATTCTTTACCAAACACCCTTTATTTTTTTGACCCTTGCTACTAGCCCTATGAACCTATTTCCTTGATTGTATATAAAAATTATAGTTAGTTATGACTTATTAAATTCAAATTCTTGTTTCCCCTATTAAAATACACATGTGTGTCAAATTTGGTGGCTTAAATCTTTCATTAGGTCAACTTTCTCACTTTTAGCCCTCTCAATTAGCCCTTTCTAGGCCTATTTCACCTTGGACCATTCAAAAGTTGTACTAAAATAACCGTAAACTCCTAATACCTTTAAAATAATTTATAACACCTTAAATAGGCTTAGACTGCAAATTTTGGTCAAATCTGGATGGTTGAAAAGTAAGATATTGCTAAAACCCTAGTTTAGGGTTTTTAAGGGCCTGAGACAACCCAAGAGCACTATAATTTCCACTGTGAGCATTTTAAGAGGTTTAAATGGACCAAATAAGGTTTACCATGTCTGATTTTACCTTGAGCACATTCCCTAAGCATTATTTAATGCTTGTCAATCCACTGTCTTAACTTTCCATCTCAAAACATGCTTGATTGTGTCAAGAAAAGACTGTTTATAGGTTTGTGCACTGTAGAAACAAGTCAATACCTCAAAAATTGAATGAACCACATTTAAATTTCATATAAAATACTCACCAAAACATTTTAAAAGATTTGGAAATATATGGTATTATCTTCCACTCTTGATACAGAGTGATCAATCTATGCAACAAGAGTAAACTATAAAAAAATAGGGTTATTACAGTTTTCAAACATCAACAATATTCTTGTTATTACTTTGAGTATACACTTATTAAACAATATCAAAAAAATTAAGATGAATTTATTACATATTTCACATTAAACCAATGATCATTCATTTAGAAAAATAGACACACAGTCCTTTGCATGATAAACATTCTAGGAAACAAGGGCCAGTTTGAATACACATCAAAATACTAGATGAATCACTATTTTTCCTTGATTTTATGAGTAAACACATTAAAAATTACTTAAATATCCTTCATAATAATAATCCAAGCACAAATGATCATCAAACATGAAAATTACAGTCTACTCCCCGATACAAGAATGCTCAAAATAGGGTTTGAATCTTGTTTTCAAGAACAAGGGCCTTTTCATTCTTATTTATTCAAGTATTCATTCCAAAAAAAAAAGCACTAACTGATTAAAATTAAAAAATCTTGCCTTTTTTTTTAATACAACCATTTGTAACTACTTTTTAGAGGCTTGTAAATATTCACATGATAACATTGCAAAGGTGGCAAAGCTCCAAAGTTATTTTTCCATGCATAGACCACTTTATACCCTTTTCAAAGTTACGAAGGGTATATAATATATTTAAAACATGTTTACACTCTTTTTCAAACATTACCATACCCATTCAAGTCCTAAACACACAAGAAAATTCAAAATTTTGAACAAACTAGTTTTGGCCGAAAAATCCTAGATTTGAAATTTAAACTAGCTAAATGCATTCGTAGACTACCAAATTGAAATATAAGCACGTTTGGGTAATTTTAAAGACATAAAAATCATCATTAGACCTTATTTAATCCAAAAAAGCCAAAATTTGACAAAAATGGTTCCCTAAGAGTGATGCTCTTGTATCATACTCCCAGGGAAAGGAAAAAGAACTCATGAACTGTTATCCATGAGTGATTACAGAGTAATCCTTCACTTCTGTATGTCATGCTCAGTCATCCACATGGCATATTTTACTAGATGATTCTTCCATTTGATCAATTATTTGAAATACTACTTGTCTCTAGTCTTTTTTATCACCTACTTGTCCAATATGCACTCCATCTCCTCTGTCTTGGCCTTAGGCAACTTCTTACCCAATCTGGGCCTATTGTAGCTACATCATATACTATTTTTCCTCCATCTCCTTATTTATAAGGGTATAAGTCTAAAAATTAAATATATGTAAAATTACAACTCCACTGGGCAACTCTAATTGGTATGCATTATTTTCAAACTTCTTGAGAATCTTGCAAGGACCTATCTTATTCATCTTTATCTTATTTTATTCACCCATTGGGTACCTTTCCTTCCTGAGATGATGATTTAAAGCTTGCACAAGTAACTCACACTAGTTCTTGATCAATGTAATAGTTATCAAGTCATAGACAAGGAAACCAATCACCATTCAATAGAATTGGGTTACTATATTGTTTAGAGATTACAATAGATTCACCTTGATCATAAAAGTGCCTAAGAACTCAATCTAAACTCCTTTCACTATTTCCAATACTTCCTTTCACACTCATGCAACTTCGCCTTCCAAACTAACCTTTCTTGTAGCCTTGATTGACTATAAATACCCTTGTATGGAAAAATTACACACTATTATGACTTGTCGATGTGATATTATCCTTTACCCTATTGAAACACATATGTCTCAAATTTGAGGGTCTATCTCACTTCCTAAGTTCTCTTTCCTTCTTGTAGCCTTCTAAATTAGGCCTCTTTTAGCCCTTTCTCCACTCCACTTGCTAGAAGTCTATAGTACTAGGTATGTATGGTCTTATAAAGTGTGATTCAATTAGGGCATGTAAAAATACACTAGACTACAAGTTTTGGTAAATTTTCAAGGGTTACTTTTCTCAGAATGAACAAAACCCTAGTTGACAGGGTTTATAGAGACTGAATAGGTTGAGGCTTTAAATAATTATCTATCTTGAACAAGAAATGATTTCAAGCTAAAAAAATAGATGGGTTAGCTCTGTCTAGACAAAACACAACTTTTTAATTTAATAACCTTGGTTAGATAACCTTCAGATCAAACTCAAACAAGGAATCTCAGTCGTTCTTGACTGTGTTTAATGATAGGAAATAGGGATTAGCCAGGGTTCCAACAGTGTTTCTTCACCAACAGTCTCCAAACCTTACAAGGAGATTCTTCCCACCTTATATGAACATATTAAACCCTTTTATATCATATTTGAATCAAAACAAGATAGTTCAATGTTCCTAATTTGTAGAACTCATTGGAGGATTTAAATACACATCATAACCTCTGTTCTCAGCCATGTAATGTCAAAAGCACACAAAATTATCATATCTCAGTCTTTATTTCTTTAAATTCACTATTTACATGTCCATTATTTGTCTCATTATAATTTAATACATTATTACAACACCAAAACTGACTCTACCACTTTTTTCCAAGAAGCATAACTCAATCTTGGATATTTCCCATGTAGAGTTATTAAATTACATTGCCTTTTTTATGAATTGCATAGAAATGACCAAAGTATGACTATGATTAAAGGATAAAGAACACATTAATAACCTTAAAATATTCTTAAGACCTATTTGACACCTCTTTGACATGTTTTTACACCTTTCCAACTTCATACAATGCATGGAACTCCTTCCACAAGGCTTGAAAATTCAAATTTTCAAATAGTGGCATTTTGGAGGGAAAATCTACAATTCAAATTTTATGCAACTTTTGCTAACCTAGATCACACCTAAGACAAAATTATGACCTAAATCACCTATGAAACATCTAAAAGACAAATTTAAGCCAAAATTTAGTTCATTTTGGGGTCCATATACGATGCTCCTACATCATACTACCAAGCTAAAGAAAATTTTCCATAGGAATAAAATTGGTGTATGCTCCCCTTTAGTTTATTTTTAAATATTTATTAAAGGTTTTTTATTCTACTTTCCTCTCATAGAGGTGAACATGTTCTTGAGCCCCATAATTAGGCCTCCTCTAGTTTTTCTTCTTCATTGGTGTACCTACACATGCAACAAACTTGTTAAGGAAATCACAATTGATGTCTTCTACTACTTGCTTTAGGTGTGCAAACCATGATTCCACTCCTTCAAATTAATCCATTACAATTTTAATTCTATAATACACTATTGTTTCAAATGTGCCTTCCCTATCCTTCACCCATTCTTCTTGCTTGGTACACTCTATCTCATACATATCAACTTTTGAGTCCTTGTATGCCATTTGCTTGCATAAGTGTTTGGTTTGTTGGTATATATCATATTCATAACTACCATTTTTCTCCTAAATACACAAGGATTACATTTTCTCTTGCACATTCTCATAATATTGACTTAACACTTTCATACTATTCCATTCACTTGGTTGTCCTTCTTGGCCCTGTTGTACACTACTCATGTCTTTTTCTTCTCTTGCCTTTTCAAGACTTTCTCTCATGCATTAGAGCTTCCCTATTACTCCTTAAATGAAATCACAACTAGAAATATTCACCAAATGATGAGACAAAATTACAAAAAACTCATTCACATACTTACTTGAAAAAGTCTTACTTGACAAAGGTTCACATTCCTCAACTTGAACTACCTCAATCTCCTTGGGTTGTTCTTCCATCTTCATATCTTCACCCTAATATTGCACCAACTATTTATAACCTGCAACCAATACCTTAGAATAGACACCAATAACTTTATCATCATTATTCAAAGGCAATAATGTATACTTGACTCTCTTGTGCTCAAAATAATAGGTGTTCTTCACCCCATCATGACTAGTTGACCTATCAAACTACCAAGGCCTTCCTAGTAACACATGACAAAAATCCATGGGGATGATATCACATATGACCTGATCCCTATATGTTCCAATCTAAAAATCAAATAATCAATATTCATTAACAAGCACATCATGTCCTTTTTTAATCCAAGAAACTTTGTAAAATGTAGGATGAGGTAATAATTTGAGGCCAAGTTTGCTTACCATCTAATTTGAAACCAAGTTTGCTGTGTTTCCTAAGTCTATTATCATCTTACAACATTTACCATGGGACTTACATGTTGTCCTGAAGAGTGTTCTCTTTTGTGCAGGTTCTTTCTCTTTTGAAGGTTTCAACAATGTTCTCTTCATTAAGAGTGACTCTCCTTCTTCAGGTGCAACTATATGTGAATCTAATCTAACACTCTCTTCTTTTGTAGGTTACACCACTTGATTTCTATTGTCATTTCTATAATTTCTTTCTTGCTACTCCTCTAGACACTTCCAATACTTATGACCTGCATACTTGTTTCATTTGAAGCATTTCCTTGTGAAACCACTAGTCCCTCTTCCTCTAGCATCTCCACCTCTGTAATATGACATTTTACCTCTATAAAAACCTCTTGGCTATGTTTGATGTCTTTTTCCACTACTTTCACCTTCCTCATATGCACTCTTGCTATCATATTCTCCCCTTCCTCTCACTTGTTAAACTCTTCTTGTTTATTGTGTATACCTTCTTGACAACTTCTCTTCAAATTTCAAGGCTACTTGGTATGCTTCTTCAACTATTTTTAATTTCAATATACTGATCTCATCTTGTATGGAGAACTTGAGACCATTCAGGTACCTTGCTACCTTCTTATCATCTTCTTCCAAATGTCCTATTTTGATTTTTAACATATGAAACTCTTATGTGTATTCCTTCACTGAATGCTCTTTTTATCTAAGATTATGTAACCTCCTAAACAAATGTGTATGGTATTCCTTGGGCATGAACTTTGCCTTCATCTTCATCACCATCTTATCCCATGACTGGATTTTTATCTTACCTCTTCTCCTTCTCTCTTCTTGGATTCCATCCCACCACAAAGAAATATGTCCTCTCAATATTGTGATTGAAAATATAACTTTCTTGGTGTCATCCACCTTCTCATACTAGAAACACTTATCCATGGTTGTTATCCAATCCACCAACTCATCCACATTTAGAATGCATTTATACATTGGCACATCTAGCTTTGGTTTTGAACCCATCGTCATCATGTATTTGATCAATCTTTCCTAAACTATATCTTCTCTTTATTTCTCCTCTTCTACTCTATGACCTTCTTCTTCTCTAATACTATCATCTTCAACTATGACCATTCTTCTTTGAGCTATCTCCATAGCTTCCATTCTAGCCTACATATTCTTCATCTCAATGAGCGAATTATCCATATTCTATTGCATTTTTAAAGATTTTGTAGGTTACATTTTAATTTTTTCCATATTTTCCTTCTTATCTTATCCTGTAACCATCCTTATGCTCTGATACCAAATGATGCAAAGCTTGCACAGGTAACTCACACTAGTTCTTGATCAATGTAATACTTATCAAGTCACAGACAAGGAAACCAATCACCATGAAATATAAATGGGTTAATTTAATATTTATATATTATAATAGCTTTAACTTTATCATAAAATTCCATAATAAATTAATCTAAACTCTTTTCATTGTTTCCAATACTTCCTTTCACACTCATGCAACTCTGCCTTCTAAATTAGCCTTTCTTGTGGCCTTGACTAACTGCAAATACCCTTGTAGGAAAAACTTAAACACTATTATGACTTTAAAATGTGATATTATCCTTTATCATATTGAAACACACCTATGTCTCAAATTTTAGGGTCTATCTCACTCCCTAAGTCCTCTTTCCTTCTTGTAGCCTTCCAAATTAGGCCTATTTTGGCCCTTTCTCCACTCCACTTACTAGAAGTCCATACTACCATGTCCATATGATATTATAAATGTTATATTCAATTAGGGAATGTAAAAATACACTAGGCTAAAAATTTTGGTAAATTTTCAAGGGTTAATTTTCTCATAATGAATAAAACCCTAGTTGACAGGGTTTATGGAGATTGAGCAGGTCGAGGCTATAAATAATTGTCTATCTTGAACAAGAAATGATTTCAAGTTAAAAAAATGGATGGGTTATATCTATATAAACAAAAAATAAATTTTTAATTTAATAATCTTGGTCAAATAACCTTCAGATCAAACTCAAACAAGGAATCTCAGTCATTCTTGACTGTGTTTAATTAACAAGAAAATTAGGGTTAGCCAAAGTTCCAACAGTCTTTCTTCACCAAAAATATCCAAACCTTATAATGATATTATTCCCACCTTATATGAACATATTAAACCATTTTATATCATATTTGAATCAAAAAAATATTCAATTTCAATGTTCCCAGTCTGCAGAACTCACTAGAGGATTCAAATACACATCATAACCTCATTTCTCAACCATGCAATGTCAAAAGCACACAAAATTATCATATCTCAGTATTTATTTCTTCAAATTCACTATTTACATGTCCATTATCTATCTCATTTGAATGGAATAAATTATTACAACACCAAAATTGACTCTACGACCTTTTTACAAGAAGCATAACTAAATATTGGATATTTCCCATGTAGATTTATTGAATTACACTGACTTTTTTTATGAATTACATAGAAATGACCAAAGTATGACTATGACTAAACTCTAAATAACACATTAATAACCTTAAAATAGTATTAATACCTCTTGGACACCTCTTGGACATGTTCTTACACCTTGCCAACTTCATATAATGTATAGAACTCCTTCCACAAGGCTTGAAAAATCAAATTTTCAAATAGTGGCATTTTGGAAGGAAAATACACAATTCAAATTTTATGCAACTTTTGCTAACCTAGATCACACCTAATAAAAAATTAGGACCTAAATCACCTATGAAACATCTAAAAGACAAATTCAAGCCAAAATTAAGTTCATTTTAGGGTTCTTATAGGATTCCCCTTGCATTAGATGAGCTAGGACTAAGTCCCTAACTTGGAAATCCACTTCTCTTCTACTCAAATATGTATGTTTTTTGTACATGTCAACACTAGACTCTAAATTCTTTCTCACCTATTCATTTACCTCTTTCATTACCATTGAAACTCCCACCTTCAACATTTCTCTTATCTATATGGTTGATGTCTCTAACCTCAAATACACCTCTAGGTTGCATGCCATAGATTACCTGGAATGGACTCATACCAATGATTCTATTGGTAGAATAATTATAATCAAAATCTTCTTGAGGAAACACAAGATCCCACTACTTGGGATGGTCTTTAGATAAATACCTCAATAAGTTCTCTAAGCTTATTTTTACCACCTCAGTTTGCCCATCTGTTTGAGGATGGTAAGCTGAACTAAAACTCAAATTTGTGCCTAAATTATTCCACAATGTCCTCCAAAAGTGACCAAGAAACTTGGTGTCCCTGTCAAAAACAATGTTCATGGGCAGTCCATAAAGCCTCATTAACTCCTTGAAAAACAAATTAGCCACTTGTGTTGCATCATTATTAGTTCTACATGGTATGAAATGTGCCATTTTAGAGAATCTTTCAACAACTACAAAAATAAAAATCAAAACCCCTTTGTGTCTTAGGTAATCCCATCACAAAGTCTATACATATAGATTCCCAAAGCCTATTTGGGACTGGTAGGGGCTGATACAGCCCTGTATTAGTGATCTTACCCTTGATTAATTGACAAATTTTACATCTCTCTACATACCTCCATACATTTGCTTGCATTATAGGCCAATAGTAATGCCTAGTGAGCAACTTTAATGTCTTGTCAAGCCCAAAATGGCTTGCTTGCTTCCATTGTGCTTCTCTTGGATCAGATTTTCTCTTATAGAGCTTTTGGGCACACATAACTATACTCCTTTGAATAGAAATCCATCTTAAATTACATAATCCAACCATGGCTCCTTGTTGAGTGTACTTGGGTGCTTACATGCATGGTATGCTTCTTTAAAGTCTTCATCATCCTCATATAAATCTTTGAGTGCCTCAATCCCAGCACTCTCTAACTAAATTTCATGCACCAATAAGCTCTCCTACTTAATGCATCTACAACCTTATTACTTTGTCCTTGTTTATGCTTGATGGTGAAAGTAAAATTTTGCATGTACTCCACCGATTTCACATGTCTTTAATTCAAATTATGCTGATTAGAGATGAACTGAAGTCCATGTTTATCTATATACACTATGAACTCATTTGGCATGAGATATTGCCTCCATTTCCTTAATTGTTTCACCATTGCATAAAACTCCAAGTCATAGGATGAATACCTTTTCTTAGCATCATTAAAATTCTCACTAAAATAGGCTATAAATCTACCTTCTTGGCTTAGGACAACCCCTATGGCTACACTACTTGCATCACACTCTATCTTGGACACCTTATTGAAATCTAAAAATGCTAGTATGGGATGCTCTATGATTCTTTGCTTCAAGTATTGAAAACTCTTTTCTACCTTTTCATTCCACAAAAAAAATTCTTGACTCCCTTTATGGTGTCAATGATGGGAGCACATATTAAACTAAATTTTCTTATAAAATTTCTATAGAAACTTGCTAGACCATGAAAACTCTTTACCTCTCTTGATGTCCTAGGTGTTGGCCCTTCCATGATTTCCTTCACCTTGTTCTTGTCTATTTTTAGCATGCCTTGTGATATGACAAATCTAAGGTACAATATCTCTCTTTTCCATGAAATCACACTTATTGAGGTTGATCACTAACCTCTCTTCTTGCAACCTTATCATAGCCAAATCCAAATGATGAAGATGCTCCTCCTTGCTTTGGATGTAGATTAGTATATCATCCAAGTAAACCACTACAAACTTGCCTATGAAATATTTTAGGACCTCATTCATTAATATCATGAAAGTTCTAGGTGCATTTGTCAAACCAAATATCATGACCTACCATTCATACAAACCTTCATTCATCTTGAAAGTAGTCTTCCACTCATCACCTTGCCTAATTCTTATCTAGTATTATCCACTCTTGAGGTCAATCTTGGAAAAATAGCTTGATCCACTCAAGAAATACATCAAATCCTCCATCCTAGGAAGTGAGAATATATACCTTAAGGTGATCTTATTGATGGCTTTGGAATCAATGCACATCCTCCACTCACATTCCTTGTTTAGCACCAACACTATGGGAATTACACATGAACTCAAGCTTTCTTTGATCAGCCCTTTATCAAAGTAAATCTTGCACTTGTATTTTTATCTAAAGATTTTCTTGTGGGGTAATATCATAGGCATCCTTATTTGGTAGACTTTCTCCAGTTACAAAGTCTATATGGTGTGTTATGTTCCTCATAGGTGGTAATGTGTTGGCAACTCATCAACAACTATGTTTGCATACTTCTCCAACATTTATTGAATCTCTAGTAGTAGCTCATTGATCTTAGTGGCTGTCATAATAGTCCTATGCTTGATTACCAAAGCAAATCCTATCTCTTCCTTTTGCATGGCATTCAAAAACTCTTTTCCACTTACCAAGATCACATGAAAACCAACCTATTGATCACTCTCCTCATCCTTCAAGGGCAGTAAAGTGTGACTAACTGCATCCTTCATCAAATTGTATACATTTCTTCTTCCATCATGAGTAGTTTTCCCATCATATTTCCAAGGCCTTCCAAAAATAACATGGCATATATCCATGGGGATGACATCACAAAGCACCTTATCTTTATAGCTTCCAATTTGGAACTCTACCCAACTTTGTTCATTCACCAAGACTTGTTGTCCCTTATCCAACCATGATAACTTGTATGGAGTGGGGTGAAGTAGTTTCTTTATCCTAAGCTTATCAACTATTTCTATTGAAACAAGATTATCCATACTTCCTGAATTAATGACCATTTTTCAACACTTACCTTGGCATTTGCATGATGTTCTAAAGAGAGTCTTTTTTTATGTTGGTTCCTTCTCCTTGGGTGGCTTGATTAGAAACCTCCTCATGAGAAATTATTCTCCCACTTCAGGCTCTTATATGTGTGATGGAGAGCAAGCACTCTCTTCCTCAACTCCTTGTGCAATTTGATTTATCCCTTCATTTCTTGGGATTCTTACTGGTTGGTCCTCTAGGCATTCTCATTGCTTATGGTCAGCAAACTTATTATTCTTAAAACACTTTCCTACAAATCCATTTGTTCCTCTACCACTTGATGAATAACCACCTCTATTGAAAGGCCTCCTGCCTCTAAATCCACCTCTAGAAATAGTGGAATGCTCTTGTGAATTTCTTGATTCACCTTGATGGTTTCTTTATGATAATTTTTTTCCACAATGCTATCCTTTACCTCTAAATTTTTTTTCCCTACCTCTATTCTACTAATTATGTTTTCTATTCAGCTTGTCTTTAGCCTTGAGTGTAAATTGATAACATTCCTCTAGTGTTCTTGGACTAACAAGTGCTAGTTCATCTTATAGGTTGTACCTTAGGCCATTCAAGTACCTTGCAATCTTCTCTTTGTCTTCCTCAACATGATTTGACCTGATGGTCAGCTTATAAAACTCCTTAGTATATGCCTTCATAATAATTTACTTTTATTTTTGATAGATATTTCTAAGATCTTTGAATAATGGCCACATGATGAATGTCAAATTCTTGTAGAGGTAGAATGAAAGCTTTAAAAACAAGAAAATTCTACAAAGGAAATGTTTACATTAGCCACTTTAGAAAAAAAGAAAGTACATATAGGGTGAGATTAGGTCACCAAAAAGGTAAAACCCTAACTCACAATTAGAACTCACTTAAAAGTAAATGATCCCTAATGACTTAATTAACTAACCTAAGTAAGATAAAAATATATGTACGTTAAACTACTAGGTGGGAAAAATCCTACACTAACACCCATCCTAAAGCATAGCTTAGGTGGGTAGAAGAATTGGGTCACAATAATGAGGCTTGATGAGGTACCCAAGTACAATGTAACTCCCATAAACTGGGGTAATGAAAAAAATTTGTATGAACAAAACTCCTTCCCAAAAGAGATCAAAGAAGATAAGAGGGATAAAAGTTCCCACTAATGTCTATAATTGACTGTAGCCACCTGGTGTCCCCTAGAGGAATGCTTGAAAGTGACTATCAATCAGAAGTAGATGTAGTGAAAAGTAGATTACCATAAAATAATGAGTGTCTACCAAGTACCTGATGGATCTTCAACCAAGGTGTAATTCTTATGAAAGGAATGATCCACATACTATGAGGTAGGTGGTCTAATTTCTCTATGCGAAGATGGTGTAATAGAAGTAGAGGCAAAGAAGGTCTGTGGAATCCTTTGTAACTATGGAATAGACTACCCAATGTCTGATGTGTCTTAGATGAGTAGATCGTTACCCTGTAATATCAAAAGTAGACTAGAGGTAGGTGATCAAGAAATAAATCTTGAATATATAGAAGGTGATAAGGAGATGGTGGAGGTGTGTCCACTTCACTATTGTAGTCATTTATAGAAAAAGAGTTATCAATATTAGAAAGAAGCTCATGCTCAGAAGTGTCATCAGGTACAGGTGAGTTTGAAGAGGAATTTAAAGAATATGAAAGAGAGTCAGGAGAAAAGTGTGAGAAGCTATATATCCAAGTCTAATGATCGACCATTCCCATAGCCAAAATAGTATCACTGTGCAACTCCCTGATGTACACTGAATCTAAAGTAAATTCAACTCGCATACCCGAACCAAGGTGAGTGATCTGATAGATTGAAAAGAGATTAGTTGAGAGTGAGGGCACACTTAAAATATTATTGAAGGTTTCACCACTCACTTCAATAGACCCTCTCTTGATAACCTTTGTAGAAGTGTTGTCACCCAATTATATAAAAGACATGTCACATGGTTCTAAGGAATTGAACTCAATCTGTGAAGAGGCCATGTGATGTGAATCACCAAAGTCAATGACCCATGTAGGAGGAGTTGGAGGCACAACTACAACTAAGACTTTACCCTTATGTTTCCCCTTGTTATTCTCTTTTGTATTTTCTTTTCCAGATTCATTTGCTTTAGTGAATTCATGGGTTGATGAAGATGGTTTGATAGAATATGGAACACCTATGTTGTTCTGAATAAGAAGGCTAGTAAGGTGGTCAATTTTTTTCTTCAAACATTTACTCTCATCATGCTTACGTGAGCAATGCCCACATTTGATCCAGTCTTTCTAAGGCTTATGATTGAAATAAGAGGTCTCATAGTTTTATTATATGTGGGAGAATTTGCATCCTTATCATCTTTTTTATTGATCTACTTTCTCTCTTTATTGTTAGAAGCCTTATCTTTCTCAGCAAGCAATGCATGAGATTTAGATGACTTCACTGTTCCCATCTGTATCAACTTATCTTTCTCTTGAATCAAGTCAACAATAAAGGTATCTAAAGAAGGCATCTTCTATGCAGTGTCAAGAGCACTCTTAGTGGCATGAAAAGTGGACACAAATATAGAATATTCAAAACCCAGTTTAGAGAGTATTGATAGAATAATTTGTTCATCTTTATTATCAATTCCACATGATTTCAACTGCAATCTCAAAAGTCTAAACTTGGTATAGAATTCTTGAAGAGTGCCAAAGTCATATGGGCTCAATTTAATAAGCTCATTTTCTAGTTCATGTCCTCTCATCACATCTTGCACTCCAAAGAGCTTGGTGAGCTAGGCCCACACTTCAGTAGGTGTTTTGGCAGATTCAATGTGAAAGAGAAGATTCAGGGAGATGAAAAGACAAAGTAGTCCATGAACTTTTTCACAATGGTTAAACCATTTGATTTTCACTCCAACATTAGTAGGTTCAGTCTCGGTGCCCATTATAATTTGATGGTAACCCTTGGATTGCAAGATAATTTCCATTCTAGGTTTCTATTCATGATAATTAAATGGTGTAAGTGGACTTATTGAGAATGAATCCATAGTGCATAAGTAAGTATTACTACAATAAGTAAGAAGTGATATGAAAAAAAAGACTGAATGCATAACAAACACATAAGTACCTCCTTAGAACTATCAAAAAATGACCCCCCCTAAATGTCTCAAATACAAGCATGCTTGTATAGACGTCTAATTTAATCAAAAATGCATCTTGAGCAGTAGGTGAATAAGTACAAAGAACAAGAGTGACGTCGGATACAATCGATAATGCATTCAAGAGTATACAAAAAATATAATTTTTTTTGTAATTGTGGAAGGCTTAATGATAGGTCCAATGTGTAGAGCATAAAAAACAAGCAATTTTTTAAAAAATGGATCTCAAAAAGGAGTTATCGATCAAAATTTATGGTACTTACAAGTTCTTACTTCAACATATTCCTGGACCCTTTCCAAAAGTGAATTTTCACACTTCAAAAATCTAAAAATGGAATTTTTTTTTCACACTTCAAAAATCCAAAAAAAGAAACAACTTAAGTCTATTTATTTATTACTTTTCACCTAAAATTTGATGGCTTCTAGAATGTCACGCACTTTTTTGCTCAGGGTTCCGAACAACTTCAACTTCGGGTTCTCAAACTACTTCAACTTATAAAAAGTTATAAGTAGTTCACCCTAGAAAACTCGATTACTTCTTCATAGTGTATTTTATGTTCTTCAAGTTGATTTACTTCAGGTTTTTCCAACTGCTTTGCTTCAAGCTTTTGAACTAATTTAACTTGTAAAAATTTATAAGTAGTTGACCTTGAAAAACTCGAATTAGTCTTGTCCAGTGTAAGTCAGATTCTTCAACCTTCTCAACTTATTGCTTATAAAGCAAGTAATGAGTAATAAGCAGTTGACCTTCAAAAACTCGAATGGATCTAGCAAGCAAGTAATCAAGGTTGAGAAATTCAATTGCTTATAAGTTATCACCCTGAAGAAGCCTAATTACTTATAAGTAGAAGCACTTGAGAAACCTGATTTAGTCTATGAGCAATTAGTCAAGTAGTCAAGTTTGAGAAACCTAATTACTTATAAGTTTTAGCCCTGGAGAAACCTGATTACTTCTAAGTAGAAGCACTCCAAAAACTTGATTAAGTAGAAGCACTCTAAAAACCTAATTTGGTTGACAAGCAAGTAGAAGCACTTCAAAAACCTTCGGTGATCAAGTATAAGCACTTCAGAAACCTGATTTGGTCTACAGAGAGTAAATCAAAGATTGTAATTTGGATTACTTCAACCATACAAATGATGACTAGATAGAATAAATTAAATTTTTTGGAAAACCTATGAACTTTCTCAAAAAACTATGAACAACCCATTTTATATCTCAAAAAATTTCAAAAATATATGCAAATGGATTTTTGATAAAAATCCTTCTAACATGAGTTTCGAGGTAGTTTTCAAAAAACACCTCCAAGGTAAAAAATGGTAGTCGTACAGTATAAAAAATAGCAAGATGAATGCAAGAGGATCTTAACAAAGGAGAAACACATGAAACTATCAAGAAAACTCTGATACTATGATAGATTTTACCAAGATCTTTGAGTAGTGTCCACGCGATGAATGTTAAATTCCTATAGAGGTAGAATGAGAGCTTTGAAAATAAGAAAATTCTACAAAAGAAATGTTTGCATTAGCCACTTTAGGAAAAAAGAAAATACATATAAGGTGAGATTAAGTCACCAAAAAGGTAAAACCCTAACTCACAGTTAGAACCCACTTAAAGGTAAATGACCCCTAATGACTTAATTAACTAACCTAAGTAAGTTGAAATGATGTGTAGGTAAAACCACTAGGTGGGAAAAAGCCTACACTGACAATTTTAAAATTTGCAATTGTCTAACCAAGTTTGTCTCATAGTCACCTGGCAAGAATTTGCATTTGAGCTTGGAAACCATTCTATCCAAAGAATTTATCTTGTTATTTACCTTTTTTTTCTCTCATCTTGTGTGAATTCCCACCATAATGAAGCATGTCCCTTCAATTATATTCTTGTAAACTTGACTATCTTATCATCATATACCTCCTCATACACAAAATACTTATCTAACTCATTAACCCAATCCATGAGTTCATCTCCATCAAGCCCACCTACATAGGTGGGTAATTTAACTTTTGGCTTGGACCCTTGACCCATGATCACTTTCATGAGTCTCTCTATACCCTGCTCTTCAGGTCCTTCAACTGTTTCTTCTCCCTCTACTTCATCTTGGTCTTGTGGCTCATCTTTCTTATCACTCAAGTCCCTTATTAGGACTCCTCTTCTTTGGTTTCACTGTACAATATTTATCCTTTCATTCAAGTTGACTCTAAGGTCTCTTAGCTTTTCCAACATAACATCTTTGTTCGCTTGATTCCTTACAGTACCTCCTTTGTTTCTCTTGGGTGACATTTTAAACTTTGTTCAGGCAATCTGTCAAACAAGTATATGTTGTTATCTTCTCCAAACAATCTCCTCTCTCCCATTTTTCCTTAGGTATCTAATCTTTTCGTTTATACTAAAATGATGTATAGGTTCCAATCAAAAAGTCTCAATTTGTAATTCTTTACCAAACACCCTTTATTTTTTTGACCCTTACTACTAGCCCTATGAACCTATTTCCTTGCTTGTACAGAAAATTTAGAGTTGTTTATAAATTAACAAAGTCAAATTATTTTTTTTCCTATCAAAATACACCTGTGTGTCAAATTTGGTGGCTTAACTCTTTCATTAGGTCCACTTTCTCACTTTTAGCCCTCTCAATTAGCCCTTTCTAGGCCTACTTCACCTTGGAGCATTAAAAATCCATAATAATCTATAATTACACTATTAAAAACTTGAAAATTAGTTATAAAACCTCAAATAGGCTTAGACTACAAATTTTGGTTGAATTTGGATAGTTGGAAAGCAAGATATTGCTAAAACCCTAGTTTAGGGTTTTTAAGGGCTTGAGACAACCCAAGAGCACTATAATTTACACTATGAAAGTTTTAAGAGGTTTAAATGGACCAAATAAGGTTTAAAAGGTCTGATTTTACCCTAATCACATTCCCCAAGCATTATATAGTGCTTGTCAATCCACTATCTTAACTTTCCATCTCAAAACATGCTTATCAAGAAAAGACTGTTTACAAGTTTGTGTATTGTATAAACAAGTTAATACCTCAAAACTCAAATAAAAGGTTTAAACACATTCAAATTTCATATAAAAGACTCACCACATCATTTTACAAGAGTTGTAAATATATGTTATTATCTTCCACGTCTATTATAGAGTGATCAATCTATGCAACAAGAGTAAACTTCAGGAAAAATAGGGTTATTCCCAGTTTTCAAACATCAACAATCTTCTTGTAGTTAATTTGAGTATATGATTCTTAAAAAATATCAAAAAATTGTAGATTCATTGAGAATGTAGTGCACATCAAACCAATGATCATTCATCATAAAAATAAACACATAGTCCTTTGCATGATAAACATTCTAGGAAATAGGGGTCAGTTTGAATACACACCAGAAAACCAGATGAATCACTATTGTTCCTTGATTTTATGAGTAAAAATACATTAAAAATTCCTTCAAGATACTTCAGAACAATATTCCAATCACAACTGATCATCAAACATGAAAATTATAGTATACTCCCTAATACAAGAATGCTCAAAATAGGGTCTGAATCTTATTTTCAAGAATAGGGGCATTTTCCTTCTTCTTTATTTGAGTATTCCTTCCAAAAAAATATGAAATAACTGATTAAAATTAAAAAATCTTACCTTTTACTTGAATAAAATTGTCTTTAACTACTTTTTAGAGGCTTGTCAACGTTCACATGATAACATTGCAAAGGTGACAAAACTCCAAAATTGATTTTCCATGCATATACCACTTTAGACCCTTTTAAAAGATACAAATTGGTATATAAGACATTTAAAACATGTTTAAACTCTTTTTCAAACCTTACCATACCCCTGAAAGTCCTAAACACAAAAGAAAATTCAAAATTTTTAACATACTAGTTTTGGCAAGAAAATCCTAGATTTGAAATTTAAACTAGTTAAATGCATTCCTAGACTACCAAATTGAAATATAAGCATGATTGGGTCCTTTTAAAGCCATCCAAAGCATCATTAGACCTTATTTAATCCAAACAAGCCAAATTTTGACAAAAATGGTTTCCTAAGAGTGATGTTCCTGTATCACATATAATATTTTAAATCTAATGTGCGTGTGTGTAGGGACACTAAAAATTTCTCTATCATTACCTAATCATCACATCTAGCCCATCCTATTTGATGATGCTCTCCCTTATCTATCTCTAAGGATAGGATTAATCCTGCATCCAACTCACAATAAGTGAGTAGTTAATTTGATTCATCATATATATCAACCAATGATGCAAAATTAACTAATATACATCCTTAATATAGAGAATAAAAAAATATAACTGTTACGTCATGTATACTAATAAATAATATCACTATCCCATTATAGTATATGTCATAAAGCTCAAATCACACTTATAGTAATCAACTAATAACCATGTTAATCCATGGATTTAAATGTTATAAATTATAGAGTAAAATTGGGATGTAACATCCCCCCCTAAAACTGGTCATCACTCTTATGACTCTTATTCAAACAAAAGTTTTGAATAACAAATAGAGTTTAACATAATAAAAACATAGTATCTAGTATCAAATCAAGAAACTACATGTGAATTTTATCTAAATAACTCATCTTATTTCTCTTAATTAGAATTATTATTAGAGTATTGGTCCCACAAGACCCTATTGTGTGATATTTCTTATAATATCTCAGTAAAAATTTCACTGAGTTCTCCAAAATACATGAGATCATCATAAAAGTCAAAACAAATGACTTGGGAGAGTTCCACAAAACCTTCTAACCCCTCTGCACATCTATTTAATTTAAAGAGTGTATGTTTCATATCGAAGAAAAGCATTAGGAAACTTGATAAGAATGGTTTGTATATGTTAATACTATTGATACTCCATGTAGCTTCAAATAAGTATAACATATCAATATTGTCACTACTCAAATGGAGCTCCTGACAAGTATGACAATAAATAGAAAATAAAAATAATGTATACAAAAACATGAAATTCTTGTCCATAATATACATGCATATGGCCATATGATTTAATTTAACAAGTTCTATCAATAAATTTTTAAATTCAACAAGTCCATCTATCAGATCCAACTTAGTAACAATCGAGTCAATGTGAGGCTAAGTAGGATATCATCCTATCGCTTATAACTCATGTTCCTAATTCACCACTCCTCCCTCAGGTCTCCATGACCTGACAATATCCTTAATGTGCATAGGGTTCAATGAAACACAATCTATACTAATAAATCATAAAAACCAATACTATATGCTAAATGATTCTAGATATACTAACATACATACAAAAAAAATATTACAATCATTCCGAGATTGTATCAAGTTACTACTAGCTAAACATAATTGTATCATATTTTATAGCTTAACCTATAGTGTTATATTTATGGTTAAGAGGTAATAATATCAAAATTAACATAACATACTAAGGCTAAGGATCATATTATCCTTACAACATTATAAGCAAGATAATGTCTCCTAGCTTACACAACTAACACACAAAAAGTTTATCTCAATCATTTTAGACTATCAAGATGTTATGCACATATTATACCCTACTTACTATAGGCACAAGGTACATAAATAAATTTTCAAAACAACATGATTCAAAAGATAATAATATTTGTCTAAATAAAGGTATATAATAACATAATAATTATAATCAACTAGAATTAAAATAAATTCAATATTAGCCACTTTTCATGGTCAAGTACACACATTTTGATAAAATAGTAACTCTAAAAAGTCATAAGTGGATAGTAGAGAACTAACATCTTATAAAAAAAAATCTTACATACCCTTATATGGTAAAATAAAACACCACAAACCACGTTACCAATCACTATTCACTTACCAAACTCGTAAGTGTAGTATTATAATCTACCTCCACAACCAGAAGGAAAAATATTAACCTCAAAGATGCATAAATATATCCAATCATATAGCTTCTCTATCAAGAAGTAGAAAACACTATCCCATGAACTCAAGGGAATAAGATCAAAACAATAATTTAGAAACAATTTTCTGCTTAAGGAAACACTAAATCAACATCACAAGAGTATGAATATTTTTGCTAGCTTAAAATGATATAAGAGGAGAGTGAGATAATAACAACTCACCTATAATCTAACTAAGAAATACGATACTTCTTCTCAAGTCTATATAAATATAAGGATGTTAATCCATATAACAAAATCTTAACACAAAGGAACATCAACCAAGACATCTACATTCAACTACAAGAAAATTCTCACCGCACTAGGTGATGCCAAACTAGAATGGTTTAATAGAATTTTTCACTCCTAGGATTTGTGTAAGACAAAAATAATGCATATATACTTAAGTGAGAAGTACTCCATGCTTTTAAAACACTCACAACACAAAACACAAATGGTGAAGGTAATTTGATTACCAATAAAGATATAATCATACTTGAGGTGTTCAATTTAAAAGATCAAGAATATGGTATGGAACTTTTATTCACAACTCAAGAACTAAGTCATGTACTCTCCTATCCATACACCTTATAAAACCATCACTAATGAGACATGATAAACCAACCTTTTAACAATTTTAAGGGGGTATGAATGCTCTTGGTACACACTCAATGTACCATACATATATTCACATTTCTCCTCTTTGCTAAACAAAAAGGTACAAAAATGCTAATGGACTCATTAAGTCTTATATTTCAAGCCTCAAATCTGATACCACATGTTACAACCCCTCAAATTATACTTAAAAAATATAATAATTTATTTTTAAAAACAATTTACTTAATATTCATTTTACAGAATAATACATTACAATATATCTAAACTATAACTTAGAATAATAGTTTTTCTAAATTCAACTACCAACAATAATATAATATATCATAATTTCAAAGAAATTAAAATACAACATCTGTTGTTACTCAAGTACATACAAATAAAATACAATTATATTTCTATTAGGCATTCAACCTTAATATAGTAAATAAATACTAAGCCCTCTGGAGCTCGAGTCAGACTAAATCATGTATCTTTGAATCTCAAGTGTAGTCTCTAGGTAAGTAGTACTGTTGTGGTTTGGGAGAGAATAATCCGATCACTTTTTCATACCAACAATGGACCAACAATCTTCCACACAATCTCTTATCAGGGAATGACCCTCCCTTCATGGATAGGTAGATAGAACAATATAAAAATTTAGAGAACAATTAATACTCAAGTGTATATGATTTATAAAACTAAACATGCAATGTATCATAGAAGACCCATTTTATTGCAAGATATCACACATACATGAAAATCATACATACCAAAAGATAATGTCTCACTGTACATTATTTAACCACAACATTCTTACTATTTACATCTTTCTAGTAATCATATCACATCATATGATAAAGATAGGAGTAAGCAAAACATACATTTATTTTAAAATATAAATAATACCTATAATTTATACCACCTAATATAATTCATATTAAATTATAGATTCATAATTACTAAAATAAAATCCAAACAATTACACCTTATTATATCCAATAATATCATAGTCTAGTGTTCTAAGACATAACTACTAGTTTTCCCATAATCAATCATACAAAGTAGTCATAAATACATGGATTCATAAGCTTTTATTCAAGTATATATATATATAAATAGGTCAAATAAACACATAAAAGTCTAAAATAATATTTATTTAAAATCTCTCAAAGTTATATGCATGCATACATGATGTCTTTCTAATTGTTACAAAATATATTGTTCAAGTAATAACTAACACATACATTTAATCAGTTAACTTAAGTAAGAGTCTAGACATAAAACTATAGTATGTACCATCTAGGAATATAAATCTAAGTTGAAGTATTATATGATATCCCATAATATCATATCTCAATGTGCATGAGCACCCTATTCAAACATGAACAAACAATCTTATACTATAATTATCAAACCAACAAGTACATGATTATATTGTCTGGATATACCCTATATTTTTTTGCTAATAAAGCAATCATAACTTTTAAGTGCATAATTTGATGCTCTATTTTATATGCTTTATTTATATATAAATATACTCCAATACACTAGTATATTTTAATCTACTCACATTAAGTATCAAAATCTAGTTTTCATTATTGTAAGCATATATGTAACAAAAATCTATCATGTTATTTTCAAAATGTTAAATAATTCACAAATAAGTTATTTCATAATCTCTTATTTTAACAACTTAATATAATTCACCTCATTCCTCTATGCAAAGTTTATTTTTATTTTAAATATTATAACCATACTAACTCCATTGAATGACTATTTATAAATCTCATGTTCAACATGTACTATTCATAATTTAACTTTTTTTCATTTGATGCATGATGTCATGTAAGACGTTAATTATCATATCATTTAAGTAATAACATATATACATAGATGCATACGTATATGTATATATATTTGAATATGTGTATATATATTTTTATCAAAAATAACATTATTTAATATTGACAATAACTCTCAAGTTTGCCATAAGAATCAAATAATCCATATCAAATGCACAAGTTGTATATGAGTTACAAATTCAAATATATACTTTAAAACTTGACTAACTCATACATATAGCTCACTATCAAACATTTTAAAGAAAACTGATCATTTTATTGATTTACTCACAATCACGTTCATCATTAATCAATTTGACCTTGGTCTAATGAGAGAAGACTAGTTAACAAGAACAATTTTTAACAAATCCAAACATCATATTAAAATAATCATGAAGAAGTAGGTCAAAAAAAAATTTGCTTACTGACAAAGGCTTATAATTGTTCAAAATTCCTCTTATATTTTTATAAAAATTCAAGGGATAAGCCAAATACAGAGACCATATTGAATAAGGTAATATGATCTTTGCTTATTTATTTTATATCTTGTGCATATAAATCTTATGCTTTCATCTTTGGCTTTTAATCAATCCCAAAATTGCTTATATTACACACATTTTTTACATAATCTTTACATCTTCTATCTTTTTATGGCTTTAAATCTTAATTCATCTGAATATACTTTATATCACATCTTTATATAAATTAGTGTTCCGCTTTATATAAAATACATAATCTCAACGTTTTTAAATATTTATTTTCAACGTTTTAATTTATATGTTCAACTTTTTAAATAAAGACACAACATTTAGAATTATGATTCAAATTTTCATAATATAGACTCTGTGTTTAATTTTAGTTACTTGGCATTGTAATTTTAAGGATCCCATGATAATTAATCTCATTTAAAATGCAACTTGCATATTTGAGATAAAATTAAAGTTCCACTAAACATTCAATCTTGTATTAAGGATGCTTTATTATCTTGTAGAATCATTGCATTAAATTTTATATTAATATATACCTCAGAGGTTTAAAAATTAAATGTTGTTCAATAATATATGTTATCAGAATACTATTCATAATAATTTAGATATTCAATGCTCCAATTAGATATTGGACGTTATAATTTAAGATTGGGCATTATAATAATTTGTTGGGCATTTCAATATTTAAACTCAATGATCTATAAATACTCAACTATCATTTTTAACTCAGTGTTGAAAATTATTAAACTCAACATTGCATTTATTAAACTCAACGTTGAAATACATACACTCAATGACTTAACCACAATGTTCTAATTTTTCAAACACATCGTTCTATTAGTGACTCAGCAATATTTTTAAAAGACTCAACAATATTTTGATAGCTCAAAGGTCTAATAAAGTGACTTCAACACTTTAAAATACATACACTGCATTTGAAAACATATACTCTTGTCTATAATATATTTAACTCTGCATTTTTATTTTACACTTGACATTTCAATTAAACATCTTGGTGTTTTAGTTTTATATACACATCATACTATTAAACTCAACTTCTATGTAATATGCATAACATTCCTTATATATATACTGCATTTTATACAATGTACTATATATAGTTTTAGCATTTGATAAGTGCTTTGACATTTTCATAGAAGACTTCAGCTATCTATTTAAGACTTTGGTGATTTATTTTATACTAGGCATTTTTATAATATATATTTCTATGTTTTCATATACACAACATTTTCACTTTATAAGACTTGACATTTCTATTAGCAATCTCAATCATAGATTCAACAATTTAATGACTTCAACATTCACAAGATATGATGCAGTGCAATATTTTTAATTAAGCACACATACACAATAAAAACAATATGTAATCCATTCAAAGGAAATGCAGTTCATAAATAGGTGGATCGCTATCTTAAAAGGAAAACTCAACCACCTAAATAATATGCAATCCTATTAATAGTTTAAGATGTTAAAATGGGATATGGCTCAATTCTTTAAAAAAAAAAACATAGCCTATATTATTCACAGTCTAATAAACCAATATGAAATGATAATCTCTAATTTTGAATCTTAGACTCTAATGACAAGATATCATAGATAAAATATTTCTCACAGAAACATAATTTGTAAAACCTACCTTGTACAAACTTGTCTAGTAAAAGAATAGACTTACTATCTCGTGCTTTCTTTCATTTTTTTTTAAATCTTGTCTTTTCATCTTCTCCATGTATCTGTATCTCTTTTGTAATTTTTATCTTCTTTTATTAAAATAAACTCATTCCCCATCATTATGTTGCACCGTTCACTTTGTATGCATTTTCTCTTTCAGTTTGTCATTCATGCATAGCATTTTTTTATTAATTTAACTTTACTAACTAATGTTAAATATCTCAATTTGTTCAACATTACGCTCATTTTCTCAAGTTATCTAAAACAATAGAATAAGTTGACCAAATTAAAAAAATATATCTAAATTTATCTTTCAATACAATCTTATGCATGTTTTTAAAAAAGACTAAATTTAGATTGATATAACTCAAGGTTAGTACTCTAAGATAATTCAGAGTATATAAAAAAACAATTACAAGGATAATTATTTATTTAACTAATAGATATAAAGTCATTAATTGCTTCTTATTACAAGATAACCGTATCTACAATAACTAATATTTATTTTTCTGATTTATTCTAAAAAATCAAGACAAATAATTTAAAAAAATCTAATGTATATTAAGAACTAAATTTGCATACTAATATAATCACATACAAGATTTTCTTAATTAAGCAATAGTATTTAAAACATGTTATGCATATAATATATTAAATTTAATTTGTGTGTATGTAGGGTCACTATAAATTTCTCTGTCATCACCTAATCCCATCTATCCCATCCTCTCCAATGATGCTCATGCTTATCTAGATCTGAGGGTAGGATCAATCCTGCATCACCTCTCAACAAGTGGATAGTCAGTCTGAGTCATCATATATATCAATCAATGATGTAAAACTAAGTAATATACATCCTCAATGTACAAAATAAAAAAATAAAATTATCACATCATGTATACTAATCAACAATATTATTATCTCATTATAATATATGTCATAAATCTCAAATCAAAATAATAATAATCATATAATAACCATGTTAATCCATGGATTTAAAAATTATAAATCATAGGTTGAAATCGGGATGTAACATCCTTCCCCCTAAAATTGGGCATCATCTCGATGACTTTTATTCAAACAAAAGTTATGAATAACAAACATAGTTTAACAAAATAAAAACATAGTATCTAGTATCAAATCAAGCAATTAAATATGAATTTTACTTGAAGAATTTATTTTAGTTCTCTTAATTAGCACTATTCTTAGATTATTGGTCTCATAAGACCTTGTTTTGTGATATTTTTTATAATATTTTGGTAAAAATTTCATTGATTTCTCCAAAAAATATATAATATCATCATAAAAGTTAAAACAGGTGACCAAAGAGAGTTACTCAAAACTTTACAGCCTCTCTGTATATCTCTCTAATCTAGAGAGTGTATTTCTCATACTAGAGAAAAATATTAGAGAACCTGAAAAGAATGATGTGTATTTGTTAATACTATCACTACTTTGTGTATCTTTGGATAAGTATAACATGTCAATATTGTCACTACTCAAATGAATATCTTGAAAAATATGATAATGATTAAGAACTGAAAATAATGTTTACAAAATCATAGAATATACATCCATAATATATATTTGTATCGTTATACGAATAAATTTGACAAGTTTTGCCTATCAAATTCTAAATTAGATAAGTTCATTTGTTGGATCCAACTCAATAACCATTGAGTCAATGTGAGTCCAAGTAGAATATTATCCTATCACTTAGAAATCACATTCTTAATTCACCACTCCTCCCTTAGGTTTCCATGATCTGATGATCTCCTCAATGTGCACATGATTCAATGAAACACAATCTATACTAACAGATCATAGAAAGCAATACTATATGATAAAAAAATTTATATGTACTAACATATATACAAGAAAAATCTTACAATCATTCCAATATTGTATCAAGTTACCACTAGCTAAACATAACTAGTATCATATTTCACAGCTTAACCTATAGTGTTATATTCATTGTTAAGAGGTAATAATATCAAAATTAACATAGCATACTAAGGTTATATATCATACTGTCATTACAACTTTATAAGCCAAATAATGTCTCCTTGCTTGCATAACTAACACACAAAAAGTTTATCTCAATATTTTTAGACTATCAAGAAATTCTACACATCTTATACCCTACTTGTTCTTGGTAAAAGGTACATAAATAAATTTTTAAAACAACATGCTTAAAAAAGAATAGTATCAGTCTAAACAAAGGTATATAATAACATAATAATTATAATCAACTAGAATTAATATAAATTCAATGTTAGCGACTCATCGTGGTCAAGTACATAAGTTTTGATAAAATAGTGACTCTAAAAAGTCACAAGTGGATAGTAGAGAACTCGCATCTCATAAACAAAATTCCTACATACCTTTATATGGTAAAAGGAAACATCACAAACCACGTTGTTAATCACTATTCACTTATCAAATTTGTAAGTATAGTATTATAACCTACCTCCACAATCAGAAGGAAAAATACTAACCTCAAAGATGCATCAATCTATCCAATCATATAGATTCTCTAACAAGAAGTAGAAAACACTATCTCATGAACTCAAGACCCATTTTATTAAAACTAAACATGCAGTGTATCATTGAAGACCCATTTTATTACAAGATATCATGTATACATGAAAATTATATATACCAAAAGATAATGTCTCACTGTACATTATTTAACCATAAGATTCATACTATTTGTATCTTCATAGCAATCATATCACATTACATGCTAAACATAAGAGTAAGCAAAGTATATATTTATTCTAAAACATAAATAATGTCTATAGTTTATACCAATTGATATAATTTACATTAAATTATATATTTCTAACTACTACAATAAGATTCAAATAACTACACCTCATGGTATCCCGTAATATCATAGTCTAGTGTTTTAAGACATAACTACTAGTTTTCTCACAATCAGTCATACAAAGTAGTCATAAATATATAGAATCATAAGCTTTTATTCAAGTAAGTATATATATATATATATATATATATATATATATATATATATATATATATATATATATATATATATATATATATATATATAACAGATCAGGTCAAACAAACACATTAAACTCTAACATAACATTTATTTACATTCTCTCAAAGTTGTATGCACGGATACATGATGTCCTTCTAATTATTATAAAACATAGTATTCAAGTAATAACTAACACATACATTAAATCAATTAACGTAAGTGAGAGTCTAGGCATACAACTACAGTATATACCATTCAGATATATATATCTAAGTTGAAGTATTCTATGATATCCCATAATATCATAAGTTAATGTGCATGAATACCCTACTCAAACATGAACAAACAATATCATACTATAATTATCAAACCAACAAATACAAGATTATACCATCCAAATAAACCATAAATTTTTTACTAATAAAGCAATCATAACTTCTAGGCACACTAATCGATGCTCTATTTTACATGTTTTATTTATATATAAATATATGCTAATACACTACTACATTTTAATCTACTCACATTAAGTACCATTCACTAGTTTTTATTATTGTAAGCATATATGTAACAAAAATCTATCATATTATTTTTGAAGCGTTAAATAATTTACAACCAAATCAATCCATAATATTTCATTTTAACAAATTAATATAATTCACCTCATTCCACTATGCAAGGTTTAATTTTATTTTAGATATTATAACCATACTAACTCTGTTGAATGACTATTTATATATATCATGTTCAACATGTATTATTCATAACTTATTTTCATTTGATGCATGATGTCATGTAAGACATTTAATATTGTATCATTTAATAAATAACATATATACATAGATGCATACGCATATACATATATATTTGAATATGTGTATATATATTACCATCCATAAAAACAACACTATTTAACATTGACAATAACTCTCAAGTTTGTCATAAGGATCAAATAATCCATATCAAATACACAATTCGTCTATGAGTTACAAATTCATATATATACTTTACAACTTGACTAACTCATACCTATAGCTCACTATCAAACACTTTAAAGAAATTTGATCATTTTATTTATTTACTCATAATCACGTTCATCATTAATCAATTCAACCTTGGTCTAAGGAGAGAAGACTAGTTAATAAAGACAATTTCTAACAACTCCAAACATCATATTAAAATAGTCGTGAAGAAGTAGGAAAAAAAAATTCAATTTACTAACTGATAGAGGTTATAATTGTACGATATTCCTCTTATATCTTTATAAAAATTCAAGAGATAAGCCAAATGTGGAGACCATATTGAATAAGTTAATACAATCTTTGCTTATTAATTTTATATCTTGTGCATATAAATCTTATGCATTTATCTTTGGCTTTTAATCATTCCAAAAATTGCTTATATTACACACTTTTTGTACATAATCTTTATATCTTCTATCTTTTTGCAGCTTTAAATCTTAATTCATTTGAATATACTTTACATCACATTTTTATACATATTAGTGTTCCACTTTATATAAAAGATGCAACGTCAGCATTTTTAAATATTTGTTTTCAGCATTTTAATTTATATGTTCAACTTTTCAAATAAAGACCCAGGGTTTAGAATTATGACTCAACTTTTTATAATATAGACTTAGAGTTTAACTTTAGTTACTTGGATTTGTAATTTTAAGAATCCCATGATAATTAAGCTCATTTAAAATGCAACTTACAAATTTGAGGCAAAATTAAAGTTCCATTGAACATTCGATCTTGCATTAAAGAGGATTTATCACCCTGTAGAATCATTGCATTAAATTTTATATTAATATATAAGTTAGAGATTTAAAAGTTAAATTTTGTTCAACAATATATGTTGTCATAATAATTTAGATATTCAGAGCTCTAATTAGAGATTGGATGTTATAATTTAAAACTGGGCATTATAGTAGTTGCCTAGGCATTTTAATATTCAAACTCAATAATCTATAAAGACTCAACTATCATTTTTAACTCAATGCTAGAAATTATTAAACTCAATGTTACAGTTATTAAACTTAACATTGAAATACATACACTCAATGCCTTAACCACACCATTCTAATTCTTTAAACACGTCATTCTATTAGTGACTCAATAATATTTTTAAAAGACTTAGCAATATTTTTACAACTCAGAGGTTTAATAAAGTGACTTCAGTGCTTTAAAATACATACACTACATTTAGAAATATATACTCAATGATCTATGATGTATTTGACTTGACATTTCTATTTTACACTTGACATTTCAATTAAACACCTTGACGTTTCAATTTTATATACACAACGTACTATTAATAAACTCAACTTCTATTTAATATACACAACGTTTCTTATATATATATACTTCATTTCATACAACATACTATATATAGTTTAAGCATTCGATAAGTGACTTGGCATTTTTCATAAAAGACTTCAGCTATCTATTTAAGACTTCGGTGATTTAATTTATACTAGACATTTTTATAATATATATATATATATATATATATATATTTCTACGTTTTCACATACATAACATTTTTACTTTATAATAATCGACATTTCTATTAGCAATCTCAATCATAGATTCAATAATTTAATGACTTTAGTATTCACAAAATATGACGCAATCCAATATTTTTAATTACGAACACAACCATCATAAAAATAATACGTAATCCATTCAAATGAAAGACACAATTCATAAATAGGTGGATCATTGTCTTAAAAAGAAAACTCAATAACCCAGGTAATATGTAGTCATATTAATGGTTTAAGATGCTACTAAAATGAGATATGACTCAGTCAATTATTTTTTTTTAAACCACAACCTATATTATTTATAGTCTAATAAACCATTATGAAATATAAATCTTTAATTTTTAATGTTAGACTCTAATGACAAGATATCACAGATAAAATATTTCACAAAGAAATATAATTCGCAAAACCTACCTTGTACAAACTTGTCTGGTAAAAGAATAAGCTTACCATATCTTGCTTTCTTTCACTTTTCTTCAAATCTTATCTTTTCTTCTTCTCCATATCTATGTATCTCTTTTCTAATTTTTATTTTCCTTTATTTATAAAACTCATTTCCCATCATTATGTTGCACCATTCACTTTGCATGTATTTTCTCTTTCAGATCGTCATTCATGCATAGCAATCTTTTATTAATTAATTTTTTAACTAATATTAAATCTCTCAATTTGTTTAACATTACACCCATTTTATCAAGTTATGTAAAACAATAGACTAAGTTGACCAAACTAAATAAAGATATCTAAATTTGTCTTTCAATACAATCTCATGCATGCTTAAAAAAAAGACTAAATTTAGATTGACATAACTCGAGGTTAATAATCATTTATTTAACTAATATATATCAAGTCATTAATTACTTCTTATTGTAAGATAATTATATCTACAATAACTAATATCTATATAACAATTAATATTTATTTTTTTGATTTATTTTCAAAAATCAAGACAATTAATTTAAAGAAATTTAATGCATATTAAGAACTAAATTTACATACTAAAATAATCACATACAATATTTTTTTAATTATGCACTAGCATTTAAAATATGTTATGCATATAATATTTTAAATCTAATGTGTGTATATGTAGGATCACTAGCACTTTATCTGTCATCATCCAATTGTCTCATCTAGCCCATCTTATTCGATGATGCTCTCCCTTATCTAGATTTGAGGGTAGGATCAATCATGTATCTACCTCACAACAAGTGAGTAGTTAATTTGAGTCATCATATATATTAACCAATGATGTAAAACTAAGTAATATACATCCTCAATGTATATAATAAAAAAATATAATTGTCACATCATGTATACTAATCAATAATAATATTATCTCATTACAGTATATGTTATAAAGCTCAAATCACAGCAATAATAATCAGGTAATAACTATGTTAATCCATGGATTTAAAGTTTTTTAAATCATAGGGTGAAATCGGGATGTAACAGCAAGTGGTGCTTGTTAAAGCCTACTTGAGTTAGTGTTTAGTTAGTTGGGGTTGGTGTTACATCTGAAGTTGGTGCTTCACTAAAGTTGATGTTTGTCTTATAGGACTGTATTCAATTTACATCATCAGTGGGTTTTATTTTCCTTGAGGATTTTCCACATATATATTGCATTCATGTGTTTCATGCTCTTATAGATTGGTGATTATGCTTACTAAGATGTACATACTTGTTTAAATAATCTATGATTTTTTAAGATTGTTAAAGAAAGTTTTTGAATATTTATTCATCCCCCTCTTAGTCATTTTAATTTCAATAATTGGTATCGGATCTTGGTGCTTTAAATTAGGTCTAAAAGACTAAAAGAGATCCTAGAAACAATGATGGCTAGTCAACAAGCTCAAGGTGGTTTCTCTACCAGTAAGACTCTATTATTCAATGGATCTATGCATTTTATAATGTCAAGATGAATATATATTTTATGTATCAATGACATGATATTTGATAGTTAGTTGTGGATAGGTATATTGATCTTCCTATTCCATCAACTGATGTAACAAGTAAGAAGGCTAGTGAAAATAACTCCAAAGAAATGAGTGTCATTCTTTGTGGTCTATCAGAAATAAAAATTGTTAAGGTAATACACTGTGTATTAGTCAAAGAGATATGAGACAAATTGAATACCATATATGAATGAGACACCAAGGTTAAGATGGCTAAGTTGTAGACTCAGAAGATAGTTTGAAAGTTTGAAAATGAAATAATTGCATCTTACCTATTGAAAGTTGATGAAATTGTTAATGTCATTAGAAGATTGGAAGAAGAGGTGAAAGAATCTATAGTGATTCAAAAAATGTTGAAATCACTAACCACTAATTTTGAATTTAAGGTAGCTGCAATGGAAAAGATGCAATATTTGGACAAGCTAGATATGGATGGGCTTTATGACATCTTGACTACCTATGAGATAAAAACTAATGAAGAAAGACCTTCCAAAAAAAAAAAATTAAATTTGAGAAGACGTCAAAATTCAATAAGGTCAAGGATGATGAATGCTTAGATATTGATGATGATCAAATTGATTGACATGTTTGCAAGTAAATTGAGGTTTGGATCTAGTAAGTACAAGGGTAAGCTTCCCTTCAAATGTTTCAACTATGGCAAGATTGATCCCTTTTCATCCAAGTGTCCTAAAAAGGATAAATCTGAGCATATTGAATAACATGATGAATACCATGGATATGACAAGAAGTATTATAAGCCTAACAAAACTAAGGAGCTTAAGAAGTATGAAGGTAGGAAAGGAACTTTCAAGAACAAGATAAGCTTCTACACTAAATAAGATAACTCTTTTAATGTAAGTGACTCAAGTGAATATGATAGTGATGGTGGCAGTAATGAACTTGAATAATGTAACAATAAAACTTTGTTCATGGCCATAGAATCAGATAATGATGATTACTTAAATGGGAAAGGCCTTATGGTTGATGTAAAATAATATGAAGAAGAATTTGAAGTGAACCTTGAGGTAGAGTTGGTAAGTGTCCTAGAGGATTTGATGTTCCAAAGGAGAAAGAATCACAGACTAAGATCATTAGTTAAGGACTATGAGGAGTATATTAGCTTGTTTAAGGAGAGACTAAGTAACACTTTCAATGAATATGATGAGATCATTAATAAAATTGAAGCTCAAATAGAGATAGTCAATGCAAGCCTAAAGGATAAAAAGGAAGAATGCATTAGGGAAAAAACTAAAGTGGAATCCTTAAAAGCTGAGTTGAATAAAACATCTTGCAAGGTGAGGACCTTTGTGAATTTTCAAAAGAGCACTAAGGCTTTAGATGACATCTTGAGTAATCAAAAGTCTATAAATGACAAGATAGGTCTTGGTTTCAAAGAAGGTCAAAATAAGGCACCTCATGTCAAAGATAAGACTATTGAAGACAAAAAGGTCAACATGAAAAGACCTATCAAACAACTCAATGCTATAAGGTATGCCAATTCATTCAATGGTTACTATTTTGTGTATAGTTAGATTGATCATAAATCAAAAGAGTGTAGAAGACCCTCTAAGAATGAGTACTCATTTAACTATGGAAGGAGTCACAATTCAAATCAGTCAAATGATATGTATAAGGTGGTTTACTACAGCTACCACAATGTAAGACACATTGTAAGATTTTATCCTAACAGAGTTAGAAGATCATCAAGTCAAAATAGGAGGTTTGGAGCCCCTAGAGTGCAAGAGAGAAGGCAAATAAATGTATGGAAAACAAAGATAATAAGGGTTATTCACGATTAGTCTACAAGCTCAAACGAAATGTTTATTATGGTTGAGCATGCTTTAGGTATAAAATAAAGTCAAAAATATCTGTTATCAGTTCACATTGATGATCAAATGGTTGATGAAAATATCAAGTTAGGGTTAATTTTAAGAGGTATTATTAGAAAAATTATTATAATTTTTTTATGAATTAAAGAAAAATTGATTCATAGTTGTGGTGAATCCTCAATGGGTGATGGCAAATCTATAGGTTAGATCGAATCACTAAATTGAATAGATTTAAATCTTAAATGTAATAAATAAGAAATAAAAAACTTCTTAAAGCTTAAATATTATTTCATATGTGAATTTATCTCAAAGAGCTATGCAATTTAAAAAAAAAAAGTCATAATCCAAGTCTGTATGCAAAAGTTATGGCCTCCAAAAGTTGCCATTTGGTCTTGTCGTTCAATCATGTCATACGACCATGTCATTCAATTGTGTTGTATACGACTGTGTCATTTAGTTGCGTCATATAATATAGCTGAATGACATGATTGTATGACTTGATGGAATGACATGGTCATATGACATGATCAAATGACACAGTCATACGACATGATTGAACAACAATTTTTGGAGGCTGTAACTTTTGCATATGGACTCAAATTGTGATGATTTTCACAAAAAAATACATATCTCTTCAAGAGGAATACAAATATGCAATAATATTTAGGTTTTGATATTTTTTTATTTTTTATCTCTATCATTCGGTACTATCAATTGATTCTATCATTCAACATTGTTATTTAGTTTTTTTATTCGGTACTATCATTCGACACTGTCATTTGGTTCCTCTATTTAACATTGTAATTTGATATTGTGATCCTCCAATTTTGATACTACTTGTTAAATTGTTTGATATCAAGGGTTTTTATACTATATATGCAAATAATTGAAGTGTAATCGTATAGATTATTGTAAAAGGTTGGTGAGCTGACCCTCCAAAAAAAAATATCTCTAAAATTTTGACGATCCAGTCCCATCTATCAACCCTAAAAAATTATCAAAAATAAAATATTAAAAATAGAATATTTGTGAATTAATGAATATTTTCCAATAAAAAAACCATAGATCAAGCCTATAATTTCAATCAATCCCAAAAGGATATTGAAGGGCATTCAATCTTGTGAAAGCATGGAGATCTATGAATCCCCTGAACTAGTGTTTTAGTACCCTATGGAAATGGGTGACTTAATTATGCTTCATGAAGACACTCTTCAATTATCAAAAGCATGGTGGATGGTTATTTTGAGGGGGAGCTATTTAAGTTGTTGACTGAGCTTGATCTTTGTTGAAAAGTAGTCTTGTAATTTGAGATCATTTGAAGGAGGTATGCATGGAGAAAGATGGAGCATGTGATATAGAGGCATGATATTGTTTAATTAGCATGAAAGGCATGTGATCAAAGTGTATAAGCATCAAGGAGTTTTTCAAAGTCAATTTTCAAGCTTCAAGTGCTTGATAAACCTAGTCATGACACTAGTCATAGCATAAAGAGTCCCTATGAGAAGGTATGAGCTTGGTGGCTTGGTAAGATGGATGCACAGAGGAATAAGAGTCTATATAAGGTTGTTTGAGAAATATTATGAGTATTTTTATCACTCAAATGTGTTTCAAGGTGAGCTTACATGAGTAAGACCTTAAGCCCAAGTATGCAACTAGATTAGTTCTAGACCCTCCCTGACCCAATGAGGTGTCATGAGGTATTGTCAAGGCATATAAAAAAATTATGAAAACTTATAAGCATGGAAAGAGGTTTTATTACATTTATATGAGGTTTTGGTAGCTTAGATAGTGGTTATAATGTTAGTTTCAAGACCTAATGTGACTTACAAGTTAAGGCTAAAAAGCAAAGAGACGGTGACTAGATGGGGTATCAAGATCAATTTCTAAGGAAAGAATGAGCATGTATGTATTTATAGTGGTTTTATAGGTTTTTTTAAGTGTGTTGACCATATGAGATTAAAATTTTTAAGATAAGGTATGAAAAGTGGTTTTGGGGTTTCTCAAGTGCACATAATGAAGGGTTCTCAACGCGAGAAGGACTTTCAAGTGTTCATTGGCACGTGTAACCTTTACATGGAAACCTAAGTTATTAGGTATAGATGGAAAATAATACTAGATAATATATTTAGGCATTATTTTTATAAATGAGAGGCAATCCTTTATGAATAATAGTGATAATCCTCTCTAAAACCCTAACAATAACCTAATGTGAAAGATCTTGTTCTAAAGTGATAGAATGGTTTGGTATGGTTATTTAAGTGATTTTATCATGTATCCAACTCTCTCAATCACCTATATATTTTATTATTTTTTCTAGTGAGTGAGTGGACTCTATACGAAAGGCCTTATTTATCAAATATTTGATGTAGCATTCTAAGTTGACCAAGTCAAAGTTGTCATATAAATGAAGGTTGAAGATTGAGGCTTGTATTTGATGTAAATTATGGATTTTTATTATATTATATCTCTCATAGGTTTTAAACTGATCTTACAATTTGACTTGTCGCTAATGGACCTAATGGTGCAGACAGTGAGAAAACCAGGTAGAAGTGAGAAGGTGATTAGGGATGTGTTATCATAGATTAGGTATGAATCCAAATGTATGGAGAATTTTTATAAGACCTATAAGACATGTTAATTTTATATAGGTTATTTGGATGTTAGTGAATATGATAAAAATATTACAAATAAGTTGACCTATCTAGTACAGATGAGACAGTGAATATGCAAGTTCATGATATTGATCTGCAAGATTAATATTATCATTTGACCATGTTATATTTATATCTGATATTTTTATAATGATCTCATAAGATATTCCAAATGAATTAAAAGTTTTTGAAAGTGTCTACACAAGTGTGGAAGATCAAAATCATCATGATTGTATTTGAAGTTAAACTGGTAGATCTAGGTAAGCAAGTTGCAGTGATGAGTTGGAGGCTCTTTTCCTTAATTTAATGTATCTAATGCACATGATATTTTTTTGGGTACTTTAGTAGCCTATCAATCCTTTTTTTAAGATTAAAATTCAATATAAGAAGATGAAATGTTGAATCCAAAATGGCCTGTCAGGTAGAGTGAAGTCTATAAGAGATAAGGTCAACAAATTGGTTTGCAAGACCAATATGTGCCATTAGAGATTATGATACTTTTATTTAAGTTTTTTTTGAGGATTTTTTAATATATTTTTCATGAATTTTAATTCTTTGATTATGTTTTATCATATTTCATAAGTTCATGTTTCCATGACTGTGTTTTGAGACTAGTGGCAGTTTTAAGTGGGCTACTTGCAGAGAAGGGTTTGCATATTTTTTTCATGTGTAATGAATTAAAATGAACTTGATGAAGTTTTTAAGATCATTTATATTATATATCTATTATTTTTTTCTATTTTTTCTTGACAAAGTTGTGTTTATACTTCATTTATTCAAAATAGATTTTCTAGGTATGCACATGTCTAATATGAACAATACTAATGGTGTGCTCCAAGTAGTGGTTTGAGATAAAAATAATTATGAATATAACATTATATTATTATGGGTATATGTATATGGCATATTATATGTTCCTACTGTGATAAGTGTTTGAATGTGATCCAAGGAGATCAAAGGGTAACATGTGCTAAGTAGGCCTAAAGGGATTAGATCTCCATGAGACCTAAAGGAGAAGTAAGGCCTAATTGAGGTAGGTCAAAACTAAAGGGATTAAAATCACATTTTATCCATGTCTATGAAATGTCCTAATATCCAATTCATTTTTGACCTAAGAGTCTAAGGGTGTTTGATCGACTAAAAAGGATATGAACAAGAGACTTGTATAAATACTAGGCATTTTTAAGCCTATTGTGTGATATAGAGTGCAAGAGAATAACATAACAAATTGGTAAGCATAAGAAGGTATTATAGACCATCATAATATCATATAGGATTAGTGATGAATCTTTGATAAATATTATGCATGAGGATCAAGGTTATATGACCTAATCAAGTCAAGAAGAGCACTAATTGAGTGAAGAAGGCTAGAGACCAGTTTTGAGAAAAATAGAAGTGTGTGAAGAGCTGAACAAGGAGATAATAATTTAGTGTGTGAGAAACAAGGTATTATAAAATTGATAAAATTTTTTATGTGGCTGAGTTGGTTCTTATCATCTAAGGGATTGGTGCCTCCTTGCAAATAGGTGTTTGCTAAAGCCTAACTGAGTTGGTGCTTGACTAGTTAGGGTTGGTACTCCATGTAAAGTTAGTGTTTCACTAAAGTTGATATTTGTATTATATGACTATAGTCCATTTTAATCATCAGTGTTTTTTATTCTCTTTGAGGTTTTATCACATATATATTGTGTTCATGTGTTTCATGCTCTTGTGGATTGATGTTTATGCTTGCTAAGATGTACATTGTTGTTTAAATAATCTATGATTACTTAAGTAAGATTGTTAAATAAAGTTTTTTAAGACTAATTAATCCCCCTCTCAATAATTTTACTTCCAACATGATTTTTTGGCATGGAAGACTTAGGTCCTTCTATGAAAACTACCTCATGTCTAATGTTTTGAACAAATTCTTCTTTGTTGATAGGTTTCTGATACAATTTGAATCTATGTCCATTGACCAACAAAGTTTTTGGGTTCCCATCTATCAGTAACAATTTCATTGATCTATTCTCAAATATATTTTCTATTTGATATGAACCTAACCATCTTGTCCTCAATTAGCCTTTGAATTACTGAAATTTGGAGTCAAACAAAAGTGCCCAATATCTTTTTTGAAATCTTCTTATTTTTATGTGAGAATCATGCCATATTTTCCTTTGATGCTACATAATCTCTTTTTATTAAAAAAATTCTATCCTCATTTCATCAATTTCATTTAATTGAAGAATTATATCTTGTTGTGCCTGATCCAAATCAATGTCTATTTACATTGCTATTTTTAAAATTTGTAATTCAAATTCAATAGAAAGTAAAGGCTTCTTACTATATACTAACTCATAAGGTGAGAATCCAGTAGTTATCTTCTAAGTAGTGTTGTAGGCCCATACTACTTCTGGTATTTTGGCTACCCAAACTTTTTTGCTGCTACTATCTTGGTCAAAATATTCTCCAGCTATTTGTTAGTAACTTCTAATTGGTTATTGGACTATAGATGGTAAGAAGAGGATTTACTATGATTGACTTGGTATACCTCCATTGAATGTTTAATCATATTACACATGAATTGTGGTCTTTAATATGAAACTATCTCTTTAGGTTCACCAAACCATTACATGATATTAAAATACAGAACTACTTCTTCGTTAGCAAAGGTCAAGGCTTGAACTTCAGCCCATTTAGTGACCAACAAAATCTATAGGACCAACAAAATCTATTCTCCATTTTTTAAATGGTTCTAATACTACTTGTGGATGAAGAGGCATTTCTGCTAATAGTGTAGGTTGTCCCATTATTTGGCATGGATCACATTGTTTGATATACTTTTGTTCTTGTCTATGAAGGGAAAACAAGTAATATCTTGCTCCTAAGATCTTATTCATGATTAATTTTGTTAAATAATGCCCTCCCCCTAGTTTATCATGGAAAGATTTAATGATATTATATGTTTCATTATCTATTATGCATCTATAAAATACATTATCAGATCCACATTTAAATAGCATGATATTAATCCATTTGAAAGAAGAACCTTTTTTGATTAAATGTTTTATTTATTTTCAAGTAAAATGAGAAGGAAACTTACCTATTGTAAGTATTTGGCTATGTCAGCAAACCATGGGGATTCTGATGAAATAACAAATAGTTGTTCATGTGAAAAGCTATCTTCAACTAGTTCTTCATTACCTGCATTATGTATTCTAGACAAAAATTCTACAACCACATTATATTTTCTCATTTTATCAATAATGGTTATATCAAATTCATAAATAAGTAAATACCATCTTATGATTCTTTCCCCTACTATATGTTTATTCATAAGATACCTCATGGTTGAATGATCTATGTATATGAAGACCTTATAACCTGCAATATAGTATTTAAATTTGTTGATGGCATAAATTACAGCAATTTTTTTTTTTAGTTGTATAGTTCCTTTCAGTTGGTGTGAGATTGTTGCTAATATAATAAATGGCATAGTTATGATCATTCTCATCTTTTTGTTTTAAGACTGCTTCCATTGCAAAATTAGAAGCATCAGTGTAAATGTGAAAGGGTTTTTCCCAATTAGGTCCTCTTAAGACTGATGCAAAACTCAATTTTTTTATGGCTTCAAAAGATTTTTGACAATCCTCACTCCATATAAATTCATTGTCCTTTGCCAACAAAATGAACATAGGAGTAATAATTTTAATAAATATTCTATAAAGCATCTGTAAAACCCAGCATGACCTAAAAAACTCTTGATATCAATTTGATTTTGTGGGACAGGTAGATTGGAAATTATTTCAATTTTCTTAGGATCCACTTAGATTTTTTTGGTAGAGATGTTGTGTCCTAATACTATGCCTTGATCCATCATCATCAAATATTTCTCATGGCTTAATGACAGTTAATGTTCTTCACATCTGGTTAAGACCTTATCAATATTGTGTAGGGCTTCGTCAAATATATCTTCATAAGTGGTGAAGTCATCCATATATACTTCCACATAATCATTAGTCAAATTAGAGAGTATAGCTAGAATTGCACATTGAAAAATAGCCAGGGCATTACAAAGACCAAATGGTAAGACTCTATAAGAAAATTTACCTTATGAATAGGTAAAAGTGGTTTTGTCTTGATCTTCAGCTACCACAATTATCTGATTGTACCCACTAAATCCATCCAAGAAGGAAAAGTATTTATTTCCTACCATATTATCAAGCACTTGATCAATAAAAAGAAGAGGAAAAAAATCCCTCATAATGACTTTATTTAGCTCTCAATAATCCACGCACAGTCTCCATTTTCCATTTTTTTGGTACAATTATTAGTGATAAAAATCATTGGCTATCTAAAATAGGGTAATTGAATTCTACGTCCAACAATTTTTTAATTTCAATTTTTACTATATCCCTTAATGCTGGATTTATTCATCTTTATAGTTGTTTGATTGGTTTGTCCTGACTTATATAAATGTGATGGGTACATACACTCAGATGAATTCCTCTCATATCTATATAATCCCAAGTGACTGCTTTGTTATATTTTTATAGGATATCAAAAACTTTGATTTCTTGATCATGGGTTAACCAACTATTTATATTCAATATTTTTCTTGGTAATACCATAATCTGTTTAGTGTTAGGATGAATAGATTCTACTTGTTTAAATTCACTCATAAAATAATTAAGAGGACATGGATGTGGTAATAATATATGAAATCTAGTTATATTTTTTACAAATCTATCTCCTAAAGGAATGATTCTAACTAATGGAGAATGAAATCTAGTTAAAAAATTAGTGGGTGTGTTTTCTACCCAACTCCAAATAATTTATTGTAATGTTATGTGGTCATATATTGAACGTTTAAGGATTGAGCTGTAGTAATAAGTCTGGTAGAGTCCATAGATGAAAAACTGATAGAGTTTATAGCTAAGGATCAGATTAAGATCATAGCAGGCAAACTGGCAAAGTCCAAAGTGGATAGACTGGTAGAGTCTGAAGTAGATCGACTGATAGAGTCCAAAGTGGATCAACTGGTAGAGTCTAAAGTGGATCAACTGATAGAATCTAAAGTAAATTGACTGATAGAGTCTAAATCTAAGCTCATGAGGTTAGTGGTTTCTTCTAGATCCTATACTAACTCATAAGTTAATTTTTGCATGTGTCCCTGTACATTTATCATGGCTAAGGATGAGAGACTATTCTTATTTTATTTTGGTTCATCTACCCAAAGTATTTCAATATAATCTAGTGATGGTTTTGAAAGAGTATATAAATATATTCATTTTGCTTTTAGACCATTTAAAATAGTCATGTCTCCTAATCTGCAATCAATTAGTGATACTACAGTAGCTAACCAAGGTCTTCCCAAAATGAGGGGGTATCATAACTTCTTAGTTTTAGGTTGTAATACCATAAAATATACTAGATATTTCCATGATTCAATCATTAAAGACAAATCTTCTATAGTACCTTCTAATTTAGCAACTGATTGATCAGCGATTTGAATAATGGTGAAGGTGGATTGCATTCCCATAAGAGACAGTGTCTATAGAGTTCTATTAGTCATAACATTGATTGTTACACCTAAATCTACCAGAACATTGGGTATTTCTTTATTTACTATGATAATTATTCTGACTGGACTATCCAAGTCTGCATACTTAGGTAATAGTAATTTTCTTACTAAAAGATCAACAAGTTTACCATCTACATGTATGGTTTTTGGGTATTGTTTCTTTATTTTAGGTGTTTTGATATATAATATTTTAATGACTCTATTTAATTCTATAAAATCCTTGATGGGCTATAATAAGTGTACTTCAAAGTTCAATTTTATTAATTCCTGGATCAAATCAGATTCTTGCTTGGTTTTAATCTCCTTTAACCTGTTAGGAAAAAGAATAGGTAGGGGAACAGTAATATGTTCTAGTTTTTCTAACACAAGTTCTTATGTTCTGATTGTGGATTGATGTGTATCTCTTTTTGTCTTTTCATTGAGTAGTTAGAAAATGGTGATAGGAGGTTTTTGAACTATTTTTCTTGATCTCAGTTGAATGTTTGCAAGTTCAATAGCTCCTACATTCATGGTTTTTTCTTATTCATTTACATAGATAGGAGCTAATGGTTTATTCTTAGTGTTAGCCATAGGTTGAGTAGGAAATTAAGGTTGAGTAACTTGTTTTGTAGGTTGAGCTGCAGGAGGTACCATCAAAGCTTGTTGTAGTGGAAACCTTTTGTGGGCATTAAACTGTGGATTGCCATTCCACTATGTATTTTTTCATTGTTGTGACTATGGTTAGGTATTCATGATTGTTGAGGCATCATCCAAGGTTTAGGCATTATCCATTCTTGATTAGCCCATTATGGTTGTACTTGTCCCCACATAGGTTGAGGTGCCTAAGTAATCCAAGGTGTCATTTACGGATTAATAGAATTTCGTGGACCAATTGACCTTGGGTCTGATTTTTTAGAAATATATTTTTTCTCTAGACATAATTTAGTTCTTCTATAGGCTATGTATTTTGTTTCAATTGATTTTTCAAAATAGAAACATGACTATAATGATTTGTGTCATGTTCTTTATTGTCACATATCCCACATATTTTTGTTTTATCCAAAGGATAATCTGTGAGAGCATGTTTCAATTTACATTTTGGATAATAGATGGATAAAGGTTTTGTGGTGGAGTTAGGTTTTGATTTAAGGCCATCTAATGTAGCATTTAATTGAACCAAAATATTAGTTTTTAGATTGGCAAATTCCTCCATCAATCGACTTATTTCATTGGATTTGCTAAAATTTATCTAGAATAATTAATACATAGATCTGAAATCTGATGGAATGTTAATTTGAAAACATCTCCTTTTTCCATCAAATTCAAAGCATCCATGGATTCATCATCTAATTTATTAATAAAACATATTTTTACTACCTCTTCTTTCAATGGGTAACCACTATGTTTGTGGGAAAATGTAACTCTATCTAGTTAATCTTCCAAACTTTATTTTTCATTATGTTTGATCTTTAAAAATCTCTTTTTATGTCCCTTGCTCTACAATAATCTTGATATTTATCAATAAATGTAGTTTCCATATTTTTCCATGTATTGATAGTCATCTGGAAGGCCCATGAACCATCTCATGGCTACCTCCTTAAGTGTAGAAGGGAACAATTTGAGTTTCTGAATGTCAATTGTGTGATCATATGTTTGACATAGGACTATAAATTGAAACAAGAATTGATCTAAATCTTCTAAATATTTATCCCTAAAATTTCATAGAATTGATGGTGAGATATTTTTCATTGAGGTTTAATCTACTAGATCTATGACTATAGAAAAATAAAAGGTTCTGTCATGTTGTAATTGCATTCTATTTTATTCAAAATTTTCTATATTTTCTTGGTTATCAACCATGGTTTTTGTTTCGTCCCAACTAGTATTAGAGATCCAATTTATTGTTTCTTGATCTTGTAAAGATTGAGGTCTAGGACCTACTTTTACAGAGAAAGGATCATCAAGATTAATTCTTTCTACAAGAGATCTCTCAAATGTGAGTACTCTTATAGGATTTTATTGTGAGGATGATCCTAATTATTGTGATGATTCTAAATGTGATTCAAGTGTTTTTATTATACTTTCAGATCTCTTAGTCAAAACTTTTATTCTTTTCTCCTCTATTCTTAACTTAGGATCTTTGGATATGGACCTTCCTTTAGCATCTCTAGGTCGGTTCATAAATTATTTTTGTGATTTTTTATTGGTTTTAGACCAATAAGGATTACATTACTAACACCTACAGTTTCTTGGCAACGACACCAAAAATGATGGGTGTCTTTAATCCCTTCATTTAATTAATTTGATATGTTGATGTCATTCAAACCAGGGGTGGTGTCCAAAGTTGTTTACAATAATAATTATGATTGTAGGTCTTGTAGATATGATTGGGTGGTTTGTTTTCTTTCTAAATATCTAATCTAATCTATCTTAGAAAGTATTTGCTTATGCAATAAATAAACTCACTTGTAGAATTAAAATATTGTGTAAACTAATCTGTTGAAATAAACACACTTGTTGGAAATAAACACATTTTATACAAGTAAATACAATTGTTGGAAGTAAACACACTTGTTAGAAATAAACACACTTGCTGAAAATAAACACAATTACTGAAATTTTAAATTAACTTTTAGAAGATACTTCCTGCAAGTTTTTAATTTTTTTTATAATTACCTTTGTAAACATAAAATGAATTACTAAAAATTTTAAATACATAAAATAACATATAAAATAAATTCCCGATTCCTGAGAAGAGTGGGTCCTTGCTCGCCTTGAGAACAAGAATGAAAGAAGACTTAGTACTTGAAAATTTAAGCTTTTTTCATTGATCAAAATAGATTACATAAATGCAACAGTAAGTGTGTTGGGATATTAACTAAATAAATATATTATCTATTTCTCAATTTTTATTTATTTGCGTCTTCATCAAAATATGGATCTCTACTTATATAATGTTGTAATAAAAAATCCCTACATCTTAGTAGTCAATCTCCTCTTATCATGATAAATCTTCTAATTTTAGTGTGTCTTCAAAATAGACATTTGACGTTCTGGGATAGGAAAATCCATCGATTGTAAAATCCACTGCATATATACTAAGAATGGTTACGTAGATATACTAGATTGATTTAATTGTTCAAGATATATATATATATATATATATATATATATATATATATATATATATATATATATATAATGTCTATTTATAGCTTTACTATTTACAGTAGTTCTATAAATAGTAAGTGATCAAAACAATCTTCAAGTATAGATATTTAGTTTTGCATGCTCAAAAGTTGGACTGGAAGAATCTAGAGTGATTTTGGCAAAGTTTGAATCAGTCTAGTGGAGTTTGAAGCAATCTAGTGGAGTACAAATCAATCTAGTGGAGTTCAAAGCAATTTTGTAGCAACTTCTAACGGAGTCTGAAGCAACTTCATAGCAACTTGTTTCAAGAAACCTGAATGTTTGAAGAAGTCCATAATGAAGCTAATAATCTAGGTAGAATGCTATGAAAAATAAAATTGGTTCTTTGAATGAGTCCATAGCTATGGACTGGGTGAGTTTGAAGCTACTAGACAAGTTCAAAGTAACGAACTGTGAGAGTCTGTAGCTTCCAAACAAGTTTGAAACTTGGTCCAGAGAAGACTATAGGTCACCAAAACATTAAAATATTTTCTATAGGTCACCTTGGAAGATCAACAAAAAAGTCTGTATTCCTCATAGACAACTGTAAATCTGTATATACACAAAATAGAAAGATTAAACATGCAAAGAGTTAGAATTAAATAGAAAATTTAGTCATTTAAGCTTTAGTTACATTAAGATAAATCACCCTATTTACTACACTAAAATTAGATATAAGCCTAAGATCCTTGTATTGCTTAGTCTAGAGGAGAGATAATGGAAGAAGAACAAGGATAATTGATAGTAATAATGAGCCATATTTTGAACTCATCAATAGGATTTAATCAAATATTATACCTTGTCACCAAATTTGATAAGGATTTACTTCAGTAAATATGGGTCAGTAGATATGATACGCGTTCATAATTATGTTTTTTTACGAGAATAGATGGTGGCATTAATATCTCAAGCTTATAAATGTAAACACTTAACAATCTCTATGGAATACACTTACAATGTAAGAGTGCAAATTGAGTTGGAATAGTGTGGTATTCATTATTGTGACGTCGTGTCCTATTGAACTAATAAAGTTATTTTAATTTTTATAAATGGTTGTATATTTAGTAGATAAGAACAAAATAAAAAGGATTTTGGGTCAGTTTTTTTTACACCTACGAATATCTAATTTTTGTTTTGTTTTGCACCCAAATATATGGGAAATCCTGAAAAAATTACAAGTATATGAGGTTTGCCTTTTTCCCCTCTAATAGTCATGGTCATGGAATAATTATGTGGTCTTCCTTATCAGTTTATGTGACTATGTTTAATATTTGATTGAATGCTTGCATATTAATGGATATTTGTCAAATTTGGGATTGAAAACTCTTGTAATGTAAGCTTTGAATTGAAGAGATTTTAAATGGTGAATTTCTTAATGTCAATGACCTGTGTAGTATCATAATATTTTGAAAGTGAATGGAGTGTTGTACCTTTATGTTTTGAGCTAGAGCATCACTGTTCAGATGAAATTTTTAAGATTTAAGTAGTTGAGATAAAGGTTTGTTTGTATGTATGCACAAAAAAGTTGGTTATCCAATGTGTTGCTTCCTTCACATTATAGATAAATGAATTTGTGGTGTGCTGCTAAACTTTCTTTGCATCTATACTTTGTTTTTAAAAATAGAAGTTTTAAGTTGTAAATTTTGTCCATGAGACAGTGTTTGTTTCATCCCAAACAATTATTTTTTACAAATATTTAATGAGGAACATAGTTTTACATATTTGATTGTATATTTTTTGTGTGTATAATCTAAATGGACATGATTTTATGGAATGGTCATTTTTATTTTACTAGAATTCATTGTTAGATTAAAGTTTTTTTTTTTATTGAAATTATGTTTTAGATTATAAACCATTAGAGATTAGATTGCTTCTTAATCGAATGTTATCGAAACAATTAGCAGAATAGATTGTTTTTTTATTGCATGTTGTGGAAGCGAAGATATAAATACTCTATTTTATGGAAAAAGTAATAAAGTAGAGATGAAAATAAATTTTACATGATATGATTAAATCAAATATTAAATATCATCATAGATATCAATAAGTAAATTGAAGACCAATTAATGAGCATATAAAATTATAATATTCATATTTATGTTGATATGTGTGACATAAAATGGGATCAACCTATGTTTTCCATTTGTCATCAAACACGGATCATATTTACGGATGGGAATCAACATTAGTGAAACCTAATGATCTTTTTATTCACTAAAATAAACCTTGAGCATTGATTAAATATAGAAAGAATTTAAGATATAGTATTTACTTTCTTTAATTCACTTGTTTTTCAATTTACCTTGATTACAAGTGAAATATGTGGTCTTGCTTATTGATTTATGTGATAATGTTTAGTATTTGATTAAATCCTTGCGTATTAATGAGATTGTTAGGGTGGTCAACCTTGATTTTATTCCTTCAGTGTCATGTTTTTGGTAAGTCATGGAAATGAACCTAGTAAGAGGTTATGTTGGACAACATTTTACTAATATCAATTTTATGTTAGGTCTCTATTAATTTTTGAATTCGATAAGTTCTTGTGGATTTTGTTAATGCTTTGAATCTTGTAATTTCCTATGTACTTTTTGGTAGTGTGAATGTCCATTATGTTCACCAAGCAAAGTGTTATTTTATTGTTGTTAACAACCAAAAAGAAGAAATCATTGATAATTATATATTAGTATATTGATATACTGATAATTCAATATGACATTGGTCTTGAGTTTTTTAAATGCAATATTTTTTTCATATGCAATTGATATTATTGAAATGATTGTTGAGATGTTTAGGATTACAAAATTTGTTGAATCTATAAATAATATTCATGTTGGGATAGCCTGAGTATGGCATAAATTTCATGCTATTACATTGTAAAATGAACATGTTCTTAACAATTCATATTTTTCAAAAAATATTGTATGCTTATGGTCCCATGGGGATGATCGATGATGGGGAGAGTCTAGAGGGACTATATAGACTACACAAGGGGTGTTTCCTTGATAATCAAGTAGAATGTGGAGGTGGGTAAGCTCCAAATGAACTTTCTCAGCTTGAACTTAAATATGAAGCGTAACATTAGTCCTATTAAGATTAATCCTTGGGACCATACACTCATGGCCATGGACATGCTAGTGCCAATGGTTTTTTGAGATGGAAAAGGTGGTGGTGTTAGTCACTCTGGTGGTCTACACCACCACAAGGGTTATACATGATTATGTAGACCCTCTGACTATTGCGGGTTAGGGAGGTTAGGGTGATGAGCCCAACGATCCCCTACCTCTCCTCCATCTTTTATCATAGCTCTTGTAGACACCTAAATTATATTTAGTGTCGAAATGCACCTAAAACCTATTAATTATTCTTCTTAACATTTTAAATATAATTCATGACATTTTTCTCTTCTTCAACAATTAAATAAATCAAATTTAATCAATTATGCACACTATTAATCCAAATTTAAATATTAAATCTAGATTTTTCACCTCACCCAACATCTTCCACCTTAATCTCCCTCACATGTTGACTTACCCCGACCAATCCCACAACTTCCTCAACCTCCTTTGATTCATCCCTTGAGTTGTCAAATAGTTTGACTCATTCTTGTTGACTCAGTTAGTCATTTACATGTTTCTCTCATCCATTTGAAATGGTCATCATCTTCATAGATGAGGACTCATTAGCCACCATAGATTATTTGGATTATTTAAAATATCCAAATAATCTTCTATCATTGGATCTTTCCTCTAAAATATATATAAATAAGTATGAAAGCCATCACTTTCATCATACTAACTTATGCTAATGAAGTGTTATCAAAATCACAAGCGAATCAATGATATTAAAGAGTATTTTGTACCAAAATGTTACCCATTTTACCTTACATTGGAAGAGTGAGCAACCATAATTTAAAGATAGCTAATTGAATTCACATCACAATGGAAGAAGATTTTTGCAACTAAGGTATAAGTTTGTGTTGTTTATTTTATTTGTAGCTCTAGCTTGGTTTGAGATAGTTTAGATTAAGATTTATTAGTTTAATTTGCACTTTCATATTTTCTTCAATACATTTTGGCACATTTGGTGGGATTATTCCCTCATCTTTTTCATCTCATATTCATCATAATTACATTTAAAAAGTGCTTTTCATTTTATTTGTGTTATTTTTGTTTTGCATATACATATAATATTGGTCTTGTAAGTGTTGTTTGAAGTTATAAGTCATTTTTTGACAACTTTCATTCGATTGTACGTGGATACTGTATAACTGTGAATTCAAAGACATTAATTGTGAAATTGTAACCCAAAACTATGAAATTACTTTTTACCATATTTCTATAGTATTTATCTTAATTTTATTTCTTCCAACATATTTTTTCTTGATTTATACTTCTATCTGTGTTTTTGGTTTTTTATAACTCTGTTGTAGGCCAACAACAAATTCAATGAGTTTATCTATGAATCGTTGTTCATAACTATGAAATCATGGAAATCAAATGTGAAATCATAAACATTAGCTATGAAATCATCCCATAACTATGAAATAATCCTCCCTATTCTCTATGTTTTCTTTGTTTTCTATTTACTACAGGTTGAACTATGAAATCGTAATGAAGCTACAAAATTTTCATTTGAAACTTCAAAATCATTATTATCGATAGTGAAATCATTATTTTCACCAACAAAATTATGTCTATCAGCTAAAAAATTATCATTCTAAGCTATGGAATAGGTAACAATATTTATGAATTCGGTAAGATTAATTGCGAAATTATTCCAAAACTACAAATTTGTTTTCCTAAGTTCTATTTATTTTATGTGTCTAACTATTGACAAATTTGTTTTTTTACTTGACTGTGTAACTACAAATTTATAACAGATACTAGTTTTTTTATTTTTTTTGTATTTTTTTTCTTACTCTATTGTAGGTTGCTTTGAATCTAAGCCCAAATAAATACTCTAACCAATTATTTGCAGGACGCTTGTCAAAACAAATTTGCAAAAGGGATAAAATAAAAATCAAATTATTTTATTTTTGCTACTAACATTTCAGTTCATTTTTTATTTTTCAATTTATATTAATTATCTCACATTTGGTTTATTGGAGTTAATTATTTTCTTTCAACATTTTATTTGTGTTGTGAAATTATGTATGTTCTTCCCTTGGTGACACATTGTTGACGATACTCAAGAATCAAAAATAATTTCATAAATTTTGTGTTACCTAAGTTGTGTTTGTGTATGTTATTTTCATGGCATACATGGAAATCAGAAATAGACACTAACTTTTTATTTCTTTTTCTATGAGCTCTATTGACCATAGATTTTATCACCATGCAATAGGTCAAACCCCGTGTATCAATGGAGTATATAAATTGAGATCCAATTGTTTAAATTACCTAAGTGGTTATGTGTTTTAAGCATATCATGATGTGAGGGGCTCTCATACTTCAATACCCATGGTTTTAGTAGTTACCTCAAAATATGATATTATCAATTGTCAACACACTAAAACCCCTACATCTATGTTGCACATTTTAGGACAAGACCCAATAGTGTGTGTCCACTCTATCTATTTCTTCCATAAAATTGAGTTTTAACGTACTAAAATATGTATCAAAGGAATCCCCTTAGATAAGCTTGATCAAACCTTAAGCCTAGAAAAACCTTTTTTGTTGTTTGATTTTGGTGCATTAGTTAGCGATTAGTGCCGAGAAGTTACCTTTCACACACCCTTAAAACAAAAATTAGTGAGCCATGAGAATGGTAGGATCCTCCATGTTTAGTGTCTTGAAATATTAGGGCATATCTAAGAGCATGAATGAGTAAGTGACATCGAAAGGCCCAAACATTATTCACAACCTTTATCCTAGTTTTTCACCTTTTTGTGCATTTATTTGACTATTTAAAGTAGGACTTTGTTTGTTTTTTCCTTGTGTTTGCCATGTGCTATAATATTCTTGTTTTTAAATAATTTTTTTTTTAGTTTTAAAGCTATCAAAGTATTATAAAATCATTTTTTTCAAACAACTCAAAATAATTAGTTTAAAATCAAAAAAATTCAATCACTTTGGTTACTATTTTTAGTTTAATCTTCCATTTCTTTGAGTCATTTTTCCTTTTCCCTAGTCATGTCACCTATCACTAAGTAATGGCCATGCTTAACAACCCAAATGCAAGGGCTGAGCCGTTTGGCAATGATCTCTTTCAATTCACTGGCCAAGAGCATCATGTAGAAATGCATGAGATCACCAAACAAAAATGAGAGGCTTAGCAAGATGAGGGTAGCCCTAAAAATATCCAACATCCACCCTCCTTTGATCAATATATCATGTCAAACAAGAATGAAGTCTTGCTTCAAGCCTTGGGCTTTAGAGCACAATTTCTGCCTAACTTTGATATGCAGAACTTGTAATACTTGATAGCAAGCAAAGAACCTTAATCCTCCAATATTAGTCAATCTACCTCTTAAGGTTATTTACAAGGAAACAATGTCCTTTTAACAGCCTCAAAAACCCATCCTTAAGTTTCTCAAGGCAAAGGAAAAGCTATCTTACGTGAGGAATTGTCCCAAACAAGCCATGGATTCTCCATGAAAATTCATGTAATCCTAGGTAACCAAGAGATTATACAATTTTAATCTCATCAACCAACCAATCCTTTTGGTAATATTAATGTGAATGTGAATGTGAATGTGAATGTGAATCCTAGTTTACCTTCACATTATCCAACTAATCTGAGTTTGAACATACCTTGAACATACCTTCAAACTCACCAATCATCAACCCAATTAATCAAAACTTAAATCTTCATTCAAGTTTACCAATGACATAACAAGTCAATCCAAACTTGAACATGGGAATCCAATCTAATTCGAGTTTAACCAATCCAAATTTGACTACACAAAATTTGAATGTACATCCAAATTTGCAAGGCCATGGTCAAATTAATCCAAATTTGAATCTTTATTCAAACTCACAAGTCAACTCCAATCAGAGTCTCCAAGGCTCACCCATCATTACCAATCGAAATCAAAATCAAATCTTGAATGCTCATTCTAGCTTGTCAATCCAACCATCTAATCCTAGTTTGAGCATTACTTTACGCATGCTCAACAATCTAAATTTAAATAATGGTATACTAAATCAACTTACTTCTCCTAATACTCTGGGATCAGTTCCACCCAATCCAACTCCAACTCATTTTAAATCCTAACACATATTTAAACCAAAACCCAAATAATTCAAACAATCCCAACTTTAACATCAACAATCAAAACACAAATCCTAATTCTATCCTTAACCAAAATCAATAAAACCTAAACCAAAATTCACTTCAACCAAACCAAGCTAATTCAAACTTAAACCTAGACTCTAATCCATTTAACTTAAACTATAACATGCATTGAATTCAATCCCAATTTGTTTAATCAATCCAACTTTGGTTATAGCAGTAACCCAAACCTCATGAACTTCAACAACAATCCCCCACCAATCAACTCAAACTTTAACACAAACTCAAGTCAACCAAATCCAAGCATAAACTTTGCAAATAATCCCAACCTTGGTTTTAACCTTAATCCAAATCAAACAAAATTTGGTTCTAACCCTAATCTAAATCAAACAAACTGTGGTTCTAATGTTAATACAAACTAAATGAACCTTGATTATAACCCTAATTTCAATCCTTTTTCAAATCCTCAAAATGTTAACTTTAACAACCAACCTCCAAATAGTTTTAAACAACAACCTAATCAATTTCCATAAAACACAAACCAGTTCATTGGTCAACCTTCCAATATCTATAATCCAACAAGTCAAATGAACCAATTATCCCCATATCTTATACAAGAGTTAAAAAACATAAAGGATAGGGTTTAAGGCTTACAAGATGGTGCTTATTCTAGGCAAAAATAGTTGAAATTTGAGGAAATTTGTTCACATCCTTACAATTTAAGTACAATGACCACACCTTTTCCAAAATACTTCAAACTCTCAAAATTTGATAAATACAAAGGTAAAGGGGATCCCAAAACATTTAATCGACTTATATCATGCATGTACGGATGTTGCTTGTATAAATGAATACATGTTGTGTTTATTCTCATGATGTCTCAGGGGTTAAGCCCTTGAATTGTTTTCATGCCTTCCAAAAAGATCTATTTTTACCTTTAAATATTTATATGACAAATTTGTTTGCCACTTATCCTATAACATCAAAAAATAGTTGATGACTTTGGATTTACACAATACCAAAAAATGCAATGGTGAAACCTTTGCTTCATTACTACAAAGATGGTGAGCAATTGCAAGTCATTTGACATGGTCATTTTTTGAAACCGAACTTGTGGACATATTCATGAACAGTTTAAATTCAAACTTGGGACACCATTTGTTACTCCTTTGCCCAAGGTCCTTTGATGAAATCATTGAAAAGAGAGTTTAAGTAAAGAGAACATTAATTAATAGAGGTATGATAAAAATATTTAAACTAGACAATAATAATTCCTCTAAACCAACATAAAAACCAAAATTATTTGTAAGGAACAAGAATCTTGTTGGAGATGGTGTGACTAATGTAAAAAAAATTCAAAACCTTCCAAATGAAACACAAACCTACATTCAACCTATCAATAACATAACTATTCCTAGTGGACACCCTAGACAAGGAAGACCTAAGAATAAATTTATTCAATTGAGTGACACTTATGAAAATGTTTTCCAAAAGTTGGATCACACAAACATGATCACATGGCTCAATACCGAACTATTTGATGAGAATGTCCCTAAACCTAACTGATATAAAGAAGATGAGTATTGTGAATACCATAGGATCAAAATACATTCCACTAATAGGTGTATGTGCCTAAAACAATATGTTCAAGACCTCATTGACAGAGGAGACATAGCGATTGAAAATCAAACATCCAAAATATCTAAAAACCAAAAACTAGGAATATACCAAGATCCATTCCCCAATCATGAGCAAGGAAAAGGAAATCAAAAACAAGAACAACCAAAAGCTAGTAATGTTAATCAGGCAAGTCATCCTTTCGATTTTATAGTCAATAGTGTTGATTTTATGAACAACCATGTCAATGTCATTACTTTTCCATCACAAGAGTGTGCCATTAATACAAGGCATGAAAACCTTACTATTCTAAGTGCATCATATGTTAGGGTGTGGAGCTAAAATCTTCACCAAAGGAGCGCATTTGATAGTTGCAGGTTTACACAGTCACCGGCGTCGGTCAGGAGCGACCGACGTCGATCAGGAGCAGTTGAAGAGATGCCGATGTTGGTAGGTATCGGCTGACGTCGGTCACAGGCAAACAGGTAGGAACCGATGTCGGTTACCTGTGCGTCCAGAAAGCTATTTCCGAAGACAAAACCGAGTGTTTGCATGATGAGTTTAAGTCTTAGTCTTAAGTTCGCATCTCTATTATTAGTAAGACTGTATTTAGAGCCCTTGTTCAAGAGGCATAACTATTGGTTGTAAGTGCATGCTCAAGTTTACTAATTCTATATGTAGGATTAGATCTTCTTAGCTTAGTAGACAATTTGAATGTTGAAGAACAGTACAGAGTTGAATCAATCCAGGTTGTTGAAGTTGATTGTACTTGAGAGAGATAGCTATTGAGGGAAAGAGATCTAGAGAGAGATATATACATCTGAGAGAGGTGTGAAAGAAAGGAGTTTCTTCAATTATATTCCTTCTGTAAAGAGTTTAATACAAGTTTTCAGGGTGGTTTCTTGTATCTCTTGTTCTTTGCTATTATCTGATTCTAGTCACTTATCTATCTGATTTATTTCTGCGTTTATTGCTTTCATAAGTGTAATCATATTGTTGGTTGATCCCAAACAAGTGGTATCAGAGCTCTGGATGGTGGAATTCCAGAAGAGGCATGGACAGGTAAAAAGGTAGATATATCATTTCTCAAAGTTTTTGGTTGTGAAGCCTTTGTGCATATTGATAAGGAAAATAGAAAGAAGCTGGATGCTAAGTCTATGAGGTGCACATTTATTGGCTATGGCTCAGATGATTTTGGTTTCAGATTTTGGAATCTAGGAACTAACAAGATAATCAGGAGTTGTGATGTTCTTTTCAATGAAAAAGTGATGTATAGTGATCAGCTGAGGAAGCTGAATCAATCTGGGCAGAGCAATGGAGAATTGGACGAGGTGACGGTCCAAAATGAGCTCACGGAAAAAAGAAATAATCACTTATAGGAAAACTCAGAGACCGACGTCGGTAGGTCAGGAACCGACGTCGGTAGGTCAGGAACCGACGTCAGTCAGGTAGAATCGACGTCGGCCAGTAACAGGCCTGGAAGTGACCGAGGTCGGTCACTATCAGAGAATTTGGGTGGACAGCGTGTTGTGGATGAGTCTCAGACGCCCATCATGAGGTCAGAAAGAGTAAGTAAGCCTCCAATTCGATATTCCCCTTCATTATTTTATTTATTGCTAACTGATGGTGGAAAACCAGAGAGTTTTGAAGAAGCAATATAGGTGGAGTCCAAGGATCAGTGGGAGCTAGGCATGAAAGAGGAAATGGAGTCCTTGAGAGAGAACCAGACATGGGATTTGGTTGAGTTGCCAGCAGGGAAGAGGACACTGAAGAATAGATGGACCTACAGATTGAAAGAAGGTGAGAATGGAAAGATGAGAAATAAGGCCAGGTTAGTAGTGAAAGGATTTGCACAAAAACCAGGTATTGACTTTGGTGAGATTTTTTCTCCTATTGTTAAAATGACTTCTATATGGACTGTACTGTCTTTGGTTGCTATTGAGGATTTGCATCTTGAGCAGCTAGATGTTAAGACAGCATTTCTTCATGGAGATTTGGATGAAGAAATATACATGGAACAGCCGGAAGGATTCGAGGTCAAAGGTAAGGATAAGTTAGTGTGCAAATTGAAGAAAAGCTTGTATGGCCTCAAGTAAGCTCCTAGGCAATGGTACTTGAAATTTGACAGGTTTATGACTGAGCATGGCTACAGTAGGTGTCAATCTGACCATTGTGTGTATTTCAAGAGATTGGATAATGGTAGATATATTATTTTATTGTTGTATGTAGATGATATGCTGGTTGCAGGATCACACATGCAGGATATCTCTGAGCTTAAGGTGAAATTAGCTCATACGTTTGCCATGAAGGATTTGGGAGCAGCAAAGAAAATCTTTGGCATGAGCATTAAGAGAGACAGGAAAAATCACAGGTTGATATTGTCTCAAGAGGATTATGTGGACAAGGTGTTGAAACAGTTCAATATGCAGGATGTTAAACTGGTAAGCACACCTTTAGCTGGACATTTTAAGTTGAGTAAAGAACAATGTCCTAATTCACATGATGAGGTAGAGTACATGAGTAGAGTTCCATATTCTTCCGCAGTAGGGAGTTTAATGTATGTAATGGTTTGTACTAGACTGGATATTGCCCAAGCAGTGGGAGTTGTAAGTAAGTATATGGCCAATCCAGGAAAGGAACACTGAAAAGCAGTTCAGTGGATCCTTAGATATCTGAGAGGAACCAATAGTAGGCATTTGTGCTATGGAGGTTTAGATACTTCTCTACATGGTTATGTAGATTCAAATATGGCAGGTGATTTGGATGGCAGGAGGAGCACCACAGGATATGTTTTCACTGTAGGTGGAACGGCGGTTAGCTGGATATCAAAGTTGCAAAAGGTTGTTGCCTTGTCAACTACAGAAGCAGAGTATATTGCAGTCACAGAGGCTAGCAAAGAGATGATATGGATGACACGGTTCATGGATGAGCTTGGAAGGGAGCATGAGAGTTGCAGATTGTATAGTGACAGTCAGAGTGCAATCCATTTGGCTAAGAATTCAGCCTTTCATTCAAGAACAAAGCACATACAGCTAAGGTACCACTTCATACGGCAGGTATTGGAAGATGGTGAGTTGAAGCTGGAGAAGATCCATATAGATAAGAATCCTGCGGATATGTTAACCAAGCCGGTTACAAAGGAGATGTTGAATCTTCATTCAACTTCTGTTGGTCTTCATGATTGAGTTAAAGATGGAGGAGCTAGAAGATGTTGATGTACAGGGACTGGTGCAGCCATTTATCTCCAAGTGGGAGATTGTTAGGGTGTGGAGCTTAAAGCTTCACCAAAGGAGCGCATTTGATAGTTGTAAGTTTACACAGTCACCGGCATCAGTCAGGAGCGACCGACGTCGGTCGGGAGCAGTTGAAGAGATGCTGACGTCGACAGGTATCGGCCGACATCGGTCACAGGCAAACAGGCAGGAACCGATGTCGGTTACCTATGCATCTAGAAAGTTATTTCCGAGGACAGAACCGAGTGTTCGCATGATGAGTTTAAGTCTTAGTCTTAAGTTCGCATCTCTATTATTAGTAAGACTGTATTTAGAGCCCTTGTTCAAGAGGCATAACTGTTGGTTGTAAGTGCATGCTCAAGTTTACTAATTCTATATGTAGGATTAGATCTTCTTAGCTTAGTAGACAATTTGAATGTTGAAGAATAGTACAGAGTTGAATCAATCCAGGTTGTTGGAGTTGATTGTACTTGAGAGAGATAGCTCTTGAGGGAAAGAGATCTAGAGAGAGATCTATACATCTGAGAGAGGTGTGGAAGAAAGGAGTTTCTTCAATTGTATTCCTTCTGTAAAGAGTTTAATACAAGTTTTCAGGGTGGTTTCTTGTATCTCTTGTTCTTTGCTATTATCTGATTCTAGTTACTTATCTATCTGATTTATTTCTGCGTTTATTGCTTTCATAAGTGTAATCATATTGTTGGTTGATCCCCAACATCATACTCTAATGTTGAATGAAAATACAACATTATCGACCATATTGAGAAGACACCAATAGATATTTCTATATTAGACCTTCTCAAGACATCTACTATATATAAAGATATCTTGTACAAAGTTTTCCAAGAGTCGAGCATCCCTCAAGACATCAATCCTACAAACTTGCAAGCGTTAATAGGTTCTTTGTCCACTAATAATCAAGTAATGTTTGATCATTCTAATGTCTCTCCTTTAGGATCAGATCATAATCTTCCATTGTACATAGAGGTTATCATCTCTAGCCACAAGGTGAAGAGGGATTTTATAGACAATGGTTCGACACTAAATATATGTAGATTACAGTTTATAAAAGACCTATGATATCCAATAACGGTATTGGAACAATAATTATTACTATAAAGGCAAATGACAACAATGAGAAACAATCTATGGGCACAATCTATCTTCCATTGATGGTGGGGTCCATTATTAAAGAAACTTTCATTCATGTCCTTGATCTTGATCTACCATATAACATACATCTTGGACATCCATGGATACATTCCATGAATGCCATCCCATCCACCTTATACCAATGCTTGAAATTTTCCCATGAAGGTATGGAAGTTACTATCCAAGGTGATCCTCAACCCTTCCAATATTACAAGCTATTGGAAGGCAAATACCAAAAATTAAATTATTTACTAGTTACTGATGATAAATTTACTCCTTTTGAGGGTTATCCTTCACTTGAAAACTATGTCCATCTATAAAATTTATTTCAAACACCTCCTCTTGATGGTTGGATTAATACACCAACTACCTCCATTTCCATTTAAAAAGCTTCCACCAACTAAGCATCCAACCAACCATCTGAACAAGCTTCTAATCAACCATCTGCAAAGCAAACTTCAAATCATCCTTTTGTTGAGAAAGTTTCAAACCAACCACCTACTTACAGAGCATCCTCATCCACCTCATCCCATTTTAAGATCATTGATAAAGGAGTGAATGAGTATATAATCTAATATTTCAACTACACAAGTATAATCCATACAAATCCACATAGTTATGGTAGGCCTCGCCATCAAAAGGATAATAGAGTGGTTAAGAAATTTGACAAGATAAGATTTATAGAAGGTGGTTTTCTTTCAGACGAACATATTAAAGATTCCAATCCTTCTTGGATTTATTCCAATGAACTAGCTACTTGCTTTTCCAATAACAAATATTCCATTGTTAAGTTCATCATGTGTAACTAGTGAATTATACAGGTAGAGGCCTCGGATTTTATGAACAAGGATCCATTGAACCTATAACAATAAAACCAAATGAAGCTAAACATGGTATATAATTTAATATTCTCAACGTGCATCTTACACTTTTCCAAAACGAATCTTCAAGTGAGTCATAGGATGATTCTTTAGACAACAAAATGGGTTCCGTACTTAGTCGCTTTGAAGACCTTTCCCTCACCAACCTATTTCATGAGAATGCCATTCTTACACTAGATCTCAGATATTCATCCCTCATAAATTGATACCAATATGCAACATCTACACTTGATCATTTTCAGAATGATAATGTTATTTATGTTTTTTTAGAACAAGGGATCATATTCCAGCAAGTGATCACAAGAAAGGGTTTTCAATTCAATTAGATGATTCAACATACTTTATGGAACAACAACTACATCATAATATCAATACAACTTTTACATCAAATCAAATAGACTTTGAGGAAGATTTTCATCTTCCTTCACCACCCCAAAATTATAAAGATGGATCAACTCTCCTTGTTGAAGAAACTATTCTTGTGAACATTATCACAGAAGAGGATCCTAAAATTATCAAACTTACAATATCTCTTACTCAAGAAGAAAGGGACATGTTTACACTTTTGCTTCATGAATTCTATGATGTATTTACATGGTCTTATGTAGATATGCCAGGGCTTGATCCATAATTAGTAGTGCATCACCTGGTGGTATATCTAGACGCTAAACTAATCAAATAGAAACTTTGTAAGATGCATCTTAAGATTGCACTACTAGTGAAAGAGGAACTAAAGAAGTAACTGATCATTTGTTTCATAGGCCCTATTAAATATTCAGATTAGATATCTAACATAGCATCAGTATAAAATAAATTAGAAGGGATTAGATTTTGCACAAATTTTTGTGACTTAAACAAGGCATGTCTGAAAGATGATTTTTTATTACCCAACATAGACATGATTGTAGATTCAAATGTAGGTCATGAGATGTTATCTTTTATGGATGGTTTTTCAGGCTATAATCAAATCAAAATCATTGTTGAAGACTAACACAAAACCGCATTCACAACACCATGGGAAACATTTTGCTACCAAGTAATGTCTTTTGATTTGAAAAATACTAGAGCTACATATCAACAGGCAATGATTGTCATCTTCCATGACATGCTTCACGATATTATGGAAGACTATGTTAACGATAGTCTTACAAAGTCCAAATATAGAGAAGAACACCCTCAAGTGTTTCGTCGTATCTTTGAACACATGAGAGAGTATAAAATGAGATTGAATCCTAAGAAATGTGTGTTTAGTGTGACATGAAAAAATTTGTCAGGTTTCATTATTTCACAACGTGGCATAGATGTTGATCCCTCTAAAGTTTTATCTATCATGGATATGGGCCCACCAAATAATCTTAAACAACTTATAAGTCTATGAGGAAAAAATCAAGCAATCAGGCATTGTATATCCATCTTGTAGACATTTGTCACCCTTTCACATTTTTGATAAAAAAGGACACTCCCTTCACTTGGAATGAGAATTGTGAAAAAATATTTTATAATATTAAACAATATCTTTCCAATCCACCAAAAACTAATGCCACATGTTATTGGTAAACCTTTTTTGTTATACATCTCTACTAATCAATTTGCATTGGGGGCATTGTTAGCACAACATGATGACAGTGGGAAAGAAAGAGCAGAGTATTACTTGAATAGGACTTTGATATCTTATGAACTCAACTACTCTCAAATGGAAAAGGCATGTCTAGAAATTATATTTTCTTCTCAAAAATTATGACATTACATGCTCAATAATCAAACTAAGATCATTGCTTAGATAGACCCTCTTAAATATCTTTTATCCAGAACAGCTCTAACTGGTAGGATGGATAAGTGGGTTATGTTTCTTAGTGAGTTTGATTTAGATTATGTCAAATCAAAAATTAATTAAAGGACATGTCTTAGCAGATGTATTAGTCGAAGCACCTCTCAACAATAAAGGAATGAAGCAATAATGTCTATAAATGAGTCTCTAGTTTGGCAATTATTCTTTGATGGTTCCTTTACCAATAACTAATCGAGGATAGGTATCTTTTTCGTCACACTAGATGGAGATTGCATTCCCAAATCATTCAAAATTGAGCTCCCTTGCAAAAATAACACTGCAGAGTATGAAGGTTTTATAGCAAGTCTCAAAATGGCAATCCAATGAGGAATCCAACATCTTATTTTTGGTGATTTTAAGCTTATCATTAATCAAGTAACCAATGAATTTCAAGCTCGTGATGATAAGTTGATCCCTTGAAAGTGAATGGTGGATAGTTTAAAATTGTCTTTTGAATTTATTCAATTTGAACAAGTGCCAAGAATAAACAATAAGGCATCATATGCCATGGATACCATTGGTTCGCTACTTGATTTAAGCACAAAACATAACAAGTTCTTGGTTGAATATGTAATGATATTGGCTTATGATACACCTGATTTAGAAATGGTTTGTGAGTAGGTTGGTCCCACTTCTCCCTGGTACTCTGACATCTATACCTATCTTCATAATAATACCATACCATTTAACCTATCGCATAATCAATGCAAGTCCTTTATCCAATTGACCTCTTGTTGCACCATCTTTGGGAACACTTTATACTGTAGAGGCTATGATAAAATTCTTTTATGTTATTTGAATTCTGGAGAGTATACTTTGGTAATTAGGGAAGTCCATGAGGGAATATGTAGAGCACAGTTGAGTGGCATGGTCCTTACAAAGAAGATTTTATGAGTGGGTTATTATTGGCCTACAATGGAATTCGATTCATGTGCCTGTGTTAAGAAATGCATACCTTGTCAAAAACATGGGGACCTTATCCATAAACCATCACAAGCTCTACAACCTATCACCACACCTTGGCAAATCTCCATGTGGAGGTTAGAACTTATTGTAAAAATAAATCCCAGTTCCTCTGATGGTTATAAGCACATTGTAATATGAACAGAGTAATTTACCAAGTGGATTGAGGCAATGCCCCTTATGTAACTACAAAGCAAATTTTTAAATTTATCTTAAACCAAATTGTTTATCGCTTTGGTATCCCTTCCACTATCATTTATGATAATGGTGAATCATTCAAGAATAATGATGTTAAAGTTCTTTGTCAATCTTACCACATCAAGCATAAGTGGTCCACTCATTATTATCTGCAAGGCAATGACCAAGCTGAGGTAACCAATAAAAATATGTTGTGCATACTTAAATGAGTTGTCAATGAAGTTGGTCATGACTGACATACATAGCTATATCCCACCCTCTGGGCATACCGCACTAGCATCCTTACATCTACGAGAGCAACCCCTTAATCCCCTGTATATAGTAGTGAGTCCATTCTACCAATAGAAGTCAAGGTTCCATCTTTGTATATATCCTTACAACAAATTATTGATGAAGAATCCTATCATTCTTCTCGCTTTAATGAAATCAAATTTCTAGATGAGAAAATACTTAATTATTTAAACCATTTGCAAGCATACATAATCACATTCATCGTAACTATAATAAGAGGATAAAAGCCAGGGAGTTTGAAATGTGAGATCTTGTTCTTAAGGAAAACCAATGCAGTACCAATGTCGAAAGAGAAAAGAAAGGAAAGTTTGAGCCTATTTGGTTAGGCCCATATGTTGTCATTGCTAAGTATGGATCAGGAGCTTACAGATTAACTACAAAAGATGGAGAGGAGCTTGATGAGCCTATGAACATCATGCACCTTAAGAGATTTTATGCCTAATTTCTTTTTATATGTTGTTATTTATATTTTAGGTGTTAATAATATCAAAAAAATCAAAGGCCACAAAAAAATTAAAAAAGTAAAAACTAAATAAAAACACATAGATCGTCCAAAAGTGAAAACCAGTTTACTGGCGCTTTGGGCAAGTACCATGGTGAAAACCAAATTTTTGGCACTATGTGTAAACCATTGTCTATTTTCACCCTAGTTAGTTGGGGGCATCGTATTTCAGTATTCCATTGTATATTTCCATATCATCCATTTGTCACTTGTCCTATAGCATGTTAGCTTAAGGTTTGATACTTCTAGTTGTGAGCCTATGTCGTTGCTCATGATAGAGGAACATATTTTATATTACCTATCTTAATCCAAAAACACAAAAAAACAAAAATATCAACAAAAACCAAAACACAACAAAAACATCCAAAGTTACACATCAACACTTACCAAGAACATCTATTAACCTAAATATCTTCCAACATCATTCACTTACATTTCTTGGGTGGGTCAATTGTGCATCTTTTCATCTAACACTTAACACTTCATCAATCGCCCACTTTCTCATCACTTCTCATATTGGAAGAACTAAATATGGCTTGATATCCCCACAAGGACTTTGTCTAGGATGGACTATATAGGTAGTGCTTAGAAACATGAGGTTTCTAGGGTTAGCGCAGCCACCACCTTCTCCATCATTTATTTCCTTGAGAATGAATTTGTTCATCCTTATACTTCATCATCGGTTGTTCAGTTAATGACCTGGCTATTGGTTACAAATTGTCTCAAATCCTTGCTTAGGATGTTAAGTACTTTGTTTTATTTTTCAGATATTGATTACTTGTTTATAATTTTCATTATCTGATTCATTGTTTGTTTTTTTGTTTAATTTTGTGTTTTCTATCTTTAACCATTAAGTTGGTTATTTAACTTTATCATTATCCTTAACCATTTGCTTGGTTTTTTATCTTTATCTCTAGCCATTAAGCTGGTTATTTATCTTTTTTTATCCCTAACCATTAATTTGGTTATTTATCTCTTTTCTTACCTTATCCATTAATTTGGTTACTTATCTTTTTCTGTTTTCAAATCATTCACTTGGTTATGTTGTGTTCTCTTACCTTAGCCATCATTGGTTAATTAAATTTATTTTATTTGTTTCTTCTAAGTCCTTTTAATAGTTTTACATCCTTGTGTACTTATTTTGTCTTTAAAATATTCAATCTTTGTTTGTTTGTTTGTTTATATATATCGTTTGTGTTTATTTTAGCAATGTCGTTTCATTGTCATTTTGTGTGTTTACATCATCTAGAATAATCATGTTTTTATATCTTACTTTAATTGTTTTACTTTTGTGTGTCTATCAAGATTATTTTTTGAATTGTATCATAATATGGTTATGATTTATCTATATCATGGCATACTCTGCTTTTACACAATTTATTCTTTTTTTAATTTATATGTCTAAAACATCAACATTCATCATGCTTATTTAATATCATTGATGGTAATATGTTTTATGTTATATTAGACATCAGGTTGCTTAATACTCATTATTGTTGTAAATCCAATGCAAGGAATAAATACAAAACAAAGCAGCTATCTAACATCATTATCCATGCATCTATAAATCAAAACATACATGTCATAATCCATAATAAAATGTTGATAAGGATTAATATATGCTAGTGTGAATCAAAATATAGGAAGTATAACTAGTACTTTACATATCCATATATTCATCAACCATGCATAAATGTAATTAAAAAACATTAAAAGTCCATTTACAATCAATAGTGTCCATCCAAATAGTACAAGTCTCATAAAAATCATGTATATATATATATATATATATATATATATATATATATATATATATATATATATATATATATATATATATATCAAGTGTGTCTGTACAAAAAATACATCTCAAAAAATGTATACATCGATACAACCAACCTCAAAACTATGTTACGTCTCACCCTGCCCCTCCGATGGAGTGTCTAGTCACAGACTTGGCTCATCATGTTGGGGTGTGCCTCATGGCGGACCCATCATGCAATGTGAAGCCTACCCCAAAAATCTATGACTCTATAGGTTACATTGATCTCCCTGACATCGACCGTCTAAGCGAGTACTCCCTGAAGGATGGTGCCCTATGCACGCATAGAATGACCTCCTTGTATAAAATTATGTACTATGGAGTCATAACCTTGTCTAGTGTGGCTATCTACCCCTATCCTACTAATTAAACTTTAGCCTCTGTTAGCTTTGTCCTACTTGTATCTCTCTCCTAGATATGACCAACAGACCTCTCCATCGCGATGTGCTCTCAACACCAAACCTATAATAGTGTGGAAGGACCAATCTCCTTTCCATTAGTGTAAGCCACATAGTGCAAGTCCCTCTAGAAATGTGTTAGCACGCATGGCCCCCATACAAACCTCTCATCCATCTCCATCATGTCTCTGATAACGTCTAATAAACCAATTAGACACAGTCTCCCACTTTTGTCAAGTATCATAATGCCACTGACAACAACCATAAGTACCATGGTCAAAGAGTCCATCTCTAATTGTGTGCAATATTCAATGTCAACTCCTTTAAAAATTGGAATCAATCTATCTCCAAAGATCCTATACAATGTATTATCTTACGGACCCTGACCCTAGTAAACTTATCTCCCTCGTATTGGAATACCCAGAATCCAATACACATCCTCTAGAGTCACTGTCACCTCCCCTGTAGGCAAGTAAAAATTATTGGTCTCACTATGCCATCTCTTGGCTAGGAATATCAATAAGCTCTGTCTACACGAATCTCTGGCATCTAAGTAATGTATGATAAACTTGTCACCTCTAGAACTTTAAACTCGTACTTCATGGATTCGACAATACGCTCCAATGCATCAGGCCTTTGCTCCCATGTACTAAGAACTGGTAATACCTCCTGCAAACAAAACACATTAGCATAAAGTTCATTATATCTATCAACATAATAATCCATTTACCACTACGTTAACACATTAAAAAAAAACAACGTACAAATAACATTTTCAATTATTTTATTTTTATGCAATTCAACATTCTGCTTATTTATCCTTTACTAATTTCCTCTTAAAAATTGCATTTTTGCTTCTCACGTTAACGTTTTCACAATGTATTTTGTCAAATTTGAGCTTAATCTCTTCAATCTCACAATCTAATACATTTTTGCTACCCATTTTTGTTTTCACTGCTCAATTCTTTAATTTCGTTTCTCGAATCTTCAATTTCACATTTACTTATGTAAGTTTCCTCCTAAAATGATTTTGCCAACCATGTTGATGAATTCGTTACTCAATTCCATGATTTTGCAATTGTGAAATCGTCAATTCACAATTCCTAACCTACTTTCTACCCTTCAATGATTTTGCACCCCTATTCTACGAATTCATTGTCAAGTTTAATGAATTTGCAGTTTGTTCTAGCGAATTCACAACTTTCATTGCCAAACTCATAAATAGCCCATCTGTGAATTCATTTTTATATAGTTTAATCCCTAACAAATGCACAGAAATAAAAAAACTAAAGCATCAAACTTCACTTACCAGAGGCCCGCTCCTCTCAGGGCTCTAATGTCTCCTCACGTGCTCTACACAGAGCTCGTGGTGTGGAATACGATTCATTTTTCGACAAAGTCTCAGAGCAAATCTCCTCACTGAGCTTCTAATGGAAAATAACTCTCCAAATCCAAAGTGCATAAATGAATTTTCCACCCCCAATTCTTATATTTATATTTACACCCATTTTCAAATATTTTTCCCCCACCCCTTCTATCCATTTTTCATTTGTTTTCAATCAAATTTTAGGACAAACTCAATCAAATTATTCCAAATTTCTTTCAATAATTTGTAACTATCAACCGCAAATTTTTCATTACAAATTGAAAACCTATATTTTTTCTATTTTCAAATCTACAACTTACTATCATTGGGATATATCGTTCCCACATTCACTCCATTGACCCCTGCATCATAAGCAATAATTAAACGTAAAATCTTCGAATGGTAAAAATATTCTTTTTCCAATCCCTACTCTAGTTTTCATCAACTAGGGGCAACCTATTTACCCACACTTAAATCTTTCAAGTTTGATGTCGATTTTAGTTATTTGATTTCTTACTAGTCCAAACCATTTTATCATTCATTTTGAGTGTTTGTCCATTTTATCATACAAACCCTTGAGGGGGTATCAACATATTCATTCTCATTCATTTGGGACGACTTTTTTCTTCCTAATCATCAACGCTCTACTTCTACTATTCTTTGAAATAGTATTGCTTTGCAACACTCTTTCAAAGAGAGGCAAATGTAGACACCTATAAATTACATTTAGTGTCAAAATGCATCTAAAACCTATTATTTATTCTTCATAACATTTGAAATATAATTAATGACATTTTTTTCTTCTTAAACAATTGAATAAATCAAATTTAATCAATTGTGCACACTTTTAATCCAAATTTAAATATTGAATTTAGTTTTACACTTCATCCAACATCTTCCACCTTAATCTCCCTCACATGTTGACTCACCCCAATCAATCCCACAACTTCCTCAACCTCCTTTGAGTCATCCCTTGAGTTGTCAAACAATTTGACTCATTCTTGATGACTCGGTTAAACATTTTTCATGTTTCTCTCAGCGATTTGAAATGGTCATCATCCTCATGGATGGGGACTCATTAACCATCGTAGATTATTTGGATTATTTAAAATATTCAAATAATCCTTCACCATTGGAGTTTTTCTCTAAAAAACTATAAATAAACATGAAAACCATCACTTTCATCATCTTGATTTATGCTATCAAAATCACAAGTGAATTCAAAGCAAATCAAAGTTATCAAAGAGCATTTTGCACCAAAACACTACCCATTTTATCTTGTATTGGAAGAGTGAGCAACCATAATTCAAAGAGAGCTAATTGAGTTCACATCGCAATGAAAAATATTTTTTACAACTAAGGTATAAGTTTGTGTTGTTTCTTTTGTTTGTAGCTCTAGCTTAGTTTGAGATATTTTAGATTAAGATTTTTTAGTTTAATTTGAAGTTCTAGTTTTTCTTCAATACAGCTCCTATTGCTTAATGTGATGATTTTTGCCTCTGTTATAAGCTCTTTGGTTCCATCACCTTTTAGTTGAAATGTGCTTTGAATTTTAGTAAGATGTTGATGTGATTCATTTGCCCTCACCAATGTGACTTTTGGAGTGTGGCTTCTTCCTCTCACTTTTTTTTTTGAATAGATTTTGTATCATATTGATTTTACTAATATAATTCTAAAATATTTTTAGACAAAAAATATATTTTATGAATAGACAATGTAGAATTTCAATTAGAATTTTGATTCTCGATTATCTTGATTCAAATAATTACTCAAAATACTTTTAAGATTTAGAGGAATTATCACTCAGTCAAATAAGGTATGTTTTAAGTGTATTTGTAACAATATGGAATGGATTTAGGTTAGAATTTGTTCTTTATATATTCTTTTTGAAGGATGTAGATTTTCAAGCATGTGTGTATTATGTGATTGTTGTTGCCTCTATTGGTTATAACATCATTGGAAGAGTGAAATGTTTGTATGATTGATTGTTTAAAGACATCAATTTTTTACATTCGTATTCTCTCCAAGGACACCAACCGAAAAATGATTTTTCAACACTAGCAACAATTATTACTTGAGATAAGGCAACTATTCCCCTGACATGGTCTTATTTGTTGAGGATAAGCTTTGTGAGCTAGTAGTTCAAAACATATTGTTAACTTCCTTATCTATGAGGTTTTTTTGAAATCTTTTTGTATGTTTCAAAACAGATTGTAACTTCTTTCTTTATGGGGTTTATTGGAATTATTTTATATTCCTATAGATGGGGGCGGTAGCTAGAAGTAGAGTGTTAACTCCTTTCCATATGGGGTTTTCTGTAATTCCTTTTTGTATGGCTCGGCATAGATTTTAGCTTCTTTCTATATATGATTTATTGTAATTTCTTTTTATTTGTATATATAGGACCCCTTTCTATATTATGTGCAAACCTATCATTTTATTCATAATACAAATCATACTTTTGAAACTTGTTGGCAAAAAATTGTGTGCAATGTGAAAACAATGTTAAAGCTTCGCCAAATGGTCAAACCATATGATGTTCGTTCTTGTATACATTGGTATGCTCTGTACTAGAGGCAACTAGCCTAGATTGCCAATGAAAATGATGAATCTCCCACCAAACAATATAGACTTGTGTTTGGGGGAATCCTCATGTAAATGTTGGTTAATATGTGTCAACAATTTTGGGCCTATGAAGCTCATTTCATCTATAAGAATGTATTTGATATGTTTCAAATATTATTAGAGAGTTGCAAGTTTTTTTCCCTTCAAGTCATTTCATTTCCTTTATAGGTGTGTGGAATCTTGCATGTATTGTTGAAACATTAATGTTAAAGGTTACAACACTAGCTAGAGTAAGTAATAATAAGAGAGAATTGTTCTAAGTTGCATGTGAAGTTAATCGAACCTTGATTTTGTTGATAAGACGTGATTTATGTGTATTGGCAATCCTTTGGAATATCATTTTCAGTGATGCACAAGAATGTCAATTGCAAGTAATTGTTATGTAGACAAAGTGGGAGGATGAAGGAATGAAGTTGAAATATTTGGTGGGTTGCTCAATTGATATCTATAAAAGAGGTTGTTGTTTCTTGTGGGGAGCATTATTGTTGTTCTAATTATGATGCATGTCAAAATCATGATGACCAAGCATATCAAGTTCACTTATTTTTAAATCATTGTTGAGGTAGACTCGGGACAAGATTTTCAATTCATTAAGTTGCTCAAAGCGATGGTCAAGGATGACATCATTTGAAGGATCTTCATTTGAAGATTTTTTATTCTCAATAATTGTATGGTCAACATGCCTTGGATGTTAGGAATTCAATTTTTGAACATGGCAATGCTTTTCATAAGACCAACATCTTGTAGTTTCAATAAGTAATAGCAATTCCAATAAAGAAGGTTGGGCCATGTATGCATTGATCAACACTGAAGTTGCAAGCAGATGTAAGGCACCATCGGTTCAAGGAAATCATACCTTATCAACAAAATAAAGCTCATATTGACTTCACATGCAAATCATAACGCTCTTACTATTGCTTACTTCAACTTTGGTTTCAACCTTTAACATTAATGCTTCAATAATACATACAAGCCTCCGTATATTTACAAAGAAAATGAAACCACTTGAAGGCCAGGCACTTGCAACTCTCCAGGGATTTTTGAAACATATCCACTAAATTCTTTTTGATAAAATGAGCTTCATAGAACCAAAATTTTAAATATTTAAAATCTATAAGTGATTTTCATGTTGGGCTAGCTAGGGTCTAGTATAAAGTTCATTCTATTGTAAGTAAAATGAACATGTATTTAACAATGCATACTTGTCAAAAAAAATCTTTTATCCAAATTATACAATATGTGAATGTGAAGAGCTTATTTAAGGTTGGGTTAAATGTTGTAAAATTTGCTTTCCTCTAAAATAAAATGGATTTCCAAAAAAAAAAAAAAAGGTGGGGAAAATTGTTTAAAGAAGCCATTACAATTTTGCCTTGGGAAGAAAAGTTTATTATAGTTTATGAATAGAGTGTAGAATTGCAATTAGAATTTCAATCATAGATGAACTTGTTTCAAATAATTATGAACATCAGGGAATATTCTTCGGATGTGGAGGAATTATCAATTGGTAAAAAAGAGTATGTTTTGAGTATATTTTTAATGATATGGAATGGACTTAGAGCAGAATTTTCTAGAAAGATGTGTTTTAATTATACCACATCAATTCGTGTTGATGATTATACAAGAATATTTTCATTATAGTACCCCAGTTCATGTTGGAGTGTTTATATGTTGGAATTTTTTACATGTTATTGTTGAAAGATGTTGGTTCTTAAACATGTGTATTCTACAACTTTTGTTGTCTCTATTGGTTATAGCATCATTGGAAGAGAAGAATATTTGTATAATTGATTATTTGAAGACATGAGAATGATTGATCTCCCACCAAAGAACATGGACTTATGTTGGGAGAAAGGCTCATACAAACATTGGTCAATATGTATCATCAATTTTGGGCCTATGAAGCTCACTTAATCAATGAAAATGAAGTGGATATGTATAAAAGATTATGGGAGAGTTACACATGTTTGCCTTTCAAGTCATTTCATTTCCCTTATAGGTTTACGGAGACTTGCATGTATTGTAGAGTTGCATGTGTTTGTGTTTCAAGTCATTTCATTTCCCTTATAGGTTTGTGGAGACTTGCATGTATTGTTGGTAAGCTTGATTTCATTTGATGGCCAACATGCCTTGGATGGTAGGAATTTTGTGTGCATTGCGAACTTGCAATAATTTCTTCAGTGGAGCCACCAATGTCTACAATGACGTTCCAAAATAGATTGTACAAGAGGACTATGCTGCAACAAAATGTTCCATTTGGAGTCGAACATTTCAATAGAATCATAAAGCACTGAAGGTGGACACAAACAATGGTTGGTACTTCTCTTGTTTTCCATTTCTAAATGTGACAATGTTTGTTATAAGATCAACATCTTACAACTACAGCTCCAATGAAGAAGGGTCAGCCATGTATGCATCGATCAAGGTTTAAGTTACAAGCAGATGAAAGGACTACCGATACAAGGAAATCGTACCTTATCAACAAAACACAGCGTTTATTGACTTCACATGCAAATCAAAACATTTCTCCCTTATTACTGCTCACTCCAAGTGTTATTGCACCCTTTGAAAATAATGCTTCAATAATACACAAGCCTCCACATATGTATAGAGGAAATGAAACTACTTGAAAACCATGCACTTGTAACTCTCCAAGAATCTCTCAAACATATCCATTACATTCTCATTGATGAAAATAGATTCATAAGCCCAAAATTGTTGATCAAGGTTTAGGTATGTATTGTTTGGCGAGGGATAAATCAATGTCGTCGCTAACTTAGGCTAATTGCCTCTAGTGCATGGCATGTCGATGTATGCAAGAACATCATATGATTCATCCCTTTGGCAAAGCTCTAACATTGCTATCACATTGCCCACAATTTTCTGCTAGTACGGTTTTGATACATACCAAATAGCTTTTTATAACCTCTTATTGAATATTAGAAGTGCTAAACCAAACTTTGAAAATAGAGAGATGCTTGTGTTTTAAATAGTTGCATTGTTGTCTACAAAATTAAAAACTCCGTTTCTTTCTTCAACACATTTATGCCTACAAATAGTTTGGCTATAATACATAATAAAGAAATGTTGAAATCATTGAATATGCCGATCGCACATAGTAACACAGAATATCAATTAAAAAACCTTCCCAGATCTTAACGATAATCAATTAAAGTCCATAGTTCAAGTTAACATTGCAAAATAATCAAAAGGTATATAGTCAACATGCTATGAATGATAGCAACTCTACATGCATTCCTAATTCGCAATAATTTTTTCAATAGAACCACCAAAATCTACAACAATGTTCCGAAATAGTTTGCAAGGAAGGTCCTCCCTCCAACAAAATGTTCCATAGGTAGTTGAATCTTCCCACAAGATCACAAATTGCCAAGGCTAAACACAAACAATGGGTGGTACTTCTCATATTAGGTTGCCTTTATCTCTTTGCACATCGGTTCATGCATTGTTGTAATTTTTGCATTCCCTTAGACTTCAAATTGTTTTCCCTTGTTTTCCATCCCCTTTTGCCCATATCCACGTCTTCATTGCAACTTTCCAATGCAATTGCTAGTATAATTGTTGCAAGATGAGGGAAGTTGCTTAAAGGCGATACATCAACATGCCCAAATCATCATTAGTTGTACAAAGTATTGCCCCATATATGGATGAAGCATTAAAACAATTCAAAGTTCAAAACCCAAAATTTGAAACTCAATGTTGAATGGATGATAACCAATATAAAATTGGCAAATGTCTTTACAAAGCTCATAAAGTTGCAAAACTGAATGCTCTTACCAATTGTGGTTGCAAGATACCAATTCATCTATTATAGACAGTTGTAACTTGCAAGATTACAATCCTTAACAGAAAGGTTAGCATATGTATTACGATGATAAAACCTACTGCTCATGATTTCATTTATTTCTTTGGTTGCTTTTGATATTGTCTTGTATAATGTTTGAGATGCACTAAGGAGCCACATACTGTATTGGGGGTCACATTGTATATAGCTTTGTCATCAAAATTAGATGCTTATACAACTCTTCATAATCTGAAGCATTTTCAATTTCAAAATAATATTTGCAATGTTGAAAGGTGATTTAGCATGGATACAACTCAAACCAATTAGAGCATGTTTTTATAGTGTCATTTGTAAATTTTTTTTTAGAGCAGAGTACCCCAACTCCCCGTGGAGGGACGCAACCTCATGGGGAAGGGAATGGGGGATGTCCCCGAGTTGTCCCCTATAAAAAAGGACAGCTTGAGGACATCCTCACTACTTATCCCCATCCCTTTCCACGTGGGGAAGCATCCCCTAGGAAACCAAGGTTCCGCAACACACCCTACCCCCATTGAACACATGCTTATCATGCATTTTGATGGGTCTATAAATCTAACATTTCCACTAAGGCCAAAATGTTAAAAATAAAAAGGGTTTAGCTCATTATTTAGCTAACTTTACACTTAATTTCTTAGTCATTCTTTGGGTAGGCATTAATCCAGCCTTCAATGGAATATAAAATGATGCATTCTGCAATATAAAAATTTATAGATCAAAGAAATGAACTTTTTACGTGCATTGATGTGTAACTTCACAAGAACTCGTGGCCAATTCAAATATTCATTATTAATTTCTTCGATTCAAAATAATTGTCCCTATTAAAGGATGAAAATCAAGTGAGAATAAGTACTTCCTTTCTAATCTTCAGAATATATTGTGTATAAGACTAACCTATAACCTCAATGGATTTGAAAATCTTTTTCAGTTCGAATCACTGAGAGCAATAATGAAGCATTAGCATAATGTAGAAATAGCTAAATTCAGTGATTCCTCGAAAAATTATTTGATCTCTCTTATACTCAACTGAGAATGAAAACCCCTAAAAATGGGGGCAAAGGCTATTCTGTATGGAACAATGAAATGTATCACATCAAAACATTAGTATTACTATGAAAATGAAAATATACAGTAGCATAGTAACTATGTGAAAGAGGCCACTAAACAAAGTTATATAGGCATTTTGAAAAACCCAGCAACTGTCTGTCAGGATATGGTCTGTTGGTTGAGAGAGGTCATCATCGTGCAAACAACCCAGGTTCAAACCCTAAGGCACTTACAGCCCTATGTGCCTGAGACAGGAGTTTGACCTACCAGAGTTCAAACCAGCATCCCACTGAAACACCAGTTCAGAGAGGCCAATGAACATGTATTTTGAGGCCTTTCAAAAAAAAAATCCGTAACCACTAAAACAGAGATTAATATTTTCGCACGGTAGCTTACTAAAACCAAGTATCCACTAAACTAAAACAGCATAAGTAAACCAGAGCACCCATCATGCATAGTAACAAACTCTGACAGGGGATTATGACATGATGGTATTGAACAGTTACATAAATGCCCTAGATGACAAAATATTAGTATATCCCCTTTCGGATATGTTCTTTATATTTTATTATAAGACCACCAGTTACGGGAAAGTAGCCAACAGTAGGAATATTTTTTAGAAGACCACCAGTAGTTGGATAGGCGCCAATAGTTTGGAAAAGTGCCAAAAAGAGTAGGATATTAAAATACCAAATATGAAAGCCATTGACATAGGCTTTCATTTCGCATTCCAGTTTCAGGGATCCAGTTGTGGCCCTTGCCCGATGTTGGTGAGCATCCCCCATCCATATATTTTTTTTAAAATGGACAAGTGTACAAGTATTAAAGAATTATTCCAAAGCTTATGATAGTATGCAAAATTTGATTCATCCAGAAATTATATGTCTGCAACTAACAATCAGCAGCCATGATATCACATTCAATGATATCCTTTAACTAGCGTAGGTGACAGTTGACAATCCACTTGTTAAGAGGCATTCAGTAATTGTTACCTTTGGAAGTATATTGTGGTTCCTTTCCAGGCTTGTTAATCAATTTCAAAAAGAGATGACTACATATCTGTTCATTCGTGACCTTCAGAACCACTTCTTAGAAGTTTTCACACCCTGCAGTCAATAACAATCCAAGTGTGAATAGCGCTAGCTTCTATTGCTACCAGAGGTTTTCTCTCGAGGTTCAGTATTAGACCTCTACGATCTTCTTAATAGCCGATTGAAGAACACTGACATTGTAAAAGTCTGAATATATATTTAACCATGGATCTGTGAACTACTCACAAGTTTTAGGAAGCCTCATTTTATAAAAGGTATTCCAGAAGGTACTCTATCTGCATACTCATAGTACTGGTGACCAAAGAACCGTCGCAAGAAGAACTCTTCATATCTTTTCCAATAGGGTCAAGAACAGAAAAGAAATTTCTTCAGAGTGAAACAGAATGGGCTCTCTAAGGTAGAATCCAATATTTAATTAAAGCTAAAATGATACAGAAGAAAAAAGACTATTTAAGAAAAGAATATGCCATGTGTTTGGATACGCAATTCGCTTCCGAAAGAAACGCCATGTAACCACTGCATAGGCGACCGCACAAAAAGGGTTACAAAGCATCACTTGTGTTCCAATGGACCATATGAAAAATCCAGAATATCCTGGATGCCGCATATAGCTGCCAAGAAAGTGTGCAACATTTTACTGTATGCGGAGATCAACAAAGAGAAAACCAAGTGCATAAGATCCATATTATAAATACTGATAAATAATAGTAATATAAAAGGGAACATACTTAGTTTTCAAAAGAATCAACCACAGTACACGAGGGAGTATGTATGCATGTGTGTGTGCGTGTGTCAGTGTAAGCATAATATTATGTGTCAGTAAAAATAGAAAATAATAAATGCTTAAGAGATTCTTTTATACAAAAGAAAAAAATCATAGTAAGATTTAATAATGGAAATTTAGAAAGAAATTGCATCCAAACATGAAAATATGAACATTTTAATCCTCTTGTAGAAATTTCTGAAGAGTGATAGGAAGAACTGGCTATCTTAGCATATCCGCATCAGTGAAAGTAAGGCAAAAACAGCTCAAAAGCTCATAGCTTGGTCACTGGTGCATGTAGACTCAAACGAAGTATAGATTATTATTCATAATAGTCAGCACCCCATTTTTAATTGAACATTGTTTCCGTGACTCCTAAATCTCCCAGTATCCATTGCATCGTTTCATCTAATGTAATCTTATCTGGGTATGGAAGCGTAAAATGTTTCCTCAGATTATAGTCACTCTTAACTTAAGATGTTGATTATCTGCTGTGGCTGTAAAATAGGTGAGGACAAGGCCCCATCTCAAGCTTTTGACTATAGGTGGTGCTCACTGTATGAGAATGACATGCATGAAATGAAAAAAGAAATGCAAGTTTGAGCATTCCGGTGTATAATAAATGGCTCACCCTCCCATGAAGTATTATGCACCCTCAAAACCATATAAATGTTGTAGAATGTTTTTTTTGCTCGGTAAATTTAGGGTGAGATTAGGGGCCACCTTTAGCACAGTGTGGGTAAGCTTGGACCATATTTGTAAGATCTGTAAACATGGTGCATGCTCGAAGTTAGCCCATAATCGTTACAACACAACCTTGCCTCAAGGTCACTTTATTGCGGTGGGGGGATTTAAACCAGGGCCATGCCTAAGAAAAATAAAATTATATTAATATCTAAAACTGACAAAGAAAAGGTCAATGGGACTTGAGAGCATGACAGGCAATAATAGCACGTGGACAGTACACAATGGATCTACGGGAAATAAAAGTAAATGAAATTAGATCTAAAGCTAAGGATTAGTAAAGCATGTTGTGTGGGCTATGTTATAATGTTATTGTCGTATCAAACTATCAATACAGGAATCATGAACACGGCATGTTTTGTTCTGTAAGGAAGTCATAAGCTTTAACCATGGAAATTGATGAATGGATGCAAATCATAGCTGAATAATGGAAAGGCAGAGTGTCAAAAGCATATTCATAGAGCCTTTCCAAAGCCGCTAAATTACATAGGATTGGTTTGGCAGTCAAATTGGTAAACACATAATTTGCAGACAGATTCTCCAGCTAGGCTTAGCAGCACATATATTGAAGCATAAAACGTTGATATCATTACAAAATTACAAATCAAAGTTGCAAAATCTTTACTGGTTGAGGAAGGAGTGATTGGTGTTTTAATCTGTTTAAGGAATTGGCGACAAACATATATTTATAAATCTGTATCTGCAGCATCATTATTAAAACAGGACCGTTTTTCAAAGGGGATAATGAAAAAAGCACATTGGTGCTGTTGGAATATTGTCATTAATGTCAAATGGAATTGTTGCCGGAAGTGAACGGAATTGTCGATGGAAATGTCGACGGAAGTGAACGGAATTGTCGACGGAAGTGAACGGAATTGGCCGACCTATTGGTAGGAGTTGTGACCGTTCGAAAGGACCTTTTCACTTGAAGAGTCACGACCTTAATTTGTGGCTTTCCATGGGTTATAAATAAGTGCATAACGAATAGCAAAAGAGTAGATTCGAAAGTGGAAGATATATCAAAGAAGAACAGAATTTTTAAAGGCAAATTTTTGTGAGAATATTAAAAAGAAAAAATCAGCAAGTATAAGGAAGAGTATAGCAGCAAAAACACTCAAGTGTAAATCGAATCTAAAGGAGATAAAGCAAGTGTTCTATCATCCGTTGTTTTGACAACAAATTTGAAATAGAAGAGTGATTTTTTCTGAAAAGGTTGGTGCCTTCGTTTTGAAGAGATTGGTGTCTCTTGCTGAATTGGTGCTCGGTGAAAGGGGTTGGTGCCCCTGTACGCTGGTGCCTACAAAATTGTTTTTGGAGTTGGTGCTCCAGTAGATTGGTGCCTACGAATATTTATATTAAGAGAATTTCTCCGTGGTTTTCTCCCGAAAGGGTTTCCATGCAAATTTGTGTCTATTTGCATTGTGTGGTTTTGCATTGTATTCTTTGATTGCTTTGAATATATTAATTGCGGAGTAATTTGAGGTTTTGGATTTAAGATTAATAGTCGAAAGCGAAAAAATATCTTATATTGATTCACCCCCATCTCAGTATAAGCGTGTGCTTAACAATTGGTATTAGAGTTGATTCCTTCGGTGTTAACGCAACTGCTAGAAGGTACATCTTGGAAAGCACATATGGCAAGATCTCAAGTCCTAGATGGTTTTTCCACTAACAAGGCTCCTTTGTTTGATGGAACGAATTACGCATTTTGGAGCATAAGAATGAAGACTTACTTGATGGCCTTAGGTTTCAATATTTGGCAAGCAATGGTAATAGGATACACAACGCCACAAATTGCACTAACGGATGCCACCAGAAAAAAACCAATGAGAACAATGCAAAAGCTATGAATGCAATCTTATGCGGGCTTTCAGAAAATGAGTTTGTTAAGGTTATGCATTGTGAATCTGCAAAAGAGATTTGGGATAAACTCAACACTATTTATGAAGGTGATAGTAAGGTTAGAAAAGCAAAACTCCAAACCCACCGGAGGCAGTTTGAAAGTTTAAAAATGAAGAATGATGAAAACATCGTTGGGTATCTTCTTCGTGTCGATGAGATTGTTAATGTCATTCGAGGACTCGGAGAAAAAATTGAAGAATCTGTGATCGTTCAGAAATACCTGAGATCCCTACCATTAAGATTTGATGCGAAGGTCTCCGCCATTGAAGAAATGAAGGATTTAGACATGATGAAAATGGACGAGCTCCATGGAATTCTTACAGCCTACGAAATGAGAACCGAATCTGAGAGACAGTCGAAGGAAGCATCATTCAAGGTCTCGAAGAAAGAGAAGATCAAAGAATCAGAAAATGAAAATTCAAGTAGTGAAGAAGATGAAAATGAAGCTCTATTCATTCGGAAGCTAAAGAAAGGATCGGGCAAATATAAAGGAAAGTTACCATTTAAATGCTTTAATTGTGGTAAAATTGGTCATTTTGCAACCAAATGTCCAAATAAAGGAAATAGCGATGATGAGAGAAACAAATCAAAGTACAAAAAAAGATTCAAGCTGAGCAAAGACAAACAAAGATTTGAGAAAGAAAAGAACAGCCTATACTCCAAGAGGTATAGCAGCTCGTCCGAAGAAAACAAAGAAAGTGATGTTGAGAGTGATAATGAAGAGATTTTGTTCATGGCTACAGAAGAAAATGCCACCACCAACAAAGATAATTTGGAGGAAGACGAAGACATGGAAGAAAAAGGTGAAGTGAACCTTAAAGAAGAACTTATTTGCGCGTTGGAAGAAATAAAAGCATTTAAAAAGAAGAATCAGAAACTAAAGTTACAACTCCGAAAATATGAAGAAGAGAATCGAGACTTCAAAACGAAAACATCACAAGTCTTTGAGAAATCAAACAAGGTAATTGCTGATCTAAAAGTCCAAATCGAAGAAGCAAAGAAAACTGAGGAAAATCTAACGGATCAGCTAAAGAAGAAAGGAGAAAACTGTGAAAGGTATGAATTTGAGATAGATGTTTTAAAAAGGGATCTAGAAAAGGCGAATTCTAAAATAGCAAGTGAATTGAAATCTGAGAAAAGCACTCAAGTTTTGAATAAGATTCTAGAGAGTCAAAGATCACCATCTAACAAGTGAGGCATTGGATATGAGAAGGAAAAAGAGAAAGCTAAGAGCTATGCTGAAACTCTTAAGGAACCAGTGAAAAAGGAGATCAAAAAGGAAGAAGCCCAGAATACAGAAGACCTTTTGCTCCAAGATATGCAAATATAACCAGATTTGGTAATTATTTTGATGGATATTGTTATTATTGCAATCTTTTTGGTCATAAGAAATTAGATTGTAGAAAAAAAGCCAAGGATATTGAAGTCAGGTGCAGAAACAAAAGAACCTATGGAGCTTCGAACAGAAACTACAATTCGTTTGCTCCCTTATCAAACTTTGATGAAGCTATAGTTTGTTACAAGTGCAACAACTATGGACATATAGCACGTTATTGTAGAAGTGTTTTTGAATCTGAAAGACAAGATCAAAAGTTCAAAGCTCCAGTGATAAATAAAAGAGAACCATCAAAGATTTGGAGGAAGCAAGAAGAATCCATGATTGTTCAAACAGCATTCCATGCTAGAGATGAAGGACAACAATGGTTCACTGATAGTGGATGTTCGAGACACATGACGGGAGATAAAAGCAAATTCATCTCGTTAAAAAGGGTCAATGAAAGCAAGGTGAAGTTCGAAGACAACACTACAGCCAAAATAATAGGAAAATGTACACTTAGTCTCGATAATGGAAAAACTAAAACAGAAAATGTGTTATGTGTGGAAGGTTAGAGCATAATCTTCTAAGTGTTAGCCAAATGTGTGATCAAGAACACACACTCAAGTTCTTTTCTGAAGGTTGTGAGATCAGAAAACGAGACACAGGAGAACTAATTGCAGATGCTCATAGAACCACAAACAACCTATACATGCTTGGAGAAATGAGAGGAGAGAAATATTCTCTTAGTCAAGTTGAAGAGAGTTGGCTATGGCATAGAAGGTTAGGGCACATAAATTTTGATAATCTTGTGAAAATCAGCAACAAACACGCTGTGCGAGATATGCCCAAAATAACGAAACCTTCAAGCACTCTATGCAAGCAATGCCAACATGGGAAGCAAACTAGAACAAGATTCAGAACGAAAGAATATTCGACCACCAAACCACTAGAGCTAATTCATACGGATCTTTGTGGTCCTACCAGAACTAAAAATATGCAAGGTGAGAGCTACTTTATGTTGTTCATTGATGATTATACTACAATGACGTGGGTAGCCTTTTTAAAAGAAAAATCAGAAGCATTTGAAAAGTTTAAAGCTTTCAAGGCATTAATAGAAAATGAAAAAGAGCTGAAAATAAAATGCCTAACGTCAGATCGAGGAGGTGAGTTTATTTCAAATGAATTCATTGAGTTTTGCGAAGATCATGGAATTAAGAGACAATACTCAGCTGCAAGGACTCCACAAAAAAATAGAGTGGTGGAAAGGAAAAATCGAACCGTTCAAGAAATGGCTAGAACTATGTTGAATGAATCTAAGCTATCAAATAAATTCTGGAGAGAAGCAATTAATACAACAGTATATATCTTGAATAGAGGGCAAATCAGAGTTAATATTGACAAAACTCCTTACGAATTGTGGAAAGAAAGACTAACTTCGATCAAACATTTCAGAGTGTTTGGAAGTAAATGTTTTATCAACAAAAATGAAGAAAACTTGGGCAAATTTGATTCAAGCGCTGACGAAGGAATTTTTCTTGGCTACTCCATCAAAAGCAAAGCCTATAGATGTTATAACAAAAGGCTACAAACTATCATAGAAAGTGCTAGTGTTAGAATAGATGAGATCATGAATCAAAAGGCAAAAGAACCTTCAGAAGAGCCTCTAGAAATACCCAATCTTGTAAAAGGGGAGGAAGAAAATGTAGAAAAATTGAGTGAATCTGAAAGGCAGGATACCAAAGCACCATCTCGCTTTGTTCAGAAGAATCATGTTGAAAGTCAGATCATTGGCAAATTGATGCTGGGTTGCAAACCAGAAGAAATATTGTAAGTATCCTTGAGCATGTAAATTTATTTGTTATCCAAGGTAGAGCCTAAGAATTTTTCTGAAACTAGTCATGATAAACATTGGGTAAAAGCAATGGAAGAAGAGTTAGATTAAATTGAGAAGAATGAGACTTGGGAACTTTTGTCCAGGCCAATGGATCAGAATGTGATTGGCACTAAGTGGGTTTTTCGAAACAAATTGAATGAAAATGGCCAAGTCACTCGAAACAAAGCAAAGTTGGTATGTAAAAAGTATGCTCAAGTAGAAGGTGTAGATTTCGAAGAGACTTTTGCTCATGTTGCTAGATTAGAAGCAATTCGAATATTTCTTGCATTTTCAACATTCAAAAATTTCAAAGTTTATCAAATGGATGTTAAATCAGCATTTCTAAATGGCAATCTCGAAGAAGAAGTTTACATAGAACACCCAGAAGAATTCCTCTTATCAGAAAACAAGGATTATGTGTGTAAGTTGAAGAAGGCTTTGTACGGATTGAAACAAGCTCCTAGAGCATGGTATGCTAGGCTTGATAAATACCTACAAGACCAAGGATTCAAGAGAGGATATGCTGATAGTAATCTTTACATCAAAACTGAAGGAGATCACCAATTAATTATCGTGGTGTATGTAGATGATATAATCTTTGGAGGAGACAATGAAGAGATGTCTAAAATATTTGTCAAAGATATGCAAAAGGAATTTGAGCTGTCCATGTTAGGTGAGTTGTCATTTTTCCTTGGTTTACAAATCTCTCAATCTAACAAAGGAATATTCATATCCCAAAGCATGTAAAGGAGATGTTGAAGAAATTCCATATGGAGTGTGCCCATGTTAACACACCTATGACTACAGGTACGAAATTGAGCAAAGATGATGAATCTCCGAATATTGATCAAACTCTTTACAGATCAATGATTGGGAGTTTACTATATGTGACGGCATCTAGACCAGATATCATGCAAGCAATAGGTATGGTTGCACGATTTCAAGCAGCTCCAAAAGAAACACATGTGCAAGCCGTAAAACATATATTTAGATATTTAAAGAGAACCTTGGATTATGGGTTGTGGTACCCAAGACGTAAAGACTTCACATTGGTAGCGTACGCGGATTCAGATTGGGCAGGGTGTATAGATGATAGAAAAAGTACAAGTGGAGGAGCATTCTTTCTTGGAGATAGCCTAGTATCATGGTTGAATAAGAAGCAAAATTCTATATCTCTATCCACAACAGAAGCAGAGTACATAGCGGCAGTGCTATGTTGTACACAAGTTCTATGGATGAAACAAACCTTGAAAGATATTAAAGTAGAGTATAATCATCCAATCTCCATATTCTGTGATAATACTAGTGCGATAAGTATTTCGAAGAATCCAATTATACATTCCAGAACTAAGCATATCCCTATACAGTATCATTTCTTGAGAGAACAAAGGGCAAAACAAGTAAAATTGGAATATGTTCCCACATCCAAATAGATGGCAGATATCTTCACTAAGCCACTTCCAAAGGAAACATTTGAGTACCTACGACAGAAATTGGGAGTAATGTATTTTGCTTCTTGCCACTGAAAGGAAGCATCAGCTAAGGGGGAGCTAAGTACTAGCTCTTGGATAGACCCTTTGCCATTGATGTCAAAGGGGGAGAAGTACAGAAAGAGGATGTCACAGAAAGGGGGAGCTACAACAAAGGATTCAGATAGGAGAGACAATGCAGCAAGGGGGAGCAGTTTTAGTATGTGGTTGCCATCAATGACAAAGGGGGAGATTGTTGGAATATTGTCATTGATGTCAAATGAAATTGTTGCCCGAAGTGAACGGAATTGTCGATGGAAGTGAACGGAATTGTCGATGGAAATGTTGACAGAATTGTCAACCTTGGCCGACCTATTGGGAGGAGTTGTGACCATTCGAAAGGACCTTTTCACTTGAAGAGTCACAACCTTAATTTATGGCTTTTCGTGGGTTATAAATAAGTGCATAATGAATGGCAAAAGAGTAGATTCGAAAGTGGAAGATATATAAAAGAAGAGAAGAATTTTTGAAGGCAAATTTTTGTGAAAATATTAAAAAGAAAAAATCAGCAAAAATAAGGAAGAGTATAGTAGCAAAAACACTCAAGTGTAGATCAAATCTAAAGGAGATAAAGCAAGTGTTCTATCATCCGTTGTTTTGACAACAAATTTGAGATAGAAGAGTGATTTTTTCTGAGAAGGTTGGTGCCTTCGTTTTGAAGAAATTGGTGTCTCTTGCTGAGTTGGTGCTCGGTGAAAGGGGTTGGTGATCCTATAGGTTGGTGCCTACAAAATTGTTTTTGGGGTTGGTGCTCCAGTAGGTTGGTGCCTACATATGTTTATATTAAGAGAATTTCTCCGTGGTTTTCTCTTGATAGGGTTTCCACGCAAATCTGTCTATTTGCATTGTGTGGTTTTGCATTGTATTCTTTGATTGCTTTGAATATATTAATTGTGAAGTAATTTGAGGTTTTGGATTTAAGATTAATAGTCGAAAGCGAAAAAATATCTTATACTGATTCACCCCCCCTCTCAATATAAGCGTATGCTTAACAAGTGCAAACTGCAGAGCACTGAACTCTGGCCTTTTAGGGGAAGAGCCACAAATTTTTCAGATGTACATGGCAGCTTAGAACCAACAAATATCACTGAAATTATGCTTGAAACACTACCAAAACTGTCATATTGGAATGTAGTTTGGCTCGTGATTATATGAAGTTGACCAAAAAACGAGTGAACCAAGATACAGTGACAGAAGGAAAAATTCTGTTAGCTCCATTCCCCTTGAAATCGTCATTTCACCCATTTTGGCACTTTCAGGAAGTCGAAATAACTGAAGGAATGTAATACATGGAGCTCACATCAAACATTAATTAAGAACACTGACCATGTTAAACATGATAAACCAACAGAATTCCCAAGCGTTTGATTGGTATAGCAGCTGACCATATAACAGATTGAAGTAATAATCTGTCATTATTTTAAAAGGGCTTCAAAGATCTTTAGGAACAGTTGATTTGCACCTTAATTGAGACTTAAGAGCAAAGACAACACAGATTTTAGTATAAGATATTGATTTGCCATTTCCATTGGCTCAAATTTGACATTGGGGTATAGATCGCAGCATTAGCAGGAATACACATTGCAGGTGGCACCGGAAGTCAAAAAAGGGGGTCTAAAAAGAGAGAGAAGCAGAAGAAATTCATGAAAGCATATTTACAAAGTGTGGACAAGAAATCAAGGAATTAAACAGTGCCATCAAAATATCAATACAAAAAAAGTGAGAATAATGAGAAAGAAAGAAAATATATTAATGTCCACGAATAACCAGAACAGGCCAATAGGACTCACTAAGCATAGTTACCAATTTCGGAAATCTGGATGCGTTCGGGAGGCCAAAAAAATGCGGAAATGCGGAATTCTTGAAAAGGTTCGGAAAAATCCGGAAAAAAATCCGGTTTGGAAAAAAATATATGTGTGTGTGTGTGTGTGTGTGTGTGTGTGTGTGTGTAAAATATTTTAATCTAGTAAGGAATGAAACATTGAACATTAATTTAACAGTTGCAAAATTGAGAAATGCATAAGTTTCAAACTTGAATTACATTAAAAGATAGTAAAATGTCCATAGTTTAGAGCCTAAGCTCAAAATTGATACAAAACTTAAGTTTCAAACATTTTCAACATCAAACCCTGCTTCAAAATCAAAACTAGCACTAGCACTAGCACCAGCACCATCAACAAATCCTGTAACAAGATCATCAACATTATCAATATTTTCTTCAACACCTTCAAAGGATGGTTCTACTTCTCCAAGATGAAGATTGTCATCTTCTTTTGCAAGATTGTGCTCAAGCAATCTTAAATTGCTATGAACAAACACAAGATTTGAGAGCTTTTTGGCTCCTAGTCGGTTTCTTTTGTTAGTATGGATCAAATCATGCGTGCTCCAATGTCTTTCGCATGCAGAAGCACTGGCACACTGACTGTGGACACACACGGAAAGCTTTTGTAACTCTGGAGTAGAAGAACCATACGTTTGCCACCATAAATGGGGATCCATACTAGCAATGTCTTCTTGTGCTTCCTTGAGGGAAAACAAGCCTTCTTGGTTCTTGAATGTAGTCAGCTACCTTCTCACCTTAGCCTTCTCATTTTCATCTCGAACCAACCTGTCTATTGTTACCAATACACCATTCTTTACCTCCTCATCTGCATCATGATCCACCTCTATCAACTTTGGATTCAAATAACAACCTGCTGCATGTATAGGTCGATGTAACATATTCCATCGGATGTCTACAATGTCCCAAATACGTTGAACTTCATCAACTTCATCTGCCAATACTTTTTTGATCTGTTCTTTTGCTTGCTCCATGCCCTCATACACAACTAATACAAGGTTTCATGCCATCAGCTAATCTCAACAATTGGACTAGTGGCTCAAAAACCTTTAGTGTCTTTTCGGCACCCTCCCAAAATGAACTACCCAAGATGATTCTCTCAATGTCCTTTGCAACGCTTTCCTTAGAAAGCTTAGATTGTGCCCATTCTTCACTAACTACAACTCTTCTCAATGATGTCCTCTCCTCCACCTCCCTTTGCAAAGTGATAAAATTAGATGCAAATCTTGTTTCAGCTGGAGAGAGAAGTTCACGCTTTGCAAATGAGTGATACAAGCTCAAAGTCAAGCGGTGATTAAGTATGAACTTTGAAATTTGTTTTCCTTCTCTGACAACATTATTTACCCACTCCAACTTTGCAAGATCTTCAAGCAAAAGATCTAAAACATGAGTTGCACATGGAGTCCAAAACAAATTACGAAACCTGTTCATTAGAAGATCCCCTGCTGCTTTACAATTTGCTGCATTATCTGTAATAACTTGGACAACATTTTCCTCTCCAATCTCCAGAATAGCAGATTCAATGCATTTGAAAATAAAATCTGTAGTCTTCACATCATTGCTTGTATCAACTGATTTGATAAACATAGAACTTTTAGGGCATTGAGTCAATATATTAAGGAGGGGTCTTCGCTTTGTGTCAGACCACCCATCACTTATTATAGTCCAACCTGATTTTTTCCATTGCTTTTTCATTTTATCTAATTCACTAGATATAGATGTCACCTCCTCTTCCAGCAGAACAGTTCTCAGATTTTCAAAAGATGGCATTGTGTACCCTTTCCCAAAATTGGCGATCCCTTCTACCATTGTTTTTGTATGTGGATTTTGAACAACATTGAAGGGGATCGCATTTGCATAAAAAAACCGGGCCACCAATCTATCTACCTCATGTTTTTGCTGCGGTTTCCACATATCTTTCAAAGAAGGTTGGGATTGGGACATTTGATGTGCACTTTCGCTAGCTTGGGTAGATGTTGGAGAATGCGTTGAGCTAGAAAATGAGCCAAATTGTGTCAGACTACGTTGAATTTTGGCCTTCTTTGAAGATTCAGACACTGATGCAATTGTCTTTGTTTCATATTTGTTTTTGATTTGACTTACAAACGCTGCATACATGGAGTTATGCGACGTTATTGGACAAATCTTCACATCTGGGCCTCCAATATAATGGTTTCGAACCCTTGTTGTAGTCCCTGTGATATTCGAGCCACAAAGCGTGCATTGCATGTTTCTGGGATTCGCATCTCGCTGAACAATATATTTCTTTTCGAGCGGTTGGCTTGCCATGATGATAGCTTACCCTACAGAAGTTTTATAAACATTTTTTATTACACATTTAAAAAACTATAAATTTTTTATTTTTTATTTTAAATTTAACTAAATGACGTAAATAAAATAAAATTATATAACTATAAAAAAAAAAAAAAAAATTAAAACATATCAAAATAATATTAAATTTAATTTTAAATGACATAACTTTAAAAAATAAAATATATCAAAAAAATATTATTTCTAATATATCAAAAAGAATAAAATCTAAATGTATTTTGATTTTATTTCTAATAGTAATGTTTATTTTAAATATTTAGATTTTCTATATTTCTAATTATAAATTTTATTTTAATTTTACACATAATTTTTTTAAATCAAAAAAAATTTAATTGTTAATAAATTTAATTTAAATTAATAATTATAATATTTATTTTAAATATTTTTATTTTTTATATTTGTTTTTATATATATAAATTTATTTTTAATGTTTTTTATATATTTTTTTAAATATAATATTTATTTTATATTTAAGTAAATGTATTATTAAATATTTGATATTATATTTATATTTATTTTTTTAATAGAATTTATTTTATTTTCTATTTATATTTGTTAAGGTAAAATTATTTTATATTTAAATCGTAATTTATTTTTTATAATATTTGTTTTAAATATTTTTCATTTTTTAATATTTTTTATCAAATTTAAATTTTATTATATATTTGTTATTTTTTTAAATGCTAATTTTATTAACATATATATATATATATATATATATATTTGTTTATATAATAAATTATATTTAAATTACAATGTTATATTATTAATAAAATTTAAATATAATGTTAAAACTTAAAACTTAAATTATTTACGAAATATAAAATTAATTTTATAAATGTTAATTTTATTAATAAATATTACTTTATTAATTTTATAAATTTTAACAACATATAATAATAAAATTAATTTTATAAATGTTAATTTTATTAATAAATATTAATAAATAAATATTACTAAATTTTTAAATCAAAAAAATTTAAATTGTTAATAAAAATTAATTTAAATTAATAATTATAATATTTATTTTAAATATTTTTATTTTTTATATTTGTTTTTATATATATAAATTTATTTTAAATATTTTTAATTTTTTTTTATATTTGTTTTTAAATATAAAATTTATTTTATATTTAAGTAAATGTATTATTAAATATTTGATATTATATTTATATTTATTTTTTTAATAGAATTTATTTTATTTTCTATTTATATTTGTTAAGGGAAAATTATTTTATATTTAAATCGTAATTTGTTTTTTATAATATTTGTTTTAAATATTTTTCATTTTTTAATATTTTTTATCAAATTTAAATTTTATTATATATTTGTTATTTTTTTTAATGTTAATTTTATTAACATATATATTTGTTTATATAATAAATTATATTTAAATTACAATGTTATATTATTAATAAAATTTAAATATAATGTTAAAACTTAAAACTTAAATTATTTACGAAATATAAAATTAATTTTATAAATGTTAATTTTATTAATAAATATTACTTTATTAATTTTAACAACATATAAAATTGATTTTATAAATGTTAATTTTATTAATAAATATTACTAAATAAATATTAATAAATAAATATTACTAAATAAATAAATATTACGAAATAAATAAATAAATATTAATAAAAATAAAAAAACCCTACCTGTTGTTGCGTCCGTCCGGCGTGGAGTCTCGGATGCTATCAGGGCGGTTGCTTGCGTAGTGCGTCTGTCCGCCGTCGACTCTCGAAGGTGATCCGGGTTGTTGCTTGCGTGCAAGACTCCAAGCTCGAGCCTCAAACAATGGCCGACCGTGCCTTCCAAGCGCCGACCGTGCCTTCCAAGCGCCGACCGTGCCTTCAAACTCAAAACAGTCGCCTCGCAGTCGCATTACACTCGCAGTCCTTACAGTTTACACTCTCAGTTGTTACAGCAGTTGCCGGGAAATTAGTATTTACCATCAGATTTGCCTAATGGCTGATGCTTTACTTCTGCGCACTCGCGGCGCATAAATAACGATTTTTAGGGTTCCCGCGCATAAACGACCATCCATTTTTAGGGTTTCCCGTTTCCGCGTTCGCGCTTTTTAGGGTTTTGTGTTTTTTTAATGTTAAAAATATTTAATAATAAAAAATAGTCCGAAGACTCCGAACCCGCATGTATTAATCCGCGAGCCGAAAAAAATGCGGATTTTTCGCATTTGGCCCAGATGCGGCCGAACCTGGTAACTATGTCGCTAAGTACAACCAGTTATAAAAGAATACTAGGGTTAAAAACTCTAGGTTATGAAAAGTAGCTAAACAAAAATTACAAACGAAAGGTAAACAAAGCAAAAGGGTTAAACACCAAGCCATACAACATCGTGCAAGGATAAATAGCCCTACAAGGGAAGGACCCCTCAAAGAAACATGGCGCTGATGAAGATCAAGCAAGAGACCATGAAAGGAGACCAACATTGTCACATGTTTGCAGTAAGGCTTGAACTAGAAGAACCAACAGCTTCATCTTCTATTACCAGGAAGGGCTCAAAAAAAATCTCAACACTCTCATGGGGGAATGTCCAAGACTCAGTGGGGCAAGATGGACAATCCTAGGTGGAATCCAAGAACTCACCCTTGAGCCTCTCCTAACATCCAAGGTCAATGAATCTTTGGTAGCAGAGAAAACATTAGTGAGTGTCTATTTCTGTAACCCAAGTTGTCTGAAAGAAGACCCTCAATGCCAAAGCAAAGTAAATCCACTTTGCTTGGAATAAGACAAGGGCGTTTGCAGCACTATAATACTAATACACAAACAAAAACGCTGCCTCACTTATGTATCGCCCTTTAGGCATTAATCGGTTGGATAGCACTTAATGACTCAAATGTGTGTTGTGGGCTAAAATAAAAATCAACATGATAGAGAGGTCCACCATAAAAATCTGCCTCTAAGAATAACATCCTCACAAAGAAAAAAGGGCAAGGCACCTCTAATCAAAGTACTAAAAGATGGTTAATAAAGAACTGCTTGAGTCTCTTTATTGGAAGTTCTCTACCCCGAATCTCATGGTATATAGGACACCTAAAAATAAAGTAGCTCTCGGTCTCAACAACCCAGACGGGAGAGAGATGGCATATCCTATCACTTAGCAAGATATGGTGGTCGGTCTCAACGCGTTATTGGTGGAAGCACATCCTAATCTAGCTAAGGGGACTTCTTAAGCCATGTGACCAATGATGCTAAAGGTAATTAGGTTGAATGATGATGTCATCCATAATCCATAAGAAATGTTCAACATAGAAAGCCAACTTGGGGCTGAGTGACTGTGGAGAAGTCCTAGTGACCTTAATGTATCACTGATAAACATTCTCACTAACAACTCTATTGATGACCTCCTTCGAGGGAAAAAGGTAAGGAGGGGCATCTAATGAGTACCTAAATGGAAAAAGTTGATCAATAGAAATATTGATAGATTGAAGAAAAAGAATGATCTCAGAAAACCAACAATGTTGATGACTAGTGGAACCCAAAGATGCAATCCTCTCTGAAAAACAAAGTGACAGATATGGGAAATCTCTCACAGCCTTAAGCTACAACACCCAAGGATCTGAGTCTCTTGATATAGAAAATGAGCAAGAAGATACATTCAACACAAAGGGGTTTGGCAGCAAACTCTACTTCGATGATGCACCGAGAAATTGCTCGTTTGAAACAAACAATACACTGAAGTTTGAGAGACTAAACCCTCTCTATACAAGCCCAGTGACAAAAACCCAAACTAGGGCCCCAAACCTCAGACCCATAGGGAACTATAAGCTTAAAAATTACATTGACGAAGTGCATCTTTAAAGGTATATCCTGGACATGTATCTAAAAAGACTAGCACTCCAAGACTGAATGTGAGGCATATCCCTTACAAATATGCGTCTGACAGGAAAGCTTCTGATTGAAAGGGTGCAGTGAACCCAACTTCCAAATAAGTATAAGCCTTAGTTTTATTAAGGTTCACCATAGGTTGGTGAAGCTCACAAAAAAGATCAAGGGAATCAATCTTCTCTCTGTAAACCGCCTGCAGAGTGAGAGAGGACATCATCAACAAAGAGTAGTATAGCAATCAGAACATGATAACATACAACCATCGACCACATGAGAATGTTGTCAAAGAAAGTCCTCACGCTAATCAATGTAAATACTGAAAATAGTTGACAAGAGAGGAAAACCAGGCTTGATTCCGATGGCATTCTTAACAACGTCAAAGAAGCCACGAGAAGTCTGGAATCATCCAACAAATGTATCATGGATCCTTGTGATGGTAGTGTTAAAAGAATTCAAAATACTGATATCACACAGCTTCAGAAAAAAGCATCTGTCGCATAACAGAATCAAAGGCCTTACTAAAGTCTACAAAGCAACAAAAACAAATGGAAGACCACTAGCAAGCCTCCTCAATAATACTCTGAAGTGTAAAAATACGTTCATTTGTTTAGAAGTCTCTCCTAAAGTCATCATGCTCCTTCATTCTATGATTGCCTGAAGTGTGGTAAATGTATGTGCAATGATGCAATCATGACAGTCCCATAATTATTCATGTTTGAAGTTTGAACTATTTATGGACTTTTGGATGGGATGTGTTATGCATTTAAATAGCTCTGCGATACAGATGGAAAGTGAAACTGGGCCATACTTGAGGAACCTACCTAAAGTCCCTTGCAAGTTGATTCTATGCTGCAAATAAGCTTCTAAAAAAATTAAATAGTTGAATTAAAAAAACAAGCAGATGCATTTAAGAAGGAATGATCCCAACACCAGGCTAAACAAATTATGGCAGAATAAGACAACTCAATAAATTAATAAACGATTGCCCAAATTTCAATAAAGACATAATAGACTAATGTACAAACCATAGTAGCAAAGCATGCGATTAATCACATTTAATCACTATGCTTGGCCCAAAATGTTTTTTTCAACCCGGTTTTTTGGTGCTTTTTTCAACAAATTAATCTCCAAAGCCTTCTACGATGCAGTGATTTGAAATGTTGTCTACAGTTTTAAAAAAAATTAAATACACCCAAAACTTTGAAAAACCTAAACCTAACCCTAACCCTCCTTTATGGTAGGTGTTATATTTGATGTTTATTTGAACTTATTTAATATTTTTAGCCGTGATATATGGTGGAAATATTTCTCATTATAACTCTCTAATAATCTACCCTTGGATCAATACCTTGTGGGCCAAACATAGGCAAAGAAAACATTTGTGCCTTCTTTAGCCCTCACACTACACATGGAGCACAAACCATGCTTGAGAGTAGATGTTAGAAAAAAATTGTTCACGAGCAAGCAAAGAAGACAATCTCCAACATTTGGTACTACTCTAGCTTGTTTAATGTGGTCAAATCTCCATACTAGAAAAGTATGGTAGATGCAATTGCAGTTTCAGGTTTTGGGTTCACTGCCCCGTTATACAAGGCTTTGCAAAATGATTTGTTAAAAGATGTAAGCGATGTTCTCGCAAACATCACAAAAAATAGCAAAAATTAAGATGCACTATCATGTCAGATGGATGGACAGATGGAGCCGCACACTCATCAACTTCCTTGTGTCATGTGACATTGGCACAATTTTTCTTAAGAGTGTCAATACATCTGAGATGATAAAATTGATTGAGACGCTCTTTCATCTATTTTATGAGATTGTGATTGAGTTGGGGCCACAAAATGTGGTCCAATTCATTACAGATAATGTTGTTGCTTGTGTAGCTACTGAGAGGCTTCATGTGGACAAATATGGAACTATGTTTTGGATTCCATGTGTGGCACATTGTCTGAATTTGACCTTAGATGATATAGGCAAAATTTCATGGGTGAAATAGGTTTTGCAAAAGGCCCACACAATCACCAAGTTCATAAACAATCACACAAAGGCCCTCAATAAAATGCACACATTCATAGATGGTAAAGAACTTCTTCGGCCAAGGGTGACAAGGTTTACAACCCACTTCCTTGCGTTGTAAACTCTTTGCCAACAACAAATGAATTTAATATGAATGCTTATTTTAACTGCGTGGGTGGAATCTTCCTTTGTGAAACATATGGAGGGCAAAATGGTGGCTGACTATGTTTTCTCACCGTCTTTTTGGGAAGAGGCAGAGAAAATTGTGTTATCCTTTGAGCCTCTAGTTCAAGTTTTGAGACTCGTTGATTGGGATGAATCCCAATGGATTAACCATATGAGACAATTGATAGAGCCAAAGACACTATTAGGAGCAGATTGGAAAATAATAGAGCCAAGTACATGTCGTTATAGGAGATAGTCGATAAAATATGGGATCGACAAATGCATTCTCTCCTCCATATAGTTGGATATTTCTTGAATTCAACATTGTTTTTTGGCAGCTCATTTCATGATGTAGAGATCACAGAGGTCCTATTTAAGTGCATGAAAAGAATGTTTCTTAGAGATATTTTGAGGCGACCATGGGAGAGTTTCCAATATACAAGTATGCAAAGGGTTCATTTTCTAGAAAGACAACCATCACAAGAAAGAAGACCTTCAAACTAAGTAGATAATTTTTCTACATATGTATAGTGAAAGTGTTAAATTTGACTGAATTATATATGTTACAATGTTGACAAAATTTGTTCTTGCAACACAATGGTGGGATTTCTTTGGCAAAGAAACCAAAAACCTTCAATGGATGGCAATGCACATTTTGAGCCAACCATGTAGTTCATTTGCTTGAGAGCATAGTTGGAGTGTATTCAACATATACATTCCAAAAAATACAATCAACTTACTCGAGCAAATGAATAATTTGGTGTTTGTCCACTACAATCTTTCTTTGAAGATGAAGAAAGCTCAAAGTTAAGAAATGTGGCATTTCTAATTCTCAATTCATATGGAAAGTTGATTTATATTCTTGAAAAAAATTATTCGCGAAAGTCACTAACATATGCAATTTATTTGATAATGTTAGGTACTATTGAGGAAGATCAATGGATTGACCTTAACGAAATCAATCCAAAATCTGAATGGCTTGAAAATAATGATGAGCCTATTTCTGATGAAATTGACTTCGACTTTTTGGAGAATGCTAGGTACGACACCAAGGTTGTCTCTTAAATCAAGAGAGGCTCTAACCTTGAAGCTTCAACATCTAGACCTGTTGACCCTTTAGTCTACGTCGTTGCCATTGGCTCCGTCCCCTTTTTATCCCTTTGTAAACAACAATAGTATGCATTTTGAAATGCAAATGTAATGAAATTTGAATAGTATGAAAATTAATGAAAGAAAACAGTGGATTGATTTTGATGGCATACAATCTCATTTATCTTCCTCTTATAATTTATATCTATTCTCTATGCAAATGAAATGCTCAATATGTATCTATATGCAATGGAAATGCCTTTAAATTTATATAAAAATAATAATTTTTTTCTTTTTTACAGATTTTTTTGGTGGTTTTATGTTTTTCTTATTTTTTTCCAATTAATCATGATTTTTTTTTAAAAACTTACACTTTTGAAAAAATGATTTTTTCCCCAACCGATTTATGCTACCATGGTACAAACAACTAGATGAATTAAAAGAACAAGCGGGTGCATTAAAAATGCAATGAGCCCAACAACAGGTTGAACACATCAATGGGGGAATAAGATAGCTCAATAAATTAATGAATGAATGCCCATATTTCAATATATAGTAATGCAAAACAATAACACCATATAATACATGATCCAACTAGGACATTTGGAGGCATGAAAAACAATTCCCAATTCCAATCCAATCATACTAGGGAAAACCCTATTTCAAATATTAGTGAATTTGGAATAGAAGGAAATAAATAAATTATATTAATGTCCACAAATGACCAAAGTAGGTCAATGGGACTCGAAAGTACAACAAATTAGTAATTACAATAACAAGGAGTGTTATAAAGATCTCCAAGAATGAGTAGCTAACATTAAAACAAGGAAAAAGCATAACTAAAGGGGGATAGCCCCAATTGGGTAAACTGTAGACAAGTAAAAAAAACTGAATCCATATGATCTAAAAAATAAATACAATTTGAATTAGCCATGTTAAAGGAAGATCCCTCAAATGAAATATGATAAGGGATCCGATGGATATTGCAGTTTGAGATTAAGTCTAGCTCTAGTCTATATCAAAGTCCGAAGCAAAAGAAGGAACAACACATTTAGCACCCCTCACGACAAAAGGGTCAGCATAGGATCTAATGATGTCCATAGGAAAATGTCCTCAACTAAGAGGACTTTGACTAAATGATATTGCGGAAGCAAGGCACTCCCTATAGAACCTCTCCTAACATCCATGGCTGGCAATCCTCCAAAAATAGAAAGAAAGAAATTATAGTAATGTCCACAAATGATCAAATTAGGTTAATGGGACTCAATAAGTACATACAATTATAATAAGGGGGAGCCCAAAAAGTCCACCAAAATCAAACTACACACTAAGATTTAACTAGAGTTAAAATATCAATCGACTAAGGGTGAACTGCAAAAGGTACCCATACATATGCTAGGAGACATTGCCACATGAATTACAAATAGAATAAATAGTACAAATACTAGAAATGTTACAAATATTACAACTAGCCATGTGAAAGAAACTCCCATCTCCACAAACTTCAATCAAGAAGAATTTGCAAATAGGGACCAAAAGGGGTGATGTCCACTGTTAACATTAGTATTGGAGTGCAGAAAAGGACTGGCACTTTCATCAATCACTGTGAAGGAGCCAATACAAGACCTATTAATGTTGATAGGTGAGTGGCCTAGGCTAAGAAATCTTTTTTGGACAACCATAGGAGGGAGCACAACCCATCTCTCAAAAAGGTACCCATATATATGCTAGGAGACATAACCACATGAATTACAAGAAGGAATAAATAGTATGAATACTACTAATGTTACAAATATTACAACTAGCCATGTGAAAGAAACTCCCATCTCCACAAACTTCAATCAAGAAGAATTTGCAAATAGGGACCTCGGTGGGGGATGTCCACTGTTAACATTAGTATTAGAGTGCAGAAAAGTTGGACTAACACTTTCATCAATCAATGTGAAGGAGCCAATACAAAACCTAATAATGTTGATAGGCGAGTGGCCTAGGCTAAGAAATCTTTTTGGACAACCGTAGGAGGGAGCACAACCCATCTCTCAGAAATTTCCCTAGTACCCAAGGTTGACGATCCACTAGAAGCACAAAGAAAATTATGTCTGCCTAGGTCGCTTATACTGTGGGTGAAATAGCGTGGTTGGTTTTCTCTACTTCTCTAAAGATGTAGAGAGAAAGCAAGCTATGTGTCAAACCCCATATAAAGAAAACAAAAACAGATTGATAATAGCTTTTGGGCAAGTAAGAGAAACAACGGACAAAAGAAAAAATATATATTGTATTGAACTCAAAAAGCCCAAAACATACGCAATTTCACATGGTTCAAAAGGATCAAAATACCCCCACAACATATAATTATATTGGGAATGACTTCTATATTAAAGTCAAACAACTATTAAACTAGAAGAATAGGTGCATGATAAAGTCAGTAATAACTAGGATTCTTAAATATTATGTGAAATGGGGATTTATGGTAACACGAGGAAACCAAGAAGAGCAATGGTCTTCTTGGCGTCGACATGCACAGTAAAAGTTGTATCACCCCACGCATTTTCACCGACTTACGCTGCACATCTCAAGCGATCCAGAAAGATTGAGCTGACATAATGGACAAATATGGTAAAGACAACCACATTTAAGGAACTTGCACCCTACGTCTCTGATTGGAGTGCTGGGGTTTCGAACAAAATTATCTCAGTAGCAGGGGGATAGCCGAAGGCGGAGAGCTTCGAAAGTGGAACGACGAGTAAGCTGGGCAGTAATGCCAAAGTGAAGCATTGGGTGAAACTGCAGGCGTGGAAGTCGGGAAAGAGGCACCGAAAGGAAGGAGGAAATAAAATCCGAGTTTTCTAGTGGCCTTTCCTATGTAGTGTTCAGTCGACGGTTGAGGATGGTGCGGCTCTTAGCGTTGCATATGTTCACACCAATGCTCTAAATAGCAAAGATGTTGTCATTGATTTTTTTAAGGTTAAGGTCCTTGGGTCGGGGAGTGTCCGCCAAATATTTGACAAAATGAAATGTTGCAAAATGTTTGACAAAATTCTAGCAGTTAGCATTTTAACAAGGCTGAGAGCTTTTTGTCTTCATATTGCAGGGGAGGGAAAGGAAGGATTGGGGGAAGAAGAAGATGGGAATTTGTTTGATAAAATTCTTCAGCAAGCAAAAAATTTGAGTTTGATTCAAATTTTGACGAGCGAACCAAAGAATCCAAAGATGGAACAAACAAGGTATCAGATAATGGTGTGATCTCTAGCTGGTAAAACAATTTGTTTGTGGATGAAAGGCCCAAAACTGTGCTGGAATTGAAGATGAGTTTAGAGATTTCCTCGAGTGTACCTGCAAAGTTTCAATCTCTGGTGCATTAGGGAAAGGAATTGCAAGATGATTTACAGGTGTTTGGATATGGTCTAGGCAAAGACTCGATCATCTCCATGACTTCAAGATTTTGTAAAGTGGAAGGATTGAATAAAGCAACGTCCTCCAAACTGGATTCTCGCTCCAAACCGACAACTTTCAAAGAAGCAGTCAGAAATGCAGCTTGTAAGGCAAAAACAGCAAATGACAATCCTCAAGCCTACATTGTTGATCAAGCAAAGGAGATTCCCTTAGTGGAGATTAAACTTGAGGAAGTGGATGAGTACTTTCGTACTCTTAAAGAGGACGTAGTAATATGTCGTTTCAATGGATTATGGCCTTCTTCTACCGCTTTATATCAATGGATATATGAAAATTGGTCAAATCAATGCGAATTTCTTTGTGCTCCAAAGGCTTTTTGTTGTTCACTTTCACAAACAGAAAGATTATCAGAAATGTTGTATGGAAGGACCTTGGTTTTGGGAAAATGCCGGTTTGTTTATCACTCTGTGGTTTCCGGAATTCGATCCAAACTCCCTCTCTGTAACAAAGATGCTTGTTTGGGTTCATCTACCTAACTTACCTCTACATTTTTGGCATGCTTACAAGGAAATAGGTAATGCTTTGGGGTCATTTCTAAAAAATGATCATGAGAGAGTTGGTGCAAGTTTGTCCACCTATGCTAGAATTTGTGTAGATATTGATTTGAGTAAAGGGATTCTGGATAAAATTTTATTGAAATATGAAACACTAGATTATGAGAATACTGCTTTTAGATCCAGTAAGTGTAAAACTCCAGGTCATCTTCATGCATCGTGTTCATTGGGATTCACTTACGCAGAAAAGAAAAAGGGGGAGCAATCAAAATCGATAAAATTCAGCGCTCCAGATCCGGTGGTAGTGGCTGAAGACTGTTTTGAAGAATCTGAAATGCAGGAAAATGTGGAATTGAGAGAAAATAAGAAAGGAGAACAAGTTGCTCCCGTTAAAGACATTGTGAATAATGTGGAAGCAAGAGATAAAATCCTAAATATTCCGTTAAAACTTTCAGTAGGGGGAGTGAAGAGAGGGCATGAATCTGAAAATTCAGATTCAGATTAAAGAATTGTTTGAAATTTTGAATTTGGATAGTCAGAACTCAGATAAGCAAATCATGATAGTTAATCCTGAAGATGGGAAGTGGCAGGTGGTAAAAAAAATATATAGGAAAAAAGGGAAAGAAGGGTAACTTCCTAGAATGCTTTCCCATTAAATGAAAGTTTTGCATCTGATGTTGTTTTTGGCTGGGTGTTGGTCGTGTTGTTTATATGTTATTGGCCGTTTGGTGTATCTGGTTTACCTCAAGCCATGTTGGTTTAGCCTGGTTGGTTTGTGTAATCTTGTTTTTTGAAAAACTTTTCGTTTTTAATATAAGGCAAGGGACCCATAGAACCCTAGTATTAATCTAAAAAAAAATAACTATGATTCTTTTTTAATAGAATTAAGAAAACTAACCTCTCATAAAGCTGAATTATTTTCATAGTACTAAAAAGAGTTGAAGCAGAACAAATGGAATATTTTTATCTAAATATCAAGTTACCTGTAAATCCCATAAGTGACTAGCTCATGGTCGTCTCGTATGTATCGTCTGATATCATGGGTAAAACTGCGGCGAGCAGTAAGTATACCAATTTTTCTAATAAGTTCTCCAGTCACAACCATTATAAGGCCTATGTTGCTTTCCCACCACTGCATCTTCATCTCTGGAACGAAATAAATTTCTATTGCATATTCTATCAACCCACAGAACATAGCAAATACGTAAGGCTTGCTGATAAGCAATGCTGCAGTCAAAATTCAAAAATATCAATTATACATTTAAAAAAATAAAATGAGTTCATAAACAAGTAAAAGAAATATAATATCAAATATCACAATTTAGATTTTAAAGCTATGATAGTAATCAGTATATTTCAACAGACAGACATGATTATGACTAATTATCTAGAAAAAGTTTGGGCAGATTTTCATAAAAGAGACTCACAAAAATAAAATATCTTACCCAGGTATTTATATAGATGGAAACCAAGGGAGAACTAATAGAAACATAGATGGCACCAAAAGACTTAGATGAATACCAATCACAATGAAGAAACATGCTGCTTAATACCCTTACATCTTAAGGATCCTTAACAACCCTCAATGAAGAGAATCACTCTTGTAATGATAAGAATCACTCTCGTAGTGATTTATTTTCTTCTAAACATCACCATCATTGTAATTATCTCAGTGCCTACATGTAAGTTAGAATAATTGAGGAGGATTCCAGTTCACTAGAGTTCACTAACTGCATCACAATTAGACTGAATGAGGTGTTAATGCACGTGTACATTTCACTAGCTGCACATAAGCTACTAATTGAGGTGTCTATGCATGCTCATTTCAAGGGCAGTTTGCATCCACTTAACCTCATCATTGTAAATCTATTTATTTCATATTAATGAAGAATGTACATAACCAGTTTTGGCGGCTATCACTTGTATTCTCAGCAGTCCATTTTAGTTTCTCCTGTCATTCTATTTCTGCAGTTTGTAAGATTATATCACTCATTCAAATAGAAATAACAAGTTTAGTAACCTTGTCATTGTAAATCTATTTATTCCACATTAATGAAGAGTGTATATAAACAGTTTTGGCAGTTGTCACTTGTATTCTCAGCAGTCCAGTTTAGTTTCTGCTGCCATTTACTTTCTGTAGTTTTTGAAGTTATATCACTCATTTAAATAGAGATAAAAAGTTCAATTCGTCACTTGATAGAGGACATTAGAATCCCTGTTAAGAGGGGTAAGTTATAAAATGCCATTAATTACTACAGCCATGTCATTCCCCACTTGTCCAACGTAATGCTAAAATATTTAAAACAAATTAAGGTGTAGCAGTCTGCTGGAAACTTGGTTAGCTATTTGGTCACAACTGCTAAATCTTTACATATCATAATTTGCAATTGTCCCATAACTCAAACTAGTGATCAATTACTCTCTAAATCTGTCATAATCAGCATATCTTTGCACACACCTCTCATCAGGTTGTTGGAGAAATAATGTTTGTTTAGGGATTAACGTTGAGTTATGACAAAAATGGGAATGACAAACTAAGAGTCAAATGAATTAACATGTAAAAAACACAAAATTTATGGGAAGGATTGCTATATAAAAAGTTAATTACTTTTGAGTAAAATTGTTGTATATAAGTTGTAGAGAGAGAGAGCATTTAATCTAAGTTGTTAATTATGTTTCTTCTCAAACCCGTCCATTGTTTTGCTTAATTTTCTCATGCACCAATTTGTTTGACAAGATGGTGATCATTTGCCCCTATGGAAATTGTTGAAGACAAATGAAGCAGTGATGTCCCTATGAAATCTATGCATAGCATACACGGAGTTAACTTATTGACCAAAATGTAACACAAGAAAGAGAGAGAGAGAGAGAGGGTTGGACTAGTGGGCATAGAAGGAGAAAAACGTCTCGATCCATTGATTTTTTTTAACAGATTATATACACAATGAGTTCATATTGGCAAGTGGACTATATGATACGACAATGTTTCACTATTCACATGGTGTTTGTGGTTTGCTTAACCAAATTTTTTAATTATAATTAATATCCTTTATTCCATCCCAACTGATGGAGATGTAGTTATTTGAATGATTTCCGTTATACAGCATAGAGTAACAGTGAGTGAAGAAAGAAGATGGACAGAATTATTGATCCATTCAGACAATAGAACATGGTAGAAGGCTGCCAGTCCAGTACATAAATTTTTTAGTAAGAAAGAAAGAAATTATATAAATGCCTACGAGTAACCAAAGTAAGTCAATTGGACTCATAAGTACATCCAGTTACAATAAACAAGTACTAGGCAAAAGAAACCCAGGACCTGAAAAAGCAACTACGAACTAAATCATTAAAATAATAAAAGCATAACTAGAGGTAAACCCAAAGCAGAACCTAACCATAATATACAAGTACAAATATAAATAGTCATGTGAGTGGAAGACCCCTCAAAGGAAACAAGGGCAGATAAAGAACAAAGCTGGAGACTAAGGCTCAAAACCAACGCTATCACACATCTGAGTCAGTGCTTGGTGCACAAGAATAAGAATCAACAATATCTTCATTCACCACCAGAAGTGGACCAAGTCTAATAATGTCTATAGGAGAATGTCTTGGCCACAGAGGCCAAGTTGGGCAATCCTAGGAGGAAGTAGGATACATCCCCTAGAACCTTTCTGATAGAAATTGAAGGAGCTTATACATAATTAAATCATGCACAGTGATATGGAGAGCCAAAGAGACAAATATTTTCAAAACACTATCACACTATATTGTTTCACATTGAATAATCATACTTCTGACACATTACACATATTTATAGGAATAGTATCCTATATTCTCTCCTCTTTTTTCTCACCCAAAATATCTTACACTAAGCACATACCTAAATACGATATATTGTTATAACATATAACAATATATCTCAACAATACAATATAATATTCTAACTAAATAATCTTACCGTATTGACCATACAGTTATAACAACAACCTAGTAGCTAATATTTACCTCTCGGTAAAACATCCTGTTACTATTTACTTTTTACCTTCCTGTAAATACTCAAATTCAAACTAATGTAAAAGCTATTCCTAACACTCTCCAAATGCAAGGTTGACAGGTTCTCAGGGGTAAAGAGAGAATTGGTTGTACGACCTCCTTGTGTCCCAGAATGAGCACAAAGAGAACTAGATAGCTCCCAACGCTAAGTAGAAGATCCACGATCCCTGTTATGTGAGTGGGATGATTGGGATATCCTAGTAGCAGCGGTGGAGGTAGATGTCTCACACCAATTGTGTGTAAAGTAGCTAAATCCAACAAATGTGTGATACCAAACTTCTGAGATAGGCTGAAACGAAGAGGTAATCAGCTTGGTAGCTCCAAAGGTTCCCTACAATGCGCTACTTCTAAAATAGACAACCTCCCAAAGGAAAAGGGCCAAGCATCTCTAGTCAAGATAATGAAAAAAAGTGGATGGAACCTTCAGAGTATTTGTACAAACAATAGAACCTGCCTCAAATCTCATATAGACAGAGCATCTGAAAATAAAGTGTTCCACATTCTCCACCTCCGAGATCAAATAATAACAACATATCTGATCACCACAAGGAATATCGTCATCTGACTCAACCCGTAACTAGTGGGGCAAGACAATCGGTTGACCATGAGGAATCATCAGGCCATGCATACAACGGTTATGAAGACAATCAAGATTAATGATGGTGCCATAAATAATTTGTAAGTAATGATTAGCATACAAAACCACTTGAAGCCAAGAGGATGTGGGAGAGAGGTCCATGTACTACCCTAAACAAACTGTCAGTAAATGTCCTCCTTGCAACACTATTAATCACATCCTTCTAGGGAAGGCAAGGAGAGGCATCCAATTAGGATCTCAATGGAGGAAGTAGATCAATAGAGATGTCGATAGAGCAAACCCATCAGTGAGACCCAAGGAGGCAACCTCTCTAGAGAACAAGGTGCCAAGTATGGCTATTTGTCATGACTTGAGGAAAAGTCACCTCGAGACCTAAGTCTAAGAAGAAAGAAAGTGAGCCTGACGACATTCTCAAGACAAAGGGGCTGTGCAACAAATTTGACTTGAACAATGCATTGTGGAACCCTATCAAATATATTAGATGGATCTATAACATTTCTCCTAGGAAAAGGTTATCACCGATATCAGCTAAAAACTCTTATTGGCTAACATTATTGGTTATAATTGTAATCACTCTTCGATCTAGACTCTAGAGGGAAAATGCAGATTACCAATTCTCTCTACATCTGAAGTATCATCAACCATGGATGTTAGGAAGCACTAGGAGAAGCCCAAAACATTCTTCTTCCCATCTAGGAGAAGACCAATTCTCTCTACTTCCCAAAATGTTCAGTCAAACAATCTTAGCCCAATACATTCTTCTAAGGACTTCATCAGACCTTATATTGACCCTTTTGGTGTGATCAATCAAGGCACTAGCCCTTCTGCTCCCAACTCCAATGCAGATTTGAACCTCGTTCTCCATCAGCCCCCTTCTCTTCACTCTATCAGCAGTTTTTTTCACCATGGGGCCTTCTACAGGATTGTTTTGTATTATATTATTTTGTATCTACCGACTTGTCTAGGATTTATCTAAGGGGCTTTAACTCCTCTTTATTAGATTCTTTTACTTTCTAAGATTAATTTTAGATACTTTATACGTTTTCGTTTAACAAAATCCCTTTTGGCACTCTTGATTTGCTATAGGAACTTCATGTTTTTTCAAGCTCAACTGACATACTTTGTCCATTGATGGACATTAATATGCTCTCTCTTTCTTTTGTCAGGGAGAAATCTCTTTTATGATTGTATGTCCTATAATACCCTGGTTGATTATGTTGTTTTTCCTTTGTAATTAGTCTACTGAAACTCAACTTTGTATCCGCTTGGGGATCCTCTGATGATTTCTAAATACTTCAACAGATAGAAAAAAGGAGATCCCCAAAGCAATCATGAGAAACACCTAGTTTGCCATTAACAGCCACAGCTGCAGCATTAACAAAATGGCTAATAAATTTGAAATACTATTGCAGCCATGACATGTACCGTCACTATATCTCTGTTTTCACGAACAGGCTGGCTTATCATAGTCAGAATATGTTTTATCCTATCATGTTAATGTGTTAGTGGCAGCGGTTGCCCATCATTTAAAAAAAACCAATGAACCTGCAAAGGGTGCACCAGATATATGGCTTTTGTGAAATATTTGTCTGATCGGCATGGATGACTGTAAACTTCAGCTTTGCTTGAAAGGTATCCAGGTATTTTTCGGCAATTGGCTGTTTGTTAACAAAATTTTCAAAAAATAATTGCCCAATAGCAAATTTTCCAAAAAAAATGACAATGCAATTTCTTGTCCCTCAAAGATTTCCCTCAAAGAGACCTGAAATCTAAATCCTCCTCTTCTAAATGACATTTAGCTGCTGATTGGGCACTCTGGGTGTAGGTGAATTGACAAGTTTGAGTTTGCTACTCAACTTGGTGATGGGTCAAAACTCAGGAGTTCAAAATGTGGACAGTCTACAAGGTAAACATTTTGACAAGAGTGGTCTAATACACCAAATTGGTGTCTCACTTGACGATGACCTAGAAAACTATCATTACCTTTATATTGATTAAATCATTAGGGTTTGTTCTACACATACTAAAAAATCTCTATTGAAAATCGATTTGCTGCCTTAACTGGATAGTGTTTAGCTGCATACAGTGTCTATAATTGATCATTATGCTTACTATTTCAATTGCAAAGGTATCTCATGCAATACTTTGAAATTTGACAGTACTTTTAAATAGATAAACTTAAATCAATAGCAAGGATAGCAATACTCAAAAAATCTGATGGTGAGTTTTCATAGATAACATATAATCAATAACAAAGGTATGCAATACTCAGAAATTTGACCATATGTTTTCATAGATAACTAAAAATCAATATTTAAGGCATGCAATACTCAGAAATTCAACCATATGTTTTCATAGATAACCAAAAATCAATATCTAAGGCATGCAATACTCAGAAATTTGACAGTATGTTTCAATAGATAACCTAAAATCAATAGCAAAGCTATGCAATACTCAAAAAATTGATGGTATGTTTCCATAGATAACCTAAAATCAATAGAAAAGTTATGCAATGCTCATAAATTTCAAATTTGACAGTATGTTTTCATAGATAACCTGAAATCAATAGCAAAGGTATGCAATTCTTTGAAATTTGACATTATGTTTTCATAGATGACCTAAAATCAATGGCAAAGGTATGCGATACTCAGAAATTTGACAGTATGTTTTAATAGATAACTTAAAATCAATAGCAAAGGTATGCAAAACTCGGAAATTTCACAGTTTGATTTAACAGATAACCTATAATCAATAGCAAAGGTATGTGATACTCAGAAATTTCACAGTATGTTTTAATAGATAACCTTAAATCAATAGCAAAAGTATGTGATACTCTGAAATTTAACAGTATATTTTCATGGATAACCTTAAATCCATATCAAAGGTATGCGATTCTCAGAAATTTGATGGTATGTTTTCATAGATAAACTAAAATCAATAGCAAAGGTATGTGATACTCAGAAATTTCACAGTATGTTTTCAGAGATGACCTAAAATCAATAGCAAAGGTATGCAATACTCAGAAATTCAAAATTATTTTTTCATAGATAGCCTAAACCAATAGCAAAGGCATGCAATAGTCAGAGATTTGATAGTATTTTTCCCTAGAAAACCTAAAATCAAAAGCAAAGGTATGCAATACTAAATAATTTGACAACACTTTTTTCTATATAACCTAAAATCAACAGCAAAGCTATGCAATACTACAAAATTTGACAGCATTTTTCATATATAACCTAAAATCCACAGCAAAGGTATGCTATACTCAGAAATTTGACAGCAGCTTTTCATAGAAAACCTAAAATCAACAGCAAAGATATGTTATATTTTTTTCTAGAAAACCTCAAATCAACGGCAAAGGTATGCAATACAAAAACAATTGACAGCATTTTTTTATATATAACCTAAAATCAACAGCAAAGGTATGCAATACTAAAAAATTTGACAGCATTTTTTCATATATAACCTAAAATCCACAGCAAAGGTATGCTGTACTCAAAAATTTAACAGCAGCTTTTCGTAGAAAACCTAAAATCAACAGCAAAGGTATGCTATACTCAGAAATTTGAAAGTATGATTTCATAGATAACCTAAAATCAACAACAAAAGTTTACAATTATCAATAATTTCCCAGTATTTCTTCATGGGTAACCTGAAATCAAATGCAAAGGTATGCAATTCTCAGAAATTTGACAGTATTTCTTCATATATCGCCCGAAATCATCAGCAAAGGTATGTGATACTCAGAAATTCCACAATATTTTTTCGTATATAGCCTAAAATCAACAGCAAAGGTATGCAATACTCACAAATTTGAGAATTTTTTTTTTTATATAATCTAAAATCAACAGCTTCGACCCTGCGTTTCCATAGATAACCTAAAATCAATGGCAATGGTATGAAATACTAGAAATTTGACAGTATGTTTTCGTAGATAACCTTTAAACAATAGTAAGGGTATGCAATACTCAGAAATTTGACAGTATGTTTTCATAGATAACCTAAAATCAATAGCAAAGGTATGCAATGCTCAGAAATTTGACAGCATTCTTTCCAAGAAAACTTAAAATCAATAACATAGGGTTTCCGCACAGTTATAATACTCAAATCCTCTCAATATTCATCCTTCCGTTATGTAAAATAAAATTGAACTAAAATTTAGTTTGAAAGTAATAAGGCCAAATAAATTTACATGATCTGTTTACCCTGGAAGCTCCGTGAATGAAAATCGCCAATACGAACTCGGAAGTGTGAAAGAAAAGCAGAGCTGCCAGCATTTTGCTTAATTGTAGACGAGCGACCCAATTCAATAACGCCATGGCCTTTATGCCCTGAAAGATTGAAACACAGCTTCCAAACTTGTCCTAGAAATATGAAAATGTGTATTTATACTTGGAAAATAGATACATGTGAATTGTTTTGTTGAGGAGTTGGTCAACATGAAGAGAAGAAATTCCGCTTGGAAAAAATAGTTGGGCAAATTTGCTTCAAAGAGGATAAAAGGAACTTACCAAAAAGTTTTTTTTTTTTTTTTTTTTTTTCCCGCAAATCAGATTACGATATATAATGCTAGGATATAGTTATAGAAGATACCTGGATAGAGATTTAATAGCATCTATGAGAATAAAGCATATTAAAATGAAAAATAGTGAAAATAGTAAAAATAAGTGGGAATTCGATCATGTTTTCTATGATGGTTTTAGTAGTTAAAAATATTTTGTTAGGGTTTTGGTTATGTATGTCGTTGTTGTCATTTCTTAATGATCTTTATTTATCATGTAGTTTTTGTTGGTCCTGTAGGACAATAGTATTTATTAGCATTTAGGAGTCTCGCTTTAGGGTGAGCTCAAGCTATTTAATGGCCTCCCTACCTTCCCATTTAGCGATTGAATCTATGATGGATAAAGAAAGAGCTCTGAGCCATGACACTACTTCTTAAGCGACCAAGAAAATTTGTCCCTAAAATTTACTACAAGGTAATGACTCTCAACCTGATGTTTGAGTTTAATTATCCCTGTCAATGGTTAGAGTGATTCTGCTTAATAGGATATTTTGTGGGTTGTATCCTTCTTAAAAATATGCTTAAGACTTGGGTTCAATTTACCTGGGCCACTCATGGCATTGAGCTAGAGAACATCTAAAATACGATGAAAGACTTTTTTCTACTACATTTCGCAGACCCTACCCGTGTAGGTGTGATATTAAACAAATTTAACACCTGGTACATTTGTAACTCCTTGTTGGTGTTCTCCCCCTGGACCCAGAATTTTGTTGTTTCAAAGCATGTTGCTCTAAAAGTCCACATCTGGATGGAGTTCCCTGGGTTGACCCTTCCCTATTGGCATTTCATTAAACAAATTATAGCTTCCATTGGTCGTGTTCTATGTCATGAGCCTGACATTTAATTAAGCAAATTATAGCTTCCATTGGTCATGTTGTATGACATGAGCCTGTGAGGTTTTATTACACCCGCCCCAAAAAAAAGGGTATGCATTGAAGTTGATTTATCGAAGGATCCCAAAGAGTTTGATGAGATTCAGGTTGGCAAGTCTCGACATTCACAACAAGTCCTATATATCAACTTTCCCAACACTTACTTTCGTTGTCAAGCCATGAATCACAAGATCAAAGATTGCCCATTGTATTTACCTCACAGCAAGCCAACTCCCAAACCCACTCCTTATATCTCTAAGAATGCTTAGGAGGATGGGTGGAAAACTATTGGGGGACACAAAAATAACTGTAATAAAGGGCCTATTCATTAGGTTCTTATGAGCAGCAATAAACCATCTTCCAATTCTACGCCACAAGTGCCTATGCATATGGCTCAACCTATTAGGGAGTTGTTGGCAAGCACTCAACCTACTAAGGAGTGCACCCACTCTGAAGTGGAAATGACAAAACCTCATTTTTTTTGGTACTCCCATGGCCGTAAATTTTTTGACCAATTCTCAAGTTTCCTCAAAATTTTCTCTCAATAGTTTTACTCTCCTATCACATCTTTTATCTTGTTCAGGCACAAGCAAACACTTGCACAATCCCTCCCGAGAATCTCTAGCTCGCTCTCATAGTCCATCTCTTTAGGAATTTGTGGAGGATACAGAGTATGTGGTCAAGTTAATAGCCAAAAGGGTTGCTCAACGATAGGAATTTTTACTTTCCAAAAATGAGCAATTCCTGAAGAACATGTATGAGGGCCCTTTAAGGGCTTAATTCTAAGGATATGTCTCTCGATGATTGTAATTTATGAATTGTTACTCATGGAATGTTTAGGGTCTTACAAACTCAGCTTGTAAGTATGTGGTGAGAGATTTGAAACACAAATTTACAAATATGGACATTCTTTATTTGTAGGAAATTAAGGTGGTAGGTTTCCTTCTCTGCGTTATCAAAAAAGTAATATGGCCTAATAGTTTAGTTCTGAGAAGCAATCATGAGCTAGGTCATGGTGGTCTTATGACATTTATTTCTATGAAATGACAGCCACATTTGGTGGATTATAGATGTGATCCTTCACATCGTGTCATCTAGGCCCTTTTCAATATTGAGAACCACTCTTTTGGCGTCACTAATGTTTATGCCTCAAATGATGTGCATGAAAGGATGGTTTTATGGTGATGGATTTCTAATTCATTCCCTGATGCCCACTGAGTAATATGTAGTGACTTCAATATGGTGGAACAACTAACTAACAAGATTAGCATTCTACCAATTAGATGGACCACCAGTTAAAGAGAGGCATGAGTTTCCATGCAAAATAAATTTGGGTTTTATGATCCCAACACCGACCATCATTCCATGTTTGAAGTTTGGTAACTTGGACCAACCTTTGAAGTGGATCTGATCACGTGGTAAAATCGCCTGATTAGACTATGATCTCCACTCAGTCATATTTCTCCTTCAACACATTTTCTCTACAAGTAGAAGCCTTACCATATTTTATCCTTTCTGACCATTCACCTATTCCTTTCCACATTCTTTGGTAATTTAAAAAGCCTAAAATTTAAAAAACTTAGTTCTTTCTAAATATGGCCTTGCTAGACCATAGTCCCGCCCTGGCCCATATTAAGTGGGTTTGGAACCTGGTTCCCTAACCTACTAAGCAACCAAGTCGGATTCAATGGTGGGTTGATGCACTCAATCTGATGGTTATATTTCTTTAGATTTATGGCTGCCAACTAAGCAAGATATAGTGGCACTCTCATTATGCTACCTATTTAGAGTTGAGTCATCGGTGGTGGTGCTTAAGCAAAACCTTTTTAGTGAACCTCTACAATTATAGGTGGACGAATTGAGGCAAAAGATCCAAATTTTAGAGATGTACAATGCTTGAGGAGCTCAAATTTGAGTGTGTTTGCATTGGCTTAAATTAGGGGATAGAGTTTCCAAATAATTTTTTTAAATGCTTGAAGTCAAAACTCCCTCCTAGCAAATCAAAGCCATTTAGGAGGATGGTCATCACCTCACTAAAATGTATGATATGGTTAGAGCCTTTGCCAAGCATTATCGATGAGTTTTCACAGCTCAGGAACCTTCTTTGGAGCCACAACAAGCTCTTTACCAATGTTTTTTAGTTGTTTCAAACAAATTCACTCCTTATTAATGAGTTGCCTATGATAGATAACTCTTTGTTGAGGATATTCGTGAGGTAGTTATGCAAATGGCCAATGACAAAGCCCTTGGATGTGATGGATTTCCTTGTGAATTTTATTTAAAATGTGGAACATTGTCGGGCTTGATGTTTATCTAGTCTACCTTGAAGCCCTCCACAGTCAGTCATTGGGCCTGAGCATTAACAAAGGGCACATCAAATTCATCCCAAAATATAGTGACCTTGAATTGATACACAATTGGATGCCTATCACTCTGCTTAATGTCTCCTACAAGATTATTGCCAAAGTTTTAGCACATTGCATTCACCGCCTTCTACCTTTGATTATTCAACCTAAGCAGACATGGTTCATCCAAGGTAGGTATATCCTGAATAATGCTATTGATGTATGGGAAGGAATGGAATAGGCTCACCTCTCTAATCAGAAGGCCATGTTTAACAAAATTGACTTCAAAAAAGCATATGACCGTATAGAGTGGCCTTTCATTTTGGCTGTGTTGCAAGCTCTAGGATTTGGCCCAATCTTCTTGCAATCGATTCATATATTTTTTACTGACAACTCTACCTTTCTTTCCATTAATAGAGTTAGCTCAGAGCAACTTATTATTTTTAGGTCCATTATACAGGGTTGTTTTTTGGATCCAAGTCTTTATGTTCTTATCACTGAAGGTTTTAAATATTTGCTTACCAATGCTCAATCTCAAGGCCTAGTTCATGGCATCTCCGTACCTACTGAGGAAACATTGCAACCTATTAGTGGGAATTTTGCATATGATTCCTTTCTCACTCTCATTGAGAATGAATTTAATATTATTAATCCTATACGTTGTCTCGATACTTTTTATCTTGCTTCTGGCTCTGCCATCCAATGGTGTAAAATGTAATTCTATAAATAATCGTTCCTCCCCCTGCCTCCTTGGTTGGCTTGCTATGAGTGGAAGTTACTCCAACATGATGAATTTTTAAGTTCTTGGGTATCCCTTTTGCATTCTAGGTCTCCCACTCTAGACTTTTGGCAATATGTGGTGGATAAGGTGGAAAAGAAGTTATTGTATTAGATCACCAAACCATTATCGATGGCTGGTAAATTCTAAATTTTCTCTACAATTCTCACAGCCACCTGTGTGAATTATTATTTCTATTGGGTGTCTTCCAATTAGTTGGTTTTAAACTTGAAAAATTGCTCAAAGATTTCATCTGGGCTAACCCCTCCACTAACAAAGGTTTTCATAAGGTGGCCTAAGAATATTATTGCTTTCCCCAGGAGGCGAGTGGTATGGGATTGATATATGTCTCTCGACAAGGTGTGACTCGTTGTGATAAATGGATTTTTTGTGCCATTGATAGAAAATAAGCCTATAAAGTGTTCATTCACAATTGTATTTCTCAAGGTTCCCCTTATGGGCGTGTAACATGGAAAGGTCTTGGTTTTTCTAACCTCTTTACTCCCCTATGAAAGTTGTGGGGTCCTTTGTGATAAAAAGTATTTGAAAAGCTTGGAAAAAGTCAAACCTTGGTTATTATGGAATGACTTTGGGTTTAGAGATGGTCTCTCTATCAATCAGCACTCCCTATAGTGATCTCCTATCATTAACTTTCATGAGGTTCTTCTTGTAGAGGTACCTGAGATTCATTCCCTCAAATTGTATCAAAGGGGATTTGCACTATGCAAGACTTGTTTTTCAAAAACACTCACTTTTGGCTCCCTTGGGATGAGTTCAAAGTTAAATACAAACTTTCCTCTATTGATAAATAATCTTACTAAGAGATTATGGAAGATATTCTAGTGGAATTGCTTCAAAAAATCATGATCAATTCTTCTCTCCCTTGGTAGAAAGATTGGAAATGGTATGTTGACACCCCTTTCTAGAACTACATTGTCGAAAAGGTTATGAACGACTTTTGCCACATCTACCTATAGTTGACAAGCTTAATCATTGTTTGAATATTCAGTCCTCCCTCACAGTCTGAGGGAGGTATTTTCATATTGTCTACTCTATGTGTGTTGAACCTAAATTGGCTTAATTTTCCTAGTGTTTGTTTCATCAAGGACTTCCTATAGGTAGAAGGCTAATTCAATTAGGGTATTTTCAACCTTGATGCCCATTCTATGAGCCCTTGGATACCCAAAGCACTCGAATTTGGATACATGATTTATTCAAGCCTTTTGGCCCAAACCCCTTCAATTGGTTTCACACACTCTTGGGAGACAAACCACAAATGCCCTCTCACTTCACGCAAGTCTTGCATGCTTTTAAAGTGGAAATTCTATTTTGGATACAGAAAGAAAGGAAGTCATCTTTATTCTCTAATGTTTCTATTGATATTCACTTTTATATATAATAAGGCTATGATTATTCCAATTGTGCTTCTAATGATCAAGTTTAGACTAATAAAGTGGTTATGGAACTAGACCACCTGTATCAGTTACTTCACCACTAGGGGGATGCCCCCTGTAATGTTGTTTGTGTTCCACTCTCTCAACCTTAGGACACACCACCAAGATTTGGTAGTGGCCCTACTCATGGATGCCCTTGTCTCAGTTAGTCTCAAAGGTATTTTCACAACCATGTTACTAGATCTCTATAGTAACACCACTCTCCTCTCCTAGCCCAGTGTGGAGGTAGGGGCTCTCCACCTCCTTATTCTCCATAGGCTTAATGATGGGGCTCACGGCCTCCTACAGACCAATTCTAATGAAGTTACCCACTTAGGAGTTCTCAGGCTGGCAAGTAACCACTACCAAATAAAGGCTTCCCCAGGTTTGCACTGGTTATTTCTACCCATCAATTTGATCAGGATAATGAAGTGTAAGAAGGTGACCAATCTACCTCTGACTCTAGATAAGACCATGTTGTTGAAGGGAAAGATCTTTCAAGCTATGGATGGGGTGATCCTATTAAATATGATCCCTCCTTTGTTGGTCTCTTTGTTATTATTGTTTAATTACTCTTTTATATATATTAGAGCTTTTCCAGGCTTTGCCTACTTTATTTCCTTGCTTATTGACTTTGGCCTCATTTGTGTTTCCCTAGGCTAGGCCTAGTGTGCTATTGTGGCATGCTATATTATTGCCAACTTTTTTGTGAATAGTCTTGTAAATGTTGATATATTTATATCAATAATATAAGATATATTTCATAAAAAAAAAACATATTAATGAGATCTTAAGAGTAAAAGTCATAACAAAGTGGCTGAGAATCTATCAAAAATAAAATACTTGTGTAGTTAGATTCTAGTTCAAATATTTTTTATTATTTTATCCATAGACACCCCTTCATGTTGTTCAGGTATATTGCTCAAATGTCTTTATATGCAAATCATTTCATGGTATAGTGTCATTTTGTCTCAACCATACTTGATGTGCATATTCTCTCATTTTAATTTTCTTTTGGGATCTTCCACATACCAAGCTTACATCAATTTGGTGTGATATGGTTCTCAATTGGGCTATGAGCATCTTCATTTTATATTTGATTTTGTCCATATGTAAGTTTTTTTTATCATGCTCATAAGTGGGGTTAAATTTGGTCACGTAGCATTGTTTTTTTCCTCTCGAATTGTTTTATCCACATGCTTAGTTTAAACTTTTTCCCTGCATAGTTTTTGATCTTCTGATTGGTGACCAGACATTCATGTAACTTGATACCCCATTTAATCATCCATAGTAATTTTTTATTTCATCTATCTGCTTTTTTTGTGTGTTGATGTGTTTAAATGTCCAGTTGATTGCACCTACATTTCAAACATAACATGAGATACCTTTCCAATGTGGGTGGCTTTTGTAAGACAACCAAGAAAGACAGTTGATTTTGTTTCTGATCATAGTGTTAATCTAATTAAAATAACAATATCAAATAAAACTTGTATGGGAAAAAGGAAGAGAGAAATAAACATAAAATGGCAGTGATGCATCAAGAAAGAAAGGGGTTGAGTCCTTATCTACACAAACATATAACTATTTTTCATATAAGAAGGAAGATGAACATGAAACAAAGCAATATAACCAAATAAGTGAGAACTAATCCAAATGTAGGAATGAGATTCGAGGCAACAAGATAAAAGTGGAAAGATGACCATTCTCAATCATAATTATATTCATCAATTACAGGGAATACACATAGGTTGCATTCTATCACAAAAAAGGTTTAAATCAAATCTTGGATAAAAATAGTAGAGGTCTTAAACCTAAAATTACAAAATATAGGGACTTATAGGTTCAAGGAAGCCACTTTTGCTCAAAATGAGCAAATTACATATATAGAAGAAGAAATTGTGAACTGCCCATGTAAAAACTGGAGGAAAATTCAATGAAGAACTTTCACTTGGTCCTTTTCTTTGTATATTTGGTAGCTCAAGAAATCTACCCAAATACTTTGTCCTTATTGTTGTACTTGATGTGAAAACTTTGTTTGACATTTTTCTTGTTATATAAGGTTAGATTTTAATTTACAGAGATAAGAGGAAGGTTTTGTGAATAATTAAATCATGGTGAGCTCCTTTTTGTCTTTGCTCCTTTTTTAGATGATATTTTATGATTATATAGCACCTCAATCTTGTATACTTGGAAAACTCAGACCTTGGTTTTTCCTCTCAGTTATTTACCTTTCCTACTTCTGCAAATCTCGCATTTGCTCTATCTTTATGTCCCTTAGCCTATATCTCTTAGTCTAACCTATATTATGTTGATGACCTAGGTCTTTTATCTTACCTATAATATTTAAAATATACTTATCTTCCATCTCTATAAGTTTAGAACATGTACCTTCTCTCCTGCTCCCTAGACACCAACACCTGAGATAAACAATAACATCGACATTACTATCCTATCCTGACACAAGTGTCTAGTGCCATAAAGTCATCCAATTTATGAATGAAACATATCCTAATGGTCAGCCTAAGTGCTTTAATATGAGTTATTACTCCAAAGGAATTGATATAAATACAAGATCAACCCTCATTCATTCATCACCTAGCTTTCAAACAAAAGAGAATTCAATTAAATAAAGCTTCCCTATTTATTCATATTTACATACTAGTCATAGGGATTGTACATCTATAGGTTTGAATTAATAAAGGAGTAACCCAAGACCCTGATTTGACAAGTTACAAGCCAGGTCACTATTATACTTATTTTGTACATATTATAAGATTCACACACAAGCCAACATGTAGGGGAGAACTACATGCATCTGAGGCCCTCTTTTGAGTATTGGCTATGTAAATAATGCCCACTCATTGTACAACCTTCGAGGCAACTTAAAATTGTGTGCCTACTAACCCATTTTTCCCCAAGGTCACATTGAAGATGGAAAACTAGGGTTTTACCATTTCATAAGAAATAAAAATCTATGACCTAGATCTAAATACACCAGAACAAAGGTGAAGAAACAACTAGAAGCATCTAGGTGGTCACATCCTATTTTAGCAGATATTTTGTACATGACACTAGCATCGAACTCAAACATTAGCATCGATATAACCATCACATGTTGATGTTAATATCCAGAGAGCTAGAGGTGTCAAATCTATAATCTGATGATCACCTACTTTTAGCATGTTCTAGATACATAATTACATTAACATCAAAACAAGCTAAGTAATTCACTTCTTCGTCATTTTTATATCTAACATAGTTGTACTTTTCATATTTATACTATTTTGACATAATAATTTTAGTGTATGCTTATATTTGAGTTTAGCATCTAATTGACCTGCTACAGGTCTGATTATCACTCTTGTGATATTTCATTTATGTATACCTATTTAACAATATAGATAACCCCAATCTAGATTCATTTTAGGGTTAAACATTTGGTGAACCCAATATTTGAACATCAAAACCCTAAGCATACCCTTTCAAATGCTTATTACTTGCTTTGTCCTAGTCTTTATGTAATTCATATCTCATATCATGGATGATATTGATTGAATTGATGACTATGATTATGAAACTATCTAATTATCCCTCAAGGAAGGAATTAAAAATTAACTACTCTTATATTTTTCCAAGTGCTAAAGCATGTAATATAAAAGACTTGAATGGTGGTAGTTGTTATCCCTCTAATCAGGTTCATGCTCCCACCACTTCAAGAGATAAGTGCATTCATCTTAAATAAGATGAAAATCCTTCAACCATACTTCTTATACCACCATTATATGACTTTTGCATTCGATACTTGCAAAAGCATGGATACCAAGGCCAAGGATTGGGTAAACATGAGCAAGGTATAACCCACCCTATATTTGGGCTTTAATCCAACTAACTTACAAAACAAAGAAGGTTGGAAAAAATCCTTGGAAAACATACTAATACCAATTAATTATGGTCTTAAATAATTCAAACATGGGTTTGGGTTATGCCTACCACATCTTCATATGCATTTACACTATGAACTCTTTGGCTATACCAAATTGAAGCAAAAATTAATCCAAATGAGCAATGTATTTCCTTTTCTCATGAAGGCACATTAGTACATATTTCAAATGATAGCATTACATATTCTAATACACATGCAAAACATGATGAGGAACATGTTATGTACCTTTTCAAATCATCTATAACAACCCCACTAGGTTTTACCAGAATATATCATTTTTTAAAATCAATTACACATATCCATCATACAGATTATACCACGAGAAACCTAATTAGTGATATTTAACTAACTATATTAATTTATTTAACCAATATGTTTATAGCTAATCCACTTAGCTAAGGATCACCATTAACAAATATAGTAACCATAAACAATACTGAATAACCAATAAATATTGCATCCAATCATAAATGAAACAGTATAAATTTAGCCATGACTGATACAACATTATCTTATAGAAGTATAATGCATGAATATTATAGTTTTAATTAATACATAATAATATCTCAAATGATAAAACATGATAAAAAGCTCCACAGAGTAGAGTATCCACAACTCAAGAGTCTCCATGACTCAAGTATCAATATGTAATCTCAAGTGTCATCCATAGTATGTATTCCAGCTGGGAGGGAGAATATCATCTAAGCACTTTTTCATACCAACCATGGACCATATATCACCCACACTATCTCCTAAATAAGGGGATGACCCTCCCTTCATGAATGGGTAGATAATGACGGTGTGGGAATCCAGAGTAACAAACTAGAAACCGTGTGTTGAAGATATCTAATAGATAATGTGTACCATAAAGAAATACGTTCTAATATGATATTTCATAAATATGAAAACCATATCATCATATGAAATGAATATGTTTAATTAAAACATTACTTTGGACAATTTTTTTTAATAACTAATGATCTCTAGAATCAGTCAAATTTATACACATCACTCAATCAAATTACATCTCATCTTGCATTGATGGTGCTAATTAAGCCATTGGAATTTGTCCACTACTTATTTAGAGTCATGAATGCAAGATTTGGTACAAATACAAAATAATATAAAAACTAATAGATTCATTAATAATATTTCACTTCAGCTAATAAAAATCATGCTAAGTGCAAAAATATCTGATACATTCATTTAGTCTGTCTGATTTAACAATTTTAGGAATATTAGTGTACTATTCCTAATTTAGTTAAAGGGTCTAGATTGATAAATCAATAAATAATATGTAGTGAATAGGCTAATGATTTATGAAATTTATTTATAGTTAGAGATTTTTTAAAAATAGTAATAAGAGGGAGAAAATAAGACTTAGATTAAACTATGTTGATCTGACTGAGACAAGATCTAATATTCACTATGCAAGCCTGGGACACTATCACAAATAAGGTTTTGAATTTTTTTTTGATTGGACAAGAGCACCGAAAGTGGATAGGAGTGGCACCAACACTGTAGTCCTTGTTTGGCACTGTTATCATGAGGATCTGAGCTTTTTGGGTTTTTTTGACAGGTTTGTGTGACCCTGTCTCTAAAGTTTTAGCAGTTAGAAGTATATATTGCTTCCTATATAATAGACTCTTTCTTCAAACCCTATCTTCAATTTTTCTTTGACCAATTTTAAGCAAGAGGAAGGGGGTTAGTGTGTGTAAGATGAACTAGACATGCTTCACACCACATGTGTGGGTACACTACCTACATATCAATACTTTGAAGAGGGATCAAGCCATATGTAGTTCTTTTTTTAAAAGTGCTTGGTGAAATTATGATATGAAAATATAAGGAAATGCTAAACTGGGTGTGCTTGAGATGACTAGGGATTGGTGTAAGGATTCAGATAAGCTAGAAATAGTATTGGATGGTTGTATGCAAAGAATAGGTAAATGTGCTTTAGTAGTCTTGCTTGTATTCTTGTCTGCTTTGTGATATTTGCCAACCCTTTCTAGCTGATATTTGAATGAGATTTTATAAGGATCTATCAGTTATGGATTGAATTTGCTCATGTTAGGCCAATAAGAAAAAAGATGGGGAATTGGAAGAAATTGACCATTGGGGTTAGAAATGAGTTTGGATAATAATGTTGAAAGTGGATAGGAGTGACATTGGTGCTATTATCCTAGGTAGACAAGACCTAGGGGCATGGATTGGTCATGAAAAGAGGGTCATGGCTCAGCTAGGATCAGGTCTGGAAGGCTACAGATGATTGGGAATCAGTAAAAACAAGCCTATGAGGGTCATGAGAGCAAGCAAAAGGGACCTATAGGTTGGGTATCATTAGCCATGCTCAAGTTATTAATTTTTGAATTTTATATAACTACATTTACCCCCCTTTTTTCTAGTGATGCAGCAAAGTGAAATACTAGGATAAAGAAAAAATAGAAAGTGTACCTAAACTTACCTGCAAGGGTGAAGCCTATGAAGCTGTGTGATGTCGAGTGTGCATAGAAAGAGCATATTATGAAGTGTAAATTTGTAAGTGAAAACAAAGATTAAATTAATTCTTACTAGATATGTTATATCTAAAATAAGAATGTACAAAGTTGGGTAAGAGAGAGAGAGAGAAAGAGAAATGAATGAATACACCTCATCGAGTATGCAAACTAATACAAAACCTATTATGATTTTGAGTGATGTTATATGTGTGATATACCAGGATTAATATTGTAAATGGAGTTGAGTGCTCAATTTCTCAAAAGTGGATCAAGAATGCAAAGGTTGGCCCTTTGACTCCATCATCACCCACTAAGTGAAGTTAGGTGGTCATACGTGTGTTTATCGATGTTTGGACTATGTGTCCAATTCCTCTGAATAGGTGCCTTTATTTATTCCTTTGGCTCCATCGTTACCTCATGAAGTGAAGCTGTAAACTGATATCGATATGGAATGTGTGTCATATGAAATGGCTCTTGAAGCCCATGAATTTACTATGATCTGACAATGTTGGCATGGATAACCGAATGTATGCTAAAAACTAGGCCACTCTTGGCCATTCTAAAAGATGGAAGTTAGGCTTATATGAAAGCCACTTCAAAACTAAGAATCTAGCTTATGTGGAAGCCACTCAAGAAATCAAGAGTTAGGCTTGTATGAAAGCCAAAACAAAATGATGCCAACCACCTACAGGTGGAGTAAGGCATGCAACTATTAAGAATGTCTAGGTAATGTTGAACTCAAAAAGAAAGAAAGAAAGAAAATAAATATGTCATGCACATTACCCCCAATCACTAGTGTCTAAGACATAGATTCTGATTTGAAAGTACCAACTGCCCTATCTAAAACTGGAAGTGAGAGCCATCATGCCACGTATGATGCCCCATATATCTATATTCTTTGAGAAAACTATACTAAAACTGTTGATTCTGGTCTGAACTGTAGCTGACAAAACTATAACTGAACTAACCTTTCTATCTATTTCTAGAAAATCTAGTTTTTTGGTTGTTTGGATAGGAGTGTTAGAATGGATAGTAGCACTACCTAGACTATATTCCAGTCTCAACATTATTGTACTATGCCAAATCTGATGATTGTTCTAGATTCTTGACTATTTGCTTGGTTTATTCTGACTATTGTTTTGGGTGTTCTGAATATTGTTGTTTCGACTGTTAGGAACTTTGATCTTTATGACAAAACCCCTATTTATTTCCCCTTCTTCTAAGGGTAGGAATGAAGACCCTACAATAACTGCCCTTAGAAAAAAGAGACCTGCAAGTGTGTTATGCTACGAAGAAACATGATATAACAATTATAATCGACAAGATATCTCAAGATATAGCATGATTTGTTTTGAGAGACTATTAGATCAATAAGGGTATGCCTAGATAGATGTAATAATTTAATAGCATGCATAATGTATTAAACTAAAATTTAGAGTCTGGTTAGTTGTTAGTTGTTAGTTGAAGGGATAAAGCATGATGTCCATCATGGCATCCAAGAAAACATGAATAATGGATGATATGGATCATGGCATTTACAAACAATCAAGAAAAAAACAAGCAACAAGCACATAAGGTAAGAAGCAAGAATCATACAAGAGTGGCCAAGAGGCCAAGAAAATAAGGGACATGGGTACATGTCACTCAAACTAGAAAGCAAACATATAAGGCATGTTCAAATGCCACATACACATATAGTTGAAACAAGCAAGTTGGTGTGGAAGCCACAATTACATAGAGGAGTACAGGCAAAGGACATTGGCAAATGTCCTAAGGCACACACATGAATAGAAGTAAATAACATTGGCAAATGCCCTAAGGTACATACAGGAGACAAATAGGAACTGAAAAAATGCAATCACATCAAGTTAATGTTAAGGAAGCAGAGAAAGCATGTAAGAAACTAGAAATACAAATGCATCTAACTAATCAAATCTTGAAGTGAATGTATGTAAGACATGTTAGTACAAGACTAGATATATGCTAAGAAATACACAAGTATTATATACTAGTGAGTGTTGATAGAGTAATTTATGTAATCTAGTAAATAATGTACATCAACATGATAACTAGAGTGTGTGGTGTAAGAATGACATAACCTGGAAGGTGTAGTCATGTAGAGAATGCCCCCAGTGGGTATGTATATCAATGTATGTCTCGAATGTGGAAGTAGGATGCCATCTCAATGGGTAGAGTGAAGTAATCACAAAGTTGGATGTTACTGCACACACTCAAATAAGATCAATTGAAGCATGGTAATGTAGATCAATCAACAAATAAAAAGCATAGAACAAGTGCAAGTCGAGCATAATAGTAGAAATGTAAAGCATGGATGATGCATACAATCAAAGTGTTTTTTGTTATTTTTGACATATTTGAATGTTTTTGTGTTTTAAAATGTTAAATTGTTTTTGAATTTTTGAAATATTTGAGCTATATACAATCAAGCATAAAAAACTATGTACATGTAAGCTGAAAAAAGATGATACTAACCGATGAGTCTCATGGGAGACTCCTTATCATGGTGTCCTATATCAAGGAGAGGAATTCTATGTGATCATGAAACACGATGGAAATGTTGAGACTATGGCTCTAAGAGTTGTATATGCTGTAAATGCTTTGAAATCTCTAAAGTAGAATTGAGTGTGCGGTCCCCTTATGACTCTGAGAAGTGGATGCAATTGTAGGGATCTTAGGGACCCATCTGGTAGTAGAAGATCTCTGAACATGTGCTCTATGAGTAGATACATGAGATCTAAATGATATTGCACTAGGTGTGAACACTATAGCTGGAAACTGTCTAGAATCCTAAAACTATGGAGTTGTATGATCTCTTTGTGTTGGTGATGGATGCCTCAACTGTGGCTGAATCAAAATTGGAGGAGGAATTATAACTGGTGGAGAAACTAGAACTGGAAGCTAAACTAAAACTGATGACTGTAATATAGAAGATGGATCTAAAGTGGGGAGTGGTAACTCATATGGAACTCCACCAACTATAATAACTTGATTAGCATGAATGAAATTCATGCATCTATGAACTGTAGAAGGTACTGCTCAAAGTTTTTGAATCCATGGTCGACCAAGTAACATATCAAAAACTCTTGCATTGGGTAATTATTGAATGATGTGGCCACATGTGTTGGGATAACCTATAAATGAAGTACAATCTCACCTAATAAACTTTATATATGCCCATTGAATCCATTGATAACTGTGTTTATCAATGTAATATCCCACTTTGATATCCCAAATGCTGTAATAATGTCATAGTGCACATATTTACAATGAATCCATTATCTATGAGAACATTATGAATAGGTTGATTATGAATGTGAGCTCTAATAAAGAGTGCATGATAATCCAAATCATCCTCAATTATCTCCTACTCTGAGAAGGAGATGGAAGGTCTAGCTAGAAATCTAGAATTATATACACCAATCATGTTGCTCAAAAGATGTGTTTTAACTGAATATGCCCTATATGTATCTTATGGTGGATGTGCATGATATGCATGGTGAACCCCTAATGTGTCCCCTGTCTCCTATTTGGAATGTTGTAGAAAAATATCTGAAAAGATTTTCAATGCTTTATCATGTGTTTTCTTTGCCTGATGAGGCTCAATTGAAGTGTCAAGATCAATATGATTGCCATATATTAAATCATGTATCTTATGTCTCAAATTGATGCATCTATTTGTTGTATGGCCTGGTGCCTTGTAAAACTCATAAAATGCATGTTGATCATATCCTCGTGGGAGAGGCTTTGTTGGGTCAACTACGTGAATAGGAGGGAGAGATATGATGTTACAATCCAATAGTTATTGTAAAACTTTGGCTGGAGAAATTGGTAGATTGGTGAAGGTTCATTGAGGAGATGATAAAACCACTCATTGAGGGGGCTCTGAAACCACATTAATTATAAGTTGATTTAGACTCTTGTTATCATTAACCTTTACTTTGTATGGGACTTTGTTTTTACTCTTGTTTGTTGTGTCTGAGATAGTTGTGTACTTGAGTTTACCCATTGAAATTAACTTGACTTCTCTTTCCTTTAGTGTGTGACACAATTCAGTGAAGGAAAAGAATCTTTTAAACATAATTGATTCATGCAAAGTTGGTAGAAGACTCTATTTGATAAAATATTGTAACTCTTGATCAGCTATGGGGCTAGTCATCTTAGCCAAGATAGTCTTATATCAAAGAACATAATTTGTGAGATGCTCATTTAACTTTTGTTTCTATTGTGCAACTTGAGCATATGAAACTTTGTCACCAATGTTAATGCTGAAATAAACTAGGAACATGTCAGCTAAAGGATTAAATGCATTGACTAACTGATTTGATAAACTATAGAACCATTGTAAAACATAATCTATTAGGATATGTGGAAAGAGCTTGGTAAGTAGCTAGTCATTTGGTACATAGTCCAAGCATGCTACATGAAAAGCTCTCAAATGTGTCTTTGGATCACCCTTACCATCATAAAGAGTAATCTTAGGTTGTGCAAAACTTTGTGGCAAGGGTGTGGAATCAATGTGACATGCCAATGGTGTATACAATAGAGCAAAAGAGTCCAAAGCCTATGTAGGTCTAGTGGCACCTTGCTCAAGATGTAGCACTTTGGATTGAAGAGATATAATCTCTTGCACAAGGACTGGCACATCAGGAGATAGGGATGTACTAGTTGTAGCTAGTGGCATAAAGGCAAGCTGGGTTGCTATAGGGGGTTGTTGAGACATAATTTCTCTTGTAGTGTCATTTACAACTGGTTGATCTGTGGTTTAAGAAGATTGACCATTATTCACTCTTTATTTTTGTTCTTGTAGTATTTTAAGCGTGTTTGTGTGACCCTATGTCTGAAGTTTTAGCAGTCGAAAGTCTATATAGCTCCCTGTAGAGCATAATCTTTCTTAAAACCCTATCTTCCACTATGCTTTGACCAATTTTGAGTAAGAGGGGGTGTTACTGTGTGTAAGATGCACTGGAAGTGTTTCACACCCCATGTGTGGGCATGATGTCTACATACCAATACTCTGAAGAGGGATCGAACCATATGTAGTTATCCCTTTAAAAGCGCTCGGTGTAATTGTGATATGAGAATGTAAGGAAATACTAAACTGGTTGTGCTTGAGATGACTAGGGACTGGTGTAAGGATTTGAATAAGCTGGAATAGTATTGGATGGTTGTATGCAGAGAATAAGGAAATGTGCTTGAGTAGTCTTGCTTACTTTGTGATATTTACCAAACCTTTTCAAATGATCTTTGAATGAAATTTTATAGGGATATATTGGTCATGGATTGATTTCGCTCACATTAGGATGATAAGGAAAATGATGGGGAACCAAAAGAAATTAATCGTTGGGGCCAAAAATGAGCTTGGACAATAGCGCTGAAAGTGGATAGAATTGGCATTGGCACTCTTGTCCTAATGTGGCACTATTGTCCTGGGCAGATGGGACCTAGGGGGATGGATTGGTCATGAAAATAAGGTCTTGACTCAGCTAAGATCACGTCTAGAAGGCTACAAATGACTAGGAATCAGTGAAAACAAGCCTATGAGGGTCACGAGAGCAAGCAAGAAAGACCTATGGGTTGAATGTCATTAGCCATGCTCAAGTTACTAATTTTTGCATTTTATATGAATACACTGTCAAATGAAATAAAATAAATCCAAAATCATCTACTTTATTACCAATAATAAATAGAATAAAACATTATTTAATATAACATACCATCTAGGTATTTATTATACCTAAATTATTGGTTACTCATATCATACGTAACTTAAAATGTTATTTCATTCCATAAATAATTATTATAACACAAGCCTATCTATTTGTTCATATTTCACATATTATTATGTTTTGTATTTAAACTCATAAATGCATTATTTTAATGCTTTATATATAAACAATAAAATATATAACAAGCATCCATTTATGCACCTTATGGTAATAATGTTTTCAAGCACTACACTGTTGTGCATATATATACATATATACATGAATGGTAAAATAAATTCTATAATAATATTTTTTTAGATGCATGTATATACTGTAAGCTATCATACATACAATTACCTTCGAAAGCCTAGGTTTTGAAATACCAGTGTATATATATATATATATGTATGTATGTATGTATGTATGTATGTATGTATGTATGTATGTACACTTTATCAGTCCAATATGATACACACACACACACACACAACACAGTCTATTTTGTAATAATGAACCCACATATTTATACCCAAAAAGCTAAATAGGTTTACACAATCGAACCCACATATAGTCCAAAATTTTCATATATCTAAATAATATATAAATTGGTTTGAAATAACTAGTTCGAGCCATATTATGTATATAACCATCAAGAATAATCTTTTAAGACTAAACAATGATATTCAAATTGAAAGAAGAGTTTAGAATAGAGCTTCTTAAAAGCCTAAAACAACCATGGCAAATTCTATGGCTCTACCCAAATCCCCTTAGGTTACCTTGGGTTGGATGTAGGGTTCTATGGAAGCTGAGCCTTCCAAAAAGCCCTACATACAACCCTTCTAATTTCCCATAACTTCAAGCAAATGTAAAACCAAATAACCATAACAATTCAAAAACCCATTCAACATTTCACACTTAAGAATTTAATTACAAAACTTACCTGTGAATTTATGAATGCAAAGGAAGCCAAATATCTTCCTTCTTCTTTCACTCATTCACCATTCTCCTTCTATCTCTTCCTCTTTATATGTCACATGTCATGTTGTGCAAGTTACCCAATATGTAGTGGGCTATCTTGGTTATTTTGTCAACTACAACCAAGATCATGCCACGTTAATTTCATGATAATGATAAACCTTAGATGAAGTCTATACTAATCACCTACCACTTCCATTCTGGTATATCATGTTGATATAGAAATCTAGTTGGATGCACATGTTCAACTTTCATGCACTAAAATTCTAGACAATGAGAGACAAAATCCACTGCATATCTCTTGATTCTTTTCTAGAAATAGAGTGGTTGAAGCTCAACCATGAGCTTGGTTATTCTTGGATGTCATAATTATGGGGTATTGTGTGATTCCTTTAGCACTGTGCTCCTCAGATTCTCTCTATCAGGCACATACATCCTACCATTGTACCGCAAAAGACCATCACTCTCTATTTGAAATCCTTTATAAGTAATATTCTGAGCATTCTCATATAATACTTTCCTGACTTGATTATAGAATTCATCTCTTGGCGAAAATTTGATGACTTGATCTATGAAAGTACTCCTAATAGTAGCCATTACTGTTATATACCTCAACATCTTAGAGCATCAACTACTATGTTTTCCTTGCCTTTGATATAATTAATATCAAAATCATAATTAGATAAGAACTCCAACCATCATCTTTGATGAGCATTCAAATTTGGTTGAGTGAAAATGTACTTGAGTCCCAAGTTATCAGTCTTGAGCTCAAATGGTTTTTCCAATAGATAATGCCTCCAACCCTACAAAAAATGAATAATTACTACAAGTTTTAGGTCATGAGGGGAATAATTCACCTCATATGGATTCAATTTCTTAGAATCATAGGCTACCACTAAGCCATCCTACATAAGAACTCCTCTAAATCCATCCCTAGATGCATTAGTGATCACTAAGAATTTATCATTAGGATCGAGAACTCTTAGCATTGGTGCTAAATTAAGCCTCCTTTTCAGTTCTTGAAAGACTACCTCACACTTATCTATTTTTTTTTTTTTTTTTAAATTCTTCCACTAAAAAGTGGTAATTGGATTAGCTATTTTAGAGAAATTCAAAATAAATTTCTTGTAATAGCCCGTTGATCCCATAAAACTCCTTACCTCATGCACATTATTTGGTGTTGACCACTCCATATTGGCTCTTATCTTTGTTAGATCTATTGAAATACCATCTGCAGAGATAATATGCCCCAAATATTGCACTTTCTTTTGGAAAAATGGACACTTAGACAACTTAACATACAACATGTGCTTCTTCAAACATTGCAAAACCAATTCTAGATGTTGTAAGTGCTTTTCCTCATCTTTGGAATAAACAAAGATGTCATCTAGAAAGACCAAAACAAAATGATCTAGGTAATATCTGAACACATTGTTCATAAGATTCAAAAATATTGTTGGAGCATTTGTCAATCTAAATGATAACACTGTGAACTCATAGTGCCCATATTGAGTCTTAAATGTTATTTCTAGAATACCTTCTTCACAAATCCTCAACTAATGATACCCTGTTATAATATTAATCTTAGAAAAGATTATTTCCCTTTGCATTTGATTAAAGAAATCATCAATGTATGGCAACAAATATCTATTTTTGATCATTTCTTTATTCAACATCTTATAATCTATACATAGGCAAATAGTGCCATCCTTATTTTTGATGAAGACAACTGGTGCACCTCATAGTGACACACTTGGTTGAATCATCCCTTTCGACAACAACTCATGAAGTTATGCCTTTAACTCCACTAATTCAATGGTGTCATCTTGTATGACACTTTAGACTATAGTTTTGATATAAGTATGATATCAATCAAGAAATCAAACTCATGCTTAGGTGGTAATCCTGGTAATTTTTTTAGAAACACATCATGAAAGTTTCTTAGAAAAGGATAATCTTTGATGGATGGTTCCTTAGACTCTCTCATATCATTTATCTTAATGATAAATGCATGGAATTCCTTCATTTAAACTTTTTTGAGTTGAACTATATAAATCTTCCTTAACTTCAACTCTTTTTTCTTACCCTAAAGTTGTGTTTGATTTTTGAAATCATCTTGATACAACCTTCTTTAGAAAATAGTTAACCTTGAATTTATACATTGTAAACCAATTGACTCTTAGGATCACATCATATGACCCCAACGGTGCTAAAAAAAATCTACTACTGTAGTGAACTCAGGAAACCTAATCTCTACTTTGACTAAACACTTATCAACTTTGACCTTTGACTCATTCCCATACTACATCAACCATGCATTTACCATAACTCTAACTTTTATAGACAATTTGCTAAGCATTATAGGAACAATAAAATATTTTTTAGCTCTCGTGTCAGTCAAAATAGAAACTAGATGATCGAACAAAATACCTAAAATTTCTATCAGTGAAGCTTGATACTCAGCGTGTTGATTGCCAATAGTTGCATCAATCCATTGCTAAAACATACATTCTTGAGAAGTTGAACTCTTATTCTTTGATTTATCCTAAGGACATTCTCAAGTAAAATGGCCACCTCCGCAAATGAAGTAACCTCTAACTGGTCCTTTATTTTCAGACTATTGGTTTCCCTTGAAACCTCTACTAGGTTTCTTATTCTCTGAACCAGTATTAATCTTGGAATTTTAATTCTTAAGCTGACCCTTGGAGTTTCCACTCCTCTACTTCTAGTTCTTCTTCTTGAAAGCTAGTTTGAAACTTCCAAACTTCTTGAATTTATCTTTGACTTGGGCATGAGATTTTAGTTTTTCTTTATGTTTCTACTTGATCACCTTCTTGAACACCTGATCCATGGTAGTTGGATCATGTACATCTACTTCACAACCAATTTAAGATTTTAATCTTATGATGAATTTCTCGATTCTAAACCTCTCATTTCCTTGATACTGAGGTACATACTCAAGGAGCTTAGTGAATTTCTCCCATTATTCATTCACTGATAAATCACTTTAAATTTTAAAAAATCCATAAGATTTTGATCAAAGTACAACTATGGAAGCTATCATAACCTAAATAGTGTCACAAATTATTCCCAATAGTGGTGGTTGAGTCAAGATTCACCTCAAGTTTCTTGTTTTCCCACCAAATTGTTGCTTCACCAACAAGTTTCTAAGCCCCCATACTACTTTCATGAATTTATAATAATTATGAATTTCAAAATACTTCTCCATTTTTATCATCTATGTTTCAACACCATCCTCCAAAATAGTTCCATCGAACTTGACTAGATTCACCTTTTTCATGTCACGTGTCAACTCTATAGCTATTTAAGCTCTCTCATCCTATGGAATTTCTTCATGCCTCTATTCTTGAAGATGTTCCTAGTCATCAAGATGTTCTTTAGGTTCTTATTGAACTTTTTTCTCTTCATGGCTATGCACTTTTTGCTTTAGGGTCATGATTTGGTCCATAATGTTTTGTATGGTTGCGAGGATTTGGTCCAACTTTGTCACATCTTGATTTTAACTTATAATTAATAACATTTAAATTTGTATATTAGTATGGTTATTATTTGATTATCATTGTTTTGACTTGAGCTTTATGACATATCCCAGTATGGGATAGTGATATTGTTGATTTGTATACATGATGTGGTAGTTGTATTTTATTATTCTATACATTAAGGATGCATATTTGTTATTTTTTTATCATTGGTTGATATATATGATGACTCATACTAACTACCTACTTGTTATGAGGTGGATGTAGGATAAATCCTACCCTCAGAGCTTGATGAGGGAGAGCATCATTGGAGAGGATGGGCTGAATGGGATGATTGGATGATGATAGAAGGATTACTAGTGACCCTTCACATATACACATTAGATTTAAAAATGTTATATGTTCTAAAATAATAGTGTGTGATTAAGGAAATCTTGTATGTGATTACATTAGTATGTAAATTTAGTTCATAATATGCATTATATTTCTTTAATTTAATAGTCTTGATTTTTGAGAATAAATCAAGAAAATAAATATTTAATTGGTTCATGTAAATAGTAATTAATTATTCGGTTATCTTATTTTTAAAACAATTAGAAAGATATTTATCCATTTGTTAAATAAATAATTACTTTTAACTATTTACTCTCAAGAGCTTGAGTTATCCTAATGTGCTAATAGTGAGTAAAGACAAACTTAGCTTAGCCTTTTTAATACATGCATGAAATTACGATGAAGTTAGAAAAATGATAATATTGGTTAATTGGTCAACTTAGCAATGAGTTGAGATGAATTAGACAACTGGTGTAATGATTTATTTAATTAAATTATATGTTTTAGTTAAGGGAATTAACATGCAAAGAGTTTTAATATGCATGAAAGGGGCGCAACAGATGGAGGGTTAATTTTATAAATAAAGGATTATAAAATTAAAGACATAAGAAAAAAATAATAGAAGGGAAAAGAGATACGGGAAAGAAAAAGAAGAATACAGAGAAGAAGCATGTAGGAGAATTGCAAGAAGAGAGGTGTATTAATCCTACCAATAGTTGTCTTGCAAGGTAGGTTCTATTATAAATATTTTGTGCATATTATTATAAGAATTCTGTATTAAATAAAATGAATATTGATTGTATTCGATAAAACCCCAAAATTCATTGTCATGGAAAATTCGGTTGAAAAATTGTTGTTAAAACATATTTTAATATGAGGTATTCAATATATACCTATATTTGGATTGCGTTGAATTCTTTATAATAGGCCAGGCATTGATTTAAAATGTTAAGAATATATATATATATATATATATATATATATATATATATATATATATATATATATATATATATATATATAATGCTAGGCTGAAATCTTTTAATGAAAAAACCAAGTTACATTTATAAAAATCCAGGGGCAATATATGGAAATGCCAATTTTATATTAATGGAAATTATTATGAATGTTATTATAAAACACCAAGCTATATAAAGGTGAAATGCCAACCAGTGTATGATTTGAAACACCTCATCTGTTATTGGCCAAGATTAAAATTAAATTAGATGTGTTTAAAATATGAAACCGCTAAGCTTAAATCACCAAGTATTGCAGTGTTGAGTAATATCAATTAAAACACCAAGCCAATCATAAAAACACCCAGTCAATTATCAAATTGCCCAGTTTTAAATAAACACTTAGTATATGATATTAAAATGCCAAGTCAAATGTATTACAATACTGTATTGAAACTGTTGCATGTTGATTAATTATTGACTGAGTCATTTGTATTAAACGCTGAGTCACTTAGATGCCCAACCATATTATTAGAACACCTAGTTACTTGACAAATAACTGAAATCATTTTATTGAAAGGTTGTGTCTTTAATTTTGAGGAATAAATTATTTTAAGCCTATGTTGTATGGCCTATGAATTTGCCTTTTATTACCTTGTGTTTCAATATATGGGGTGTCTCATATTTTATAAGTTAAATTTAAAATTTAAGTCCCTGTATTAACTTTACTATGAAAAAAAAGTATAGCACTAAATATCTAATTTCAATGTTGGGTATTAATTTGAATCATCAATCCATAATTGGAAATGTTTAGTGTAATGCTAGTTATACATAAGAATGCTAAAAAGAGTCAGGTCACTCATGAGACGCCAAATCAAAGTATTTGAGATTGCTGAGTTTTAAACGGTAATTATTGAGTTTTTATGGTAGTCATTGAGCATATAAATTTGAAATTGATGCATATATATTAATATATTAATGAAATCATTGCTTATATATTTTTAAAGCATTGAAGTTTATGAGTTGTATAATATACAATGTTGAGTTCATGAAATATAACATTGAGTATAAATCGCTAAGCCAATATTTAATTCGTTGTGTTTACCATTAAAATCCCTACTCAGTTAATAAGAGCGATAAGTCTTTTATTTAAAACCCAAAACACATATTAAAGGCTATCAATTTTGTCGAGTCGATTATTATATAATATGTTGTCTTTTAAATAAAGGAATTAGGTTTTTCCTTAATGGAAGATTGACTGTTCGGTAAAACTTTAATTGCCTCGAATTACCGTATTGCAGTTTGAGCAAGTTGTATACTAATTAATCCACATGATTATCATAAGATCCTTATGAGGATAGTAAAAAAAGAAAATATTAAACCATTTTGTTAACTCACACCTTGATTAGGAATCAATGTTGGAATGCTTTGTATATTCAGTTCAGAAAGAAATAGTGTCATTTCACACAATATTTAATTATGTAACATTTTGAAAGAAATGTTAGAATATAGAAACAACTATGTGAACAAAATAATAAAAAGCTTTAAATTATATTAATGGTACTCTATAAACACCTATGAGATCAAATGGTTAGAGATTGAAAAGAGTGGAATTATTGATTAAGAGGCAAACATTACGATGGTTGTATGTTGGTTCTATTATTTGTATGGTTATCTTTAGTCTAAGTTGAATGCTTGACTTAGCTTAAAATGATGCTTATGAGATGATTGATTCTCAAACCTTAATTAGAACCTCTAATTTGTATCATATTAATTGATGAACTTTAGTCAATCAGTGATTTGATGTGACTATTTATCTTTGTAAGTCATTTACATCGATGACTATGCTTAGAGTTACGTAGTTTAGGAATATAATTATGTTTTGGATAAACTATAGAAAATCTAGAAATTTCTATAATTATGCTATTATACATTTGTTTGTTTAATATTATATCTTTGGCAATTTATTTATATGATCTAAATCTATATTATAGCTTTGCTGAGAATGCTAGTAGAGGAAAATAGTATATCTATAGCACAGTAGGGTTATAAAAATATGTCGATAAGATCAAATTTTATAGCATCGTGTTAAGATGAAAACTTGTGTGCATTATATTTTATGAGAATATTAATATGTGCAAGTGATTAGACTTTTCTAGAATAAAATATGCATCATGTTGTGTACTTGGAGATTATGTTTTCATTTGATCATTACTGTGCAGGATAATCTAGAGAATACTTGGATGGTATAAACCTATACATGCTTGATTAATAATTATAGAGTATGAATGATTGATTGTTCATGTGGGAGTAGGGTGCTCATGTAAAATGAGATATGATATTATGAGATATCATAGAATACTTCAACTTAAATATATATGCTCGAATGGTACATATTGTAGCTGTAAGTCTAGACTCTCACCTATGTTGATTGATTAAATGTTTGTGTTGGTTATTACATGAACAATATATTTTGTAACAATTAGTAGGGCAACACGTATGCGTGCATACCATCTTGAGAGTAAATGAATGTTAGGTAAAATTTTTATGTATTTATATGAATTGCTTTATTATATATACTTGTTTAATTAAAAAGCTTATGTTTTCATGTATTATGACTACTTTATATAAATGATTGTGAGAAAACTAGTAGTTATGCCTTAGAACACCTAGACTATGATATTATGGGATATCATGAGGTATAGTGATTTGGATCTTATTATGGTAGTTGAAAATCTACAGTTTAATATGAATGTGAAACATACTCAGGTGGTATGAACTGTAGACATTATTTCATGTATAAGTTAAATTATAATGTATGATTCATCCATGCGTTGATGGAATAAAAGAATGCTTTGTTTACTTCTATGTATAGCATGAGATGTGTTATCATTTCTAGGAGGATATAATTAGTATAAATCTTGTGTTTTTGTAATACATAATGAGAAATTATCTTTTGGTATGTATGATTTATAAGTCAATGCGATATCTTACAACAAAAATGGGTTTTCTATGATACACTACATGTTTAGTTTTATCATACACCCATGGGTGCTAGCTTGTTCCTTGGATTCTCACACCATTCTATCAACCTATCTGTGAAGTGAGGGTCATTCCTAGATAAGAAATTGTGTGAAAGATTATTGATCCATGGTTGATGTGAAAAAATGCTCAGATGATGCTCTTCCTCCCCACAATAGTACTACTTATCTGAAGACCACACTGGAGATTGTCAACAATACATGAGTTGGTTCGACTTAAGCTTTGGAGAGCTTGGTATCTATCTTTTATATTAAGGTTGAAGTCTTAAAGGAAATATAATTGTATTTCATTTGTATATGTTGAATAATAGTTGCTATATTTTAAGACCAGTCATAGCTATGTCTAAATGTATTTACTTTCCTTGGAGTTATTATAAGATATATATTTTTTTGGTATTTGAATTTAGTAGTACTATTGTTCTAAGTTTTTTAGTTAATTTTTTAAGTTTTTTTTTTAGTGGTATGAATGTTAGCAATTAGTTAAAAAAAAATTACTGCATTATACTAAGTACAACTTGAGGGGTTGTAACATGTGGTATCAGAGCTATGGCTCGAATGGATCTATGTGATAACGTAGCAGTGAAAACATAATGAAAAAAAATGTAGTAGGATAAAATCTAGCAGGAGAAAATGTAGCATAGACATAACATTGTAGGAGATGATGCAACAAGTAAAAAATATAATGAAATTGAGAATATATTAGAAATGTAGCGAAAATCATAATACACCATATTTATAAAAAATAAACAGATAAAAAAGAAATTTCATGAATTTAGAGTTGTAATTGAAAGCTATGTGTGATGCCTCATAAATATTCCAAGTGAGTATTTGGTGAATAACTTGCAATTACTCTTTCTATTTTTACGGTAGTGTCCCTATATTTTTTCTTTTGTAGGGGTCCTTCAAATCCTGCTACGTATTGTTCTATGGTGACATTGGTGAGGCTTTGTTCCTCTTGTAGAGATTTTATGAATTTATAGAGTGTTGGGTGTTGGCATGTAAGGAGCTGATTGAATCCTCTATGCCACCCTTCTATGGAATTGTTAGTGCAGGGTAGACTAGTGGCAATGACTTGATAATAATTTCATAGGTCAATTGTAAATTTACCTCTTCTTTGGTTTATACGATGAATTTTCTGACTAATCCAAGTGTTCTCTTAGTACTCTACAACTTCTTAAAGTTCACTTTTTATTTCTCCATTTGTCCCATCAGATTTATAGTATGGAGAGTTGCACAATTTTTGGAATGCTTCAAGCACATGCTCTGCTAGAACGTACGCTAGTGTAGCTAACTGATGGACTTGGATTGTAAAATTTGAATCTCTTTCATATAGTTTTTGGAGCCCTTCTACATAGATTTTTTTCCAAAGGCATTGAGAAAGGTGGAAAAAACATCTTCTTTGAATACTGTTAGGGAAGGTAAATTAAAATGATTTAATTATAGCTATTTCGAAGTCTGTCATGAGAGTTATTGGCTACAAGGAGTTGTTGATGTCTTTCAATGCTTTGAAAACTCTCTTGTATGTTTTTTTTTGGGTTTGGCATTAGAGCGTATATCACAGGTATCACTGTATGTTTCTTCAAAATATAGATGGTGTATAGTTGATCAAACAATGGTTGAGTATATTTGAATGTGTCATTTTCAAACTAGTATGGAGTGGCAGCGATTGCTTCCAACATTTTTTGTGTATCAAAAATTATGATATGATATTTTTCAGGGCCACTATCAAACAACAATAAATCTTCACCAACCACAATTTTTTTGAAATGCTCTAGTATTTCTATTGTTTCTAGAGACGATGAATTAAGAGTTTTTTTTTCTCTTCTGGTATGATAAATTATTCTTTTAATATTTGTAATTGGAGGGAGTTAACATGCAACTAAATTTGATGCTATGGACACATTTTCAGCAACAATATGTTTTGGGCTTTCAACACTTGTAGATGCTTTCTCTTTCATATTTATAATTATTTGCTTGGCTTCTACCTTTCAAATGTTTGCAATCTGATTGTGTTCTTGGGTGACTGTAACATTATCTAGCTCTGTATGGGCACATCCTCTATATTTTGTTGATTTGTTGGCATATTTTGTGCATCTTCAGATGCATTTTATCTGAGTCTTGCATTCCAATGTATGTGTGTGGCCTTTGTAAAGTAATAATTGCTTCCCTTTCTAACTTTCTACCAATCTAATGACATGATTTATCTAAACTGGATCCCTCTACTGCATTTTGAATGGTCTATGCTGGGAATGCATTTTAATATACTAGGCTACGGTGTATAATTTGGAATGCAAAGAAATAAACTACAAATGAATTGTGTTTTCTATAATTTGGATTGCAAACTATTCCCTTTCTATAAACTACAAATGGATGAAGAAAAGGACTACGTTTTCTACGTTTATTGGGCCTGCACTATGGAATATGGTGAAGTATTGTATTGTAAACAAGAAAATAGTATTGTGAATATTGATTGGAGTATTGTTTGGTTGGAGCTTTACTTGTAAAAATGGAGATCTACAAAATATTGCGATAGTGTTTATGGTGAATGACAACTTTATTGCATACTACGATATAAACCAACTACCATATATACCTGCTATCATATCTACCATGACTATATGTTAGCTATGAAATCAACCATGATGTTATCTACTACAAGTATTTCATCAGGTATCAGCTCAAACTCTAGGACCTGATGATTCCATTAGCATTTTCATATCTTTCTATCTAGCAAAAAGGAAAAATGATAAATTATGTATGGTACATTGAGTGTGTACCTTAAGAACATTCGTATCCCCTTAAGTTTGTTAAAGGATTTGTTTATTGAGTGTCTTGTTGGTGATGGTTTTATAAGGTGTTTTACTTAGGTAAGTGTATAGCATAGTTCATGAGTTGTGGAGAAGGTATCCTACCATATTTTTGATCTTTAGATTGCACACCTCAAGTGTGATTACATACTTCTTGGTAATCAAAATCTCCTTCACCATTTGTGTTTTGTGTTGTGAGTGTTTTAAAAAGCATGAACTATTTCTCACTTATGTATTTATGCATTAGTTTTATGTTTTACTTACACAAATCCTAAGAGTGAAAAATCCTATAAGACCATTCTAGTTTGGCACCACCTAGTGCAGTGGGAATTTCCTTGTAGTTGAGTGTAGATGTCTTAATTGTGAATTCCTTTGTGTTAAGAGTTTTCTATGTGTATTAGCATCCTTATATTTATATAGACTTGAGAATAAGTGTCATCTCTCTTAGTTAACTTAGAGATGAGTTAATATTCTCTCACTCTCCTCTTACATCATTTTAAGCTACTGAGAAGATTCATATTTTTAGGATGTTGATTTAGAGTTTCCTTAGGCTTGATTTTGAATTGTTGTTTTAATTTATTCCCTTGAGCTCATGGGATGGTGTTTTCTACTTCTTAATGAGAGAGGTTGTAGGATTAGATAGATTGACACATCTTTGAGGTTAGTATTTTCTTTTTGGTTGTGGAGGTAGATTATAATACTACACTAACAAGTTTGGTAAGTGAATAGTGATTAGTAACATGGATTATGGCATTCATTTTACCATGTGAGGGTATGTAGGAGGTTTGATTTTGAGATGTTAGTTCTCTATTTTTCCACTTTGTGAATTTTTAGAGTTATTATTTTATCTAACTTGTGTACTTGACTATGAGGGGTGTCCAACATGAATTTATATTAATTATAGTTGATTATAATTATTATGTTATTATGTACCTTTGTTTAGACTGATATTATTCTCTTCTTGAAGCATATTATTTTAAAGAGGTATATATGTACCTTTCTTCAGGTGCAAGAAAGGTATAAGATGTGTGGAATGTCTTCTTAATATAAAAGGTTTAGATAAAACTTTTTAACTTGTGTGCTAGACATGCAAACAAAAAGACATTGTCTCACTTATAAGGTTGTAAGGATGGTATAATCATTAGCCTTAGTATGTTATGTTAACTATTATCTCTTAACTATGAATATAATACTATAGGTTAAGTTGCATAATATGATACTAGTTATGATTTATTAGTAGCAATTTAATACAATATCAAGATGGTTGTATGATTTTTATTGTATGTATGTTTGTACATCTGCAAATATTTGGCATATAATATTGCTTTCTATGATATCTTAGTATAGATTTATGTTTCATTAAACCTTGTGAATATATTGGTGATCATCAGGTCATGGAGACCTGAGGAAAGAGTGGTGAATTGGGAACGTGAGTTCTAATCGATAGGACGATATCATACTTAGCCTTACATTGACTCAGATTGTTATTACTAAGTTGGATCCAATAGACAGACTTATCGAATCTGAGATTTGACAAGCAAAACTTGTCAAATTCAATTGTATGGCCATACACATGTATATTGTGGATGGGTGTTCCATGTGGATGAGTATTCCATAATTTTTATATACATTATTACTAGTTCCTATTCATCATCATACTTGTCCAGAGCTTCGATTGAGTAGTGACAGTATTGACATGTTATACTTATATGAAGCTACGTGGAGTAGATATAGTATTAACATACACACACCATTCTTGCCAGGTTCCCTGAATACTTTTCTCTAGAATGAGAAATACACTCTCTAGGATAGAGAGATATGTTGATGGATGGGAAGGTTTTGCGTATCTCTTCTTGGTCAATTATTTTGAATTTTATGATGAAATCATGCATTTTTGGAAAGTTAGTAAGACGCTTATTGAGTTATTATGGGTTTGTCTTGTGGTTTTGGACCCTAGGGTGGTCATGTGAGAACCAATCAACATAAATGACATTCATAAAACTTATTTGCATAATAAAAATTGCCATAGAGCAGGGTATTATGGGACCAATACGCTAATAATAGTGTTAATTGGGAGAACTATGGTTAAGTTCTTCAAGTAAATATCATATTTATTTACATGATTTGATACTAGATACTATGTTTATATTTTGCTAAACTTTGTTTGGCATTCATGACTATTATTTGAATAAGTGTCATCGAGGCAATGACCAATTTTAGGGGGGAGGATGTTACATCCCAATTTTACCCTATAATTAATAACATTTAAATCCATAGATTAATATGGTTATTATCTGATTATCATTGATTTGAATTGAGCTTTATGACATATACTAGTATGGGATAATGATATTGTTGATTTGTATACATGATGTGATAGTTATATTTTATTATTCTATACATTGAGGATGTATCTTTGTTAGTTTTATATCATTGGTTGATATATATGATAACTCAAAATAACTACCTACTTGTTTTGAGGTGGATGCAAGATAGATCCTACCCTCAAAACTTGATGAGGGAGAGCATCATCAGAGAGGATGGGTTAGATGGGATGATTGGGTGATGACAGAGGAATTGTTAGTGACCCTACACATATGCACATTAAATTTAAAAATGTTATATGTTTTAAATAATAGTGTGTAATTAAATAAATCTTGTGTGTGATTACATTAGCATGTTAGTTCATAATATGCATTAGATTCCTTTAATTTAAGTCTTGATTTTCAAGAATAAACTAAAAAAATAGATATTTAATTACTTCATGTAAATAGTAATTAATTATTCGATTAACTTATTTTAAAAACAATTAGAAAACTATTTATCCATTTGTTAAGTAAACAATTACTTTTAATTATTTACTCTCAAGAGCTTGAGTTATCCTAATGTGTTAACAGTGAGTAAAGGCAAACTTACCTTAGCCTTTTTAATACATGCATAAAATTATGGTGAAGTTAGAAAATGGATAATATTGGTTAATTGGTCAACTTAGTAATGAGTTGAGATGACTTAGAGAATTGGTGTAATGATTTATTTAAGTAAATTATATGTTTTAGTTAAGGGAATTAGCATGCAAAGAGTTTTAATATGCATGAAAGGGGTGTAGCAGATAGAGGGTTAATTTTATAAATAAAGGGTTGTGAAATTAAAGATAGAAGAAAAAATAATAAAAGGGGAAAGAGATATGGGAAAAAAAAAGAAGAATACAGAGAAGAAGCATGTAGGAGAATTGCAAGAAGAGAGGTGTATTAATCCTATTAACAGTTGTCTTGCAAGGTAGGTGTTGATGCCTAAAACTTTCGCTCTAGGCGAATAACATTATATGGAAAGCTTTACATATGTGGAACTCAAATGCATTCTGTAAAGCAACCTGTGGGGTTTTAGAATCCAGTTATACTTAAATTGGGGGTGGAAAAGGATAAGAAGAAAATACATATAAAATTGAAATAAACTAACTAATGTGATGCATTAAGATTTTTAAAGTATTGACCTATAATTGCATAAAATAGCTCGAATATTCAGATGTCATAGAATTTTAAAGGAACATATGCATGAATTGAAGTCTATAACGTAAACAAGAATTAATATTATAGAATTAGAGAAATGAAAATAACAAATAATGATAAATCTTCACTTAGATTGACATAGAACATCACATCCTCTTCATTGTTGGGTATAAACACACCATACAAAAGGCCAATGGCAAAGTATACAATACAATCCTTTCCTATGAGGGGCACCTATTAAGGTCTTAGAATAAAAAACAAAACTACTTTCTAATTCTATTTCAAAATTAAAACTTATTACAATGGATGCTCTAGTACCAAAATAATTATCTAAAAACTAGCCCCTTCCAAAAGCAACGAGCTTTGAATATATAGGCACCATGGTCTCATGAGAAAGTGACACCTAGAAACATGCACTTACGCTCTTGATGAGGCCATTACAACCAAATAAGGAGCTCTGGCTTATGAGTGCAGTTGTTCTTTAGAATCCTAGATATGGCACAATAATGATGCCCATGATGCTTAGAAGAAGCATAGTGACACATGTCTATCTCCAAAATTGCTTTTGGAATATTTTTGGAAATGGGGGCCCATTTTAATTTGACCAATGGTGCAATTCCTAGCTCTAATAAAAGAAAATTACCTTGGAAAAACATCATGTCACCACATGGAAGGTTCATTTCCTCTTTATACAACTACATGGTGGGTCCCCTTTCTGACTCTTCCAACCAATGGCGTGACCCTAAACCCTGTCAGAAAGAAATTTTGCTTCTAAAGAGCATTGTGTTGTGATAATCCTATAGAATCCAAGCATTCCTTTATAAAAATGAACATAGGGGCACCACGAAGAAAGTCCACGTTCCTCTTTGTAACTACATAGTCGGCCCTACCTATTACTTCCTCAACCAAAGGTGCTACTTGAAATCCTGACAAAATAACCTACTTTGGATGAGCACCTGGTTGCCACATGGAGAGCTAGAGCTACTATTGGGTGAATCGAGAACCTTTTTGTTATAAATGAGCACTAGGATACCACATGATAGCTATGAAAAGAAGCCAAGACTTAACTAAAAATATAAAGGGGACACCAGTTAAAGAGGTCAAATCATAATTGTCAAACTTCATCGAGCATGTCTAAGACCAAAAGCTAATTGCTCTAAAGAAATGAAATTTGGATTACGATCCACAGTTTATGGAAACTTGAAGGGGAATTCACCTATGGCTAGAAGAACCCAAAATTTTGGTTTTTCAGATTAGTCAAATTAAAATACAAAAAGGGTGAGGCCTGTAAAACTTACAAGTTTTGAAGAATAACCTTTAGAGGCATCCACTCTTCCTCCTTCGACTGGGTCTTCTTCTTCAAAGCCTCAAAGGATCTGTCTAGGTCAATGATATTCTTAAAAGAGATGATGCTCAGGCCTTGGACTACTACCAACATCTAGAATTCTAGCTAGGCAAGAGGATACAAAATGGTCTCCACCTCAGAGACACATGGTGCTTGACTGAAAGCTACAAAAATGGTCTGGTCATTCTACTTTTTCTCTAATAACTCTTTTATTTTGTCCTCTAGGAGGATGGTGTTGTCCATAAATAATGGAGAGGGAAGTCCCAACTAGACCAACTATTTGATGCACCCCTTTATATCCTAGACTACTTTCTCTAAGGCATTGATAAATGCATTGCATTTTGTTGTTGCCTTGTTGCAGATCAAAAACTCATTTACCTTCACCACTACCTACCTTCGATCAGCCACCCCTACTACTTGTAGTGTCCTATCCATTACATTGTAAAGCTTCTAGACAAGGAGCTATGAGTCTTGAACCTTAGGGGACACACAGGCAAGGACCTAGTCTACAAACATGCTCACCTAGGAGCTCAGCTGCTGTGAGTCTATGATGAACTCAAGCATTGGATTCAAATTAGTGATCATATTTTTTATTATCTCCTAGTAAGATATATACAATTGATGGACCATGGGGAGGATCCCTATAGTTTGGGAGTGGGTGGTGAGGCCATTTTTTAATTACAAGATCTCTTGGTCTTTGGCCAAGGACTCTTGTTGAATATGCTACTATAATTATTATTGCATGCTTGTAAAATCTAAGAATTCTTATAGGTTTGCATGAGCTCTACTTATCTCTTATGCAACTTATTCTCTACAGTCTACTTCTCCTTCTTTAGGCCATCAATTTTGACCTTTAGCTCTGCAACCTAGATCTATAATTGGGCCCTTTGATTGGCTTCCACTTGGAAGCTCTCCTTAGTGACATGACTCTATAGGTTAGAACTCATTTTATGAGCTCCATATCTTTAGCCTTGGCCTCAGTATTCAGGTAGTTAACCATAGCTTTAACCTTTGCGAGTTTTAGCTTTGTCTTCTCCAACTGACGGCTTGCTTTGATATAGTTAGTGGTGACAAACTTATGTGTTTCCTCCATCAATTTGACCCTGTCAGTGGGCCTAGCCTGGTTGAGGTTGAGGCTGACGACATGTATTAAGTAGTCCCTCGATTGCATATGTTCTTGAGACTTGACTACTTGGGGTGCCATGTGTGCAATCATTAGAGATTATTGTGTTGGGTCAAAGAATGACCGCATGTAAGTCACTTTCAGGGCCTTGGCATGTTTTCATCTTTTCTTCTCTACTTGGGCCTCTCAAGCTTTTCTAACAGCCTCAATCTACTGATGAAACTACTCCTGTCATTGAATATTTTTCCCCATGAAGGGGGTTCCTTGTGGTAGCCCAAAAGGAATCGTCACTTGCTACTGTGAAGTAGTGAAAGCTATTCTTCTAGAGACAATTGGATGATGGGTTAGGGTAGAAGGAGAGAAAGGTGGGAGGCCACAAAATGGGGTGGAAGGCAATTATGCCATAATGATTTTGATGAAGTAGATGAGGGTAGAGTAGTGAAAACTGGTGCAAGGGAAGTGATCAGATACACAAAGGAAAGTGGTACAAGCAAGGTGATAGGATGGGTAGTGGAGACCAGTGCAAGCTCAATGGAAATCGTAGAGGGTGAAGAGGGAGTGAATAATGAAGTGGAAGTGGAAAGAAGGGTATGAAAAAAGTGTACTATATTTTATATGGGCTTAGGGGGAGAATGGAGGCTTGCATCCTAGATTTGGGCTGAGATGACCCCACCTCGAGATTCTCCAAAGAGATCTATTACTACTATGGGGTGGCTAGATATGGATAAAGAGGTGGTGGTTAGGTTGAAAGCCTCTGAATCACAAAAACTTCCTCTTCCTTCTCTAAAGGGGTGTCTTCCTCTTTTTCTTCTAGGGTGTCTTCCTCTTCCTCTTCCTCTTCTTCGACTGAGAACTCTTCTTCTACTAGAGCCTCCTCTTCATGGTGCTCATCCTAGAGGTTCTCAAATGTCTCATCTGTATCTACATGTTCAAAATTTAGTCTTGACTCATTGATTTCTTGCCTATATTTCTAATAGGTATCTATTTTATCTTTGCTCCAGTCTCTTTGGATGTGTTGTGTCCTTAGTCTTTTTATCAATTTCTTTGTGGAGTTGAACTACCAGACTACATCATAAAATGACTCCCATGACTTGTGGGTGTCTGACAAAATCTTGGACAAATCTACATAATACTTGATATTGTCCTCCACCAATGACCTTCACTATTCAAAGTATGGTTGGGGCTCATGATTGAATGGGGTAGTAGTCTTCAAGGTGGTTATATGACTAATCGGCTCATAGTTATAATTTGTCAACAATCTGGTTGAGGCTAAGATATACAATCTTAAGCACAAATAGGTGCTCTTATGACCTCTTTACCATTGTGATGCCCCCTTTTGAGAAGGGGACATCATACGGGGCATTCTTCTTGCAGTCTATGTTATATACTAAGTTGACCACATCGAGCTGGTAAGCTAGCTCTAAGGCTAGGGTCCTATTTGTGAGTAGCTACAAGAGCCAAAATGGCTCCTTCTTGAATCTATGTGCCCAAATGAAGTGAAATGGGACCCGAAGAACCAGTCGACTAAAATTCTATTGCTAATTAGCCATGACCTCTAGTTGACCATCATTTTAAAGGTAATGACCTCCTTATTGAGGTCAGTCAAGACTGAGGATAGGAAGGACTTTGAAAACTCATAGTAGTCATGCATGGCCTATAGGATGTGGGTCCACATGGAGACATGAATCATTGTGTTAGGATGGGTGGTTGTCTCGATGGATTTGAAGGTGAAATATGAAGAGAAGAACTAGGAGTTTTGATATAGGATCAGGTGCAGGATGAAGGAGGAATACCTAAAGGTATTTAGTTTTGAGAAGTTCACCAGTTCATTATGTATAGAATGATGATGGCATTCATAAAAATCATCTTGTAAACCTTCTCCTTACTCACCATCCTTAAAAGGAAGACTTCCCCCAATTGGAAATTGTTAGGGTGTGGAGCTAAAAGCTTCACCAAGGAGCACACTTAACAGGTTCAGGTCTACACAGACACCGGCGTCGGTCAGGAGTGACCGACGTTGGTCAGATGCAGTTGGAGAGACGTCGACGTCAACAGAGGATCGGCCGACGTCGGTCACAGGCAAGCAGGCAGGAACTGGCGTCGGTTTCCTGTGTGTCTAGAATGCGATTTCCATGGATAGAAGCGAGTGTTTGCATGATGAGTTTGAGTTGTAGTCTTAAGCTCGCGTCTCTATTATTAGTAATATTATTTTTAGAGCCCTTGTTCAAGTGGCTTAACTGTTTGTTGTAAGTGCATGCTCAAGTCTCCTAATTCTATATTAGGATAGATCTTCTTAGCTCATATTTAATGTAAGGCAATGTAAAGTAGTAGACATTGTTAAATGTTGAAGAACAGTACAGAATTGAATCAATCCAGGTTTGTTGGAATTGATTGTTCTTAAGAGAGAGAGCTCTTGAGGAATAGAGATCTAATGAGAGATCTATACATCTAGGAGAGGTGTGGAAGAAAGAAGTTTCTTCAATTGTATTCCTTTTGTAAAGAGTTTGTTAATACAAACTTTCAGGGTGGTTTCTTGTATCTCTTGTTCTTGCTATGATCTCATTCTAGTTACTTGTCTATCTAATTTAATTTCACGTTTATTGCTTTCATAAATGTAATCTATTGTTGGTTGATCCCCAACAAGTGGTATCAGAGCACTCAGGTTCACTAACAGGTGGTTCAGATCTGTGTAGTGTGTATTGATTACAGGTTCTCACAGGGGTTTCTGTAGGGATTTCTGTTTGAGTGGGAGAAGCAATGGCAGATGAAAGTAAACTAAGAATGGAGAAGTTCAATGGCAAAAATTATCAACATTGGAGAATGCAGATAGAAGATTATCTGTATCAGAAAGATCTCTACTTACCGTTAGGTGGGGTTGCAAAGAAACCCAAAGACATGGAGGATGAAGAATGGGAAGTTCTTGACAGAAAGGCTTTGGGGTCTATAAGACTGAGTCTAGCATCCACTGTGATATCTAATTTATCATAGGCAAAGTCTACGGTAGAGTTGATGACTACGTTAGCAAATTTGTATGAAAACCCTCAGCTTCTAATAAGGTATATCTTATGAAGCAGTTATTTAATTTGCATATGAATGAAGGTGGATCTGTTTCTACTCATCTGAATGATTTCAATGGAATTGTGAATCAATTAAGTTCAGTCAATATAGTGTTTGATGATGAAATAAAAGCTCTTTTAATATTATGTTCTTTACCTAAAAGCTGGCATGGCTTAGTAATGGCAGTTAGCAATACTACATCTGCATCAAATATTTTGAAAGTAGAGGATGTTGTTAGTGTTATCTTGAATGAGGAAATACACAGGAAAAACACATAAGAGACATCTGGGAATGCTTTAAATTTTGAGAGCAGGGGAAGGCAGAAAGATAGGAGCAAAAGGAGATCAAGATCTAAGTCTAAGGTGAGAGGAAGATCCAAGTCCAGGAATGGCAGGAAGCCACAATGCTAGAATTGTGGAAAGATTGGGCACATAAACAGAGATTGCTGGTCAAAGCCTAAGGAGGACAATCAACACGAAGGAAAGGAAGAAGCCAAGGTTGTAGGTATTGCACAAGATGCTTTAATTTTCTCTTTGCATAATAACATAGAATCTTGGGTGTTAGATTCTGGTGCATCTTTTCATGCTACCCCTAATAGGGAGTATTTTAGTGACTATATCCATGGAGATTTTGGAATAGTGTATCTAGAGGATGATGATCCCTGTAAAATAATTGGCAAAGGTAAAGTGCAGCTGAAGATGCAGAATGGCAACACATGGGTGTTGAGAGATGTGATGCATGTCCCTAGCTTGAAGAGAAATTTGATTTCTGCAGGTAAGTTAGGGGATGAGGGTTGTACGGTAACTCTCACAGCAGAATCTTGGAAGGTGACCAAGAGTGCACTTGTTATGGCCAGAGGTAAGAGAGAAGGTACTCTCTATTTGTGTAATTGTGTTACTAACAAATCTCTTTCTGTATTATCTGCTTCAGATGTGGATGCTAAATTGTGGCACTCAAGGCTTGGCCACATGAGTGAGAAGGGGATGTCAATTCTTAAGTCCAAAGGTATGCTTTCAGATTTAAAAGGCATAGATCTAGAGTTTTATGAGCACTGTGTATTTGGAAAATAGAAAAGGGTTAGTTTTCTCAAGACTGGGTCTACTAAGAAGAGGCATAAGTTGCAGCTTGTTCACACAGACGTGTGGGGACCGGCTCAGGTTGCTTCCATTGGAGGATCACAGTACTATGTATCTTTCATAGATGATGCTACAAGGAAGGTATGGATCTATTGTATCAGGAGAAAATCTGATGTATTTGAGACTTTTAAGAAATGGAAAGCTATGGTTGAGAATGAAACAGGTAAAACATTGAAGTGCCTGAGATCTGACAATGGCGGTGAGTTTTGCAGTTATAAGTTCAGAGATTATTGTTATATGAATGGAATCCGCAGGCAAAGGATGGTTCCAAGGACACCTCAGCATAATGGGATTGCTGAAAGAATGAATAGGACAATAATGGAGCGTGCAAGGTGTATGAGATTGCATGCTGGCTTGCCCTTACAGTTTTGGGCACAAGCTGTTGACACTGTAGTGTACCTGATTAACAGAGGACCCTCTACAGCTCTGGATGGTGGAATTCCAGAAGAGGCATGGACAGGTAAAAAGGTAGATCTCTCATATCTCAAAGTTTTTGGTTGTGAAGCCTTTGTGCACATAGATAAAGAAAATAGAAAGAAGCTTGATGCTAAGTCTATGAGATGCACGTTTATTGGCTATGGCTTAGATGATTTTGGTTACAGATTATGGAATCTAGAAACTAACAAGGTAATTAGGAGCCGTGATGTTGTTTTCAATGTAAGAGTGATGTATTGTGATCAGTTGAGGAAGTTGAATCAATCTGGGCAGAGTAATGGTGAATTGGATGAAGTGAAGGTCCAATATGAGCTCGCGGGAAAAAGAAATAATCACTTATAGGAAAACACAGAGATCGACGTCGGTAGGTTAGGAACCAGCATCGGCAGTACAGAGACCAGCATCGGCAGGACAGAGATCGACATCGATAGGACAGGCACCAACGTCAGTCAGGCAAAACCGACGTCGGCCAGTAACAAGTCTGGAGGTGACCGAGGTTGGTCACTGTCAGAAAATTTGGGTGGACAACGTGTTGTGGACGAGTCTCAGACACCCATCAGGAGGTCAGAAAGGGTGAGTAAGCCTCCAATTAGATATTCTCCTTCTTTATTTTATTTATTGCTAACTGATGGTGGAGAACCAGAGAGTTTTGAAGAAGCAATACAGGTGGATTCCAAGAGTCAGTGGGAGCGTGGCATGGTTGAGGAGATGGAGTCCTTAAGAGAGAACCAAACATGGGATTTGGTTGAATTGCCAGCTGGTAAGAGGACACTGAAGAACAGATGGACCTACAGGTTGAAAGAAGGTGAGAATGGACATATGAGATACAAGGCCAGATTGGTAGTGAAAGGATTTGCACAAAAGCCAGGTATTGACATTGGTGAGATTTTTTCTCCTGTTGTTAAAATGACTTCAATAAGGGTTGTATTGTCTTTGGTTGCTTTTGAGGATTTGCATCTTGAGCAGCTAGATGTTAAGACAATGTTTCTTCATGGAGATTTGGATGAGGAAATTTATATGGAACAACCAGAAGGATTTGAGGTCAAGGGTAAGGAGAAGTTTGTGTGCAAATTGAAGAAAAGCTTGTATGGCCTCAAGCAAGCTCCAAGGCAATGGTACTTAAAATTTGACAGGTTTATGACTGAGCATGGCTATAGTAGGTGTCAATCTGACCATTGTGTGTATTTCAAGAGATTTGATAATGGTAGATATATTATTCTATTGTTGTATTTAGATGATATGCTGGTTGCAGGATCACACATGCAGGATATCTCTGAGCTCAAGGTAAAATTAGCTCAAACGTTTGCTATGAAGGATTTGGGAGCAACAAAAAAAATCCTTGGCATGAGTATTAAGAGAGACAGGAAAAATCACAGGTTGATATTGTCTCAAGAAGATTATGTGAACAAGGTGTTGGAGAGGTTTAATATGCAGGATGCAAAACTGGTAAGTACACCTATGGCTGGACATTTTAAGTTAAGTAAAGAACAATGTCCCAATTCACATGATGAGGTAGAGTACATGAACAAAGTTCCATATTCTTCCACAGTAGGGAGTTTGATGTATGCAATGGTGTGTACTAGACCAGATATTGCCCAAGCAGTGGGAGTGGTAAGTAAGTATATGGCCAATCCAGGTAAGGAACATTGGAAAGCAGTTCAATGGATCCTCAGATATCTGAAAGGAACCAATAATAGGCACTTGTGCTATGGAGGTTCAGATACTTCTCTACATGGTTATGTAGATTCAGATATGGCAGGGGATTTGGATGGCAGGAGGAGCACTACAGGTTATGTTTTCACTGTAGGTGGAACAACAGTTAGCTAGATATCTAAGTTGCAGAAGGTTGTTGCCTTGTCAACTACAGAAGCATAATATATTGCAGCCACAGAGGCTAGCAAAGAGAAGATATGGATGACACGGTTCATGGATGAGCTTGGTAGGGAGCATGAGAGTTGCAGATTGTATAGTGACAGTCAGAGTGCAATCCATTTGGCTAAAAATTCAGCCTTTCATTCAAGAACAAAGCACGTACAGCTAAGGTACCACTTCATACGGCAGGTATTGGAAGATGGTGAGTTGAAGCTGGAGAAAATCCATACAGATAGGAATCCTGTGGATATGTTAACCAAGCCGGTTATAAAGGAGAAGTTGAATCTTCATTCAACTTCTGTTGGTCTTCATGATTGAGTTGAAGATGGAGGAGCTAGAAGATGTTGTTGTACAGGTACTGGTGCAGCTATTTATCTCCAAGTGGGAGATTGTTAGGGTGTGGAGCTAAAAGCTTCACCAAGGAGCACACTTAACAGGTTCGGGTCTACACAGACACTAACGTCGGTCAGGAGCGATCGACGTTTGACATCGGCAGAGGATCGGCCGACGTCGGTCACAGGCAAGCAGGCAAGAACCGGCGTCAGTTTCCTGTGTGTCCAAAATGTGATTTTTGTGGACAGAAGCGAGTGTTTGCATGATGAGTTTGAGTTATAGTCTTAAGCTCGTGTCTCTATTATTAGTAATATTATTTTTAGAGCCCTTGTTCAAGTGGCTTAACTGTTTGTTGTAAGTGCATGCTCAAGTCTCCTAATTCTATATTAGGATAGATCTTCTTAGCTCATATTTAATGTAAGGCAATGTAAAGTAGTAGACATTGTTGAATGTTGAAGAACAGTACAGAATTGAATCAATCCAGGTTTGTTGGAATTGATTGTTCTTGAGAGAGAGAGCTCTTGAGGAATAGAGATCTAGTGAGAGATCTATACATCTAGGAGAGGTGTGGAAGAAAGAAGTTTCTTCAATTGTATTCCTTTTGTAAAGAGTTTGTTAATACAAGTTTTCAGGGTGGTTTCTTGTATCTCTTGTTCTTGCTATGATCTCATTCTAGTTACTTGTCTATCTAATTTAATTCCGCGTTTATTGCTTTCATAAGTGTAATCTATTGTTGGTTGATCCCCAACAGAAATTGATGACATAAGCATTATAGTCTATCCTAAAGATAAACACCAACATAGAAAGGGTGTCTTTCATGTCTTACATGACAAAGCTCGTGAGAATGATGAGCAAAGCAGGTGATTCAGTGTAGTTATTCTTGAGGACTAAATTGATGAACTGTATCTTATGAACCTCAATGTCCCAAATTTTTGTAGGCTTTCCATACTATAAATGTCAGTATTGGGGTCACTTGGAAGTCATGACATCTCCCTTATTACATCAACATTGACATCCACTTTTAGGTGGTTGTTTCTTGTAATAATGTTAGTGCTAGCATCATATTTGTCTATGTATAAGGCAATGATGTCTAGGCATGGGTGCATAAGGGGCACCATGTATTGGGCTAATGTGGAGTTCCAAATCTTGTACTAAAAAAACTCATAGTCATTGCTCCAAACCTTTTCGATAAATCAAGTGTGGGCACCCTCCCTCAGGCTCTTTTGGTTCTTTGCCAATTTGGGATCAAATATTCCATCTGAATAATTTAGGACCAATGAAGGGTCCCTATAATGCCCTTTGGTGACACTTTTGACATTTGGAATATTAGGCATTGGCTGAGTGAAAGTGAAAGCATATGATTTTTTTTACTGCATACTGCGGGGGGAGGTCATCATGACCACCTAATCCACAAGTTCTTTTCTTCCTTGGATAATTTTCACTACTAAATGAGGGCATAGAAGTTTCCATCTTATGACTTCTTTTCAAAAATCCTCTCTTTTCTTAAGGGAAATAATGGATATCAATTTTTCTTCACAATCCTTGCAATCCTTTCTCATTTTTTTTGTCTAAATTTTCTCTACTCAAGATGTTTTGCTCAATCACTCAATGCTATTAAAATCTCTTAGGCATTTAAGTGTTGGGCCTGATTATGAGGGAAGTATTTATAAGCCACTCCTTCTAGCATGATCATCATGAAAATTTTGAATTTGGGGTACCCCATAAATGTTAAGGGCATCACACATGTTAAGAAGAAAATCACAAGAGATTTTGCATCGATCTTCATGGGGATCATATAATATGGAGTGTCTGACATTAATGGTAGGAGGAGTGGGTAGGTAACAGTCTTTTAGAGAATGTTTCAAAAATAAGGAGAGCCATGGTGTGGACATTTGGAAATGGGATGAACCACTTATGCCAAAAACACTTATTTTTGAAGGGAAACAACAATGAAGAAAGGAAAATAAATCAACAAAGGGAAAAAAAAACAAAAGAAAGGTAACCAACTACCTATATACAAGGGAAAGGCTGGTAAATAGGTTGAAGTGTTTTAAGTTGATTTTATTAACTAGAATCCCTAATACGTTACCTTCTTCATCCTCCAACTTGAATAAATTACATTTCTTATTACCAATGATGCAAAACAACCCCCTCCATAGAGAGTTAAACTTCACATGTTGGCTTGGCTTCATGGCTCTTTGGTCATATTTTAAAATCAAGTCCCTGGGCTTGAAGCATAGGTTAGACATTTTCTTTTCAAACCATCACTTGACTACCTACTATTAGGTGACATTGACATCACTAGCTTGTTCTCTCACCTCTTGATGGCTGAGTAATTCTGCCAATCTAACCTCCATTAGTCCATTCTCCACGATCTCTTTAGCTTTTAATAGTTGCAAGGCGAGAAACTCTGTGGCATGGTCATCTTCTTCCCATATACTAGTTCATATGGGGATGTCTTTAAGATATGATTGGGAGTAATTTAGTTGATCCATAGAACCATCTTGAGATGCATATACCACTCCTTTTTTTGGTCTGTGCCCATCTTTTGGATCAACATAATGAGATTTTTATTGGTTGATTCGACCAACCCATTTCCTTGAGGGTAGTAATTGGATGAAGTCTTTAGGAAAATTCCATTTTGGAGCATAAATTCTAAAATATTAAAGTTAAGGAATGCTTTCACATTATTCAAAATGATCATTTTGGGTAGGCCAAACCTTTCTACTAGCTCTTCCAAAAAGCTGAGGACCATGTTTTTAGTTGCCTGCATTGGATCTGCTTCAGTCCACCTTGTGAAGTAGTATGTGGCCATAATTATCTTTTTGTGGCCTATGCTTGAGATGGGATTGATCATCCTAATGAAATCTAGGCCCTACTGTGTGAAGGTCTCATTGGTCATAATTGGGTTTAATGGCATGGTTAAATTCTTTTGCTTCCCTATGAAGAACTAACATTGTTGGCATTTCTTGACTACCTGATGACAATCAACAAACAAGGTTGGCCAGTAGTATCCCATGTGCATGATCTTGGTCATGGTGGTCTTTGCTAAGAAATGTCCACTTAGAGGAGTGAAATGCATACCCTATAGAATTTTTTTAGCTTTTTTTTTTTATGCATCAAAGTAGATCTCCATCAAAGTTTCTCTTGAATAGGACTCCTTAGACTAGTGTGTAGCTAGCCCATTGCAACCTGTACAATCACATTTTGTGTGTAGGGAGACCATCAAGATATCAATCAGTTTTCATGAAATGGGTTCTATCAACAACCCAAGACCCATTGGTTTTGTATTGATTCAGAAGAATTGATTCTCATGTGTTTTGTTCTTCTGTTAGGGCATCTGTGCTTTGGGTTAAGTATTCACAAAACCCTCTTCCTTAGATCACTTTATTTGGCCTAACTTAAACATCATATTCTAGGATCTTAGTGATTCAATTGGCCTTCTTTTATATGATCTCTCCTTCCATTATGTACTCTCAGTTGCTAGAATGCACCACATACACCATTATCTTGCTCTCCACCACTAGGTGCCTAAACTTCTTAAGACTTTTGAAAATGGTGAAAGCGTATTTCTAAATGAAATTGTGCTTAACCTCATACCCATAAAAGGTTCTTGAATATAAATTAATCAGGTGCTCACTTCCTTCTTCTTCTTTTTGAGTTAACACAATCCTTAGGCTATGTTCGATCCCATAGACATACATGATGAAATCTTTGGAGAATTTAGTGTTGAATAACACAGGGGTAGTGGATATCATGTCCTTGATTTTTTGAATGTTATTATTCCTTTGGGTGTCCATTTGAAAGGCTAATCTTTCTTTAGTATTAGTGTGATTGGCCTTACTAATCTTGTAAAGTTGGATATAAACTAGCTGACAAAATTGATCTTTCCCAGGAAAAATTGGACCCATTTCTTATTGATCAACAAGGTCAAATCCTTGATAGCCTCAACTCTATTTGGATCGATAGAGATGCCTTATTTGGATACTATGTATCTGAGTAACTTTCCTAATAGGACTCTAAAAACACATGTTTTGGGGTTAAGAGATACCCCAAATTCTTGGCACTTTTGGAAGATCTTCTTTAGGTGGTTAAAATTGTCTTCCTTCTTCTTGGAGAACACGGTCAGGTCATCCAAGTAGATGAGGATGATCTTGTTGATCAAAACTGTAAAAGGTACATCCATAGCTCATTGAAAAGTGGCCCTTGTATTTGAGAGGTTGAAAGGCATCTTCACATACGTGAAGGTTCCCCACTTTATGGTGAAAGTGGTCTTATGTTGATCCTCTTCATTTACCCATACTTGGTTGTAAAAAGAGAACCCATCTAGTGGAGAGAACATTTATGTACCTAATACCATTTGAAGGATCTATTCCATAAAAGGAAGGGGTAATGATATTTTAGGGATGCTTTATTCAAGTCCCTAAAATCCATGCATAGCCTAATCTCTCCAATCTTCTTTCTTACTAGAACCAAGTTAGACATCCAAGTTGAATGTTTGATTAGGTATATGATTCATGAGTCGATCAATTTACTCAACTCTTGAGCCATGAGAGACTCAATTTTTGGGTTTACCGGCCTTTGCTTTTATCAGACAGGCTTGGTCCCTTCGACCAAATTTATGGTGTGTTGGATGTCCTCATGGTCATACCCCTTCAAATCATCATAGGTTTAGACCATCACCTATTCATAGTTATTACAGAAGGAAATCAATCTCTCCTTATCCTTTTGGGAAACATTTTTTCTCACTTTCAATCTTATTCTATCTTTGACATGAAGCTCAGAGTAGTCAAATTTATCTATGACAAACTTCTATCTTTCATTCCTAGCATCATCAAAGTCGAATAGATTATCTAGGGTGATTAGCCACTTAGGAAGCTTGTTGGTCTTCAATTACATAATTTTATCCCCATAGGCCTCTTCAATCTTTGAATGCAACTACTCTACAAATTCACATGATTGTTGGAAAACATGGTAATTTGGGGTGTTTTTCTCAAACACTTGCCAGTTCTGGTCATTATCGAGAATGGTGAGTTTGATGATTACCCATTCTGCTTACTCATTGGTGAATAAATTCATTATTGGATCAAATTAGGAGCTAATTATTTCCATCCTATTTGCTTGGGTGTTCATGGTCTTAAGGATGATCTAAATGTTAAAAGCTTCAAATTCTTTGATCAAACCCCATATCTAGTGGCGGTAGGACCTCATATAGACATTCTTCACAGCTGTGACCCCTCTCATTTGTCTTACCACTAATTTAGAATCATTGAATAGTTTTAGCTACTTTACACCCATGTGTTTGATGAGGCTGAGGCCATGGATTAATGCTTCATATTTAGCTTCATTATTCATGCAGACAAATTAGAATTGGAAGGCTTGTAGGGTCTCTTTTTTTGATGGAGACACAAATTATATCCCTACTCTTGAGCCAGTTTTGCATTTCACACCATCAAAATACATTGTCCAAAAATTGGACTCAATTTTAGGTTCTTTGCTTTGATCCTTCTTCTTCTTCATGACCTTGGGGATGGCCTAATATGCATCATGGATTACATAGTGGTGTCAAAATGTGTGAAAGGATCATTTTAAATAAATTCATTGGTGAGGACTTCTTTCTCTAGGCCCTTGTTGTTCACCACTCTTTCTTCTTCGAGCATTTATACATAATGTGTTTCCCCTTTTGAGAAAGAGGTGTGCATTGCTTTGAAGTTCATCATAACATCATTTGCTATGTGCTCTAGATCTAGTGTTTTGGATAACACTTTCAACTTTGAGCCGTATTTGGTCCTTAGTATTAGATGGGACCAATCTAAAGATAGGTATTTGCCTATCTTGGTGGTGAAATCTTTGAATAGACATAGCCCAAAGACTGGTGGGATGTCTATCACTATAAATTATTAAAGAAATGTAATGCTCGAACAAGAATATAAGATAAGGGGAAGAGCCTTGATGATACCTATGGTTATAAATTTCTTCCCATCCAACTGCATTCCTCCTTTATTCAAAGGTTCATACTATAGTTGCAGTGCATCTGTGATCTACTTAGGCATCACCATGGTGTTAGTGCCATAATCGATCATGGAATTATGTAACAACTTCTTCCTCACAATGATGAGCCCAAAATATGGCTCATTATTAACATGGAATTTTCTTCATTTCATCTCTCTATAGATATAATCTTATGCAAATCATAAAATTTTAGCTCACCGTGCGTGGAAAATAGACACTTTATCTCATTTATGTCAAGTCAAAGGTTGAGTTATTATTTTGTGATTTATACCTAATAAGTATCATGTTTAGTGTTTTGATTTTTAAGAACACATAGAAAAGATGGCAAAAGCAACATTTTAGAGAAGCTCCAATTTTGATCCCAATTTTCCAAAGCTACAGACATACTTAGCCAAAGCCACGGACTCACCCAGTCAAAATCTACAAACTTAATAAGTCTTTATCTACAAACTCTGTAGGCCCATTTCTATAGACTCTACAGGTCCTTATCTATGGACTTTGCAGGTCCAAAGTTTGAGAAGCAAGAAAATTTGTAGATAGTTCAAGAAAGGAAGAATTGCTCCAGCTGGAATCACATCAGAGAAATACTTGCTTCTTATTTTAAGGGATTCAATATTGATATAATTTATACATATTTGGAAGATAAAATTATTATAGGGATAGTATAATTGATGCCATAATGATAGTTGGATTTTCTCGTATTATGCTCAATCTAAATCTCCTATCTTTGGGGCAAATAGATTGATTAGTAGTCCTATTTTTATAGATACTGTCTTTAGTCTAATGTATTAGAATAAATATGAAAGTATTTCATCTTAAAGAGGATAGATAATATATACAGACACAGTTTTGAGTTTTAGACATATTGTAAATGTTCTAGCTTTCATAATTTAATGCAATATTATTCCATCTTGTAATATTGAGTAAACTTGATCCCTGACTCTAAGAAGAGCAAGGGCCCACTCTCCTTGGAACCAAGAATTTATATATGGTATTTATATTTATGTTAAATTAATTCTTCATTACTAGATAGCCAAAATATCTTAAATACTTGCATGCATTAGTAATTTAAATTCAAAATAGTTATTTTATGTTCCAAAGTAAGTATGATTTAATCTTAGTGTTTCTTTTGATTTACTACAAAGGAGTGAGTTAGCTTAGATTTATCTTTCCAAATGAGTGTTTACATTTCCAAGAAAGTGTGAATTAGATTTAGATTTACATTTCCAAGCAAGTGTGAAGTAGATTAAGTGTGCTTTGATTCCAAGCAAATAATTGAATTAGTTAGTGTAATAGTTAATCTTTTCTTTCAGCAAGTATAAAACAAATAGTTTAAAAACATTTATTTCATTAGCAAGCATTAGAATAGAGTCACCAAGCACACCCCAAAAAGATCAATCTATAGATGTAAAATCATAAGCCTTGCTGTAGATAACTTTAAACACTAGCCCTAGTTTGATAGACATCAATCTAAAGGATTGATTAAATGAAGACTTAAATGACACTCATCACATAATAAGTGTCAAATAGAATGGGGTAGGTTTTATCTTACTCATCCCCCTCTTTGGAGTTGATTAATGTGGATGGTGCCTGGGGTTGTGCACTCATGTTGGCTTCCTTTCCCTTTGTTTGTGTGGGCTTTGTAGCTGATTTTCCTCGTGCAGGCTTCTCTCAGTCCTCCGAAGCTTATTTTAGCAGAGACTTCTACTTGAGGATAGATAAGACCTAGAAAGAAATTTTGGTTAAAACTTTCTTTAGTTGTTCCACCACATTGTATGACCCTGGAGGTGGGGCTTCAAGGTCTTTTACCTTATTTTTCACTGTATCACCCCATCTTTGATATGTCAAGGGTGATGGTTAGGGTGTTAAAATATTCTTAAAAGTCACTTTAGGCCTTGCAACAACCTCTTGGATCTTGGATAATCTCTTCTTAGAGTGAGTGTAATAGTTTGATTGGACTTGTAGAGATTTGTACATGAGAACTTTGATCACATAGACTGCATCATCACCTTCTACCTAAGAGAAGAGTGCATGTTTTGAAGCTATTTCTTCTTATTGTTCTAAGTACATCCCTTACATTTGGGCCATTAGGATAGCATTTTCAACTCTTGAGGATTGTTATCCATAGGAAGATAAATCAAGTGCATTCCTTTGTCTTTTCTGTTTGACAACCTTCTGCTCTAGATTGTCTCTTGGGTAATTTCAGGGCACATGTACATCATTACATAGAAAACACTATGAATTTGAGTCACATGTTAGGTTATTTTAGCCTGCAACTAACTCTTTGTTTGAACTTGGCAAGACCATTTACAAAGGATTGGGGACCAATATGATTTGACTCGTGGGCTACATTTGATGATTTGGTTATTGATGATTCGATGCTTGGTAATTCAACTTCTACCTTTTTTGGTACTGTTATACTAATATGGAGCCCTTCCATTTTGGTAGTTTTGGTAAGAGGGATTAGGGGGAATAGCCTACTACCTTTTGATATTTATGATCTCGTTCAAGAAGTTTCATAAGATGTTCTTCATGCCGTTCATCTCCATGGCTATCATGGATGAAGAGGACATGCTTATTTGAGTGGATAGGTATATATACATAGAAGGAGGCATTTACGAGGTGCTCAATGTTGGTTGAATATTTTGTCGACTAGCTAACTAGTGAGCAAAATAGTTCCTATCACCACAGCATAGGGAGATTGGTCATCCAGGTGTACAATTTTGCTACATCAACAGGGGACAAATCTCTCCTCTCATCAAGGGGAGGTTCCCTATTAAATATATGGAGGCTATATACTATATATATAAGCAGAAAGTAAGACACAGGGGTGGGATAAACCTTCCATCTCTCTTTTTTTAGAGATGATGCTAACAAACAGAGGAGAAATCCTAGGTGATTGGTGAAGGTACTTCTCTTCTTTCAGAAGTAACATTCAGCCAAGAGCCAGATCCCTTCCTGGATAGTAGAAATCCTGGTGAAGTGACATAAGGCACTTCTCTTCTTTCAAAAGTGCTTGTTCTTGCAAACAACATGAATCTTTCTGGTAGGATAAGTAATAGGGTGCCAAGGGCGTAGCAACTAGTAAGATGTAACACAAAGTCTCTACCTTGACTACCCAAGAGTGAGATATGAAGAAAAATGGGGGCACAAAGTCATCCCAAGGTCCTTTACACAGAAACAAAAAATAAAAACACATACTGAAAACAATTATGTCAGCACAAATTCTGAAAGTAACTGGTTTTAGGACACCTTCCTTGTTAATTTCACTAATTTTGCTTGCCAAATTTAATAAACAAGAACACACTCAGAAGATAGACATAAGAATAATCTTCTAAAATGATACAAGCCAAAACAATACAAAGTCTACAAACAACTTGCTTTCTCATTCAGATAAAATGAAATAAAATACAATCTGAGCTCAAAGTCTTAGTATTCGCCTTTCAATTGGGCAGAGTTTCACTTTTGTATTGGGAAGATCTCTCTTGTAACAATTGAGAGATTACAATATATAGCTCTCCAAGAAAGACTTGGGCACTTGTTTTCATGAAAAAGGCCCATGCTACAGTCAACGTCTTCAATGTGCCTTCAGTTCTGTCTGGAGGGACCATGCTGGAAACAATGCATTCACCTAATATGTCTCTTCCTTGGTATGGACTGTCTAGTCCTTTCTCTGATGTCTGTGTAGCTGTCCAATTTGCCATTACTTCATGGAAGAAAAATAGGCTTCCATCCTTGATTTGGTGTGCTCGAAAGTCTACTTGATCCACTGTTTCACCTACTAGAAATAACTCTTTTGACGATATTTTTGGTTCTTTGGTCTCACTCCTCTCTTCACTTCTTAAGCGCTTCTTTGCTCTCTGGTTGAACCATCACTTTAATTGAACTTTCCTTTGGAATCGTCCATGTTGCTTCTTTGTCCTTTCTAGCCCTTCTTGTCTAAGTCTCTGGGGGGTCCTTTCTACGTCTTTGACAAGTGGCAAGTTTTGCTGTTATGAAACTCTTTAGAAACTTACAAAAAATAGGATCCATGACATGTCTTGCTCGAGCAACTTCAAAAGGGGAACATAGATGCAAACACTTGTCACATTCCACTGAGTCATAATAGGACACATGACGTATTCTGCTTAACTTATAGAATCTTTAGAAACCTTTGGGGGTCCTGCGGAAGATGACACATGGCGGCTTCCACTCTGCTTTATAATGGACATGTGGCAACTTCCGCTGCACTTTGTCTTTTTCCATTGGGCATTTTTCCATGTGCTTTTCTCTTCAGTCGGGCCTTTCCTTCGCTTCCTTTAGGTTCTCTTCCCTGGTGAATTCGTTCAGACAAAATGTCTAAAAGATTTTTGCCTTAGTCATTTTCCCATAGAAAATACTTCTAAAAGAATTCTTTTGGCCTCTTTTACCTAGCCTTGTCGGCCTTTGAACAAATCTGAAAGAATTCTATCTTTTTGGTCAGTCGCTTGGTTCTTCCTTTAAGTTCAATGCTTTATTTGAATTTCAACGGATATTCCCTTACTTTAAATTTGACGTCTACGGGGCTGTCAATGGTCGCTAGCCACTTGAACCATGTTGAATCTTAAACCTTTAAACCCAGTAAAAGTACATTGGTTCATTAGTTCATTGGTTCATTCTATCTCTTTTGTTCCATCGCTTCCTGGTTCAATCGCTTTCCCGTTCCTTGGTTAAACCATCATCCGTTGAACCACCTGTTTGCTGCTTCTTTCCTTGACTGAGGCCGCCTTTGAACCTTTGAACCCATGAACCATTGAACTTTGAACTCTTTCAATTCAAGGTTTAATCAGCTCATTGGTTCATCCTTTGTCCATCACTTCCTTGTTCTTTCTAAGCTCTTTGATCTTCATCGCACTGGTTGAACATTTGAACCTGTGAACTCATTAAACCTTTTGGTTCAAGGTTTAACGGTTCAATCAGTTCATTCTTTTTATTTGGCTAAGTCTTTTTGATCTTTGTGAACCAAACGCATTGAACCATTTGGTCGTTGGACCTGTTTGAACCATTGAACCCGTTGAACCTTTGAACCAAAGTGGTTCAATGGTTCAATGGTTCAAGATTTCTCTTTGATAAGTGTTTTGAAACCGTTGAACTTTGAAGCAGTTAAACTTTGAACCTTGAAAAATACACTTAACTCTTGCTGATGACGTTGAACCTTGAACCCATTGAACCCTTGAACCTTTTTGGTTCAAGGTTTAACGGTTCAATGGTTCAATGGTGCTTAGAAGCTTGCTGATTGAATTCTTTTGATTGAACCAAGGTATCGAGCCAATCTTGGGAATGACTAAGTGTTGGAAACTTATTCTTTTGATTGAAATCACCTATAGAAGCCTTTGAACTTATTGAACCTACTAGTCCCTTTACCAAAAAGTTTGAGAAAATGAGGAAATTGAATGCTTAAAAGAAATTTAGAAAAGGGGAGAGACAATTTTGGTCATGTAGGACCAAAATAGTTCATATGTTGTCCCAAAAATGAGAAAGATATTTTTGGAGACAAAAACTGGCTCCAGTTGGGGAACTTCCATCAGATGAAAACTCAAAACAGCTGAGGGGATTAGAAACCAGAATCTCCAATGCCTTGAAGTATGCCATTGGGCTATGGAGTCGTGCTACCCAAAAAGAAAGGCTGCAAAAAATGAAAATGAAAAGCACAAAATAGAACTAAAGATTATACAAATGTACATATGTACAGGTGAACTTATCTGATAATTCAAGAATTGATGTGATTCAGACGCTGCCCATTATGAGACAATGAAGATGGCATTCTGTCCTGATAAACCAACAGGAAACCATTTTGTCCCCAGAATCAGTGATGGGCAAATAAAACTCTCCACTAGGAATCACATTTTATATGCACTCCTTTTGGCTCTCTCCTCTTGCTCCATGGCAAGACGTGGTATTCTCTCTGAAAACCATAACTCCTTGCTCTCTCTACAAAGAGTTCCTTTTGCTAACTTTGGAGTACAACAGTATGGTCTACTACCATAGCTCACTGTTCTAATGGTTCAGTCCAGCACATGTTTTGTTTGTCAGCATCAAACTCATAATAAATTGTTAGTTTAGCATCTCCTTTGGCATGAAGGAGTTTGACATCTTCATCCTGAACAACCTTCAATCTGAGTAACAGAGATTCATACTCAGCAGTGTTATCAGTGTTGCTGAACTACAACTTGCATGAAGAAAAAATATCTCCTTGAGGAGATATCAACACAGTCCTGGCTCTAGCATTGGTAGAAGAATTACTACCATCAGATTCTAAGATCCAAGCATCATCAGAAGCTGATCTTCTATCAAATTTCTCTTTATTAGAGATTGAAGATCCTTCTTCATTTGTATTGCACCCTACCAATTCTTTTGATGTCTTGTTTGGATCAAATCCTAGATTGCCAGCAATAGGACTTTCATCAGCTGAGACATGAGCATCCTCTGTGGTTAAGAAGTAATTACCCCTGCCTGACGGCTCAAACAAAATTTGAGCTGCAGGGGCCGACATTTGGGTGACCACAAATTTTGCCTCAGACAGGTCCATACTTAGTTCTCCACCAATGTCTAACTGCTCAGTATTGGCTTGCAGGAATTCAAATTCAGTCATTTGAATTTTGGATTTATTGACATGATCAATTATGTCAAATGACTAAAATGGACTAGGAAGAGAGGATGGGAGTTCATCCTTTTGGTTTTTGGGAGGGGGAGGACTGATCTATGAAGTTGAAGTAGAAGGTGCAGAGATGTCTGGGGTACTTACTTTTTTGGCAACCACCGAGTCCTTTGGCTGGAAAGGTAGAGAACTTCCTCATTTGGCAAGTGAGATTACAGGTTGAGCTCGCTCCTTTGTTCTTTCTTTATCAGCTTGCTGGGTTGACTGATTCTTGGACTGGGTGAATACTGCGTATGATCTATCGACTGCTTCACCTTTACTTCTAGGATCATCCTAGTAATTTAGGAAACCAATATGGGAGTCACTAGCTGATTCTTCTTGATCCTCTATGAAGAGACCAGTGTCATTTTCTTGATCAAACTCAGGTTGGAAAGAGAAATTATGTTCTATTTCTAAATATCCAACTGCTGAGTTGGTTGGAGGTGCTTCAAGGGCAAGGTTCCTTTATGGGGGAGGAAGATGATTTGGCTGCCCTTGATTCCTGGCAGCATTGCCTTGATATGCCTAATTTTGAAATGTCCTCCTTGGCATATCTCGATTAGGAGGAGCAGACATAACTTGGGCCATTTGTCTTCTCAGGACCATCAATTCATTTGCTAACTTCTGCACCATTGGATCAGTGGTGGCTGAAGGGGAGTATTCAAAAGAAGGAGAAGATTTACCTCTATTTGGGTCTCTCCTTATCTTTATTAACAAGATAAGGTCATCTTCTACCTTAGTATCCAAGTCTTGAGCAGCAGCAAGGTCTATGTGTCTAGCTCGTCTTAGCAAGAAACTCACTTCAGGCAACTGTGAGTTGATGAAGAAACGCTTGAGATTCTGAGGTGTTGGCTAGGCAACTATGGGAGTCATGTGCCTCAGCCTGTCGAACCTAGCAATGAAGTCCCTCATAGGTTCATGGGGCTCCTTCATTATGTGAGCTGGGCCAGCAAGGCATGTGCATCTTCTACAGGTTTGAACCTGGCTTCAAATTTATCTTTAAGAGTGTCCCAATCAGTCACTGACTGAGCTTGTAGATGGTAGAACCAGTCTGTAGCAGTGCCTTGTAGTGTCTCCATGAATAGCTTGAATGCTATGTCTTCAAATTCTACCCCTGTTATGCCACAGGCTATGCTGAAAGCTGCAATGTGTTCATTAGGATGAACTTTCCCATCACCAAAGAATTTGGGGAAATTCTTCCTTGAACTGCGTCGAAGCTCATGCAGAGGTGGAGTTAAATTTAGTAGACCAAATGAGTTACCCCAAAGGCCTTGAGCCATGATTTGATTATGAAAAATAGGGATAAAAAATTTGGGTGGAGTGGTTAGATTGCAGAATAAAAATGGAAAAGAACTGGCCCTGCTTTAGCTGGAAGCTTGAGGTTTCAAATTGTGCACTCTTTCCCAGCTGGCGTGGAGGTGAAGGAAGATGGTAAGGCTATAAATGGATAATGGGTAAGACATAGAACAGAGTCACCAGAGTCTGTATAATGGATAAGGGAAGGAACTGCTTCAATATGAAACTTGAGGCTTCAGACTGCACGTTCATCCCCAGCAGAGTCGCCAAAAACTGTTGGGTGAATATTTTGTCAACCAGCTAACTGGTGAGCAAAATAGTTCCTATCACCACAACATAGGGAGATTGGTCATCTAGGTGTGTAGTTTTACTACATCAATAGGGGAAAAATCTCTCCTCTCATTAAGGGGAGGTTCCCTATTAAATATACGAAGGCTATATACTATATATATAAGCAGAAAGTAAGACACAGGGGTGGGATAAACCATCCATCTTTTTTTTTTCAGAGACGATGCTAACAAACAAAGGAGAAATCCTAGGTGATTGGTGAAGGTACTTCTCTTCTTTCAGAAGTAACATTCAGCCAAGAGCTAGATCCCTTCCTAGATAGTAGAAATCTTGGTGAAGCGATAGAAGACACTTTTCTTCTTTCAGGAGTGCTTGTTCTTGCAAACAACAAGAATCTTTCTGGTAGGATAAGTAACAGGTTGCCAAGGGTGTATCAACTAGCAATCTAAGATGTAGCACAAAGTCTCCACCTTGACTGCCCAAGAGTGAGATATAAAGAACAATGGGGGCACAAAATCATCACAAGGTCCTTTACACAGAAATAGAAAATAAAAACACACACTGAAAACAATTATGTTAGCACAAAGTCTGAAAGTAACTGGTTTCAAGACACCTTCCTTGTTACTTTCACTAATTCTACTTCCCAAATTAAATAAACAAGAACACATTAAGAAGACAGACATAAGAATAATCTTCTAAAATGATACAAGCCAAAACAACACAAAGTCTGCAAACAACTTGCTTTCTCATTCAGATAAAATGAAATGAAATACAATCTGAGCTCAAAGTCTCAGTATTCACCTTTCAATTGGGCAGATTTTTGCTTATGTATTGGGAAGATCTCTCTTGTAACAAATGAGAGATTACAATATATAGCACTCTAAGAAAGACTTGGGCGCTTGTTTTCATGAAAAAAGCCCATGCTACATCAACGTCTTCAATGCACCTTTAGTTTTATCTGGAGGGACCATGCTAGGAATAGCGCATTCATCTAATGTATCTTCTTTGGTATGGAATGTCTAGTCCTTTCTCTGATGTCTGTGCAACTATCTAATTCGCCATTACTTCATGGAATAAAAATAGGCTTGTGTCCTTGATTTGGTGCACTCAGAAGTCTACTTGATCCACTGTTTCACCTACTAGAAATAACTCTTTTGACGATATTTTTGGTCCTTTGGTCTCGCTCCTCTCTTCACTGCTTAAGTGCTTCTTTGCTCTCTAGTTGAACCATCACTTTAATTGAACTTGCCTTGGGAATCATCCATGTTGCTTCTTTGTCCTTTCTAGCCCTTCTTGTCTAAGTCTCTGGGGGGTCCTTTCTGCATCTTTGACAAGTGGCAAGTTTCACTATTATGAAACTCATTAGAAACTTATAGAAAATGGGATCCACGACACGTCTTGCCTGAGCAACTTCAAAAGGGGAACACGGATGCAAACACTTATCACATTCCACTGAGTCATAACAGGACACGTGACCTATTTCGCTTAACTTATAGAAGCTTTAGAAACCTTTGGGGGTCTTGCGGAAGATGACACGTGACGGCTTCTACTCTACTTTATAATGGACATGTGGCGGCTTCCGCTGCACTTTGTCTTTTTCCATTGGGCATTTTTCCATGGGATTTTCTCTTCAGTTGGGCTTTTCCTTCGCTTCCTTCGGGCTCTCTTCCCAAGTGAATTCGTTCAGACAAAATGTCTGAAGGATTTTTGCCTCAGTCATTTTCCCATAGAAAATACTTTTGAAAGAATTATTTTGGCCTCTTTTACCTAGCCCTATCGGCCTTTGAACAAATCCAAAGGAATTCTATCTTTTCGGTCAGTCACTTGGTTCTTCCTTTAAGTTCTGTGCTTTATTTGAATTTCAACGGATATTCCCTTACTTTAAATTTGACGTCCACGGGGCTATCAATGGTCGCTAGCCACTTGAACCATGTTGAACCTTAAACCTTTAAACCCACTGAAAGTACATTGGTTCATTGGTTCATCGGTTCATTCTATCTCTTTCATCGCTTCCTAGTTCAATCGCTTTCCCGCTCCTTGGTTGAACCATCATCCATTGAACCACCTATTTGCTGCTTCTTTCCTTAACTGAGGCCACCTTTGATGTTAGGTTGTGGAGCTAAAAGCTTCACTAATGCAAACAGGGGAGGAGGTTGTTGAAGGTTGCTGAGTTGTAGAGCAACCGGTGTCGATCTGATCAGCCGACGTCGGTCAGGTTAGTGAAGAGAAGCAATTGACATCGGTCAGGGATCGGCCGATGTCAGTCACCTCCAGACAGACAGGGACCGACGTCGGTCACCTGTGTAGTTTAAAACTGCAAGTTTTATGGGCAGTTAGTTAACGAACCAAGTGTTTGCATGTCAAGAGCCAAATTTAGACTAGAAGCTGCAGATCTAATTATTGTAATTAGATGTCTAATTATTGTTTGGATCAGATCTATTTAATAGACTCATGGGCTATATTGTAAAAGTGTGCTAGAGAGTAAGAGAGTAAATATTAGCTCCTTCAAAGAGAAGAGAGCCAGGTGTGTTCCTCCTAGTGCCACAGTACCAAGTGTGGGTGCTGGATTGGAGAATCAACAGGGTTCTTCAGGTGTGTAGGATCTTGGTCAGCAGGGGTGCATGGCTACATTAGAAGATCTACATGGTAAGTAAGATCATTGATCTGTAGGTGTATGTGTGTGCATGATCCAGGTTTACAGGTGTGCAGAACCAGATTGATTTGCAGGTGTGCAAGATCAGGGAAGACAACAACACAACAGGGAGCAGGATTAGGTGGGATCTACTTGGAGTACAGTGTGTACTCAGAAAGAGAGCAAAGAGGAAGGCAAGGAAGATCCTTCCATAAGTAAGATCATTTGAGGTGAAGGTTGTTGCAGGTTCATGGGAGATCTACTTGGAGTACGTGAGTACTTGTGGAGTGCGTGGAGCACTGGTGTACTGGCATTAGTGGATACTGACTGGTTGGAGGTGAACACCAACTCTGTGTTTGAGTTGTGTGTTGGGACCGTAAGAGAGAGAGCTTTGAGGGAAGATTTACTATTTATGCCCTAGAGGTGTGTAAGGAAGAAGAACTGTGGCAATCTTCTTTGTTGTATATCCTTCTGGAAGAGTATTAATACAACTATGTATTGTCTCTCATATTCTGTGTTATTTCTGAATTCTAGTTACTTGTGTATTCTGGTTAATTTTTGCATGTTAAGTTGCTTGGTAATCAATTGTGTGCTTCCATTATTTCCCAACAAAGTGGTATCAGAGCTAAGGTTGCAGGGAGCAGATTTTATGTTTGGTTACAGGTCACTCTCAGGGGTTTTTGATTGAGTGGGAGTATAGCAATGGCAGAAGAAAGTAAGCTAAGAATGGAGGAATTGAAAAGCACAGATGATCACTTACGGTGTTATGGAAAGAAAGAGCAGGTAAAAGAAAATTGTTGGTTTGTGGAAGATCAACATGAAGGAACTGAAGAAGCAGATGTTGCAGGTGATGTGGCACATGATGCTCTGGTATGTTTCTTGGATAAAGTAGAATCTTGTTTTATAGATTCTGTTGCCTCTTTCCATGCAGTCTGAAATAGAGTATCTTTTCATGGTAAGGTCTTTGGAGACTTTAGAAAGATTTATTTAGGGGCTGGTGTGCCTTGCCAAAGAATTGGCAAAGGGAAAGTGAAGCTGAAATTGCAGGCGGCCAACACATGGGTGTTGAAGGAGGTCATGCAGGTCCCAGTGTTGAATATATGGCTAATTTTTTTTAAAAAGTTGGGTGATGAGAGATGCACAAGAACTCTCATAGTGGATGCACTTGAATTAGCTGGTGGTAAGAAAGCAGGTACCCTTTATCTACTTGCTTATATTACTTATTCTTCTTCTATTGCGGAGACGTGGATTTGTAGGCTTGGTCACATTAGCAAGAAGGAGATGCATGTTCTTAAGAGGAAGACTGATATATTTGATAGGCTTAAGAACTGGAAAGCCTTGGTGTTTATGGAGGAGATGGCGGACAAAGATCAGTGGAGAAGGCTGAGTAACTCTAAGCAGAGCAGTTTGGACAGAGATTTGATTCAAAGAAAGCTCACAGATAAAAAGTCATCACTCACAGGAGAACACAGGTACCGGCGTCGGTCAGGAGGAACCGGTGTCGAACAGACAGGTGCCAATGTCGGTCATGTGCAGACCGAAGCTGGTGATGTCAGGCAGGGTAAGACCGACGTCAGTCAGGAGGACTAATGTCGACAATAGGTAAGACTGACGTCAGTCAGGAGGATCGATGTTGACAATAGGGACACTGACGTCGGCGGAGTTGGTAGTCAGAATAGGCGCATGGAAATCGATGTTGGTCATATAGACTGTGTAGTGATCGAGGTCAGTCACTGTAATGGATTTTGGGTGGACAACAAGCTGTCAAGGAGTCTCAAATGCCCATATGGAGGACTGAAAGTGGTAAGCCTCAAATTCGTTGTTCCTCTTCTTTATACTCATTGCTCACTGCAGAGTAGGAAGGATCCAGGAAACAGTGGGAGCATGGTAGGAATATGATGCAGAACCAAGCGGGAGATTTGGTAGAGTTGCCAACCGGTATGAAAGCACAGAGATGAATGGATACCTTAGTTAAGAATAGAGAGAACGGACATGTGAGATGGAAGACCAGGTCATATGGTCTTGAGGAAGCTGCAGGACAGTGGTACAGGTTTGACAGGTGGATGACAAAGCATGGCTTTAGTCAATGTCAGGGTAACTACTATGGTTTGTCTTACCAGGTGGATGATGGTCGCAACATTATCCGTTTATTGTATGTGGATGGTTTGCTAGCAGGTTTGTACATACAGGGTTTTGCTGAGCTACGGGTAAGATTAGTTTAGTGGTTTGCCATGAAGGATTTGGAGCAGCAAAATTCTTTGGCATGGGAGACATGGAAGATCACAGGTTGATTTTGTCTCTAGTGGGAGCTGATGTGAATCAGGTGTTGGCGAGGTTTAGGATGCAGAATCAGAGCACACTAAAGGCTGGACAGTTCAGTGTCTGAAATCACATGAGGTCTGGTATAGACCTGAGTTTGCCCAAGCAGTGGGTGCTGTCAAAAATTTTGGAGCCGATCTGGGAAAGAAGCACTGGAGGGCAGTTCAGTGGATTCTCAGGTATTTGAGAGGGACCAGCAGTAGGTCGACATGCTATGTAGGGTCAAATTCTTTTCTACATGTGTTTGTAGATGCAGATGCGGCAGGTTACTTGGATGACAGGAGGTGCACCACGGGTTGTGTGGTGGTTGGTCTTTAGGATTCATCTTGAAGAGGGATACAAGCCATGAAACAAATTAGACGGGGTACAGATACAGGTATAGTGCAGCTGTTTATCTCCAAGTGGGAGATTGTTAGGTTGTGGAGCTAAAAGCTTCACTGATGCAAATAGGGGAGGAGGTTACTGAAGGTTGCTGAGTTGCAGAGCAACTGACGTCAGTCTGATCAACCGACGTCAGTCAGGTTAGTGAAGAGAAGCAACCGACGTCGATCAGGGATCGGCCAACATCGGTCACCTCCAGGCAGACAGGGACCGATGTCGGTCACCTGTGCAGTTCAGAACTGCAAGTTTTATGGGCAGTTAGTTAACGAACCAAGTGTTTGCATGTCAAGAGCTAAATTTAGACTAGAAGCTGCAGATCTAATTATTGTAATTAGATGTCTAATAATTGTTTGGATGAGATCTATATAATAGACTCATGGGCTGTATTGTAAAAGTGTGCTAGAGATTAATAGAGCAAATATTAGCTCCTTCAGAGAGAAGAGAGCTAGGTGTGTTCCTCCTAGTGCCACAGTACCAAGTGTGGGTGCTGGATTGGAGAATCAGCATGGTTCTTCAGGTGTGTAGGATCTTGGTCAGCAGGGGTGCATGGCTACATTAGGAGATCTACATGGTAAGTAAGATCATTGATCTGTAGGTGTATGTGTGTGCATGATCCACGTTTGCAGGTGTGCAGAACCAGATTGATTTGCAAGTGTGCAAGATCAGGGAGGACAGCAACACAACAGGGAGCAGGATCAGGTGGGATCTACTTGGAGTATAGTGTGTACTCAGAAAGATAACAAAGAGGAAGGCAAGGAAGGTCCTTCCATAAGTAAGATTATTTGAGGTGCAGGTTGTTGCAAGTTCATGGGAAATCTACTTGGAGTACGTTGAGTACTTGTGGAGTGCGTGGAGCACTTGTGGAGTGCATAGAGCACTTGTGGAGTGCGTGGAGCACTGGTGTACTAGCAGTAGTGGATACTGACTAGTTGGAGGTGAAGACCAACTCTGTGTTTGAGTTGTGTGTTGGGACTATAAGAGAGAGATATTTGAGGGAAGATTTACTGTTTATGCCCTAGAGGTGTGGGAGCCCTAGAGGTGTGTAAGGAAGAAGAACTGTGGCAATCTTCTTTGTTGTATTTCCTTCTGGAAGAGTATTAATACAATTGTGTATTGTCTCTCATATTCTGTGTTATTTCTGAATTCTAGTTACTTGTGTATTCTGGTTAATTTTTGCATGTTAAGTTGCTTGGTAATCAATTGTGTGCTTCCGTTATTTCCCAACATTTGAACCTTTGAACCCATGAACCATTGAACTTTGAACTCTTTCAGTTCAAGGTTCAATTGGCTCATTGGTTCATCCTTTGTCCGTCACTTCCTTGTTCTTTCTAAGCTCTTTGATCTTCATCACACTGGTTGAACATTTGAAGCTGTGAACTCATTAAACCTTTTGGTTCAAGGTTCAACGGTTCAATCGGTTCATTATTTTTATTTGGCTAAGTCCTTTTGATCTTTTTGAACAAAATGTGTTGAACCATTTGGTCGTTGGACCTGTTTGAACCATTGAACCCGTTGAACCTTTGAACCAAAGTGGTTCAATGGTTCAATGGTTCAATGGTTCAAGCTTTCTCTTTGATAAGTGTTTTGAAGCCGTTGAACCTTGAAGCGGTTGAAATTTGAACCTTGACAAATGCACTTAACTCTTGCTGATGACGTTGAACCTTGAACCCATTAAACCCTTGAACCTTTTTGGTTCAAGGTTCAACGGTTCAATGGTTCAATGGTGCTTAGATGCTTGCTGATTGAATTCTTTTGATTGAACCAAGGTATCGAGCCAATCCTGGAAATGACTAAGTGTTGGAAACTTATTCTTTTGATTGAACTCGCCTGCAGAAGCCTTTGAACCTATTGAACTTTCTAGTCCCTTTACCAAAAATTTTGAGAAAATGAGGAAATTGAATGCTCAGAAGAAATTTAGAAAAGGGGAGAGACAATTTTGGTCATGCAGGACCAAAATAGTTCATATGTTGTCCCAAAAATGAGAAAGTTATTTTTGGGGACAACACTCAAGACTTTTTCTTATGATGGTATTGATAATTTTTGGAACATGGGCATCGATGACCATAGGGGAAGTCTCCTGATGTCTATTAGGTTGTTTTTCATTTTGACTGCAAGCTCGTATGCATCGGGGAACATCTACGCTCCAAGGGACTAAATCATAACCACTATGTCCAAGTTAAAGGCTTTAAGGTAGAAGACAATGGCCATACCTATGAGTGGTCAAGTTCCTATCAAGATCCTTTACCAGGTCTTATTGAACTTGGTGTTAAAATATACAATAGACTCCTATGGGGCTCTTTTAATGGTTATCAATTATTTTAGTAAAGATAACCAATCTACCTTCTCATTGAATCTCTTAAATAATCTATTGCCCAAGTCATCTAAGGTGGTGATAGAGTTTGGTAGTAGGGATCAACACCAATCAAGAGCTCACCCTTTAAAAGGGGTGGCTAATAGCCTTAAAGCTACATTCTACTACGTGACATAATGCATAGTACAGATGTTCCACTATGTTTTTGAAATCTTCCCCTAAGAATTTGGGGAGTGCCTTTAATGAATTAATAGGAATAGGATCCCACGTAGCTAGGGCTACTAGAGGGATGAGTGGGCTACCACTATATATATATAAATATATATATGTATATATGTATGTAGTCAGATTGAACTGATAAGGTTTATATACATATATATTTGTATATATAGATATATACACTAGTATTTGGAAACCTAGGCTTTTGAAGGTAACTGTATGTATGACAGTTGTAGGATGCCTATTTAAATAAATTCAATGTATTGGTTTTAAATGGATTTTGATACTTTGGTTTTGACATGAATTCTATTCATTTTAAATACTCAGATCATAGTATTCATTATGGACTCTATTTTTAATCTAGTTGCATTCATATTTACTTATTTGTGGATATGGTAACAATATGGTTTAAGACATAAACTTGGGTACGAGTTGGTATATGGGTGAATGGTTTGTCATGTACTCGACTATATGCATAAATATATATACACTAAACTTAATAAGAATATGATAATTAATATTTCATGTGATTTACTCAATGGTTAGCTTGGTTGAGTATTATCATTACATATTTGGTTTTGTCTTTGAACTATGTAAGAGTTTTACAAATTCAATAGAAAGATTGGTATACAATTTTATGTATATAAATTACTTGATGAAGATTATGTGGTCAGTTCTAAGTTATTATAAAGGAATTCCCAAGTTGGAGATAATTGGTTGTGTGTATGTGTTTTATAACTTAAATGATTCAAATCATTTGATTTGAATAATAATGATTAAATTTGAAAAAAAAAAATTGGTATAAAAGACTGAATGTGTATTTATGGAAAATCTATGTCTGTGAGTGAAACAAGATTTTTTGGGTTTATCTTGTTTAATAAAATGCCTATGGGGTTGTTTTATTAGATAGATATATACATTGAGTATATGGAATGCTTTAAGATATTAGACAGTGGATGTCTTCTTAGAGTCTATTGTATACAAGATGGTATTTGTACGGTATTAAAATGGTATTTATATTGTAATGAAGATATTGACTAGTCATGATAGGATAAGAAGAGAGCACGATGATTTTTCATTGATAAGGACTAAAACAAAACCAAAGTTGGATTGGTTTAATGAACATAAGCCCTTCAAATGCTTCACATTAATGTTCCTTAGTTGATTAAAAAGGTGTCTTGACCACATAATGTGAAGTAAGCTCAAAATCCCTTGCTTATAGTGAAGAAAGGGGAGAATAGATGAAAATGGAACTTCTTGTAAGACTAATATGCCTCTTATATATATGATAAAATATACATTTATGGATTGTGTCACAAATATGAACTAATTTTACCATTTATGTATATATGTATATATATGCACAACAATGCAGTGCTTGAAAATATTATTACCATAAGGTGTGTAAATGGATGCTTGTTATATATTATAAGTTTTATATATAAAGCATTAAAATAATGTATTTATGGTTTTAAATATAGAGCATAATAATATGTTTTGGACTAGCTTTTATTTTATATGTGCAATACGAACAAAATATATAGGTCTGTTTTATAATGATTATTTTGGAGATGGAATAACATTATAAGTTACTTGTGATATGAGTAACCAATAGTTTAGATATAATAAATACATGGATGGTATGTTATATTAAATATTGTTTGATTCTATTCAATTATTGGTAATAAACTAGACGATTTTGGATTCATTGCATTTTATTTGATGGACTAAATGAATGCATTAGATATTTATGCATTTAGCATGATTTTCATTAGTTGAAGTGAAATATTATGAATTAATTTATTAGTTTTTATATTATTTTATATTTTTACCAAGTCTTGCATTCATGACCCTAAATAAATAGTAGATGGATTTCACTGGCTCAATTAGCACCATCAATACAAGATGAGGTGCATACTGATTGAGTGGTGTGGATGAAATTGATTGATCCTAAAGATCATTAATTATTGAAAACTTTATTTAAAATAATGTTTTAATTAAAATTTGTCATTTTATATGTTGATATAGTTTTTATATTTGTTTGATATCATATTAGAATAGATTTCTTTATAGTACATATTATGTATTAGATATCTTCAACACACGGGTTTTGGATTGTTACTCAGGATTCCCTCACCATCATTATCTACCCATTCGTGAAGGGAGGGTCATCCCCTTATTTAGAAAATAGTTTGAGAGATATATGGTTCATGGTTGGTGTGAAAAAGCACTTAGATGATACCCTCCCTCTCGACTAGAGTACTATATTAGATATTACATTTGATATTACAAATTGATACTTGAGTTGTGAAGACTCTTCTCTATGGAGCTTTGTATCATGTTTTATCATTTGAGATATTATTATGTATTATTGAAAACTATAATATTCATGCGTTATACTTCTATAATAGTGGTTATAATATTGTATCAATCGTGGTTGAATCTATATTATTTCATTTATGATTGGATGCAATATTTATTGGTTATTTGGTATTATTCATGATTGTTATATCTATTCATGGTGATCTTTAGCTAAGTGGATTAACTATAAAGATATTATTTAACTTAACTAATATAATTAGGTAAAGATCATTAATTAAGTTTATCATGGTGAAATATGTATGATGAATATGTGTAATTGATTTTTTTAAATGTTATATTCTAGTAAAATCCAATGGGTCTATTACATTTTGGTATCAGAGCTAAGGTTCAAAATATAAGACTTAATGTGTCTACTAATGCAAACTTATACTCTTAATAAGTAGGAATAATAATGGTGTGCATTAGATTAGGGGGTGAGGGTACTTCAAATAATGAACCCCATTTTCATCCAAATCAATTTATCGTTGAGCAAGCTGTTAAGTTTATTACAACCCCTCAAGTTTTACTTAGTATAATGCAGTAAATTATTTTTAAAATAATTACTAATATATATATATATATTTATATATATACTACACAGGGGTAGTGGATATCATGTCCTTAATTTTTCAAATGTTATTATTCCTTTGGGTGTCCATTTGAAAGGCTAATCTTTCTTCAGTATTAGTGTGATTGGCCTTAGTAATCTTGTAAAGTTGGATATAAATTGGCTGACAAAATTGATCTTTCCTAGGAAAAATTGGACCCATTTCTTATTGATCAACAAGGTCAAATCCTTGATAGCCTCAACTCGATTTGGATCGATAGAGATGCCTTCTTTGGATACTATTTATCTGAGCAACTTTCCTAGCAGGACTCTAAAAACATATGTTTTGGGGTTAAGAGATACCCCAAATTCTTGGCACTTTTGGAAGATCTTCTTTAGGTGGTTAAAATTGTCTTCCTTCTTCTTGGAAAACATGGTGAGGTCATCCAAGTAGATGAGGATGATCTTGTTGATCAAAACTTTAAAAGGTACATCCATAGCTCATTGAAAAGTGGCCCCTGCATTCGAGAGGTTGAAAGGCATCTTCACATACGTGAAGGTTCCCCACTTTATGGTGAAAGTGGTCTTATGTTGATCCTCTTCGTTTACCCTTTCTTGGTTGTAAAAAGAAAACCCATCTAGTAGAGAGAAAATTTATGTACCTACTACCATTTGAAGGATATATTCCATAAAAGGAAGGGGTAATGATCTTTTAGGGATGCTTTATTCAAGTCCCTAAAATCCATGCATAGCCTAATCTCTCCAATCTTCTTTCTTACTAGAACCAAGTTAGACATCCAAGTTGAATGTTTGATTGGGTATATGATTCATGAGTCGATCAATTTACTCAACTCTTGAGCCATAAGAGACTCAATTTTTGGGTTTACCAGCCTTTGCTTTTATCAGACAGGCTTGGCCCCTTCGACCAAATCTATGGTGTGTTGGATGTCCTCATGGTCATACCCCTTCAAATCATCATAGGTCTAGACCATCACCCCTTCATAATTATTACAAAAGGAAATAAATCTATCCTTATCCTTTTGGGAAACATTTTTTCTCACTTTCAATCTTATTCTATCTTTGACATGAAGCTCAGAGTAGTCAAATTTATCTATGACAAACTTCTATCTTTCATTCCTAGCATCATCAAAGTCGAATAGATTATCTAGGGTGATCAGCCACTTAGGAAGCTTGTTGGTCTTCAATTACATGATTTTATCCCCATAGGCCTCTTTGATCTTTGAATGCAACTACTCTACAAAATCACATGATTGTTGGAAAACATGGTAATTTGGGGTGTTGTTCTCAAACACTTGCCAGTTCTGGTCATTATCGAGAATGGTGAGTTTGATGATTACTCATTTTGCTTACTCATTGGTGAATAAATTCATTATTGGATCAAATTAGGAGATAATTATTTCCATCCTATCTGCTTGGGTGTTCATGGTCTTAAGGATGATTTAAATGTTAAAATCTTGAAATTCTTTGATCAAACCCCATATCTAGTGGCGGTAGGACCTCATATAGACATTCTTCACAGTTGTGACCCCTCTCACTTGTCTTACCACTAATTTAGAATCATCGAATAGTTTTAGCTACTTTACGCCCATGTGTTTGATGAGGTTGAGGCCATGGATTAATGCTTCATATTTAGCTTCATTATTCATGTAGACAAATTAGAATTGGAAGGCTTGTAGGGTCTCTTTTTTTGATGGAGACACAAATTATATCCCTACTCTTGAGCCAGTTTTGAATTTCACACTGTCAAAATATAGAGTCCAAAAATTGGACTCACTTTTAGGTTCTTTGCTTTGATCCTTCTTCTTCTTCATGACCTTGGGGATGGCCTAATCTGTATCATAGATTACATAGTGGTGTCAAAATTTGTGAAAGGATCATTTTAAATAAATTCATTGGTGAGGACTTCTTTCTCTGGGCCCCTGTTGTTCACCACTCTTTCTTCTTCGAGCATTTATACATAATGTGTTTCCCCTTTTGAGAAAGAGATGTGCATTGCTTTGAAGTTCATCATAGCATCATCTGCTATGTGCTCTAGATGTAGTGTTTTGGATAACACTTTCAACTTTGAGCCATATTTGGTCCTTAGTATCAGATGGGACCAATCTAAAGATAGGTATTTGCCTATCTTGGTGGTGAAATCTCTGAATAGACATAGCCCAAAGACTAGTGGCATGTCTATCACTAAAAATTCTTAAAGAAATGTAATGCTTGAACAAAAATATAAGATAAGGGGAAGAGCCCTGATGATACCTATGGTTTTAACTTTCTTCCCCTCCAACTGCATTACTCCTTTATTCAAAGGTTCATACTATAGTTGCAGTGCATTTATGATCTACTTAGGCATCACCATGGTGTTAGTGCCATAATCGATCATGGAATTATGTGACAACTTCTTCCTCACAATGATGAGCCTAAAATATGGCTCATTATTAACATGAAATTTTCTTCGTTTCATCTCTCTATAGATATAATCTTATGCAAATCATGCACTTTTAACTCACTGTGCATGGAAAATAGACACTTTATCTCATTTATGTCAAGTTAAAGGTTGAGTTATTATTTTTTAATTTATACTTAATAAGTAGCATGTTTTAGTGTTTTGATTTTTAAGAACACAGAAAAGATGGCAAAAGCAACATTTTAGAGAAGCTCCAATTTTGATTCCAATTTTCCAAAGCTACAGACATACTTAGCCAAAGCTACTGACTCACCCAGTCAACATCTACATATTTAATCAGTCTTTATCTACAAACTCTGTAGTTTCATTTCTATAGAATCTACAGGTCCTTATCTATGGACTTTGTAGGTCCAAAGTTTGAGAAGCAAGAAAATTTGTAGATAGCTCAAGAAAGGAATAATTGCTCCAGCTAGAATCACATTAGAGAAATACTTGCTTCCTATTTTAAAGGATTCAATATTGATATAATTTGTACATATTTGGACCATAAAATTATTATAGGGATAGTATAATTGATCCCATAATGATAGTTGGATTTTCTCGTATTATGCTCAGTCTAAATCTCCTATCTTTGGGGCAAATAGATTGGTTAGTAGTCCTATTTTTCTAGATACTGTCTTTAGTCTAATGTATTAGAATAAATATGAAAGTATTTCATCTTAAAGAGGATAGATAATATATACAGACACAGTTTTGAGTTTTAGACATATTGTAAATGTTCTAGCTTTCATAATTTAATACAATATTATTCCATCTTGTAATATTGAGTAAACTTGATCCCTGACTCTAAGAAGAGCAAGGGCCCACTCTCCTTGGAACCAAGAATTTATATATGGTATTTATATTTATGTTAAATTAATTCTTCATTACTAGATAACCAAAATATCTTAAATACTTGCATGCATTAGTAATTTAAATTCAAAATAGCTATTTTATGTTCTAAAGTAAGTATGATTTAATCTTAGTGTTTCTTTTGATTTACTACAAATGAGTGAGTTAGCTTAGATTTATCTTTCCAAATGAGTGTTTACATTTCCAAGAAAGTGTGAATTAGATTTAGATTTACATTTCCAAGCAAGTGTGAAGTAGATTAAGTGTGCTTTGATTCCAAGCAAAGAATTGAATTAGTTAGTGTAATAGTTAATCTTTTCTTTTAGCAAGTATAAAACAAATAGTTTAAAAACATTTATTTCATTAGCAAGCGTTAGAATAGAGTCACCAAACACCCCCCCAAAAGATCAATCTATAGATGTAAAATCATAAGCCTTGCTGTAGATAGCTTTAAACACTAGCCCTGGTTTGATAGACATCAATCTGAAGGATTGATTAAATAAAGACTTAAATGACACTCATCACATAATAAGTGTCAAACAGAATGGGGTAGGTTTTATCTTACTCACCCCCTCTTTGGTGTTGATGAATGTGGATGGTGCCTGGGTTTGTGCACTCATGTTGGCTTCCTTTCCCTTTGTTTGTGTGGGCTCTGTAGCTGATTTTCCTCATGTAGGCTTCTCTTAGTCCTCGAAAGCTTATTTTAGTAGAGACTTCTACTCGAGGATAGATAGGACCTCCTAGAGAGAAATTTTGGTTAAAACTTTCTTTAGTTGTTCCACCACATTGTATGACGTTGGAGGTGGGACTTCGAGGTCTTTTACCTTATTTTTCACTGTATCACCCCATCTTTGATATGTCAAGGGTGATGGTTAGGGTGTTAAAATATTCTTAAAAGTCACTTTAGGCCTTGCAATGACCTCTTGGATCTTGGATAATCTCTTCTTAGAGCAAGTGTAATAGTTTGATTGGACTTGTAGAGCTTTGTACATGAGAACTTTGATTGCATAGACTGCATCATCACCTTCTACCTAAGAGAAGAGTGCATGTTTTGAAGCTATTTATTCTTGTTGTTCTAAGTAAATCCCTTACATTTGGGCCTTTAGGATAGCATTTTCAACTCTTGAGGATTGGTATCCATAGGAAGATAAATCAAGTGAATTCCTTTGTCTTTTTTGTTTGACAACCTTTTGTTCTAGATTGTCTCTTGGGTAATTTGAGGGCACATGTACATCATCACATAGAAAACACTATGAATTTGAGTCATCTGTTAGGTTATTTTGGCCTGCAACCAACTCTTTGTTTGAACTTGGCAAGATCATTTACAAAGGATTGGGGACCAACATGATTTGACTCGTGGGCCGCATTTGATGATTTGGTTCTTAATGATTCAATGCTTGGCAATTCAACTTCTACCTTTTTTGGTAATGTTATACTAATATGGAGCCCTTCCATTTTGGTAGTTTTGGTAAGAGGGATTTGGGGGAATAGCCTACTACCTTTTGATATTTATGATCTTGTTCAAGAAGTTTCATAAGATGTTATTCATGCCGTTCATCTCCACGGCTATCATGGATGAAGAGGACATGCTTATTTGAGTGGATGGGTATATATACATAGAAGGAGGCATTTACGAGGTGCTCAATACTTTTTCTTATGATGGAATTGATAATTTTTGGAACATGGGAATCAATGACCATTGGGGAAGTTTCTTGATGTCTATTAGGCTGTTTTACATTCTGACTGCAAGCTCATATGCATCGGGGAACATCTATGCTCCAAGGGACTGAATCATAACCACTATGTCCAAGTTAAAGGCTTTAAGGTAGAAGACAATGGCCATACCTATGAGTGGTCAATTTCCTATCAAGATCCTTTACCAGGTCTTATCGAACTTGGTGTTAAAATATACAATAGCTTCCTATGGGGCTCTTTTAATGGTGATCAATTATTGTAGTAAAGATAAACAATCTACCTTCTCATTGAATCTCTCAAATAATCTATTGCCCAAGTCATCTAAGGTGGTGATAGAGTTGGGTAGCAAGGATCAACACTAGTCAAGAGCTCACCCTTTAAAAGGGGTGGCTAGTAGCCTTAAAGCTACATTCTACTACATGACATAATGCAGAGTACAGATGTTCCACTGTGTTTTTGAAATCTTCCCCTAAGAATTTGGGGAGTGCCTTCAATGAATTAATAGGAATAGGATCCCACGTAGCTAGGGCTACTAGAGGGATGAGTAGGCTACCACTATTCCATGCTACAAAGTTCCTCGGTGGTCCTTGGATGGCCATATGTTATGGTTGCTACATTACACTTGATCCTACAGTTCTTTGGTGAGTTTTAGATACCAAAGGTGGTGATAACAAGCCTAGATTATTCATTGTTCATGACCTTGTAATAGGCCTATGGCTCATACACTCTGACTTCTAATTAGGTAGACTAGTAGTTTGTGTCCCACCAGACATGCTAGAAAAGAATAAATTATTGATGCCTAAAACTCTCACTCTAAGTGAATAACTTTTTATGAAAAGCTTTACACATGTGAGACTCAAATATGGTCTATAAAGCAACTTCTCGGGTTTTAGAAATTGGCTATTTAAATTAATTTGAGGGTGGAAAGGGATAAGAAGAAAATATAGATAAAATTGAAATAAACTAAGGTGATGTGTTGAGATATTTAAAGTATTGACCTATAATTTCATAAAATAGCTTGAATCTTTGGGCATCATAGACTATTAAAGGAGTATATGCATGAATTAAAGCCTATAACATAAACAAGAATCAATACTATAGAAGCAAAGAAATGGAAATAATAAACAATGATAAATCTTCACTCAGTTTGATACAAAACATCACATCCTCTTCATTGTTGAGTAGAAAAACACCATACAAAAGGCCAATGGCACAATATATAGTACAATTCTTTCCTATGAGGGGCACCTACTAAGGTCTTAGAATGAAAAACAAAACAACTTGCGAACTCTATTTTAAAATTAAAACTTATTACAATAGCTGCTCTAGTACCAAAATAATTATAAAAAAAACCAACCCCTTTTAAAAGCAATCAGCTCTCAATATATAAACACTATGGTCTCATGAGGAAATGACACATAGAAATAGCACTCACACTCATGATGAGGCCGTTACAACTAAATGATGATATCTGACTCATGAGTGCAGTTGTTCTTCATAATCTCAGATATGACACAATAATGATGCCCATAATGCTTAGAAGAAGCAGTGTGACACCATGTGTCTGTCTCTGAAACTACCTTTGGAATGTTGTTAGAAATGGGTGGCCATTTACTTCAACCGATGGTGCAAATCCTAGCTCTGACAAAATAAACTTGCCCCAGACAAATGTCATGATACCATGTGGAAGGTTCACTTCCTCTTTATACAACTACATTGTGGGTCCCCTTTCTAACTTTGTTAGCCAATGGCATGACCCTAAGCCTTGACGAAAGAAATTTTACTCCCGAGGAGCATTGTGATGCCACATAATGAGCTAGCCTTACTCTTGGAGAAGTCAAGCATTCCTTTACAAAAATGAGTGCAGGGGCACCACATGGAAAGTTTGTGTTCCTCTTTGTAACTACATAGTAGGCCCTACCTATTACTTCCTCAACCAATGGCACTGCTTAAAATCCTAACAAAATAACCTACCTTGGATGAGTGCTTGGTTGCCTCATGGAGAGCTGGTGTTACTCCTGGGTGAACTGAGAACCTCTTCATGATAAATAAGCACTAGGATGTCATGTGGTAGCTATGGAAGGAAGCCAAGATTAGGTAAAAATATAAAAGGGATGCCAAGAAAAGAGAAGGTCGAAGCACAACTGCCAAACTTTACAAAGCAAATCTGAGACCAAAAGCTAACTACTCCAAAAAAATGAAATGTGGATTATGATCCATAGTAGGTTTTGTTATAAATATTCTATGCATATTATTATAGGAATTACGTATAATGAATAATTGTATTTAGTAAAACCCAAAAATTCATTGTCATAGAAAATTCAGTTGAAAAATTATTGTTGGAAAATGTTTTAATCTGAGGTATTCAGCATATACCTATATTTGGATTGCGTTAAATTTCTTATATGGCTGCATTGAATTCTTTATAATAGGCCAGACATTGATTTAAAATGTTAAGAATATATATATCTATATACTGCTGAGTTTATAAGAAATTAGATGCTGAATATTTATTTTAAAGCGTTGAAGTCTTTAATGCTAGCCTAGAATCTTTTAATGAAAAATCCAAGCTTATTTTATAAAAATCCAGGGCAATATATGGAAATGCCAATTTTATATTAATGGAAATCGCTGTGTATGTTGTTATAAAACACCAATCTATATAAAGGTGAGATGCCAAGTGGTGTATCAGTTATTAGCTGAGATTAAAATTAAATTAGCTGAGTTTAAAATATGAAATCGCCAAGCTTAGTCTACCAAGTATAAAATAAAAGCTGAGTATATTGCAGCGCTGGGTAATATCAATTAAAATACCAAGCCAATCATTGAAATCCCTTGTCAATTATCAAATCACCCAGTTTTAAATAAACACTTAGTGTTTGATATTAAAATGCCAAGTCAAATGTATTAAAATGCTACATTGGAACTGCTTCATGTTGATTATTTATTTATTTATTGAGTCGTTTGTATTAAAATCTGAGTCACTTAGACGCCTAAGCATATTATTGGAATGCCCAATTACTTGATAAATAGCTGAAATCATTTTATTGAAAGGTTGCATTTTTAATTTTGAGGAATGAATTATTTTAAGCTTGCATTGTATGGCTTGCGAAGCTGCCTTTTATTAGCCTGCATTTCAATATATGGGGGCGTCTCATATTTTATAAAATGAATTTAAAATTTTAAGTCACTATATTAACTTTACTACGAAAAAAAAAAGTATAACACTGAGTATCTAATTTCAATGCTGGGTATTAATTTGAATCGCCAGCTCATAATTGGAAATTCTTAGTGTAATGCCAGTTGTATATAAGAATGCTAAAATTTTTTGAGATGCCAGATCAAGAATTTGAGATTGATGAGTTTTAAATGATAATTATTGAGTTTTAATGGTAGTTGTTGAGCATATAAATTGAAATTGTTATATATATATATATTTATATATTCATGAAATCATTGCTTATATATTTTTAAAGCACTGAAATCTTTGAGTCATTCATATACAATGTTGAGTTCATGAAATATAACACTGAGTATAAATAGTTGAGCCAATATTTAATTCGTTGTGCTTGCAATTAAAATGCCAGGTCAATTAATAAGAGTGATAAGTCTAATTAAAATGCCAGGTCAATTAATAAGAGTGATAAGTCTTTTATTTAAAACCCCAAAACACATATTAAACGTTGAGTCGATTTTGCTGAATCAATTATTATATAATAGGTTGAGTCTTTTAAATAAAGGAATTAGGTTTTTATTTAATGAAAGATCGAATGTTCGGTAGAATTTTAATTACCTCGGATTACTGTAATACGGTTTGAGCAAGTTGCATACTAATTAATCCGCATGATTATCATAGGATCTTTATGAGGATAGTAAAACAAGAAAATATTAAAGCATTATGTTAACTCACACTTGATCAAGAATCAATGTTGGAATGCTTTGTATATTCGGTTCGAAAAGAAATAGTGTCATTTCACATAATATTTAATTATGTAACTTTTTGAAAGAAATGCCAGAATATAAAAATAATTATGTGAACGAAATAATACAGAGCTTTACATTATATTAGTGGTACTCTATAAACACCTATGATTCTACCAAGGAAATATTGATCAAATGGTTAGCGATTTAAAATAGTGGAATTATTGATTGAGAGACAAACATTACGATGGTTGTACGTTGGTTCTATCATTTGTATGGTTATCTTTAGTCTAAGTTGAATGCTTGACTTAGCTTACAATAATGCTTATGAGATGATTGATTCTCAAACTTTAATTATAACTTTTAATATGTATTAGATTAATTGATGAACTTTAGTCAATCAGTGATTTGATGTGACTATTTATCTTTGTAAGTCATTTACATCGATGACTATGCTTAGAGTTATATAGTTTTAGGAATGTAGCTATGTTTTGAATAAACTATAGCAAAGTTAGACATCTCTATGATTATGATATTATACATCTGTTTGTTTAATATTATATCCTTGGTGATTTAGTTATATGATCTAAATTTATACTATGGCTTTGTTGAAAATTCTAGTAGAGGCAAATAATATATATGTAACACAGTAGTGTTATAAAAATATATCAACATGATCAAATTCTATAGCGTCATGTAAAGATAAAAACTTGTGTGCATTATATTTTGCAAGAATATTAATATATGCAAGTGATTAGACTTTTTTAGAATAAAATAGTGCAACATGTTGTGTACCTGGAGATTATATTTTCATTTGATTATTACTGTGCAGTATAATCTAGGGTATACCTAGATGGTATAAACCTATACATGCTTGATTAACAATTATATAGAATAAATGATTGATTGTTCATGTGGAAGTAGGGTGCTCATGCAAAATGAGTTATGATATTATAAGATATCATAGAATGCTTCAACTTAAATATATATGTCTGGATGGTACATACTGTAGTTGTAAGTCTAGACTTTCACCTGCATTGACTGATTAAATGCTTGTGTCGGTTGTAATAATTATTAGGATAACACGTATACGTGCATACTATCTTAATAGTGTAAACGAATGTTAGGTTAAACTTTTATGTATTTATATGACTTACTTTATTATATATATTTTCTTAATTAAAAGCTTATGTTTCCATGTATTATGGATACTTTGTATAACTGATTGTGAGAAAACTAGTAGTTATGCCTTAGAACACTTAGACTATGATATTATCAAATATCATGAGGTATAGTGGTTTGGAGCTTATTATGGTGGTTGAAAATCTACAGTTTAATATAAATGCGAAACATACTTGGGTGGTATGAACTGTAAACATTATTTCTTGTATAAGTTAAATTATAATATATGATTCATCCATGTGTTGATGGAATAAAATAATACTTTGTTTACTTTTATGTATAGCATGAGATGTGTTATCATTTCTATGAGGATATAATTAGTATAAATATTGTGTTTATATAATGTATAATGAGACATTATCTTTTGGTATGTGTGATTTATAAGTCAGTGTAATATCTTACAATAAAAATTAGTATTTTATGATACACTGCATGTTTAGTTTTATCATACATACATGGGTAGTAGCTTATTTTTTAAATTCTTACACTATTCTATCTACCTATCCTTGAAGGGAGAGTTAATTCCAGATAAGAAATTGTATGAGGGATTGTTGGTTTATGATTGGTGTGGAAAAGTACTCGAATGATGCTCTCCCTCCCCACAACAATATTACTTATCTGGAGACCACACTGAAGATTGTCAGTGATACACGCGTTGGTTTAACTTAAAATCTAGAGAGCTTGATATCTATCTTTTATATTAAGGATGAAGGCCTAAAAAAAATGTAATTGTATTTCATTTATATATGTTGAATAATAGTTGTATTTTGAGACCAACCATAGTTGTGTCTTAATGTATTTATTTTTCTTGGAGTTATCAGATATATATAATTTTTCAATATTTGAACTTAGTAGTACTACTATTATGAGTTGTTTGGTTAAGGTGTATGAATGTTAGTAATTATTTTAAAAATAATTTACTGCATTATACTAAGTACAACTTGAGGGGTTGTAATAAACCTAACAGCTTGCTCAACGATAAATTGATTTGGATGAAAAGGGGGTTCATTGTTTGAAGTACCCTCACCCCTTAATCTAATGCACACCATTGTTATTCCTACTTATTAGGAGTATAAGTTTGCATTAGTCGACACATTAAGTCTTATATTTTGAACCTTAGCTCTGATACCAAAATGTAACAACTCCATTAGGTTTTACTAGAATATAACATTTAAAAAAAAATTAATTACACATATTCATCATACATATTTCACCATGATAAACTTAATTAATGATCTTTAACTAATTATATTAGTTAAGTTAAATAATATCTTTATAGTTAATCCACTTAGCTAAATATCACCATGAATAGATATAACAATCATGAATAATACCAAATAACCAATAAATATTGCATCCAATCATAAATGAAATAATATAGATTCAACCACGATTGATACAATATTATAGCCACTATTATAGAAGTATAACACATAAATATTATAGTTTTCAATAATACATAATAATATCTCAAATGATAAAACATGATACAAAGATTCATAGAGAAAAGTCTTGATGACTCAAGAGTCTTCACAACTCAAGTATCAATTTGTAATCTCAAATGTAATCTCTAATATAGTACTTTAGCTGAGAGGGAGGGTATCATCTAAGTGCTTTTTCACATCAACCATGAACCATATATCTCTCAAACTATTTTTCAAATAAGGGGAAGACCCTCCCTTCATGAATGGGTAAATAATGATGGTGAGGGAATCTTGAGTAACAATCCAAAACCCGTGTGTTGAAGATATCTAATACATAATATGTACTATAAAGAAATCTATTCTAATATGATATCAAACAAATATAAAAACTATATCAACATATAAAATGACAAATTTTAATTAAAACATTATTGGATAAAGTTTTTAATAATTAATGATCTTTAGGATCAGTCAATTTCATCCACACCACTCAATCAATATACACCTCATCTTGCATTGATGGTGCTAATTGAGCCAGTGGAATCCATCTACTATTTATTTAGGGTCATGAATGCAAGACTTGGTAAAAATATAAAATAATATAAAAATAAATAGATTAATTCATAATATTTCACTTCAACTAATAAAAATTATGCTAAATGCATACATATCTAATACATTCATTTAGTCCATCAAATAAAATGCAATGAATCCAAAATTGTCTAGTTTATTACCAATAATTGAATAGAATCAAACAATATATATTTTTTAATATAAAAGGGGTAAAAATAATATTAATAAGTAGAGAAAAGCATTACAAGAAGAATGGGGGGCAAAAACCCCCAGATGAAAGTAGTAAAAATAGAAAAACTAGGCACACGCCCAATTAGACAATATTATGAACCTCCCTATCAACCTCTAGAAGTCTTTCCAAATCACAACCCAACATCGGGGAGAGAGACCCCCAATCCTCAATGTTTCCACCATCTAAATTATTTGACACCCATTTAGCCAAAAAATCTACTACCCTGTTCCATTCACGCGGAATGTGAGCCAAAACAACGCTATCCATAAGTGAGCAAATTCACAAAATTTGTTGCACAATCAGATATAGTTGCCAATTGACGTCCACCACTTTCCTCTTAATGAGCAGTTTAATCAAGACTTGAGAGTCCAACTTGCAGATCATCCTACGCCAACCTAACACTTGGGCCTTCTCAAGGGCATAAAAAATGGCCTGGCCTTCCATTATGTTAATGGTTTGCAGTCCCTCAAGAACTGCAAAAAAAAATCACTGTACCTTCAGAATCCCTTCCTATCCCTCCACTACCCACGGGTCCCAGATTACCTCTAAAGGAACCATCTGTATTGATCTTGAGAATCACCCTAGGGGGTGTTGCCACTGACCAATCTTGAGAATTTGCTCCTTGACCTGCTTGCTCCTCCTGACACACGCTGACTTACCAGTTAACTGCTGGAATCCAAGTCGCGCCACCACCTGAGCGTCTTATTTGGTCAAAAGAAGGCAGATCATGCTCTTTACTTGGATGGTTTCTTGGATCATCCCCACCACTTTTTGCCATACTTGCTGCACCATGACCATCACTCCCCAAAAAATTCACCTATTTCTCTCAAGCCAGATCTGCCAAAATAAAAAAATGGGGCCGCCTAGCCATATGTCTTGAAGGAAGGGCATCCTTGAGGGGGGTTCTCCCATTCCATTCCATAAATTGACCATAGATTGAACATGAAAACATGGGCACTGCCAAACATCCCACCAATAATGCCAAAGTTGCAAGGCAAAGGGGCATCGCAAAAAAAGATGTGTTAAATCCTCCTCGGCCGCTTTGCACATAACACATACTGAAGGGCCTTAGAAACCTCTCTTCTGGAGATTTTCCTAGGTCAAGCACCTGTTCCAAGCCAACATCCAAGCAAAATAGTTTTTTTTAGGCCATATGAATTTATTCCAGACCTGTCTCCACCAATGCACTTTCCCTTTGCCCAATCTCTGAAGAAGTAAAGCCTGATATCTAGATGAAACTGTGTAAGCTCCCTTGGGATTGAGAGACCAAGCTAGCTCATCCTCCTCTTGAATAAGATTATAGTGATGCCTGGAAAGGATGCTCAACAACTCCTCATTCTCTTCATGTGTCCCATTAATAGGCTAAATTTCAAGAGCTTTCCAACGAGCTACCTCCACTTGTCCTTGTGTAATGTAGACTTTAAAGTCACTCACCTAAGACCAGCCAACATCGAGGAATCTCTGACAAAGGTTCAACAAATTTGGAAATTGAGAAATGATGGGAGGATAACCATCTCAAGAGTCAGACCAAAAGAGAGCCTTGGATCTCTGTTTATAAATCTAGAATAAGCCGTCCTTGATGAGAGCAACCCCTTTTTTGAGAGTACCCCATATTGCCAAACCTTTTCCAATAAGTGGATAGCGAGGAATGTCCCTCTGAGTGGTTTTGGAGTAGTACTTCTATGAGAGAATTCTAGCCAAGCCTTGTCTTGTTCGGTGCACCATCGCTAATAAAGTTTGGCTGCCAAAGCAATAACATTTAAGTCCGTCTACCTCAGACCGAGCCCGCCATATTGTTTGGGGCTGCAGATAATCTCCCATCTAATAAGGCTCCATTTAGTGGAGTTCAGACTACCAGCCCATAAGAATTGTCTGGTAACTGAATCAAACTCCTTAACAAATCTCATCAAGGCAATTTGGAGCATACACCTGTAAATAGGTAAAGCCTGCACCACAGATTGGATAAGTTGAACCTGACCTACAAAGGATAACCACTTGTGTGTCTAATGATTCAATTTCACGCAAAATTTCTCCAAAATAGTCTACCAAGATTCTTTAGATGTACGGCCAGCTAAGATAGGGATACCCAAGTAAATCAAGGGGGAGTCCCAATCTAAAAATGCAGAGTCCTCGCTATCCGCTGTTGAATAGGGCCTAGAGTGTTGAAGAAAAAGATGGATGACTTATCTTCATTGACATTTTGTCCCAAGGCCATTAGATAAACATCTAACACCTTGCATATATTAGTAGCTTCAGACATTGTGGCCATGCCCATAAGGGCAGTGTCATCAAAAAATTGCAAGTGTGATTGCGCTGACAATTCCCCTCCCTATCACCATCCTTGGATATGTCCTTCCTCTCTATTCCTGCTGATCAGCCTCCCCAAACCTTTAGTAAGGAGAAAAAAAAGGTACAGAGATAGAGGATCACCTTGTCACAGCCCTCTTGTATCACCAAAAAGCTCTGTGTGTTCTTCATTGATAAGCACTGAGAAGGAAGTCGAGGAAATATAGCTCATGACCCATTGAGTCCATTCATCCGCAAAGCCAAAAGCATAAAGAACCTTCCACACAAATGACCATCTGACCCTATCAAAGGCTTTGGTCATGTCCAATTTAATGAACATCACCTTATCTTTTAAGCTGGCCATGGAGTGAATGGACTCAATAGTAATAACAATACTGTCTAGGATTTGCCTGCCTTCCACAAAACCATTCTGCTCTTCTGAGATCACAACACTCAACCCTCTTTTTAATCTATCTGCAATGATTTTAGATATAATTTTGTAAACAACATTGCAAAGGGATATAAGGCAGAATTGACTTAGCCTATCAACGCCTTCACATTTGGGTATGAGAGCAAGATAAGTCGCATTTGTAGCCTTAAGCATTTGCTTATTCTGTTGAGATTCTTGGACAACATCTAAAAGGTCAAGTTTGATGATATCCCAAAATTCTTGGTAGAATTCAGTTGGGAAGCCGTCAGGTCTAGCCGCTTTACCTTTTTTCATCTGAATAATGGTTTCCTCAAGCTCTCCAAGTGTGATTGGTTTCATTAAATTTTTATTCATTTCATGCATCACCAACGATGAAATGCAGAAGAGAACCTGAGCTTCTTCCAGTGATTTCACGTTAGCATCTTTCCTGAAGGAGTAGAGAAGTATTGCACTACCTCCTCTGAAATTGCAAAAAAGGAGTTAAGCCGCTCACCTCTTTCATTGACCAGGGCCGAAATGGAATTGCCATGTCTCTTGACTTTGGATGAATTGAAAAAAAATGATGTATTTCTGTCCCCCTCCTGGAGCCATTCGACCCGAGCTTTCTGCTTCCAAAAAATTTCCTCTCGTAGCTCGCATTCCTCTAGGTCTTTTATAGCCTGTGTTTCTTCTTGCAATAAGTCTTTAGTCAATCCTTCTTCCCTTATTATTCTCGTGATACCATCAAGCTTGTTTTGAGTAGCAACCTTAGCATGGAAAATGTTCCCAAAACTTTGGTGATTCCACTGCTTGAGCTTGTACTTCACATATTACAGTGTTTTGGCAAAAATGTACATCACCGTACCATAGACAGGCCTACTCCAACACCACCAATTGGCAACACACTCACGTAGAGATTGATCCTGCAGCCACATGAGTTGAAATCTGAAGGAAGAAGAGTGTGAGTGGTACTGTGAGACACTATTAAGCTTGATGGGCCAATGGTTTGATCCTCTCCAGTCTAAAATTTTAGACCTCGTAGACCACATACCTCCAACCCAAAAAGCTGAGACCAAAAACTAGTCAAGTCTCTCAGCTATGCAATGTTTCCCACTCCTGTGGTTGTTTCAGGTAAACTATCCATTATTGGGCATGACGTCAACTAAATTCAAAATTTCAATGTAGTTGTGCATTAGCAAAGTAGATGGGTCCAGCCTTGATGTGTCACCACTCTTTTCAGTCAAATAAAAAATAGCATTGAAATCACCTACCATAATCCAAGGGTGGAAGGGGACCAAGCTACAGACAAAACTTATGTGGCCCCATAAGGAGGATTTACCCTGCCAATCATTGGGAGCATAGATATTGGAGAAGAGAATGACTTCCCCCGTCTCAAAGCTAGATGCAATCATAGTCATGGAGTACTTAAAAGTCAGCCAACCTATGAGGCCAATCTTTCATGGGTTCCATAGACAAGCTAGTCCTCCTGAGTATCTGATAGCACCAATACATTGACATTCTCATTGCCTCCACAACTTGGGTGCTAGTCTAGACATGTCTTCAACTGAAAGCTTAGTCTCTTGTAAGAAAATGACATCTAGCCTATGACTTTTAATCAGGTTGTGAATGTCATTTTGTCTGGGGCTGTTGTTCAAACCCCATACATTCCAAGATATTATAATCATTTTAGAGGGTTCAAAAAGTGTGCATCCAGAGTCTTTACAGACCCCAACCCCACCAAAGTCTCTCCCATTAGCTTGAGCTTTTCTAGGTCCTTTTTTCTACCAGGCTTGCCATATTTCTCTCCCCCTCATTTCTTAAGGTCTTTTTGCAAAAGTCTGAGATGAGGAGAAGATTTACTACTTCTTGCTGCTCCTGAGTCCCCAATTTTCCCAGTAAGGGGCATATTTCTATCTTCTTTAAGGGGAGCAACTGAGGAAGTCATTCCTTCTAAAATTATCAGTTATTGGTCCATATCCATATGATAATCTCCAACAACCTGTGTTTCAATTAAAGCCCCTGAAGCATCAGTCTCTTGAGCTAGTCCTTCAATCCCCTGGTCCAAAATCATCACCCTAGAATTCACCTCCTACTGATTAAGGTTGTCCAATATTTCAAATCTATTGAGCGAGTAATCTAATTGTCTTTCCTTGAAGGACCATTTTTGGCCTCTATTTCTATATCGGCCTTTAACCGGCATAAAACCATCAGTTTCAGGTACCTCACCTAGAATCGGACCCCTTTCCTTGTTAGTACTAGATGGAGTGCGAGTAGATTGAGTTGGCTGAGGTGCAATGGATTTTTAGGTGGGACACCATAGCTACAAATGCCCATAAGCATGACATAGACGACAGCGAAAAGGAAGGGTTTCATAATCCAGCTATTGTACCCATGAAAAAGGGCCTGCACTCATTTCAACATCATCTAGTAATGGCTTGCTAAGATCAATTTCAACACAAATGTGGGCATAAATAGTTACATTTTTCCCCAGGAGTGACATTGAGGAACCGACTGGCCTTCCCAACAAGGATGCAAGCAATTGGAGAGTGTCTTCTCGGCAGTATTCCACCAGACAGCGGGGCAAACACACCCACATTGGGAAACAGTTTGGTAGTTCCTCTAAAGGTATGAAACTAGCATGCCAGGGCTTGATAAATAGTCCCACTTGATTATGGAAGTAAGGACCTCCAGCGAAAACTCTTTGACAATTTGTTATATAGGTAAAAGTGACCATGAAATAGCTATTGGCCAGCAATGTAATATCCATTTCTCCTTTCGATGCTCACGTCCTCTGAGCCCATGCTTCTAGGAATAATAGTGACATCCTAAGCCCTAAAAACTTGCAGTATAAGGAGTGATTAGAATAGTATTCAATGTTTTCAACAATCATTTCCATTGGTATAACCAGCTTAGGCCTCTCCTTGCATCTTTCCAGACAGTTGTTGACTTTGGGGATGCGCATACTTGGTTGCTCAAGAGCAGCAAAAGAACCTAAACTTTGCAAAAGTGGAGCCTTCCCACTGCTGTGCGCTCCCTGGAATACCTGTTGTAGTCTAAGCACTTCCCTGTAGCTGCGCCCTGCTTTCTGCCCTATCGTGCCCTCATGTTCGCCTTCATCCATCGCGCACCTTCATAAATTGTAGAGGAGATATTTGTTCAGAATCAAACAATATTTAATATAACATACCATCCATGTATTTATTATATCTAAACTGTTGGCTACTCATATCACAAGTAACTTATAATGTTATTCCACCTCTAAAATAATCATTATAACACAGACCTATATATTTTGTTCATATTGCACATATAAAATAAAAGCTAGTCCAAAACATATTATTATGCTCTATATTTAAAACCATAAATACATTATTTTAATGCTTTATATATAAAAATTATAATATATAACAAGCATCCATTTACACACCTTATGGTAATAATGTTTTCAAGCACTGCATTGTTGTGCATATATATACATATATACATAAATGGTAAAATTAGTTCATATTTGTGACACAATCCATAAATGTATATTTTATCATATATATATATATACATATACATATATATATATATATATATATATATATATATATATATATATATATATATATATATATATATATATATATATACATACATACATATACATACATACATACATACATACATACATATATATATATATATATATATATATATATATATATATATATATATGGTAAAATTAGTTCATATTTGTGACATAGTCCATAAATGTGTGTGTATATATATGGTAAAATTAGTTCATATTTGTGACATAGTCCATAAATGTGTGTGTATATATATATATATATATATATATATATATATATATATATATATATATATATATATATATAAGAGGCATGCTAGTCTCACAAGAAGGTTCCATTTCCATCTATTCTCCCCTTTCTTGACTATAAGCAAGGGATTTTGAGCTTACTTCACATTATGTGGTCAAGACACCTTTTTAATCAACTAAAGAACATTAATGCGAAGCATATGAAGGGCTTATGTTCATTAAACTAGTCCAACTTTGATTCTGTTTTAGTCCTTATCAATGAAAAATCATTGTGCTCTCTTCTTATCCTATCATGACTAGTCAATATCTTCATTACGATATAAATACCATTTTAATACCGTACAAATACCATCTTGTATACAATAGACTCTAAGAAGACATCCACTGTCTAATATCTTAAAGCATTCCATATACTCAATGTATATATCTATGTAATAAAACAACCCCATAGGCATTTTATTAAGCAAGATAAATCCAAAAAATCTTGTTTCACTCACAGACATAGATTTTCCATAAATACACATTCAGTCTTTTATACCAATTTCTTTAATAATTATTATTCAAATCAAATGATTTGAATCATTTAAGTCATTAAACCAATCCAACTTTGATTCTGTTTTAGTCCTTATCAATGAAAAATCATCGTGCTCTCTTCTTATCCTATCATGACTAGTCAATATCTTCATTACAATATAAATACCATTTTAATACCGTACAAATACCATCTTGTATACAATAGACTCTAAGAAGACATCCACTGTCTAATATCTTAAAGCATTCCATATACTCAATGTATATATTTATGTAATAAAACAACCCCATAGGCATTTTATTAAACAAGATAAATCCAAAAAATCTTGTTTCACTCACAGACATAGATTTTTCATAAATACACATTCAGTCTTTTATACCAATTTCTTTTATTCAAATTTAATCATTATTATTCAAATCAAATGATTTGAATCATTTAAGTTATAAAACACATACACACAACCAATTATCTCCAACTTGGGAATTCCTTTATAATAACTTAGAACTGACCACATAATCTTCATCAAGTAATTTATATACATAAAATTGTATACCAATATTTCTATTGAATTTGTAAAACTCTTACATAGTTGAAAGACAAAACCAAATATGTAATGATAATACACAACCAAGCTAACCATTGAGTAACTCACATGAAATTTTAATTATCATATTCTTATTAAGCTTAGTGTATATATATTTATGCATACAGTCGAGTACATGACAAACCATTCACCCATATACCAACTTGTACCCAGGTTTATGTCTTAAACCATATTACTACCATATCCAAAAATAAGTAAATATGAATGCAACTAGATTAAAAATAGTGTCCATAATAAATACTATGATTTGAGTATTTAAAATGAATAGAATTCATGTCAAAACCAAAGTATCAAAATCCATTTAAAACCAATACATTGAATTTATTTAAATAGGCATCCTACAACTGTCATACATAAAGTTACCTTCAAAAGCCTAGGTTTCCAAATACTGGTGTATATATCTATATATAGAAATATATATGTATATAAACCTTATCGGTTCAATCTGAATACATACATATATACATATATATATTTATATATATACTACACAGTTTATTTTGTAATAATGAACCCATATTTTTATACCCAAAAATCCAAATAGGTTTACACAATCGAACCCACATATAGTCCAAAGATTTTCTATATATCTAAATACTTTAATGAATATATAGCAACTTAGTTTGAAACAACTAGCTTGAGACATATTATGTATATACCCATCAAATATAATATTTTAAGACTAACTAGTGATATTCAAATTGAAATAAGAGTTTAGGACAAAGCTTCTTAAAAGTGTAAAATAACCATGGAAAATTTTATGGCTCTACCCAAATCTCCTCAGGTTACCTTGGGTTCGATGTAGGGTTCTGTGGAGTCAAGTCTTCCATAGGGACCTACATACAACCCTTCTAATTTTCTATAACTTCAAGCAAATGAAAAACCTAGTAACCATAATAATTCAAAAATTCATTCAACATTTCACACTCAATAATTTAATTGCAAAACCTACCTATGAATTTATGAATGCCAAGGAACCCAAATAATTTCCTTCTTCCTTTACTTATTCACCCTTCTTCTCCTTCTGTCTCTTACTCTTTGTATGCCATGTGTCGTGTTGTAGCCATGATCATAACCCACCTTCTTCTCCCTTTTATCCTTCCCCATTAACTTACTCGCCACCACCTTTTCCTCCATTCTCGACTGATTAAACTAACTGTTCATTATGCATGCAAAAATAGCTCAACAGAACTCTATAGTTCGTCACCATGCAACTCCAGCCAATTCTCTATTATTTTTTTTAAATGATGGTTAACTTAGAATAAATGGATGATTAAAAACCCTAATCATCTTGATAGTTCCATAAGAATATCTAAATAATCATTTCATAATCTTTATAAAATATTTGCATGACATTGACTTCACAAACTGACCAAACAAATCAAATAAACCACAAGTTACATAACCCTAATGTTTATTCCATGGAATGACTATCAACTTAGTTGATAACCATTATATTTACATGCAAATTTGACTATCGACTAAATAAAATAATGACTATATAGCATGACAATACAATTAGGTATAATAAGACTATTGTTTAATGTTAAAATGCTATCCACAAACACACTTTGCAACACTATGATTTCATTAAATCATTTAACAATAATAATAAATGTCTAATGTATTATGAATATGAAACCTTTGATCAAAATTTAATCAAATACAAAAATATTTTAAAATAATGTTATTTATATCTTTTGACATTTGGATAAACATATGTACTATAATAATAATCTTTAATTATTATTATTTAAATTTTATAGATCCATAATAATGGAATCCATCATAACATTATATCATTATACTATACAACCATACCTAGTAAGGCAGCAAGGTAAGTAAAACATAAATGAATTCACTCATTCAACCAAATAATTGCATCATATAATATAAGCTATGTACAATCACAAAAATTAACGAAATTACTTCAAACAAATCAACATGATCATTAACAACAATCAAGATCACACTAAAAATCATATTTAAAATCATCTAAAAGAAAAGTACACAAAACATGCTACATTATATATCTCAAATAATTATGGAACATGATACACTATGTGGTGTGTGCATGGGTTTCTAGATTCTTTTTCTACCAACCCCCAACATCTTGTTGGCTCAAAAATTTGTCAGGGAGGCAAATTAGTGACTTTGAGTTAGCAGTGTGGGAACTAAGTTCTTACGTTAGTCAATAATGTAGGACAAAGTCCCTCTCATATTAGCAAGTGAAGCTATCTTTATTGAAAGCCAAAAAAAAAGGGGGTAAAAACTATTCACAACTATTTACAACAAAAATGTTTCTTGTTGGGGGTTTCATAATTTTATCCTGAAAGTACGTAAAGGAGATAAAAAGGAAATGAGGGGAAATAAGGGAATAATGAAAATAAGGGAAGAATAGAGAAATAAAAAGAATAAGGGAGAACAGGGTTATTGTAGACACCTAAATTTGGCCACCAATGACCATCAATCAAGATTTTGACCAATTTCTACCAAAATGCATAATTTGACCTAAAAAAACTAAAATGCATTAAAAGAGTTGAAATTGATATATTCAAGTGCCGATTTTGGCCAAGCTATAATTAAATGGGGTAATACAATTTATGAGACAACTAACTTTGATCAAATTATTTTGAGTCAAAATGGCATTTTCGCACCTGGGTGCTCTAGATTACTCTTTTCTACTAATTTTTGTGCACAAGACATGTGCCTTTATTATTTTATGTTAGAAACATCATAAATGGGATGACAAATCTAATGCATCTAAAATTGTATCCTAATTCCAATTCAGTTAAATTTTGAGTCAATAACAAGACATTCTGACCAATTTGATTAATTTGTGCACCAATTGCCAAGATTTGCATCAAAGTTGACTAATCATGTTTAAGGATAATTAAACCAAATCAAGGTCTTAAGTTAATTTTCCATGGAGCTTTTTGAATACTTATTTTTTAGATGAATATTGAATATCTACATCATCAAAGTGACATCATTTTTTGGGAAGATATCCCTAGGCCATAAATGCCACAAATATCAAGATTCATGCCTCCCATGTCTCATTAAGACCCTCCACACCTAGTTAATGCCCCTTTATCCCAAATATTGATGAAATTATTTATGAATTTTAATTGTATAATTTAATTAATCCTTAGCCACACATCTCCATATTGAGACGAATGGTTTAAGTTGATTTTAGCCATTTACAAAAATCTATAAATAGGAGGCCTTGCCTATTAAATTTTAATCTATTTTGGTGTAAAGTTATTATGCTCAAATATCTTCAATAAGATTGGATAATGCAAACTTATAATGTCCAAATTCATTCAAAATCATTGCATCTTAGTGTTATAATTCCCAAATATTGAGCCAAGCCAAGCCAAGTCAAAGCCAAATAAGGTGCCAAGGAGGGATGGAGGTAGCTACACTTCATTGATGCAGACTTCAAGAGCACAAACCAAGAAAAATACTAAAACAAACATTTTGGAGCATCCAAGGAAGGTAAAATAAGGTTTAGTTCACATTTTAGTTGTGTTTTCTATTTTTATTTTGTTAACTAAGCTCCTCCTAGTAATTAGGCCTGGAGATGTTATGCTAGTGTATTTATTTCATTTTGAGACTAACACAATACTAACCATCCTCTCTTGAGTCAAATTCTTAGTTCACATAATGGCACACCCAGTGAGACTAGATGCATCCCACATATGAAGGAGAGCATGAGTCAACTTTAAAATTTCAATATGGATGCTTAAAACTCTTTCTAAGTGATTTTCTAATTTGGTTTGGTCAGATTTTTATCTTCATGGGTTTACACAGTCAACCATCGATAGTCAGTGAAAACATTGACAGTTAGTGCAATCATCGATGGTTATTTTCAACCATTGATAGTTCGGTATAACCATCGATGGTCATTGTGTTTTTCTTAAAAACATAGACTTGAGAGCTAATAGGCCATTTTAAAATGCTTGGTTTGCAGTCATATAGACTCTATTTTTGATGTTTTTTTAAAAACCACATATTTTCTTATAATTTTTTAGAATTTGATATTAGTTTAGCTTCAATTTACATAGTTTTTCACAAATTTTTTAAAATCTCTTTAAATGTTTTTAATCTAACATGTTTGCTTTTGGGGTGATGCCTCTAGGTAGACATATAACTGTCAACATTATTCCAAACTTAAATTAGCTTCAAAGCTAAAGGACATACTGACTTGTTCATTATAGGGCCAATTTAAAATTTGTTAAATTATGCTCTTTAGACATCTTTTGAATGTTTAAAATGAATTAGGAACCTTATTTTGGGGTTTAATAAAAAATTTAGATGCTTAAGTGAATGATTTGAAAATTGTGCTTTCAAAGTTATAACTTAAGACCAAGGGGTCAAAAGAACACCACCTAATCTTTCATTTGGTGCTTAGAATTGAATTCAATTGTTAAGTTTTATCTTCAATAGTTGTTTAAATAAAATTTGATTGAAAAATAGATGGATGTTATGTGTATGTTCTTCTATCCATCCCTTTTAGGGAACTTTTGTAATCAAAAGCACCATCCTTATTGCAAACATGCCTAGTCCAAGGCATAGAAAGAATGTCGTCTAAAGCACTCCTTAAAAACTTGTAATAGTTTGGGTGATCTTGAAATGACCCTGAAGTCTTTTTATTAGTGATTCATTTCTTTACATTTTGGCTTGCGAGAGGGACTTCATTATCTCTCATAAGTTCTTTAGAGAAGCTTTGACCTAGGGTTTCCTTTTTTAGCATTAACTTCAAACCACTCCCACTAAGATCAGAGGTTTGAGTGGTTAAACCACCTTCTAGTGTTGGAGTTGCACACGAGACATATTTCCACTATGGACATCGCATTACACTGAGTAAATGATGGATGTAGTGGTTGTAAAAAGGATAAAACTTTTTTACAATAAGCCAATTGCCGTGGACACCCAATTTCAGTGCATTTTTTTTGCATCATGACGTGATAGTCATTATTTAATTGATCCATCTAGAATGTTAGAAAACTAATTAGTTTTAGTCAACCCCACATTTCCATACCCTTTCTAGGATTTGGACGATTATACTTAGTGTATTTTGGTCATTTTTGCTTGGTATGTTTTGAGACTAAAACCTAATTGTTTATTTGTAACTATGTCAAAACCTATTTGTTTATACACCACTCTTTTATCTAAAGAGGTGTTATACTGGCTATTTTACACCACATTTGTGCCTTAAATATTTTTCTAAACATGTTTGTGTGTGTGTTACTTGTTTGATATGGGTATCATTATGCTTATCAAGTTTAAACCTTTAAGTCTTTGAAATATAACATTGATCACATCATTCAAGCATGCTTACATCTTTAGGCTACTCAATTTGTTTCAAGACTTGTTTAATATTATATCAAAAACCATTTGTTTCAAAACATGTCATGTATACCATTTGGACCTTTGTCTTGTGTCATCATGCTGTCCAATTTTGTCTAGCTTGTTTGGTTAAAACCTAGTTTTCAACGTTGAGTTTTCAATTAACCTTTTCAAGTTTGAATTCAAACATTGTTTAATTTTTATTTAGGCCTCAATTTGTTGGGTTGATACATAGATCTTTCTCTTTTGGGTTACATAGCTTTGGTTAATTAATTACCCAAATTTGAAAACTACCGATTGTTTGTTTGTTTAAAGCCTATCCTCATCATTGTTTGTGCCTTTATTTGGGAGAACACAACCTTTCTCTAGGTGCCTTTTGCCTTATGCCTTATGCCAACTGATCATGGTTATGTTTGATTTGGTGTGTCAGGTCTATGTCAAAGTTGTTTTCAAACTTGTTATATTAAAACAAATCACATCATCTTTTGTTTCAAGCCTAGCTTTTGATGTTGTTTGGCCAAAATTCCTAGCACATGCCTTGTTTTAGTGTAGTTTTTGACTCTGTATTTGGATAAAAGACCTAGTGACTCTTTTCCCTTTTCTAGTTTAGACCTTGTTTGAAACACTTTGGCCTAGACTTTGAAATGTCATTTTTTTTTAGATGTTTGACCTTTTATGTGTATGACATTTGACTTTAGACATTTGATGTTAGACTATTTTATGCCAAATCTTAACACAAACCATTTTGGAGATATAATTCATTTCAGACCATTTTTGGAGATACAATTCCACCCTTTTGACCAAGTTAGACCAAGTTTGAACCATTTGTCCTTTGGACATAGTTTTTTAGAGTTTGTAGATCTCCAAGTCTTTTTATTTTTAGATATTTCATTATTTATGTAGATATGTATAGCTACACTTATGTTGGAGTCACATACAATCTAAATTATGATAGAATGACCACACAAAATGACTTTTATGGCTTTAGCAAGACCCTAATGATGATAATATGGTTTGTGAGACAAATTTTTATTCACCTCATAATAATCAATCATGGAAAAAAGTCACGAATTAGCTTACACTCCAACTCAAGACCTTGATTGGTATGAAGAAGCTTATGAGAAAGACTTTGAAGACCCAACTATAGATAATGTTGTTTGGAATACAGATCAAACCCTCTTTATGATGATCAATGCATATAACATAGTCAATAACTAGCTTATGATCAAGCTCAAGATTGGGATGATGTGGTTTATCAGGAGGAATTAGATGCTTTAGCTTGTGCAAATAATCAAGTTCCATAACATCCTTTTGTTATTCAATCATCAAATATACCTAACTCTCCTTTGGATTACATGAGATACTAAGCTCCACAATATCCAAGGCATATCATTACCATTCTAAGACCTCATTCTTTGGCTTGTGTAAGCAATCAGGGTCCACAATACCATACCATTTCTATACCAGGACCTCATCCTTTGGCTTGTGCAAATAATCAAGCTCCATAATGCCCCTTTATCTTTCCAAGACTTTGTCCTTTAGCTTGTGCGAACAACCAAACCCCATACCACCCTATTGTTACCATGTCAGGACTTTATCCTTTGGCTCTTGCGAGTAATCAAAATCCATAATGCCCTACCATTATCCAACCATAGGCCATTCCTTGTATAATACCAATCCCATCCAAACCTCCACTGATCCAATCATTCAAAGACCAAGCTGTGTTCCAAACTAATATTTTCCAACTCATTGGAGACCAAGGCCAAAATAACCAACCAATTTGAGATATTTTTATTGAACCAACCATTTGTGATAAGTCAACCTATGATGAATCACTTATTAATCCTATACTAGTTTTCAAGGAGTCTCACTTTGATAAGCTAGTCTTTGCTGAGTTACTTCTTAATAATTATAACCACCTTTGGGAAAATCATTACCTCAACCATATGCCTATTTTTAAAAATCCTCTTATTGACAATCCAGTCACTAAGTAGTTGTCTCTTGACATTTTTCCCATCCTAGAGGAGTCCCACTCTGACAAACCAATTTTTGTGGAGCTCATTATGCCATCATAGGCCATTACTTGTAAAATACCAAACATTCAACAAGACATCATTATAATAGAATACCCATTAGATGAAGAATCAAAGTTAGAGTCAGTTTCTATTCTTGAACCAATGTCTGATTTAGCATCAAAATTAGAATTAACCTCAATCTTGACATCAAATTCAGAGTCCATTGGGTTGGAATCAGATTCAGATATAAAATATTTTCATGACTATTAAAATATTAGTTACGCATGCCTAACATATCAATTTGAATACATTTGTGATCTTTCTATGATTTTTGAGGATTAGTACTTCAACTTCAACACAAGTTATCCTAGTATCTTCTATGAGGTTTGTGCAGCCTCTCCCTATTCTATTACCATTCCACATGCCATTATCATCACCCAAAATAGCCATATTATTGAAATTTTACCTCCCACAAGTGTCGATTGGGACCGAAAAAATCACACTTTGTTGAACTGCATCCATGGTGACATAGAAGTTGAAGAAGATCAAGGAGGCCAAAACCACATGTAGCAGAAGAATGTTCTCTTAGTGAAATCTTTTTGAAGGTGCTAGGGGATACATAAAGTTCACTTATCATCTTTTAGTGAAACTTTTTTAGAAGCACTAGAAGACAATCAAAATCAAAAGCCAATGTTCACTAGTGAAACCTTCTCAAAGGCGCTATGGGACAATCAAGACAAATTCATTAATAAAAACCTCATCAAAGCACCAATAGCTGAGCACAAAAGTTATTCAATGCTTGATCAAAAAAATATCAAAGATAACATAAAAATAGCTTCTAATCTACAATCTATTCAGATGGTAGCTACTCTCAAGATCACACAACAGAAGAATTTGGTGGTCTTATCAAGAGAATATTCAAAAGTCTTCAGCAACACCACAACCAAAATTTTGTCAAATCTATCATCAACAACATTATGTGTGACTAAAATTCCTTATCTTCATTTATTTTCCCACTATCATTCATTCCATTATCATCCACCATGCCATTTCACAAATAAACCTATCATCCAACATTTATCCCTATATACCATACCTGGTCATACTTTCCTTTGCATAGGCTACAAAGATACCTTGTCTCAATGTTTTAAGGAATTATAATCAATGACCAATGAAGATCACAAAATCATTCTTGACAACCAAATCTGTAGGCAGTTCTTGACAAAGCAAGTATTCAGACAAAGTGTGGGCTAGCAATTAATATGATTGATTATTTTAGTTATATCATTTGCTGATTAAGATGTGCATCTCCATTTCAAGAAGAACAATAAAATCATATGCCATTTACCATACCTAAGCCAAACACATCAAAAACCAGCAATCACCCAAGTCAATAACATGTACCATATTATTTCATTTTCCATATCCATTTACTGTTGTCACATATCCTTTTGCCATGGTCGCATATCCTACCATTCACCCCATCACTTAGGGGCAAACCCTCTTACCATTTTATCCCATTTATAAAACCATCATTATCATTAGCAAGACCATACCATCCTATCATTACATTCCTATCTAGACCAAAGCTTGTTTTTAGTCATCCTACCCAATCCTATTTTGATCTTGGTTCATTTGGTTCTTCCCACACTTTTCATGAGGGGATTCTAATCAATTTTAAACTCTTATAAAATTCATGTTTTAATGATAGCCTATGAAAGTAGTGTGACATTTGATCTAGCAAGGTATCTTTAATTTTCCATCCTATATCAAAGTTGGTTTATGTGATCCTAATTATAACTGCCTATGGGCAAATCAATGTTTCACTAGTCTTGCTACTAATTATAATTGCCTATGGGAAAACTAGTATTATTGAACTATTCCATTGTATCTTAGTTATAATAACCTATGGAAAAACTAGAGGCAACACTTGTTTACCATGCATTATCGCATCACCTTGCCATCACTATTTTTATTTGACTGGTCATTTGGCAGATTTGAGAACTTGTTAGGACCTAGTTGGTTTTTCCTCACGTTTTGTGTGGATGGAATTACTGTGACTTGAGGTCATTTTGAATTAAACAAAATAAAAGCACTTAAGTAAACTAGGAATTATTTGAACTATAAATTTGACTCAAGAGAGGATGGTTAGTATTGTGCTAGTTCTAAAATGAAAACAAAATGAGAGAACCACACTAACATAACATCTCTAGGCCTAGACACTAGGGGGAGCTTAATAACAAACATACATATGAAAATAAAAACTAAAATGAAAATAAAACCTTTCTTCATCTTCCTTGAATGCTCCAAAATGCTTGTTGTGGCTTTCTCAATTTGTGCTCATGAAGTTTTCATCAATGAAGTGTGGCCACCTCTATCTCTCCTTGGTACCATGTGACTTTGGCTTGGCTTGGCTCAATATTTGGGTATTATAAAACTAATTTGAAAAAGCTTTGGAATCAATTAAACATTATAACTTTGGCATATCCAAAATTTTTTGGACTCATTTGTGCATGATAACTTTGGCTTAGAAGATCTTAGAATTCAATAGGCAAGGCCTCCTATTTATAAATTTTTATAATGGTTTGAGGATCAACTATGACCATCCATCTCAAGTTTGAGATGGGTGGAAAAAAATAAATACAAATATGAAATTATTTCTAAAAATATCCCCATTAATATTCAGGATAGAGGGGCATTAACTAGGCATGGGAGGGCTTTGATGAGGCATGGGAGGGGTTAACCTTGATATTTTATGCATTTATGGCCTATGGATGCCTTCCCAAGAAATGATGTCACCTAATGATGCAAATATTCAATATTCATTTCCAAAAATAAATTATTCTACAATTTCCATGGAATTATTAATTAGGCTCATGATTTGGTTTAATTAGTTCTTAAGCATGATTAAGCACTTTTATGCAAACCTTGGTAATTTGTGCACAGACTAATCAAATTTGTCAGAATGTCTTATTATCAGCCCAAAATTTGACTAGATTGGAATTGGAAGTTGATGTCAGATGTGTTGGATCCATTATCCCATTTAGGATGTTTTCAACACTAAATAACAAAGGCACATGTCTCATGCAAGAGATTTGATAAAAAAAGAGCAATCCAAAGCACCCAGGTGCAAAATTGACATTTTGACTTGAAATGCTCTGATCAAAGTTAGCTAGCCCATAAATTGCATTGCCCCAATTAATGATACCCTAGCCAAAATTGGTACTTAAATATGTCAATTTTAAATATTTTAATGTGTTTTAGTGTTTTTAGGCCAAATTGTGCATTTTGGTAAGAATTGGTCAAAAGCATGGTTGGAGGTCATTGGTGGCTAGTTTTAGGTGTCTATAGTTATTATAGTCCATTAAAAAAAGAAACTACTATGATAACCCTAGGAAAAATGAAAGATAACTATGCATAGCTAAATGCAAAAACTTATCGGGATAGTCCAAGAAAGGGAAAAACACTGTGTGCATGAAATTTCTCTCATTCAATGGGTGGTAAAGACATAATTACACCCTTACGAGTGAAAAACATAAACTAAGATTATTTTTTAATACTAATATCAAACCAAAGACAACCATCCCATATTTACCTATAAAAGATAATTAAAATATTACTTATACCCCATCGAGACTTCACATTCATAAATATAACACAAGAAGATTATAAAATAAATACTTAATGTGAAATTCTTATTTTTTGACAATTTGGTAGCGATTATGAAAATAATTTGAAAGTAAAGATACAGAGACAGATGAATCATATGCAAATTTATAACTCATGAATAAATCCTAAACATAAAGTCTATAAAATCTCCCTATTTTAATCTTTATTGAGTCAAAAAAACAATCTCATCCTTTAAAAGTTTCTGTAGAGTTTCACTGTCAAAAGTCCCCTTTTACAATGAGCCTTACACTCATATTTATAGCATGAGGAGGTGGTTACAGTGCATAAACACCTTTTTTGATTTTTTTTGAAAGTACAAAAATAAGTTTACAAAAATGCACCACTTAAGTGGTGTAAAAGTGCGTTGGTGTAATTAAATCACATACAAATATGAAATTATAAAATTGCACCACTTGAATGGTGTAAAAATGTTTTAGTGATTTTACACCACTTGAAATGTGTAAATCAAAATTACATAATTTGAGACTTACAAAGTGATAGTGCATTTGCATGAATTACCTTTACAAATTTACACTTTATACTTATGAACTTTATGCTAATAGCCATAGTGAACTTTGCCTAAATTCAAAGATTTTTGTTGATGAACCATCCATGAGCTATAGGATTTTATTTAGAAACCAAGCAAACATAGATTTGTTTAGAGTGCTAATTATTTCTCTCACATTCCATTATGAAAATATTCATTCCAAATATTAGTCAAAGATGCCCATGAGATAATTGTAGGATGTTCACACAACACCATTTCCATCTTTTTATAAAATTGACTCAAAAGCTATTGATCTGATCTTTATCTTCTCAAAGTATTCATGCCTTCAACAAATAGAGAACATTGATAAAGACCATCAAAAATTCTTTGGATGAATTATCTATGCCAAGATAGATACATAAACCAAATTTGGAGGTATATATAAATCTTGTGAATTATTTCACAAATTGCCTTGAGTGATTTAATTCCATTTGGAGACTAGTTTATTGCATCTCCTCAACTAGGTGGCACATGAACCATTGTGTTCTTTTTTATTAGTCACATTCATTTCATCTGATGCAACATTTTTTAATCATACTTTAGTCATTGTTTCTCATTAATACATGTGAGCGAAGCTTCGGCACACAAGTGAAAATGATATGTGAGATTTTGGTGATAGTTTTAGTTCGAGATAGCATTCATGTGGGCTTGATAATGCTAAATCAACTTCCACTTTATATGCTGATTGTGTCCTCTCATCCTCAAAACATATGATTTGATGCATGTGATAAATAACCATCCTATTATCCATATTTAGGGATGACATATGCATAATTAATTTTGTATTCACTTTGACTCATGCCATGACTAACAAAAGCTTACCTTTTGATTATAATCAAAGATTTGTTTTGGCCTTTTCTAAGCAAATATTCTCAAGTGTCATCTCAATTTTATTTACAACTATCTGCTCAATCTCTTCTTTCCTCCTCTATAAGGAATTAATATATATAGGTTTGAGTCTTTTGCTAATATTTTATCATATAATTGTTTTGAAGCAACATCATTTACTCTATTAACATACATAGAGTTTTCTAGATGAGGCCTTTGATATCTATGCACCACTTTACTTTCTTTCCTGTGACCAAGAGTTTGACAAGATTCTTCATTGCCATCAATAACCCATTTTCTCTCTCTCTCCTTTTTAAGCCTCTTAACAAAAATTAAACATATTGATCCTCAGCCTTGTATTTCTTACTTTACTTCAAATTCTTAGCGATATCCTCTTCTTTTTCTGAGCTCAGTAAAGAGGGTGGCCGTGGATGCCATAAGAGCTAGGAGAAATAATCCTTTAGAATGTGGTATAATAAATTTCCATTGAAAGACCATATGTTAAAGAAAATTTCCATCTCATGAACCAATTTAACATATGTTTCAACATACCTTCTAGTGGGATCCCACTCAATATCAGTTTCCATGAAATGTTCACCAATTGTAATTATCTCAAGTATCTTTTTAGCCTGGTTGGAGGTCATTGGTGGAAGTGGCCATTATGAGTTTTTAGCCCATTAAAAATAACAAATTACCCAATAAGAGACCAAAAAAGTGCATTTTCTTGTCCTCATTTAATATTGGTCAGTTTAGATACCCGACCAACATTATTGGGGATCATCATTGAATAAAAGATGACATCTAGCTTATTCCCATCTTTATGAATAATGACAAACCTATGCCCTTTGGGATTCCAAGCAAATGCTAACAATTCTATCATTCTTGTTTTTTAATTTTAACACTTCTATGGGAATATATTTTTCCTTGATGCAGAAAAGCTCAAAGCCAGTGTAGGTACTTTCCTTGGTTTTTGTATACTGATCCACTTTTACTGCAAGATATTCTCCATTACTTTAATAATTTGTCTAAAAACCGCAAGTTTATTTTCTAGCCATAGAGTAGCAATAGTTGTGATGAAAAATTGAGAGCCATTTGCATTTAGATTTTCCATTGACAAAGTAAAGAGTCAGTCATGTCACATAATTTTTATAAAGTTTATCTTTAAACTCACTTTTCTAGATGGATTGCCCCCCTGAACCATTTCTAAGAGGATCACCTATTTGGATCATGAAACCTTTAATAACTTAATAGAGAATAAGTTTATCATAATATCCATTACTCTAATATGTAGTGAAGTTATCAACCATCTTAGGGCATTCTTAAAGATATAACCACAAGTGTATATATCCTAGTAGGGTATGCATTATCACATTGTCAGGTAGAGATGTTGTCACAACTTTGCCAATATCTGACACTGCCATGATTTCCTCTATTGATAGTTTCTCATTGAAAATATCCCTTCCTTTTGTAGCATCTTTAGGTTCCTATGGCTCCCTCTGAATAAATAAATAAATCTGATGCCTTTTGAAAACACAACATAATATAGTAGGATCAATAAATGATTCTCAATTTTCCATGACATTTACTGCAGTCACTAGTAGTATCTTTACTCTCTTATTGCCACTTCCACCTTGGTACAAATATATTCACATGAATCTCTCATTATTTTCTACTTGTAGTTTCCCTTCATACTACAAACTCATATTTTGGGGCACGTCGACATGGCACGGGCTGGGGGAAGCTTACTACTATCAGTGAGTTGATTTTGAACTAGTGAATTATATTTGGATTTCAAACATTTGAACTATAAATTATCCACAAACATAAAAATGCCTTATTAAAATACTTTATTCATTTAATTCCTTCCCACCGATAATTCATTTTAAATAATGATGGATTATTTGACAAAATGTCTCAAAGGCATTTGCACCTAGGATGTCTTTCAAAGTCCTTTTGTGCCATCAGTTGTGTCTCTCAAATTCCATAGGATGACCTATCTCTACCCATTTAAAACACTTGTGAACTATTTGACAAAATGTTTTAAATAAATGTGTTACCTAATTTGCTACTATCGTAGACCCACTTGGCATATGAACTATTTGACAAAACATCTTATTGAAATTATGTGGCCAATTTGCCACTGCGATCAACACATTTGGCATATGGTGTAGGCTTTGGAGATGCTTACAAGGTTTTTGAGATGATTTATAGTTGTAAATTACTTTTGTATTTTTTTATATTCAATAATAATCTTGGATTGTATGAATTCTTAGTGCATACCATCCAATTCTACTCTCAATGCAGGAACCTGTCACATTCTAATATAGAACTATATCATCGACATCCACAAAAATGTCTTCAAGGGGTCAAAGGAGGGTCCCTCGACCAATTTAAAATATACTCCACACCCACTCACACAAAGAATGCTTTGGAAGCATCCTTGTAGAAGGTTGTTAGTCCTACTACTTATTCTATAATATCTATATCCATGTTCTTTCTAAAATACTCTATTTTGTGTATATCTTGTAATTATTGTAATACATGAGAATGAATTCCTTCAAATCATTTTATCAAATAGTTCATGTGCCTTGTGGATGCTTTAAAAATTTCATACATATCTATTCGGGCACTTGCAACTACAAGGTTTGACAAAAATCCACTTTCCATTATGCTTACATGGATGTCGATATTTTGTTCCAAAGATTTTACAAAAGATTTTATTTTGGCACACGCTGAGAGTACATTGGTAAAATTAAAGTGATCAGGGTGGACACCCATTTATTGCATTTTGATGAAACATTATCAAATCCTGGTGAGGTCACCCATGTCTTGTATAATCTATAATCATCACATTCTAAGAGAAGCTATCTTGCTATGTCATTTATTTAAACACTTTATGAGTATATACGAAATCACCACACTCAACATACATGTTGATAATCTTGTTTTGAACATGAATCTTTTGGGAAGACTAAGTCTCACTTACATGTCTTGGAGAAACTATCACAATAGTTGCACAAAAGTGAAGAGATAAAATTGCAAATTGCATGGCTAGGAAAGTGGAAAGCTTATTTTCATGGCTAGGGAAAACTTAAAAACATTTTGTAATTACATGAAGTTTTAAAATAAAATCACAATTTCCACAAAAACCCAAAACATTTTGGTAACTTGCATGGGAACCAAAAACATTTTTGCAATTTACACGAGAACCAAAAAAAAATTTCAAATTGCACAGAAACCCAAAACATTTTTACAAATTGCACAACTTGTGAAGAAGGAAAGTGTGTTTATGAAATATATAAAAAGCAAAATGATTTTTGTAAACTATAGGGCATGCTAGTGGTTTTTTACATAGAAGGTTCAAACTTGTTTTTAAACATTTTTGGGTAAAAAGCAAATTGGCTGTGAATTAAAATTTTGGCATTTTTAAAAAATTCTAGCATTTTTGGGTGAAATTCAAAAAATTTAGCCACTTTTTTAAAAATTGAAAATTTCACCATTTTTTTGCCATTTTCAAAATATGCAACAATACCTAGCCTTGACTGGGATTTTGAACTGCAAGAAATGGAAAGAACTCAAATTCTCTATTTTCATAGTTCAATGCTTTATCCATTGGGTAATAAAGTCTTTAGCAACAACTTTGATAGATTTGAAAAAAATTTGAATTTTTAATCTTTGAGCAAGGGATAGGTCCTCAAACTATCATAAATTTATTACATATCAAAATATAGTATATACGAGGGTTAGGTACTCAACCTAACAGGTACTTTCATGTATCCAAAAGAATAGTGTATGTGAGGGAATTTTTAGTTACACATTTTTACACAAACTAAAATGTGAAGAGAGAAGTGTTCCTCTTATACTTGTATATCTGAATCTGACCAACTGACAACTAGTTCTCCTATCTCAATCGTATGAGAAATGAATACATGCTGTTGGGCCAGATTTTCTAGTTTTTTGAAAACTTGCATGCCCTGATCCGACCAACTAACAACCAACTCACCCATCTCAATCATATGAGAAATGAACATGTGCTATTGGGCCAAATCAACTGTTCATTTAAAAACTTGCATGCCCTAATCTGACCAACTGACACCGAGTTTGACCATCTTAATCATATGATAAATGAATATGCACTACTGAGTTAGATCCTCTATTTTAAAAATTTGTACATTGACCACCTTTTTACTAAAGAGATTCATGAAAAACTTATCCATTCTGTCATCTTAACAAATCATGCGATTGCCCATGATATTTCCTAGGTAGATTCACTACTACAAATATGTGCATGTAGAAAGACTAAAACATAGAGAAAGAGGGGAAACAAATAGATTGTTGCATTTATTGAAAAACAACATGCACACCAACACAAAATGAGAAAAGGAAACAAGCCAAAATTGGGAAAACAAAACTATTTATAGGGAGCCGATGAAAATCAGAAGATTATACAAAACCATCCAATAGATGGAAGAAGTACCTATCATTTCAAAATAATGGATTTGACTTATGATCTTCAAACACATTTAGCAATAGTGACCAAGTAGGTAGGAAGATGAAATTATAGTTATCATTAATACAAGGATGATTATGAATGAACAAATCAATAATGTTTTCCTATTTTGAAATGAAGTCATTATGAATTCTCTAATCTTCTGTGGGTACTTTTGAGTAATGCTAAACTTTTTCAATGTCTTCAAGTGCATTTGTGACAGATACAATATCTGAATTGGAGAAGTGTGTCACATATCTATTTTTGATTTGGAACCACAATATGATTATCTTTCAGAATGAATGAAGTGTTGATATTATTTTTCAAATCACTTCCCCCAGTAGAATTGAATTCATCACTGAATGAGCCATCATCATCATCTTCATCAATTTCTTTTGTCTTTATAGTTTCCATTTCACTTTTAATACTTATTGGGCACCATTTATTTTATTTTGAATTGATGTTTTCTTTGACCTTAACCTTGGCATGATTATGATTTTCAAATTGTTCAGACTTATCTTCTTTGGATTCAAATCTTGTAGAGAATTCTTCTATGGTAAACCCTGAAAATGAAATACCTAAGGAATCTTTATTTTTGACTATTGAGTCATTCATTCTTATAGATAAGGGTCACCTACTTTGATAAAAACTATTTTCAAAATATCTTCTCTTTTAGAAAGTATAACATCACATTCTGCATTATTACTCCTTTTTATTTGTGGTTTTATTCGTTATTTTTTAGATAACCCATTTTCTCCTAGGACCATGGGGTTTAAGCCATATAGTGAAGTAGGCCAATCTTTCTCCTTTTCACCAAATGGGAAGTCAAATTATTTATCTATTATCTAACCAATCATTAATCCTTCTAACTGTTCATCTTCTTCCACAATTGTGAAATTGAAACAATCATATGTGACATGTATCATTTTCTCTTTTTCTCTATTAGAGTTCTAAAATGTTTGATCAAGAACTTTCCTTTAAACTCTCTTCTATAAATATTACAGAGTCTTGATTGTATCAAGTTTCATTATTTATTTCATCATCATTTATAATAATTGTAGCACCTTTTAAAACCTCTTTCTTCAACATTCTAAAG